>OU342740.1:19773425-20373425 GCA_910589775.1 Avena eriantha
GCGCAGCGCCGGCCAAGGTATGCAACAGAGAGCAGCTCTACAGGAGCAAGATAGATACAATGATGGTGATTCGGAGATGGTGAACGCTGGCTATCCCAGACCGGACTATCACGTGATAGGGTCAAGGTTGGGAGGCACGAACTTGATGCCTGATGATGCTAGGTTAAAACTGGACCGGCTGCATAGGTCAGAGCAAATTGAGTGTCAAGGTCCTCCGGGTCCAGCTTATTTTGGGCCCCGGATCATGAAGGAACCTCTAGTATCTAACTTCCAGTTACCTAGAGGCACAAAGACGTATGAAGGCAACACTAAGCCGGAGGATTGGTTGATTAACTATGCAACTGCTGTGAAAATTGCCACAGGCAACTTGAGATGGGCTGTGAAATATGTACCCCAGATGCTGGAGGGGCCAGCGAGGGTATGGCTAAACAATTTCCCACCCAGAAGTATTAACTGTTGGATCGATTTTGAGGAGATGTTTGTCTGCAACTTCTCCAGTACGTATCTGAGGCCCAACAGGCCACAAACCCTAGCAATGTGCAGGCAGAGACCGAATGAGACTGACCGGGAGTTCTTAACCCGTTGGTGCACTGTGCGAAACTCGTGCGAGGGTGTGATTGAGTCACAAGCCATTGCTTGGTTTGTGCAAGGATGCAGATATGCAAGCATGCTATGGCAAAGGTTGCAAAGAGATATGCCAACCACCCTAGCAGAAACAATCCGAATTGCTGATTCATATGCCTTGGGTGATCCGACGCAACCTAGGCTTACGTCAAACGAGTCAAGCGAGGAGTATTGTCAACGAGATGGGGCCGGGTCATCCCGGAGAAATGATTACCGAGGTAAAAGAAGGGATGACAGACTGGATTATCGGTACAGTTTGCAACAAGTTGCAGCTGTGAATCAGGATCAACCCGGAGCAGGAAGCAGTCAACGTCAAAAAACTGGAGGACAACAATGGACACCAAGGAATGATGGAAAGAAAACTTGGACGCCAGAGCAGCAAAAACAGTGGCAAGAAAAGAAGGATCGTCCGAGGTACACCTATGAGGCAATGCTGGATCAGCCATGTAAGTTTCACACGCCAAATCCGAGTAACCCAGCGGGTCACACAACCAGGCAATGTGAATGGATGCGAAAGATAGAACAAAGTGGTTTGGGGAATGCTCAGGCACCTCGGAATGATCAACCTCGGCAGGAGTTACCCCGGCAGCAATTGCTCTCCAGAGCGAACACACAACAGCTAATGTTGCGTCCCCCTCCGCCGAGGTATGACAACCATGAGAGAAGGGATGCAGTGCATCAGGTGGAGAACCAAAACCAACAGGATCAGAGGTACCTTGGAGACGAGGGGAGGAATGAGTACAGAGAGCATCATCAGAGTTATTGTGTGTTCACTACGGAAGAGATAGACAGAAAGAGCTTGCAGCACCGACATATGGAGGTCAATGCAGTAATGCCAGCCGTGACGAGGTATATGCCTTGGTCAGATCAGGAGATTACCTGGAGCATCAAAGATCATCCGAAGCTTATGCCTAGTCCTGGTTCGTATGCACTGGTGTTGGACCCAACATTCAATGGGCCTAACATCAATGTGAGGTTCTCAAAGGTGATAATTGATAATGGCAGTAGTATCAACATCATGTATGTGGACATGATGCGCAAGTTGGGTATCTCGGAGAACATGCTCCAAGCTACAAGGACAACCTTCCATGGCATTGTGCCAGGCATTTCTTGTGAGCCCATAGGCAAGGTCCAGGTTGACGTGTTGTTCAGCACAAGAGATAACTGCCGGACTGAGAATTTGGAGTTCAAAGTTGTAAATTTGGAGAGCACATATCACGCGTTGCTTGGCAGGCCAGCTCTGAACAAATTTATGGCAAGTTGTCATATTAGTTACTTAAAGATGAAGCTGCTCGGGCCAAATGGTGTAATTACCATAGCTGGGGATTTTTGACATTCCATTGAGTGTGCATCTGCCGGATCTAACCTAGCCGAGTCACTCGTGATTGCGCAAGAAAAGAGGAAGATCCAAGAAGTGGCGGCATTGGCTCAGTCCGCGCAGCAGTATATGCCAGCACTGAGTAATCCGCATGGTAGTGTCTCATTCCAAGCGACAAAAGATACCAAGAAGGTGCCTGTTGATGATATGTTCCCTGAGCACACCGTAAGAGTTGGTGCCGGGTTAAATGACAAATAGGAAAGCGAGCTCGTCAACTTCCTCCATGAGAATTGGGATATTTTTTCTTGGTCCACATACGACTTGCAAGGTGTTTCGAGGGAGTTGGCCGAGCACTCTTTGAATGTCAGACCCGGAGCAAAGCCGGTGAAGCAACCTCTCCGCCGCTTCGCCAAAGACAGGAGAAAGGTCATAGGAGATGAGATAGATCGGTTGTTGGCTGCAGGATTTATCATGGAAGTGCTTTACCCGGATTGGATATCTAATCCGGTGCTGGTGGAGAAGAAGAAGGATGATCCGAACGTGGCAGTGGTTTGGCGTATGTGTATCGATTACACGAACCTGAATAAGGCATGTCCAAAAGATCCATTCCCACTGCCAAGGATAGACGAAGTCATAGATTCCACTGCTGGGTGTGAGTTGTTGTTGTTCATTGATGCATATTCTGGTTTCCACCAGATACCTCTGAACCTAAGTGATCGAATAAATACTGCGTTTATCACCCCGTATGGGGCTTATTGCTATCGCACCATGCCTTTTGGTTTATGTAATGCAGGGGCAATGTACCAAAGATGTATGCAAAAATGTTTGCATGACCAAATTGGTCAAAATGTGCAGGTGTATGTGGATGATGTTGTGATAAAGACCAAGGAAAGCAAAACGCTCCTTGACGATATCAGGCAGATGTTTGCAAACCTAAGGAGATTCCGAATGAAGCTTAACCCGAAGAAATGTACCTTCGGTGTCCCGGCTAGAAAGTTACTCGGATTTCTTGTCTCCAGTCGAGGTATCGAAGTCAATCCAACTAAAATCCGGGCTATAGAGCGAATGGAACTACCGAAGTGTCTTAACGATGTCCAGAAGTTCAGTGGCTTCCTGGCATCCTTAAGTTGGTTTGTATGTCGATTGGGAGAAAAGGCGCTGCCTCTCTATCAACTCATGAAAAAGTCGGACAAGTTCATTTGGACACCGCAGGCCAATGAAGCCTTTATCCAACTAAAGAAGATGTTAGCCACTGCACCAGTGTTAGCCTCTCCACTATCAAAGGAGCCAATGTTGCTCTATATAGCCACAACCAACCGAGTTGTAAGTGCAGTAATTGTGGTAGAGCGCGACGAAGAGGGTAAGTCGGTGCAAAGGCCAGTATATTATCTGAGCGAGGTATTATCGGCCTCGAAGCAGAACTATCCTCATTATCAGAAGGTGGCATATGGTGTGTATATGGCAGCTAAGAAGCTGAAGCACTATTTCGAGGAGCACCCAATCAAGGTCATATGTGAAGTCCCCATATTCGAGATAATGAGCAACAAGGATGCAAGTGGCGGGATTGCAAAATGGGCAATTGAGCTAGCTCCTTATGCGCCACAATATGACAGAAGAGAAGCGATCAAATCTCAGGCTGTGGCGGACTTTTTTGTGGATTGGGCCGAGGTGCAATATGAGCCACCGCTGCCAGATCCGAACTACTGGAGAATGCACTTTGACGGGTCAAAAACAAAAACCGGGTTAGGTGCCGGAGTTGTGCTTACCTCGCCAAAGAAGGACCAGCTGAAATATGTGCTGCAAATCCACTTCACTGCATCAAACAATGTTGCAGAATATGAGGCACTTGTACATGGGCTCAAAGTGGCGAAGGAGATTGGAATACGTCGGATCCAATGCTTCGGTGACTCGGATCTCGTAGTCCAGCAAGTCTCCGGACAATGGGATGCTTTGGATGCAAACATGGCATTGTACAGATTTCATGTGCAGAAGATATCTGGTTACTTTGAGGGATGCGAATTTCACCATATACCCCGGGTGGAAAATGAGGCTGCCGACATATTGTCGAAGCTCGGATCAACCCGACAAGCAATTCCACTGGGCATAGCATTAGAGCACCTCAGAAAACCATCTATCAGGCCATCCTTGGAGTCCAACTCAATTTTTATCCCAGCAAATCCAGAATCAGAGGCTGTGCCCATGGACATTGATGTGGGGAGTGGTTCACGAAACCCGGGGACTGCCTCGGCAAACCCGGGAACTGCTTTGGCAAACCCGGGGACTGCCTCGACAAACCCGGGGACTGCACAGCGTGATCCAGTAGAAGTTATGCCGGTGGATCAGATGGAAATTGATGAGGATATGTTCCCAGCGCGAGCTGTACTAGCTTGGGCATTGCCCATATTCCAATTCCTAAAAGATGGAACTTTACCTACTCAGGAGGTACTTTCCAGGCAAACCCAGAGGAGAGCAAAAGCATACACGATCATCAATTCCGAGCTATACAAAAGGAGTGTGACTAATGTCCTCTAGCGATGTGTTGACCCGGAGGAAGGACTTGACATCCTCCGAGATATACATCAAGGGGAATGTGGGCATCATGCCTCGTCCAGAGCCTTGGTAGCAAAAGCTTTCCGCCATGGGTTTTACTGGCCAAGTGCCTTAGAACAAGCAGAAGATCTGGTGAGAAAATGCAATGGCTGTCAGAGATATGCGACAAAGACACATATGCCAATGTCGGAGCTCAAGACCATACCAATTACATGGCTATTCGCCGTATGGTGCTTGGATATGGTTGGTCTGTTTAAACCAGCAAGAGGGAACATGACCCACATCCTGGTCATGGTTGACAAATTTACGAAATGGATTGAAGTGAAACCAATAAGAAAATGTGATGGAGCTACTGCTGTAACTTTCCTCAAAGACATCATCTTGAGATACGGTTATCCTCACAGTATCATAACGGACAATGGAACAAATTTTGCTGAAGGAGCATTTGCGCGTTTTTGCTGGGAAAGGAAGATCTGGCTGGACGTTGCCTCGGTAGCCCACCCCGCATCGAACAGACAAGTGGAAAGATCCAACGGATTGGTGCTATCCGGGATAAAACCCTGGCTCATTGAGCCGCTGCAAAGATCAGCGGGGTGCTAGAAAGAAGAACTACCAGCGGTACTGTGGAGTTTAAGAACAACTCTGAATCGATCAACGGGCTATCCGCCATTCTATCTGGTATATGGGGCAGAAGTTGTATTACCAGCCGACATAGAGCATGAATCGCCTAGGGTCACCCAATACACAGAAGCCAAAGTGCAAGAAGCCTGGCAAAATGATGTTGATCTGCTGGAAGAAGCGAGAGAATTGGCATTGTCCAGATCCGCCATATATCAGCAAAATCTCTGACGCTGTCATAGCCGGAAAGTAAGCACCCGAATTTTCCGGGAAGGCGACCTGGTACTCCGGTTGGTGCAACGTACTGCTGGCATGCATAAATTATCCCCCCCATGGGAAGGGCCATTCATTGTGAGCAGAGCATTGCACAATGATTCTTATTATCTTATCGATGCAAAACCATAGGAGAAGAACAAGGCGGACAGGTCCGGCGAGGAATCCAAACGTCCATGGAATGTAGCTCTACTTCGTCCTTTCTACACTTAGCAGAGAAGTGTATGTATCCGAGTCTCTCATATGTCGGTATGTATGCCGGTAATGAGCCTATCAATGAAATCTTGGCACCACGAGCAGTAACTCGGGGACTGCCTTAATAATATTGGTTGTCTTCTGTATCTTCTATTTATATGTCGGCTGGCATAAGTTGCCTCTACTTAAGCCGGATTAGTAGTGTGTGAGCACCAAAAACCTAACTCTTCGACTTGCTGCTATCCAACAAGATTTGGCTTCATGGCAAGCAATTGAACAAGTTTGGAATTGTGTAGCACATGAAAAACAACTAAGGAAAGAAACTTAATCGAGCCGACGTTTGTTTTTTGGACTAACCGTGTGCTTACTTTAAATTTATTACGCTGAATTATTTTGAGCGAATCCTAAAGTTTCCAAGTATTGTTAAGTCAATTTTTGAAACTCGGACTCGTAAGGCATAAAACCGAACCAAGGTGGACACGAGCTGAGCCAAGAAATTGGGGGAACAAGAAAATGAAACTCGGGGACTACGCCCAAGTTAATCCGGCATAAAAACTTAGTAGCAAAATATAACTGATGTGCTTGGATACAATTGCACCCGGCATACCGGGGATCTGATAAATTTCAAAGTTTTTTTTTTCGCTCAAGGAGCAGAAGGAGGAGGTAATTTGGCACCAGCGGGTGCAACTTCAGCCTCGGCTTCATCTTCATCTTGATCTTCTTCGACGTCCGAGGCTTCGCTCTCATCATCTTCACCCGAACCATCTTCGACGTATTCGTCGTCAACAGCATCGAGAAAGCTTGGTCCCTCATTCCATTGATGGATGGGGGCATATTGAATGAGGTTATGAGCACAAGCCTTGCGACGAGATACACAATCCGGATCGGTGGACCACCTTGACCCGGTGCGCATGTGCTCGAGAATATCGAGATTGATTTTCTCGTACCATGTGAGCACATAGTGGAGAACGGTCTCAGCTCCGGCATGTCCGACGGATTCCCTCTAGAGGTCTAGCTAGGTCTCGCACTCCATCAACTTGTTAATTAGGGCAGCGGAACCCTCCGGAGTGTCTTCGCCAGGCCAAAGGGCATTGAAGACCCAGACCGCTGCGCTTAAAATATCCTTGCCGTGGTTCTTCATGATTTCAACTCTAGAGGACAAGCTGACAAGCAGGTCCTCCAGATCAAGAGGAATGGCGCGAGGACCAGATGGAGTACCTCTCTGCTGCCGGAACTTGGTAACAGAAGTGGATGCAATGGCATCATCCTCTAGGAACTTGCCTGAAAACAAGACAAGAGAAACAAGCAAGGAAAAGACATGTGAAGCAACCCAGAGAAGTATGCCAGATGAAGGAAGAGAACTTACGTGAAACATGGCTGTGAATCCGAGTCAACTCCTTGGTACAATCATCATGACTTTTCCGAAGTTGCACAAGTTCAGCATCCGCCGACTCAAGCTTGACGCTGGCCTCCTTGAGAAGATCCTGGTCCTTGGCGATCTGGAGATTGAGGCGCTCTCTTTCTTCAGTAAAGTCTTGGCCTGCCTTCTCTAGTTTGGATTTGTGATGCGCCTTAAGCTTCTTCATATCTGCCTTAAGCCGCGCAATTTCTTCATCTTTGGTCCGGAGGAGGGCAAGCTCGTCGTCTTTCTTCTTAAGTTCAGCTTGGTGCTGCCCTGCTTGTTCGAGAAAATGCAGCATCATGTCAGGCACGGGCACACTATCTTCAAGAGAGGCTGAAATAGTTTGTTGACCCGGCAAAGCCAAGGTATGAATATTTGCCGAGCCAAGGAGAAAAAGAGATAGAAAGCACAACAAGGTGGAGCAAGATTAACTTACCATTTATCTGGTCCAAAATTTTCCTCATAAGGATATTCTCAGCCTCCACACCAGCTGCGAAATCCGAATGAGGGATTAGTTCGGCGGAAAAAGATGAAGAAGAGATGGAAAATTGACAAGGAGAAAACTTACCCCTTTTATCATGTTCGGCAAGCAGGGCACTATGCTTTGCGCGCAGCATCTTGTGAGTATCAAGGAGACGCTGAAATTCAGCGCTCCGACGATTGGTGATCACCTGAAAGAGCAAAAATGGACAGCTTAGTCTTGTGCATATTTGAAGTGTACAAAATCCGGGCCAAGTGGAACTTAACCCGGCTCTAGGTGTGTGCATATTCGAAGTGTACAAAATCCGGGCCAAGTGGAACTTAACCCGGCTCTAGGTGTGTGCATATTCGAAGTGTACAAAATCCGGGCTAAGTGGAACTTAACCCGGCTCTAGGTGTGTGCATATTCGAAGTGTACAAAATCCGGGCCAAGCGGAACTTAACCCGGCTCTAGGTGTGTGCATATTCGAAGTGTACAAAATCCGGGCTAAGTGGAACTTAACCCGACTCTAGGTGTGTGCATATTCGAAGTGTACAAAATCCGGGCTAAGTGGAACTTAACCCGGCTCTAGGTGTGTGCATATTCGAAGTTATGAAGGAGCTACGTTAATTCTATAAGGAGCATCCGACCGAGTAACAAGTTACTCCCCCGGAGGCTCGGGGACTAATGGTTATATCACTAATATCTTCTGCATGCTAAGGAAAAGGTGAAGTAACGCACCTCCATCATCCAACCCACAAGCTTGATTGCCTTGGCAGCGGTATGCATCTGAGCAACAAATTCGGCGGGACCGAACTTCTCCGGGAGATCGTCATTATGGACGAACTCCGCCTTGTTCCAGTTGTTCACAAACTCGATCAAGGTCGGAGGATATCGTTCGCCGCTGAGCATGTGGGGGGCAACTAGACCCTTAGCATGAGCTTCCCTCCTCTCAACCTAGGCAAGGGCCGGACTGGTGTGCAAAGCTAGTTGCATATCAGCTGGCTCGGCAGGGGCGTCCTTCGGCGGGGGAGTCTTTTTTGGGAGCATGGACGCAAGTGTGCGCTGTCCAGTCTCAAGGGACGTTGCCCTAGCGGCGTTAGGAGCCTTCTTGCCCTTAGGTTGCTGCTGTGAGGCGGAAGTTGCTGCAGCGGGTTTGCCCTTGTGAGCTGCCTTGGTGCTTCCCTTGGTGCTGCTGGTGTCTTCTCGCCGAGCCTTGGAAGACTGGACGAGGCGGAGGGGCTTGGTGCCTTGGTTGTAGCTGCTGGTGGTGGAGCTAAAGATGGTGCTGGTGCTGATTTTCGTTTTGGTGGGGGTACTATGGGTATCTCGGACGAAGCTGTTTGCGGCAGAGCCGAAGTGGTGGTAGCTGCTGCCTTGGCAGAGCTAGTCTCCCCCGCTCTGAGGTTGCCCTCCTCTTGACGAGGTGGGCTGGAACCCGGAGCAGCCGCTGAACCCTCTTGAATGGGGCTCAATGGGCGTGAATCGTCGCCACGAGGGGGAGAAGGGCTATGTCGGAGCGGTGAAGCAGTACCGGATCCGCTCTAGGGAACCTCTACCGCGGCCCTGCCGAATCAAATCATGAATGATGAGAAAATATGACTAAGGAAGAACGAATAAATAGCAAAGGGTGAAGTGGCTTACTCATCTGAGGTCAGAAGCTCTTTGGGCTTCCGAGCCCTCCGGGCTATGGCCTTGGTTGGAGGCTTGGTGGTAGTCTTGTCCCCGTACTTCTTTCGCCTTTGAGCTGGCTGAGAGGGTCCGGAGGAAGATGTTGATGCAGCTCCCCTCTTCTTCTTCAGCGCGACCGGAACAGGATCACCCACAGCAAGGGGAGGATCTTCATGGATCTGCCCACCGGGGTTAGCTGATGCCGAAAAAGCATAAGAAAGGGGGACCGCGTCAAATGCCTCCATCACCTCAACATCCGAATCATCCTCATCGTCGGGCCAATCTCTAATGGAAGAGAGTTTACCGGTGGGACGCTTGGTCGCATCTGCCATAGGCAGGAACATCTCCTAATCTGGTTCCTCCTCGTCCGAGGTATCGCGATCGGGTGCCCATTTGATAGAAGGCTCGGTGCCGTCCTCGATGGTTTGCTGAAGAAACATCTAAGGGAAAGAAAAGGAAATAAGATTAAACCTACAACAAGGACCGACATGCAATTTAATTCGGAAAGAGTTTGGGGCACGAGACTTATCGCAGGAGGAAGCCTATCTCGGCAAAAGTGTTCAATCCCCCACGTCCACTCAGAAGAGAAGTCCTTGTGGGTTGTGAAGAGGGCCTTGACCCGGCGGTAGATCTCGGTGTTGCTTAACTCGAACGAAGAGGTCCGGTTAGGGTCGCGGCCCTAGCTCATGTGACAGAGCTTATGTGTGCGTTTCTGGAGGGGAGATCCGGTTGCGAACAAACGTAATCATTGCATCTTCATTGCGCAATCCTAGATCCTTCAACTCCTGAAACCTCTTGTTGACTTGGTTCGCCAAGACAGTGGGCTTCTTGGGAACCTTGTCCCATAGATCTGGGTTAGGAGGACCCGGAGTATAGGGGCGCAGCCAGATCAAATCTTCGGAGGTGCTGTTCCGGAAATAGAAGAAGGTCCAGGCCCATCCCTTGCAAGAGTCAAGTCCCATGATTCGGGGGAACATGGACTGCTTCCGGGGAGAGATTGAAGCCGCGCCGAACTGCGTGAGCTACTTGTCCTCCGGATTAAGATCAATGTTCAGAATCACGTTCCGGCAAACACCAAAGAACCGGATCCAAAGCTCCTTCGTGGGCCATAGTCCAGCGTAACCTTCGATGGTGGAGGCAAAGGCGGAGAGAGATGTGATGGCATTAGCCGGAAGATGGTGCGGCTGAAGCTCATATGTATTTAGCCAGTCGTGGAAGATATCACTAACTGGGAGACCAAATCCGCGTTGGAAGTGAGATAGGAACACCACATACTCACCCGGATTGGGTGAGGGGGCAAGCTCGGCGGAAGCGAGGCGTGCGGCGATGTCCTCCGGGATGCGCCTGGTGCGGTAGAGCCAATCCAGGTCATCCTGGCAGACCCAGGATCCGGCGCACGCGCCGTGGTCAGCGTTCGCCGCGTCTTCCTCCATCTCCTGCTCTGCGACGGTGAGTTCCTCCTCAGTCATCTCAAGGTCACTCCCCTCACTTGCGCTAGCGGCGGTGGGAGGCAGTGGCCTGGACTGGCAGGGACCCGTGGCGGAGGATATGCGCCGAGGTGGCGGCAACGTTGGTGCGCGTGGAAGCAGTGCGGCGGCGGCGCTGCTACTCAGATGCGGTGGCGGCGGCACTATCGCTGGAGAAGACGAGGAAGAAGCAGAGGCAGAGGGGCGCAGAAATGGGGAAAGGACCCAAGGGGTGCGCCCCTCCCCTATTTAACCACTCCCTTAAGGGGGTAGTGGGATCGCATTTTGCGGGCGGGCCACACGGTGTGGCCGTGTATGATCCGGATTGACCAATCAACGATGAGCCACAGAAAGGGCCATAGGGCGCAGCGGATCCTACGACGCGACGTTGTGATACAGTTAACGAGGAGGCAGGCACGACATGACGTGCGCCACAGTAACTTCTGACAATAACTACGGCGCTTACTGTAGCAGGCCCTTAAAATGAGGCAAAGTAATGATTAGCCTCCACGTGGGGAAGCGTACGAGAGAAGGAAGAATGACCCGGATGAGTACGAGGTAACTCAGCCAGCAAGTAAAAATTTGGAATGTGCAAAGGGAAAATAAACCTATGGAATCCGGATTATGAGGTAACTCGGAGAAGGAGCAAGGAGCTCAGTAAGATTGAACCTGCTGTGGCCTTAGCGGCTAAGGCAGCTAAGACCCCACCAGCTTCGGGGACTAATGTTGGGGGGATACCCACGGGTAGGGTCACGCCGGGGTATAAAGGCCTAGTTAGCCTAGGTACGACAAGGTCAAAGCGAGTGCTGGCCGAGTCACCTCTAGGCAGGCCAGATCACGGAGTAACCCGGATCAGGGGACGTCCACCTAACTTGGTCTCAACCGACTTATGCCGTATGTCGGTAAGATGTATCTAACTTGTATGCAGGAAACAGGTGTGGCCGGATCAACTATGTAGGATCCGGGTCATATCTAGCTTTTAGGAGAAGGAAGGTATCTCGCTGGTCAAAGGTGACCACTGTACGCAGAGCGTGAGCGAAGCGGACAGAGGCAGGACCACCGAGGCGTGGCCGACAAAGGTGACAATGTCTATGTCGGATGACGCAGGTGATACATTGCAAATGTATCTATAATTTTTGATGTTCCATGCTTGGTTTTATCCACTTTCTTGTGTTTTGTTCCAACTTTGGAGTACTTTTCATATGATTTTTTGGACTAACCTATTAACAAGAGCCACAGTGCCAGCTGCCTATTTTCTGCTGTTTTTGGTTCAAGGAAAGTCAAAAAATGAATATTCTCGGAATTGGACGGGACAAAAGCCAAAGTGCCTATTTTTCCGGAAGGGATCAAGTGCCAGAATACGAGACGGAGAAGGGCCAGGGGCCGGCCACACCACCTGGCCGCGCGGCCAGGCCTGGCCTGCGCCAGGGGGTGGTGTGGTGGCTCCCGGCACCCCCTCGGCCTCTCCTTCCGCCTATAAGTTTCCCTCGGGACGAAAACCCTAAGTACCCGATCAAAAATCCACGAAAGAGTCTGTAGCCGCCGTCATCTCCATCCCTAGATCGGGAGGGATCTGAAGCTCTTCCCGGCACCCTGCCAGAGAGGGGAATTCACCCTAGAGGCCTTCTTCATCACCATGCAAGCCTCCGGTGTGATGCGTGAGTAGTTCATCCTTGGACTACGGATCCATGTAGTAGCTAGATGGCTGGTTTCTCCTCCTTTGTGCTTTCATGTTTAGATCTTGTGAGCTCCGTTCATGATCAAGATCATCTATTTGTAATCCATACATGTTGTGTTTGTGGGGATCCGATGGATATTGAGATGCTATTTCAGATTGATTATTGATTCTATCATTTCTTTGTTATTTGAGATCTTGCATGCTTTCCGTTGTTAGTAGCTATCTTGGCCAAGTAGATGCTAGCAACTCCAAGAGTTAGTATTTATGCTCGATAATGGGTTCATGCCTCTGGTAATCTGGGGAAGTGACAGAAATCTCTAAGGTACTAGATGTGCTGTTGCTACTAGGGAGAAAACAACAATTCTTTGTTCATAGAACAATCGTATTGTTTACTTTACACGTAGTTCGTAAAGCCATAATCTGTTGCTTGCAACTTAATACTGGAGGGGGTTCGGATGATAACCTGAAGGTGGATTATTAGTCATAGATGCAGTTGGATGGCGGTCTATGTATTATGTTGTAATGCCCAATCAAGTCTCAAAGGAGTCAAGATGATTAGCATATGCATGTATTGCTTTCTCAGTGTTTGTCAATTGCCCCGCTGTAATTTGTTCATCCAGCATATTATCTATCTAAGGAGAGCCACCTCTAGTGAACTATGGATCCCGGTCCTTCTTCTTTACATACAATCTACAACTGTTTACTACTTTGTGTTTACTTTCTGCAAACTTTTACTTCTTTCCATTTGATACGTTTAATCCTTTGTTTTCCGCAAAACACGGTGAGATTGACAACCTCATCGCAAGTTGGGCACAAAGTTCTGTGGTTGTGTTGTGCAGGTCTCCATGTTGCTACTAGCACCGGTAGTGCGCCCTGCCAAAGCTCAGCTAGTAACACCTTTGGGGTGTTTCCTTGCTCCTACTGGTTTGATTAAACCTTGGTTTATTAACTGAGGGAAACTTGGTGCTGTGCTCATCATACCTTCTTCTTGGGGGTTCCCAATGAGCTCTACATCAACACCGCCATCAAGCATTTTTCTGGGCGCCATACACAGAGCCATCAAGCATTTTTCTAGCACCGTTGCCGGGGAATGAAGAAGAAGAAACTCCCACGTCAACTACACGCCATTAAAGATTTTTCTGGCGCCGTTGCCGGGGAGTCAAGGACATCTTCATAAGGGGAGTCCCTCATAACCAATCTCTTTACTTTGTTGTTTTTGTTTTGCTTAGTTTATTTTTGCTTTGTTTGCTTGTTTTGTTCTTCAAAAAAACACAAAAAAATTAGTTTTACTTGTTTGCTTTCTTATTTGAAAACCCAAAAAATGACTACTCTTGAATACACTAAGTTGTGTGACTTCACTAGCACCAACAACAATGATTTTATGAGCACACCTATTGCTCCACCTGTGGCTGAAAATACTTTCTTTGAGATAAAACCTGCTTTGCTCAATCTTGTTATGAGAGAATAATTTTCTGGTATTGGTAATGAAGATGTTGCTTCCATCTAAATAACTTTGTTGAACTTTGTGAGATGCAAAAGCATAGGGATATAGATGGTGATATTATTAAAATGAAATTATTTCCTTTCTCTCTGAGAGGAAAAGCTAAAGAGTGGTTGAATTCCTTAACTAGGAATAGTATTGATTCTTGGACTAAGTGCAAAGATGCTTTTATTGGAAAATACTATCCTCCTGCTAAGATTATATCCATGAGAAGTGAAATAATGAAGTTTAAACAACTTGATAATGAGCATGTTGCTCAAGCTTGGGAAAGAATGAAATCTTTGGTAAAGAATTGTGCCACTCATGGACTGACTGCTTGGATGATCATCCAAACTTTTTATGCAGGATTGAACTATTCTTCAAGGAACCTATTGGATTCAGCTGCTGGAGGTACCTTTATGATCATCACTTTGGGTGCTGCAACAAAACTATTGGACAAAACAGATTTCTGTGCTTCACCGTAAAAATGCCTGAGAGAGCTCTGTACATCGGATTGATCTGTGATTTTTTGTGCTTATTCCCCAGGTTGTTCTATAACTTTATTTAGTTCAACACTTTATGATTTGAGCAACAGAACGTCTTCGAAAAAATTCGTCTTTACCTGCTGGTCTGTTTTGACAGATTTCTGCCATTTTTCTGCATTTGCTTCTTGTTAGTTCCTTCTTGAGTTCCTTTGGGGAATTGAGCTTTTTGAGGGAAGCTACAGTAGCTAGTGTTCTAATGGAAGTTTATTTGGTATTAGAACTGAACCTTGAGACTTATTTATCTTAAGTGCACTAATGTTGCTAATGAGATTGTGTGAAGTTTTGTATGAAGGAAAAATTTCAGGTGTATGGAAGGAATGAGTAATGAGATGAAGAATGGACTAAAGCTCAAGCTTGGGGATGCCACGCGTGTCACACCAAGAAATATCCAAGAAGTACAAGCGTCAAAGCTTGGGGATGCCCAAGGCATCCCCTTCTTCATCAATAAAAATCCCAGGTTTCTTCCAAACGCTTCATTTTTATTGTTTCATGCACAGTTGTGTTTTTCTTGGAGCGTCTTCTTTTTCGTTTTTGTTTTGGTTTTTAGTTTGCTTGGTTTGCTTAGTTTTCTGAATAAATTGGTTGTACCCCCTCTTTCATACCTTGATTTGCAAATAATTTGGTTTGGTTTGGAAAAAAGTAGGAAAGTTCATGCTTATGTGGTAAAAAGAGCTCGTTTTTGAATGTGGCTATGCTTTGTCATGCCATGCTTGATATTGTTTCGGATTTATGCTTAGTATTCTTTGCTGTAGCATGACTTGTTATAAATAATTGAGATTGCTTAATGTGCCTTGGATAAATCATGCGTTGTTTTAGCATATTAAAGCATAGTATAGTGGTATTCTCCTTTGATGCTTTATTTGGGCTGACTTGGCGCATGCTCACACCATGTTATGACTATCTCAAGTCACCATAGCCTTTATGATCATTTAGTTTTCAACTTTTAGTATCACTTTATGCTTTGATCAATGATGTTTTGTCGCTCTGCCTGATTATGGCCATTATTGCTCTCTTAGTTTGTCGCTCCCAGTCTTTTGCTAGCCTCCACAACAAAGTATGAGCTCCACTCATGCATCCAACTCCCTAAACCAAGTTATTCCAAAGAGTCCACCATACCTACCTACTAGCTTATTCTATTCCAAGTATATTCATGCTTTTGTTTACCTTCCACTTGTTATGAAAAAACTAGTGATTAAAGCTCTCACGAACTTGATGGCACACTTACTTTACTTGCCCTTAATAAACTTGAACCATTGTGTCTTCTATGTTGTATATGCTTGCACTTATTTGTTGGGAATTAGCAGAACCAGGCTTTCATGGGGAACGCTTTCAACATTGCACTTGGTACTTGTACCTAGTTGATATCATGCTCTTTTGTATATGGATGTAGTCGGTGTGAAATGAAAGGGGAGCTTGTAAGTCCATGGAGTTATGTATATGTGTTAGAGAAACGCCTGGGCCGCTGGTCTAATCCATGCTGACATGGTGGAAACCTGCAGCGTAACCATAATGAGCTGTCTATGAAGCATTCTTCTTATAAAAAGAGAGTCATATACTGAGAAAAAAGAGAAAAAGAGAAAAAAGCGATACTATGAAAAGAGGAAAGAGAGAAAAACGCACCATATTCCCATGGTAAATAAGAAGAATGCTGAGATGCTCGTTGTCTGCTTGCCTTGTCATTTTGATATGGTGATTCTTTCGTATCATCGGGCAAGGGGTACCTCGTTGGCGGTTCTCAATGATACACATGTACTTACGATGACAAGAACTTACCGGTGACTAAACTTGAGTAGCATGAGGAGCGGCCCTCGTATACAAGGGACATGAGATTTCTGACTTATACTTCGTCAAGCATGTATACCATAGTTTGTTCACTTTAACCTTAATCACTTCAATATGCTTATGATAGGGGCAATGAGAGCTGAAAGTTATAATAAGTACCATAATTTTTGGAAGCCCTTTATGAGACTTGAATCCCTACTTACTTTTACAAAAGGCTTTTCTTCCACCATTATATTGAGTCTCCACATTCTATCTTTATGCACCTACTTTGAGAGCGTAGTGGCCATTCTTAGTTCTATGTGCATTGTCCCAAGACTAGTTGATTGATGCATAACTTGATATTGCTTGTTTTAAACTATTGTATCTAGTCACTCTTATGAACTTTGAAGGTGTACGATGCATTTATATTTGCTACTCTATGAGGGTCAAGCTGAATACTATTATGCTATGTTTTCTTTATGTGAAATAAACAAACGTCTTGCAAAGCATGTTATTCATGAATCTTTTGTTTGTACCTTTTCATGTTGCATCATAGTCTCTTTGCTTATTGCTAGAACTTTGTCTTTCATGTTATGATTGAAGTACTATGATCCCAGCTTTGAGTATTTTGCAAATACTTTGATCAAGTCTTTGATGGTGCATGTCACCTGAAAAATCATTTCTTTTTATCACTTACCTACTCGAGGACGAGCAGGAGTTAAGCTTGGGGATGTTGATACATTGCAAATGTATCTATAATTTTTGATGTTCCATGCTTGGTTTTATCCACTTTCTTGTGTTTTGTTCCAACTTTGGAGTACTTTTCATATGATTTCTTGGACTAACCTATTAACAAGAGCCACAGTGCCAGCTGCCTGTATTCTGCTGTTTTTGGTTCCAGGAAAGTCAAAAAATGAATATTCTCGGAATTGGACGGGACAAAATCCAAAGTGCCTATTTTTCCGGAAGGGATCAAGTGCCAGAATACAAGACAGAGAAGGGCCAGGGGCCGTCCACACCACCTAGACGCGCGGCCAGGCCTGGCCCGCTCTAGGGGGTGGTGTGGTGGCTCCCGGTACCCCCTCGGCCTCTCCTTCCGCCTATAAGTTGCCGTCGGGACGAAAACCCTAAGTACCCGATCAAAAATCCACGAAAGAGTCTGTAGCCGCTGTCATCTCCATCCCTAGATCGGGAGGGATCTGAAGCTCTTCCCGGCACCCTGCCGGAGAGGGGAATTCACCCTGGAGGCCTTCTTCATCACCATGCAAGCCTCCGATGTGATGCGTGAGTAGTTCATCCTTGTACTACGGATCCATGTAGTAGCTAGATGGCTGGTTTCTCCTCCTTTGTGCTTTCATGTTTAGATCTTGTGAGCTCCATTCATGATCAAGATCATCTATTTGTAATCCATACATGTTGTGTTTGCAGGGATCCGATGGATATTGAGATGCTATTTCAGATTGATTATTGATTCTATCATGTCTTTGTTATTTGAGATCTTGCATGCTTTCCGTTGTTAGTAGCTATCTTGGCCAAGTAGATGCTAGCAACTCCAAGAGTTAGTATTTATGCTCGATAGTGGGTTCATGCCTCTGGTATCTGGGGAAGTGACAGAAATCTCTAAGGTACTAGATGTGATGTTTCTACTAGGGAGAAAACAACAATCCTTTGTTCATAGAACAATCGTATTGTTTACTTTACACGCAGTTCGTAAAGCAATAATCTGTTGCTTGCAACTTAATACTGGAGGGGGTTCGGATGATAACCTGAAGGTGGATTATTAGTCATAGATGCAGTTGGATGGTGGTCTATGTATAATGTTGTAATGCCCAATCAAGTCTCAAAGGAGTCAAGATGATTAGTATATGCATGTATTGCTTTCTCGATGTTTGTCAATTGCTTCGCTGTAATTTGTTCACCCAACATGTTATCTATCTTAAGGAGAGCCACCTCTAGTGAACTATGGATCCTGGTCCTCTTTTCTTTGACATATAATCTACAAATCTTTTACTGCTTTGTGTTTACTTTCTGCAAAATTTTACTTCTTTCCATTCGATATGTTTAATCCTTTGTTTTCTGGAAAACACGGTGAGATTGACAACCTCATTGCAAGTTGGGGACAAAGTTCTGTGGTTGTGTTGTGCAGGTCTCCACGTTGCTACTAGCACCGGTACTGTGCCCTGCCAAAGCTCAGCTAGTAACACCTTTGGGGTGTTTCCTTGCTCCTACTGGTTCGATTAAACCTTGGTTTCATTACTGAGGGACACTTGCTGCTGTGCTCATCATACCTTCCTTTTGGGGTTCCCAACGAGCTCTACATCAACACCGCCATCAAGCATTTTTCTGGGCGCCATACACAGAGCCATCAGCAGGGCCGCAGAGGCTCACGTAGCCTCTGCATGGGTGACGCGGGGAAAAAGTGACCCGGTCGGCTTACTATTTTGGGAAGAGGCATATTCCCTGGAATATGCCTCCACGTATGCCCTAAGTGGAGACCTAGCCCCCCCCTATATAAGGAGGGCTAGGGCCTCTGTATAAGGGGTAGATTTTCTGGTTGAATGGTCTAGGCTTGGTAGTCTCCTAGAGATTTGTGTTTTGCTAGTGGTGAGAGTAAGAGAGTTCTTCTTCCTCCTCTCCCCAATACAGCTCAAGGAGCACTTGTAAACCTTGGAAGTGAATCGAATACAAAGCAACTGTGTGTGGAAGCACCACACTATCCCTCCCTGGATTCCCCTAGTGCATTTAGTCCCCACCTTTAGCCTATCCATGGCATCTGCCGTGACACCACCACGACATCAATACACTTGAATTTTGATTCAAACTTTTTCATGCAGCAAGAACCTTTCTTGTCGTTTCCATATTGAACTCATTCAATATCTCATATATGTATGTTTGGCATAACAATATTAGTGCCTCAATCTATCCATATAGAAATTGATGCCTAATATTCCGGGTTAGCCCAAGCCTTTCATCAAAGTCTATTTTTAATGAAATTCTTATCCTGTGTCAATAAAAGATACATCATTTCTAATGAATACCATGTCCTCTACATAATGTATTAGAAATATGTCTCAGCGCTCCCACTTAATTTCTTGAAAATGCAAGCATCTTCATCGTCTCCGATGAAATTAAACTCCTTTAACATTTCCATCATGGTGAAGATTCCAACTCCTCTATGCTCACTTCAACTATTGAAGTTTGCATGCCCTTTTAGCACCCTTTGAATTAACAAAACCCTTCGTACCATGTCTTGTACACGTCCTAGGTAACCATTCTATTATAAGAACATTGTTTTATTTGTTCAACTACCATACACCAAATTATATGTAGTGGTTTCTACATTAATCCGTCAAGACTAAATATCGCTATGAAAGATCAAATCTTGTCAGAGTCAACTCCTTGAACATTGCAGTAAACTTCTTTCTGACATGTCGACTATTTCATAGATGTTAAATATCCATGTCTATTTCTTTATAGATCCAAACACGATCGATAGGCTTCACGCCTTTCCGGAGGGTCTTCCAAGTTCAGAAACTTGATTTCTCGTGTATGGATACTATCACGGATTCTATGACTTCTAGTCATTTTATGGAGTCAGGGCCCATCATCGCTTCTTTTGCATGCAGTCGGTTCATCATTGTCAAAACAATAACGACTTTTTATCAAATCTCACCATTTGATTCTTACCCGATGCATACGGTTCAAATAGGAACTCTAATCTCCAAGATCACACCCTTTGTAATCACGGGAGCCATGAGCATTGTGGCCACCACCGGGACACTTTCCGGCGCTGCGCTACTTAGCACATATAGCTAAGGTTCAACAACCTTATCAAAGTTCTATTGTCCTCCCACTTAACTTTTCACGAAAAATTCCTTCTCAAGAAACTTGACGTTCCTAGCGACAAACTCTTTTGTCCTTGGTGTTATGGAGGAATTCCCAACAAATTCTTTGGGATAACCTATAAAGACGTGCTTATCCGACTTTGGTTGTAAACATTTTACTTATAGCATACCAAAATTTAAGAAAAGACAATTCGGGTTTTATCCCAAACCATAACACATATGGTGTCATTTCAATGGATCACGATGGTGCTCTTTTCAGTATAAAAGCAGTAGTCTCTAAAGCTTTAATTCTTAAAACATAGTGGAAGTTTTATAAATGACACCTTTGATCTTACCATGTCAAACATGGTTTGATTTCATCTGTCGAATATGCCATACTCCTATGGTTTATCGAGAAACACAAATCATGGAACATTTCCTCAAATCTTAGGTGTTTTGCTAAACATGTAACTCAAATATCTTCCTTTATGATCGAATCATAAACTCTTTATTTTCTTGGTACAATGATTTTTCACTTCATCTTGAAATTCTTTAAACAATTTTCAAATGTTTCATACTTCTTCCTTATTAAGTAAATATATAGATATATTCACTCAAATTTCCGGAGAAAGCATATGAAGCAAAAAAAAGAACCATCGCATTTGGCTACACATAATGGACTATGCACATCAGTATGCACAATTTCCAATAAGCTAGTCATCCGTTCCTCTTTGGCCTATGAACGGAGTTTTAATTATCTCGAGGAAAGTTTCACAAGCGTCAGTTGATCAAAATAAAAAGACTCCAAAAATCCATCAAAATGGAGTTTCTTCATGTTCTCTTTCCAATATAATTTAAACAGCGATGTCACTTCGTAAGTGATCCTTCAATCATTTGTCTTGCGACATTTTAGCAATAATGTTTATGGATGTGATTTCTCCCACTAGACTTGTAAAAGTTCATCCATCCTTTATGGAATACGGTAATTATTTGAACAACCATTGTTCTCGTAATACCGGAGCAAAATAACAATTATTAAAACAAATCTTGAAGATAAGCTTTGATCTCAACGAGAAACATAATAACACTTTATTTGTTTTCGATGAACATCATCACTTATTCTCTTGCTAGTTACTTAGGCCATTGTAGTTCATGAATTGTGTTGTCCTGTATGACATTTCATACCAACCAATTTGGTATCCAATACCGGTATCCAATACCTAAGAACCACATTGTTTAACAAGCAAAGAATACATCCATAACATGTATATCTTCTATATACCTAAGTTGGACATCTCCAACATTTTCTTTTTTGCCAAATATTTTACAGATTCTCTTTCAAAAATTCCTTTTCTTTTAAAAGAATCTATCAACATAAATAGTGGTGTCATTCACATGACACATAGTACAAAGTGTATATAGTCAAATAATAATACCTTTGGACTTGCACTTTGAAGTGGATCACCATCATCAAATGTTTGATGTTCTTTCAAAAATCCATTCTTTAGTAATCTATTAGTGTAGTAAACATTTTACTTACATCTTCTATTCATCCTTATCATGACAACTTTCATGATCAAGCTACTATAGCCTATAAGGAAGAATCGTGAGTATAATGTTAGTTCCCAAAAACTTTTTGGTAGATTAGGACGCCTAGCGTCTCCAACCTTCACAAATTCTCATACAATATGAGAATATGTATTTTGCTAAATTATACTCTATCAAATTGCAACCATAAACATGGTTTCAGATATCACAATATCTTTCACACATGATGGTTTCTGAAACAATTATTTCAGCTCCTAGATAACCTTGATATTAAAACAACTTTTGAATATCAAGAATCATGGAGGCAAACATGATACTTTAGATACTAACATTGGAATTTCTTACTCTTGATTTAATACTACTTATTAAAATTCATGGAGTAAATAGAGTTTGCTGAAAGTTTGTAATAAGACTTCTAAACTTTAAATTGACATTCGAAACAATACGATACCAGTTCGTAAAGTAAATATCCAGAATTCTATAGTTCTATTATGTCAATTAAAACTAAGCATAAGGTAGTAAACATATGCCAATGACTACAACAAATTATGCAAATTCACTTTGATTCAGTTTATGACAAATTTGGTTCGACTAATCCAAATTATAAATGAACTCCCACTAAAAAACGACATCCCTCGTGCCTTTTTGGTAATTACATGAACCAAATCCACTACACCAAGTCCAATCATCACTTGAGTCGGTGTAGCTTCAAAGGCGAGCATCAATATGGGCATCACATCAACTATATGACTCATGCTTAACCTTTCGGTCCGTGTTCTGAGGCCATGTCTGTACATGCTAGGCTCGCCAAGTAAGAACCTTAGTACTCGTGTGTGTAAAACTGCCTTACACTCGTTGTATGAAAGCGCAGAGTCGAGTACACCTGATCATCACGTGATGTCTCGAAACACGATCCATAGAACAATGCATACTTAAGGAAGAACACATTTTATCTTGATATTTAAATGAGGGATCATCTTATAACGCTACTAAAACGCCAAACTAGCAATATAAGATGCAAACATCATATGTGTAAAGTGCAATGATATGGTCCATGAGTTTGATCACTATCATGTGCATCGTGGTATGATCTCTATCATTCCTTTGTGTGTAAGGCCAAGGTCTATGGAACTTACACGTTAGGTGTGTTGTAAGGGTATAACCTATACATCAACTTACAACATTTCCATATCATGACACTAGCCTAGCAACAATCTAAACTAGACGTCTCTAATTTATCAATTGCAAGTTTTTACGTGGCTTAGGGCTTTCGAAGATAGAACCGGTCTTACCTACGAACATGGAACCACAACAATGATAACTAAGTTATTAGCAACTCATTATAAATCATATATTGACTATAGAAGGAGAGACAGACACCCGCCAGCCACTTATGCAAAACTAATTGCATGTCTTTCGTGGAACTGGTCTTATGTGAAATGACATGTAAAGTTGGTCTAGGCCGCTTCATCCCACTATGCCACCAATATCCAAAATACATGAAAGAAGCAATAACATGATCATCATCGCCCACATACTCTTATGTGTTCTACCCGTGCAAAGCACCAACGCATAGATCAGGCTCTTATGCCACTGTTGGGTTCGCAACATAGAAAACAAAAAATTTCCTACGATGGGAACTATTATACGCCAAGATATATCTATTAGATACAAGCAACGGGTGGATATACATCCATAGAGAACATACCCTCGAAGACAACAAAGCTTTGTTAATGAGATGGAACTCGTGGATGTTGTAGTCGTACACTTGTGGATCTCAAGATCGTGATGAAGTCCAGCAGGTCCAGCACCACCAAGTCCAGCACCACAAAGGAGCAGTGCATCCGTGATTGCACACACATCCGGTACCCTGAAAACCTCCGTCCCTTGCTCCAGAAAAGTAGCGGAAGAAGCAACTCCTTTCTAGATAAAGCCACCGGGAACAAGTATCTCGCTAATCCGAGACCATGGGGGAAAATACTAGAGGGGGAGAGAGATCCTTCACAAGGAGGTGTGAGTGTGAAGGTGTGAGAGGGGGGCTTTTATAGGACGAGGGGAGGGTACCCCTCCCATGGCCGGTGCCCATGGAGGGTGTTCCTTCACCTCCCCCATTCATGTGGTGGTAACTCCCTCCACATAAATTTGCCCCTTCACATTCTCCATTAAAGTCTCCACTTTAAATGCATTAAATTTCTCCAAATTTAATGCTCTCTCATTTAATAAAACTCTTTTATTAATTTTATTCAGATTTTTAATTACTTTAATTAACAAATATTCACATAAAACCCCCTGCAATATTTCAATATCACATGCAGAACTAGTTTCTACAATTTCACCCGAAATAATTCCGGTTTCCATCGAAATAATTCTAGCGCTTTGTAATTCTTTTCTCTGGAACATATTTTCTCCAAATGGTGTCGGTATCCCTTAAGTGTGTCACCCTATGGTCGCAAATAATGTAGACATGATCGAGACCCCTCTCAGATCAATAATCAGAAGCGGGACCTTGAGATCCATACTGACTCCCACACATTCAACGATGACTTATGTGATTGTGAGAACCTTTAACGTCGTAACTAAATCCCTTTGTCTCGCGATATATTACATTCCGAAATTCGATCATTGGTATCTCCATACCTAGTTTGATCTCATTACCGAGATGTACTCTTTTCTCGTTCCCGTGATATAACATTCTAGTGATCTCATCACTTGCTTGCAAGCTAACCAATGTGATATCACCGAGAGGGCCTAGAGTATATCTGTCTGTCATCGGGATGGACAAATTCCACTCTTGATCCATGACCCCCTACATAACACTTTCGTAGCACTGAACCCACCTTTATAATCACCCTTTCATAGTGTGACGTTTGATGTTATCAAGATACTCTTCCAGTGTTAGTGATTGACATGATCTCATGGTCTAAGGACTAGGATTACTTCGTATGATGTTATAGCAATATAAACACAATGACTTTGGTCGTAATGCTATACTTTGGATGAATGTTCATCACATCATTCCACTAATGTTGTGACCTTGTTAATAACAACATCCAATGTCCATGATCAGGAAACCTTGATCATCTTGTTAATCAACGAGCTAGTTTATAAGAGAGGCATAACTAGGAACTTTCCTTTTGTTTATTAAACACACTTGTATTAACATTTCCAAATTAATACAATTATAGCATGCAAAATAAACATTTATCATAAACAAGGAATAAGATAATAACCACTTTATTATTGCCTCTTAGGCATATTCCCTTCACTTCTACCATGCTTGGAATGAGAGGCCGAGCTACCTTAATGCATTT
Organism: Avena eriantha; assembly: GCA_910589775.1. Classification (NCBI taxonomy): domain Eukaryota; kingdom Viridiplantae; phylum Streptophyta; class Magnoliopsida; order Poales; family Poaceae; genus Avena; species Avena eriantha. The sequence goes on from OU342740.1 coordinate 19,798,150, forward strand.
GATGATGCTGGTGCTTCTGAGGGTGAATAAGACGAGAAAAGCGAGGCGAGGCCTCCAAACTAGGCTACAAAGCTGAAGATCCGGAAGACGGAGAGGCCAATCCCTAAGATGAGGCCGAGGCTAGCGCCCTGCCCACCAACTCCGAAGTACCCCCACCGTCGGCCGATGATTCAGCTTCAGCCCCTGCTCCTTGAGCATAAAAACACTTAACCATATTTTTTAGATCCTCGAAATGTCGGGTGAAGACGTATTTAAGTACTGTAGTTTGGTTTCGCTACAATCATTGTTGTTTGCTACTAAATTTTTAATGTCTGATTATCGTGGGCAAAGTCCCCGAGTTTCCTTTTCTTGTTCCTCCAACTTTTGACTCAACTCGCGTCCACCTTGACTCGGTTTTTCGACTTACGAGTCCGAGGTTCAAAAAATTAGTTTAACAATACTTGAAACCTTGAGATCAGCTCAAAATAATCCGGCGAGAGACGAATAAAGTAAACAAAGGGGTTAGTCCGAATAACAAATGCCGGCGCGCTTAGGTTCTTTTTCTTAGTCGTTTTTCATGTGCTTTGTAGTTCCAAACTTCTTCTATTGCTTTCCATGAAGCCAATTCTTGTTGGACAGCAGCATATGAAGGGAATATGCCCGAGAGGCAATAATAAAGTGGTTATTATCTTATTCCATGTTTATGATAAATGTTTATTTTGCATGCTATAATTGTATTAATTGGAAATGTTAATACATGTGTGTTTAATAAACAAAATACAAAGTTCCTAGTACTGCCTCTCATATAAACTAGCTTGTTGATTAACAAGATGATCAAGGTTTCCTGATCATGGACATTGGATGTTGTTAATAACGAGGTCACAACATTGGTGGAATGATGTGATGAACATTCATCCGAAGTATAGCATTACGATCAAATTCATTATGTTTATATTGCTATAACATCATACGAAGTAATCTTAGTCCTTAGACCAGGAGATCATGTTAATTGCTAACACCGGAAGAGTATCTTGATAACATCAAACGTCATACCGTAACAAGGTGACTATAAAGGTGGGTTTAGTGCTATGAAGGTGTTATGTTGAGGCTCATGGATCAAGAGTGGGATTTGTCCATCCCGATGACGGATAGATATACTCTGGGCCCTCTCGGTGATATCACATTGAAATAGCTTGCAAGCAAGTGATGTGATCACTAGAATGTTATATCACGGGAACGAGAAAAGAGTGCATGTCGGTAACGAGATCAAACTAGGTATTTGGATGCCAATGATCGAATCTCGGACATGTAATATATCACGAGACAAAGGGATTTAGTTACGACGTTAAAGGTTCACACGATCACAAGAGTCATCGTTGAATATGTGGGAGTCAGTACGGATCTCCAGGTCCCACTACTGATTATTGATCGGAGAGGGGTCTCGATCATGTCTGCATTATTCGCGAACCGTAGGGTGACACACATAAGGGATACCGACACCATTTGGAGCAAATATGTTTCAGATAAAGATTTAAGAAAGCGCTAGAATTATTTCAATAGACACCGAAACTGTTTCGATTGAAATTGCTGAAATTGGTTCTGCATATAATATTGAAACGTTGCAGGGGGTTTTGTGTGAATGTTTGTTAATTAAAGTAATTGAAAAAATTCTGAATAAAAATAATAAAAGAGTTTTATTAAATGAGAGAGCATTAAATTTTGAGAAATTTAATGCATTTAAAGTGGAGACTTTAAAAGAGAATGTGAAGGGGCATTTTATGTGGAGGGGTTACCACCACATGAATGGGGGAGGTGAGGAGTCACCCCCCATGGGGCGCCGACCATGGGGAGGGGTACCCCCTCCTCCTATAAAAGGCCCCCCTCTCACACCTTCATACTCACACCTCCTCGTGAAGGATCTCTCTCCCCCTCTAGTTATTCCCCATGGTCTCAGATTAGCGAGATACATGTTTCCGGTGGCTTTATCTCGAAAGGAGTTGCTGCTTCCGCTGCTTTGCTGGAGCGAGGGACAGAGGTTGTCGGGGTACTAGACGTGTGTGCGATCACGGATGCACCACTGCTTTGCGGTGCTGGACTTGCTGGAGCTGGATCTGATGGACGTGCGGGAGCCGGACCTGCTGGATTTCATCACGATCTTGAGATCGGCAAATGTACGACTACATCATCCACGAGTTGCTACCCGTTAACAAAACTCGTTGTCTTCGAGGGTAAGTTCTCCATGGATGTATATCCACCCGTTGCTCTGTATCTAGTAGATAGATCTTGGTGTATAGTTCTCATCGTAGGAAATTGTTTGTTTTCTATGCTGCGAACCCCAACAGTGGTATTAGAGCCTGATCTATGCGTAGGTGCTTTGCACGGGTAGTACACATATTTTTATATGTGGGCGATGATGATCATGTTATTGCTTCTTTCATGTATTTTGGATATTGGTGGCATAGTGGGATGAAGCGCCCCGGACCAACCTTACATGTCATCGTACATGAGACTGGTTCCACGACTGACATGCAACTAGTTTTGCATAAGTGGCTGGCAGGTGTCCGTCTCTCATACTATAGTCAATATCTGATTCATAACGAGTTGCTAATAACTTAGTTATCATCGTTGTGGTTCCATGTTCATAGGTAAGACCAGTTTTATCTTCGAAAGCCCTAAGCCACGTAAAAACTTGCAATTGATAAATTAGAGGCGTCTAGTTTAGATCGTTGCTGGGCTAGTGTCATGATATGGTAATGTTGTAAGTAGATGTATGATAGATACTCTTACAACACATCTAACGTGTAAGTTCCATATACCTTAGCCTTACACACAAAGTAATGACAGAGATCATACCATGATGCATATGATAGAGATCAAATGCATGGAACATACCATCTCAGTTTACACATTAGATGTTTGCATCTTATATTGCTAGTTTGGCGTTTTAGTAGCATTTTAAGATGATCCATCATTTAGATATCAAGATAAAAATGTGTTCTTCCTTACGTATGCACCGTTCTATGGATCGTGTTTCGAGACACCACGTGATGACCGGGTGTACTCGACTCTACGCTTTCATACAACGGGTGTAAGACAGTTTTACACACGCGAGTACTAAGGTTCTTACTTGGCGAGCCTAGCATGTACAGACATGGCCTCGGAACATGGACCGAAAGGTTAAGCATGAGTCATATAGAGTATATGATTCCCATATTGATGCTCGCCTTTAAAGCTACACTAACTCACATGATGATCGGACTTGGTGTAGTGGATTTGGTTCATGTAATCACCAAAAAGGCACGAGGGATGTCGTTTTTGAGTGGGAGTTCATTTCTAATTTGGATTAGTCGAACTAAATTTGTCATAAACTAAATCAAAGTGAATTTGCATAATTTGTTGTAGTCATTGGCGTATGTTCACTACCTTATGCTTAGTTTTAATTGAGATAATAGAACTATAGAATTCTGGATATTTACTTTACGAACTGGCATCATATTGTTTTGAATGTCAATTTAAAGTTTATAAGTCCTATTGCAAACTTTCTACAAACTCTATTTACTCCATGAAGTTTAATAAGTAGTATTAAATCAAGAGTAAGAATTCCAATGTTAGTATCTAAAGTATCATGTTTGCCTCCATGATTATTGATATTCAAAAGTTGTTTTAATATCAATATTATATAGGAGCTGAAAATTGTTTCAGAAACCATCATGTGTGAAAGATATTGTGATATCTGAAAAAATGTTTTTGGTTGCATTATGATAGAGTATAATTTAGCAAAATACATGTTCTCATATTGTATGAGAATTTGTGAAGGATGGATATGCTAAGCATCCGGATCTCCCAAAAAGGTTTTGGGAACTAACATTATACTCGCGATTCTTCCTTACGGGCTATAGTAGCTTGACCATGAAAGTTGTCATGATAAGGATGAATAGAAGATATAAGTAAAATGTTTACTACACTAATAGATTACTAAAGAATGGATTTTTTTGAAAGAACACCAAACATTTGATGATGGTGATCCACTTCAAAGTGCAAGTTCAAAGGTGTTAGTATTTGACTATATACACTTTGTACTATGTGTCATGTGAATGACATCACTATTGATGTTGATAGATTCTTTTAAAACAAAAGGAATTGTTGAAAGAGAATCTGTAAAATATTTGGCCATTTCCACAAAATTCATAGCTCACTTGTTTCCACAAAATCTTTTCGAAATTCAAAAGTTTATTTCTTGCGGCCATTTCCACAAACACTTGGCAGGCAAGAATCTAACTCTAATCATAGCTCACTGTTTTGCACAGGGGTTTACCCCCATTTGATCTCCATTTAATCCCTTTGTCCCCTCTTGATCCAACCAGAGACTAAGCACCCATCCCCTACCCCTAGTGGCAATGCCATGCCATGCCGAGCACCATGCTTGCCGGCCGACCATGCCATCGCCATAGCAGACCGCCCCTCTCTCTCTCACCATGTCTAGTAGCTAGCTCACACCTCACCGCCACCCTCTGTCCCCTCCCCGAGCAAGGCCAAGCCCTAGACCACCGAGGAACCGCCGCGCACTGAGCGTCTACACCATGCCGAGCACGCGCCAGAGCGCCGCGCCCGACACGCATGTACACGCCGCCCCTCGACCACAACCCGCGTCCACCGCTCCGCCACGAACCGAGGAACACGCCAGACATGCCCATTCGCCGCCCAACGCACCATAGCCACCGCTCGCCGTTGAGACCGCCGCCTCTGCCGCTCAGAGCGTGCACATCGCCCGACCGCATACCACCGTCCCTAGGCCCGCATTCAGTTCGTAGAGTACCACCAGGAGACCATCCACCGTCCCGTACCTCGAGCCACGCCGCAAACACGCTGTGCAGCCCTCACCGGAGCCGCCCGCCCATGCCTCTCAATCGCATCGTCGTCCTATAAATAGAGGCCATCCCCAGCCATTTGCAGCACACCACTCACCTCCCCTCACCTCGTTGGACTTTCCCCACTTCCAGCCGGAGTCGCTCGAGCTCGCAGTCGCTGGAATTTCACCCGAGCTGGCCGCCTCTGGAGGAGAAGGGCCCCGCTGATTGCGACCACCCCCGGAGCTGCCTCGACCGTCCCTGAGTTCGCCGTCGATCACCAGTTCGTTTGCCCCATCACTATCGTCGCTGGAGCCCTGGTACGCCCCCTAAGCACCCCCACCGAGCCGCTAGGGTTAGAGTTCGCCGGCGACAGGTCCGTCGTCGACAACGAGCCCCAGCCGTTGATCCCCGTTCTAATCTAACGGCCCACATCGCCTCGTACCGCTTCGCGTGTTATGAGCCGCTGACCGGTGGACCCCCTGTCAACTGTGCCCCGCGCCGCGGAGTGTCACTGGGCTGGCCCGTTAGTTTTCCCGTGCGACCCATTTAGTTTGAATTAGGATTTTTCTATTTTAGTTTAAACCTAGTTCTGTCCCCTAGTTTAAAATTCATTTCAGAAAGATTTACTAATCCAAATGGAGTTATTCCAATTTTTTTGGAAAGCTATGGAAAATATCTACCCAAGCCCGTTGGATTTAATTCAATTAGAGTTAGAGATCTCTCCTAGTAAAAAGAATAAGACAGAAGCATGTGTACCTTGCAACATTTTTATAAAATCAACCATGTTAGCTTTTGAGTTGATTCCAACTATCAAAAATCACATTTCACCATACCTATCTGAATATGTAATAATATTAAGATTTACATGTAGTCACTTTGGACTAGTACCAACATAATGCTATATAGGCATTTCTAGTCACTTTAATCATTAAATAATGAACTTAAACCAAAGTAATTGTGATCCAACCCTTAAATCACATTCCCACATGTTAGAATATGTGGTGATGACATGTGTCCACATGATTCCATATTTTAAGTGGTGAATATTAAATCTTAGTTAATTTTTCAATGAGTAGAAATTACTTTTCTAAAATAAAAAGAATGAAACTATTGAATGAAACTTGTGATGATAATAGATCATCAACTGTGTGCCCTATTGTGCTAATTAGACTAGTTAAGTATTGTTTGGTGATTGTGTACTCCGTATGTATTTATAGACGATAGTACCGACCAAGCTTTCGAGGAGGAGGAGTTCTACCAAGAAGAAGAAGAAGAAAACTTCAACCACTGCACCAACCAAGGCAAGCTATTGTTAGCAAGCTAGAATTAAGCTAGATGACTTGAGAAAAGATGCTGTAGGACTATCTGCCTTTGTCAGCATTGCCTGTACCCCTGAAGATGGACCCCACCGCTACGTTTATCTTTTATTCCGCTGCTTGTTGTATTAAGACTGGATCATGAGATCCTTTATTTGTGTAAGACCTTATGTATGGTTTGTAATGGATGATGTACTGTGATATCCAATCTGTTATGTCTCGCAAAAATGGTAATCCTGGGATTGCGAGGTATGGCATAACAGGCATCTGGGATTAAAAATCCGGGTGTTGACAAGTTGGTATCAGAGCCATCCTGACCATAGGAGACCCTAATTAGAATGGACGTCCAAACAAAAAACTTAGTTTCAAAACCAAAGTGAGTATTTATGAAAAACTATTTCCTCTCTTATCCTTGGGAATTCATTCTTTCTCAAAAATTCATGTTCCTCAAAATTCTTACATTACTACTTAAAATTTGACACATTTGATCACTTCACTAATTTCCTCATCCTTAATTCTTGTAGATGGAGACTCAGTTCAGCAAGTTCTACCAGTTGGGAAATGGAGGTCAACTTCGAGAGGGATCTGGTTTCACTGTCGGAGTTACTGGGACGCCCACATCCGGAGTTTCTTGGAGCTCAACTTCCAGGGCCCCCAGGAGGACATTTACAGTGGCTAGTCACCGCTGATCTTAGAGGAAGCATCGAAGCACCAACGTCCGGGAGAATCCAGTTCTCCGTGAGGGAGAACAACTGGGTAGATGGATTAGCCAGGGCAATGCATGAAGCTCTCGCACGTCTATGTGCCCTTAGTGTCAACCAGATCCATGGAACCCGTTTTGCTCACTATGCAAGGCGTGACTTCATGGGAATGCCGATGGAGATGCCAAGTCATCCAGCACTGAAGCGCCAAGTGGAGAACCTTGACTTCCTATTCTACAATCGTCAGAAGGAGTTGGACAATGCTAGGGAGTTAGCCAACCAGAACCGTGCCATTGCCGACCAGAATGCCCAGACTTTCTCACTGCTAGTCAATGATCGTCAGTCTCTTCGCCTCCAGCGCGAGAAGAAGGATCGCACCATCGACCGTCTTCGCAAGAAGGTGGCCGACCTCGAGAAGACCGTCAAGGAGCAGGAAGCTCAGCTTGCAGCCAAGCAGGAAGAAGATGAGGGTGAAGACATCCAGGGAGACATGGATTCTTACCTCAGCAATGACGATGACTTCCTGGAGGAGGATGCTGTGGACTTCTACACTGACGATGAGGACTCCGACTTCATCGACGATGAGTAGATGCACTAGAGCACTATCGTAGCATGAGATTGTATCGGGCCTACTGTATCGTAGCTTGTAGAATGGTTCTTCAAACCATCTGTTTTCCTTTGTTGTTGTGGTGTGTGTTGTATCGTGTGTTTGCTTGTATGAATGAAATGGAGTTAGTTGCAAAACCTGAGTCAAACTCAAAGTTTTAGCTTTGAAACCAAAACCATGAACCTTAGAACTTTCCCTCTTACCCCCGTATCTATCTCAATCTTCAGATGAGTCATGGAAACCAAGGAGGGAGAAGCTCGTCGCAAGACCCCATGCTGCAGATTATGCAGATGTTAGTTGCAGACCGTGAAGCAAGCAGGGCCGAGCGCCAAGCTAACTTAGCAACATTGCAGCAGATAGCTAAGATGGCCCAAAATAACCAAGGACATGGAAACCAGGATCACCATGGATCCAAACTCTAAAACTTCCAGAATACCAGTCCCCCAATCTTTAGTACTTCATAGAACCCCCTTGATGCTGATGAATGGTTGCAGACAATGGAAAATAACTTAGAAGTTGCAGGAGTTGATGACAACGAGAAGGTTCTTTTTGCCACCCACTATCTGGCAGGAGATGCAAGAGCATGGTGGAACAGTATCCGCACCATGAACCATGGTCAAGTGATGACATGGGAAGCCTTCAAAATCAAGTTCAGTCGCACCCACGTGCCACAAGGCCTAGTCACCCGACTAAGGGATGAGTTCCGCGACTTGAAGCAAGGCAGAATGACTGTGGTGGAATACCGTGATAGATTCCTGTCACTTGCAAGGTATGCACCTGATGAGATCAACACGGAGGCCAACAAGAAGGAGAGATTCCTAAACGGACTGCATGATGAGATGCAGACTGTCCTCGTCAACATCTGTTTTGAGGATCTCGAAGAGCTAGTTGACTCTGCCATTCAGATGGAAGGGAAGATAAATCAGGCAAACGACAACCGTAAACATCGTATGATGCAGCAATATGGATCCAGCAGTCACTAGAAGTACTGTCCCAACCCCTCACCAGGATATGCACCAAGGAATAATCGACCCCCAATGTCTCGCCCAAGCTACCCCAACCGTAGTGGAGGCAATGTGAAGTCCGGAGGAAACAATCACAACTTCGGCAATCCCAACAATTTCAACCGTGCACCTCCCAAGAGCAACAACAACAACAACACTGCACCCAGAACTAGCAGCAATGTTGTGCGTGTCGTAGTAAAGGACAAGTCCCATATCACTTGTTTCGAGTGTGGAGTGAAGGGTCACTATTCCAATGAGTGTCCCAAGAAGACTGCAGCCACTACCAATGTGAATGCCCCAGCTCAACAGCAGCGTCGTGTTCAACAAGGGAGAAGATTTTCCCCAGGGAACCCTCACAACCGCAATGGTCTTCTCTTCCACATGAACGCCGAAGAAGCCCAAGAAGCGCCAGATGTAGTGCTGGGTATGTTTTCTGTCAACTCAGTATTAGCAAGAGTATTGTTTGATTCTGGAGCATCGCATTCATTTGTCACCGAAGAATTTGCATGCACTAGTAATATTCACCCAACCAACCTGAAGCATGTCATGATAGTTCAAATCCCCGGTTCAACCACCAAAGCTAGCAAAATTTGCAAAGTTGTGCCTATCAGAATACATGGGATAGATTTTTATGCCAACCTAGTTGTACTCGGAACCAAAGGTTTGGAAGTAGTACTAGGTATGGACTAGATGTCAAGGCATAAAGGACTGATAGACTGTGCTAAGAAAGCCATCACCATGACCAGTAGCTCTGGAGTAACAGTAGAGCATATCTCTGAAACCTTACCCCGTCAATTCAAGTGCAACAAGAGTGTAGCCCTGCCCACCATTGACCAGGTCAGAGTAGTCTGTGAATACCCCGACGTGTTCCCAGATGAATTGCCAGGTATGCCCCCGGATAGGGATATTGAGTTCATTATCAAACTAATCCCCGGAACCGGACCCATATCCTAGAGACCTTATAGCATGAACCCCTCAGAGTTAGTGGAACTGAAGAAGCAGTTGGATGCCATGTTAGCAAAAGGCTTGATTCAACCAAGCGCATCGCCATGGAGATCACCAGTGTTATTCGTCGACAAGAAAGATGGAGGCAATCGTTTGTGCACAGATTACAGGAAGTTGAATGACGTCACCATCAAGAACAAGTACCCCTTGCCAAAGGTAGAGGATTTATTTGATCAGTTGACTGGAGCTCATGTATTCTCAAAGATTGATCTTAGGACTGGTTATCACCAACTTAAGATTCGTGCAATGGATATTCCAAAGACCGCCTTTACTACTCGCTATGGTTTATACGAGTATACGGTTATGTCTTTTGGATTAACCAATGCCCCTGCTTATTTCATGAATCTCATGAATAAGATCTTTATGGATTTCCTAGATAAGTTTGTAGTTGTGTTTATCGACGACATCCTTATCTACTCCAAGTCATAAGAAGAGCATGACCAACATCAGAGAATCATCCTAGAAACCCTGAGAGAGCATTGGTTGTATGCCAAGTTCAGCAAGTGTGAGTTTTGGCTGAAAGAAGTAGGATTTTTAGGACATATTGTGTCTGCCGGAGGAGTTTCTGTTGATCCCACCAAGATCAAAGATGTCGAAGAATGGGAAGCCCCAACCACTCAAACCCAAGTCCGTGCATTTCTCGGATTAGCGGGATACTACCACAAGTTCATAGAAGGATTCTCGAGCATCGCCATACCCATTACCCAATTGTTGAAGAAGGACAAGAAGTTTGAATGGATAGACAAATGTGAAGCCAGTTTCCAGGAGCTGAAGAAGAGATTGATATTAGCCCCAATATTGATCATGCTAGACATCAAGAAGCCGTTTGATGTATATTGTGATGCATCCAAGATTGGTCTCGGCTGTGTGTTGATGCAAGAAGGCAAAGTCATCGCATATCTGTCTCGACAAGTGAAGCAGCCTGAGCAGAACTATCCGACCCATGATCTTGAATTAGCAGCCGTAGTTTTGGCATTGAAGACATGGCGTCATTATATGATGGGTAATTGCTGTGAGATTTACTCAGATCACAAGAGCTTGAAGTATATTTTCACTCAGAAGGAGCTGAATATGAGGCAAAGGAGATGGATAGAGTTAATCAAGGATTATGACATTGACATTCACTATCACCCCGGCAAAGCCAATGTGGTAGCGGATGTTCTTAGCAGATTGCCGTGTAGGCTAAACACCATGATCAAGGAGAAGCAACCAAGTTTGTATGAGGAGTTGGAGCAGTTTAGAACTGAATTAGTTAGTAGAGGATTCTTAGCTAGCATTGAACTTCAGCCCACTTTGATTAGCCAAATCAAGGAAGCCTAGAAGGGAAACGAAAGTATCAACGGAATCAAACATCGTATTGGTACAGGAAAGGTACCTGGATTCACGGAAGACGAAGAAGGAGTGCTGTGGTACAAAGGACGTATCTGTGTGCCAGCAGATTCGGAGCTGAAGCAAGTTATCATGCGGGAAGCTCATGATACTCTTTATTCTATCCACCCCGGAGGAACGAAGATGTAACAAGATTTTTAAAGAGCAATTTTGGTGGCACAAGATGAAGAGAGAAATCGGAAGCTACATCGCCAAGTGTGTTATCTGTCAAAGAGTCAAAGCAGAACATCAGAGACCTTCAGGACTGTTGCAACCATTGCAGATTCCGGAATGGAAATGGGATTCCGTAGGAATGGACTTTATCACCGGTTTGCCTACTTCCAGTAGGGAAAATGACTCAATCTGGGTCATAATTGATAGACTGTCCAAGGTAGCTCACTTTATCCCTGTCAAGACTACCTACCAGAGTTCGAAGCTAGCAGAGCTGTATATTGCTAGGATTGTTAGTCTGCATGGAACCCCCAAGACTATAGTATCAGATCGAGGAACCCAGTTTACCTCGAGATTTTGGCAGAAAGTCCAGGAAGGATTGGGAACCAAGTTGAACTTCAGCACTGCTTATCACCCGCAAACTGATGGACAGACTGAGAGAGTCAACCAGATCCTAGAGGATATGTTAAGAGCTTGTGTGTTAGAGTACAGATCAAAATGGGAAGACTGCCTGCCTTTCGCAGAATTCTCATATAACAACAATTACGAAGCTAGTTTGCAGATGGCACCATTTGAATTCCTATACGGAAGAAAGTGTCGTACCCCCTTGAATTGGTCGCAAGTAGGAGAGAGTCAGATCTTTGGACCCGACATTCTCCGAGAAGCCGAAGAGAAAGTTCACAAAGTCCGTGAGCACCTCAAGACCGCCCAATCCAGACAGAAGAGTTATGCTGACAAAAGAAGGAGAGACCTGACTTTCAATGTCGGAGATTTTGTATATCTCAAGGTTTCGCCATTGAAAGGAACTCAGCGCTTTAGTCTGAAAGGAAAGTTAGCCCCTAGATATATCGGCCATTCAAGATTCTGAATCGTCAAGGAGAAGTATCGTATCAACTGGAACTACCTGAAGGGATGTCAGCCATCCACAATGTGTTCCATATCTCATTACTTCACAAATGCCTAGAAGTGCCAGAGAAGACTGAAGTTTTAAAGAACATCGATCACAGAGCTGTGGAGATCAACAATGACCTGACATATCGTGAAGTGCCCATCCGCATCTTAGAAGAAGCTTACAGAACCACCAGGACCAGAAGTATCAAGTTTCTCAAGATTCAGTGGAGCAACCATACCGAAGAAGAAGCCACTTGGGAGCGAGAAGATTACATTAGGACAGAGTTCTCGGATCTCTTTAGTTCCTAGTTTTCTTGTAAATCTCGGGACGAGATTTTGTTTGAGGGGGAAAGGTTTGTAACATCCCAAAAATTTAATCCAAGGTTATTAAGATCCAAATCATCAAAATTAGGGTTAACAAAAACTTTTCCAATTGAAATTATTAAAGCATTCATATGTGTGTGCATTTAAAATAGGAGTTGATTTGAATTGCCTATTTAAGTGATCCATTGCTTGTAAAATGATTCTTAGGTGAAATAACATCATCTAGATCATTCCCAAACAAATCCCAAAGAAAAACAAATCAAAACAAATAAAAGAAGTGAATGGTCATGTGTGCCATTTTAATCAACATGCCTAATTTGGCTATTCCTAGGACTCAATTCTTAACAGAGATAAATGTGGATCTTTGCACCCCTTGCTAGTACACATAATGATGTACCAAGGCCCACTTTGTGATCTGCCAAAAACTTTCAAATACTAAATTTAAATGGCAAGTGAAAATTGAATCTAGTGTATGTCTCAAGATCACCCTATTTCAAAGACCACTCAAACAAGCTCAATTTTTAAAACCCCAGCACCCACAGAGTCTCAAGCTTAATACTAGCACACCCACCAAAAATCTTTTCAAAATTCAAAAGTTTATTTCTTGCGGCCATTTCCACAAACACTTGACAGGCAAGAATCTAACTGTAATCATAGCTCACTGTTTTGCACAGGGTTTTGCCCCATTTGATCTCCATTTAATCCCTTTGTCCCCTCTTGATCCAACCAGAGACTAAGCACCCATCCCCTACCCCTAGTGGCAATGCCATGCATGCCAAGCACCATGCTTGCCGGCCGACCATGCCATCGCCGTAGCAGACCGCCCCTGTCCCTCTGACCATGTCTAGTAGCTAGCTCACACCTCACCGCCACACTCTGTCCCCTCCCCGAGCAAGGCCAAGCCCTGGACCACCGAGGAACCGCCGCGCACTGTGCGTCTGCACCATGCCGAGCACGCGCCAGAGTGCCGCGCCCGACACGCATGTACACGCCGCCCCTCGACCACAGCCCGCATCCACCACTCCGCCACGACCCCAGGAACACGCCAGACATGCCCATTCGCCACCCAACGCACCACAGCCACCGCTCTCCGTTGAGACTGCCGCCTCTGCCGCTCAGAGCGTGCGCATCGCCCGACCGCATACCATCGTCCCTAGGCCCGCATTCAATTCGTAGAGCACCGCCAGGAGACCATCCACCGTCCCCTACCTTGAGCCATGCCGCTAGCACGCTGTGCAGCCCTCGCCGGAGCCGCCCGCCCATGCCTCTCGGTCGCATCGTCATCCTATAAATAGAGGCCATCCCCAGCCATTTGCAGCACACCACTCACCTCCCCTCACCTCACTGGACTTTCCCCACTTCCAGCCGGAGTCGCTCGAGCTCGCAGTCACCGGAATTTCACCCGAGCTGGCCGCCTCTGGAGGAGAAGGGGCCCGCTGATTGCGACCACCCCCGGAGCTGCCTCGACCGTCCCTGAGTTCGCCGTCGACCACCAGTTCGTTTACCCCCATCGCCGTCGTCGCTGGAGCCCTAGTACGCCCCCTAAGAACCCCCACCGAGCCGCTAGGGTTAGAGTTCGCCGGCGACAGGTCCGTCGTCGACGACGAGCCCCATCCGTGGATCCCTGTTCTAATCTAACGACCCACATCGCCTCGTACTGCTTCGCGTGTTATGAGCCGCTGACCGGTGGACCCCCTGTCAATTGTGCCCTGCGCCGCGGAGTGTCACTGGGCTGGCCCGTTAGTTTTCCCGCGCGACCCATTTAGTTTGAATTAGGATTTTTCTATTTTAGTTTAAACCTATTTTTGTCCCCTAGTTTGAAATTCATTTCAGAAATATTTACAAATCCAAATGGAGTGATTCCAATTTTGTTGGAAAGCTATGGAAAATATCTACCCAACCCATTGGATTTAATTCAATTATAGTTAGAGATCTCTCCTAGTAAAAAGAATAAGACAGAAGCATTTGTACCTTGCAACATTTTTATAAAATCAACCATGTTAGCTTTTGAGTTGATTCCAACTCTCAAAAATCACATTTCACCATACCTATCTGAATATGTAATAATATTAAGGTTTACATGCAGTGACTTTGGACTAGTACCAAAATAATGCTATATAGCCATTTCTAGTCACTTTAAATCATTAAATAATGAACTTAAACCAAAGTAATTGTGATCCAACCCTTAAATCACATTCCCACATGTTAGAATATGTGGTGATGACATGTGTCCACATGATCCCATATTTTAAGTGGTGAATATTAAATCTTAGTTAATTTTTCAATGAGTAGAAATTACTTTTCTAAAATAAAAAGAATGAAACTATTGAATGAAACTTGTGATGCTTGTGATGATAATAGATCATCAACTGTGTGCCCTATAGTGCTAATTAGACTAGTTAAGTATTGTTTGGTGATTGTGTACTCCGTATGTATTTATAGACGATAGTACCGACCAAGCTTTCGAGGAGGAGGAGTTCTACCAAGAAGAAGAAGAAGAAAACTTCAACACTGCACCAACCAAGGCAAGCTATTGTTAGCAAGCTAGAATTAAGCTAGATGACTTGAGCAAAGATGCTTTAGGCATGCTTTGGTCACACCACTTTGACTAGCATTTACCCCAAGTATTATTTCAAGTCTTACTTCCTTTACTTTACCAAAGTCCTTTACTTGTTTTAAAGGTAGAATAAAGAGTATAAAACTTGGCCTAGTTAGATAACTTTAGATGTCATTCTATGGCATGAGATTGATCCCATCTTTTCCACCTTAGTGAACACTCTTAACTTAGTAGTTTAGAGTAGATAAAAACTTGAGTCACTTTAGATGGGAACACTTGGTGAAAATGAATTATGAAAACCTTGGAATGATGAGTCATTCTATTGAGACGTTTTGATAAGTGTTGAGAAACACAAATGGTTTATGATTATGAAAATATTGAGGCATGATCCTTAACCCTTTTACAAAACTGATGGTTGGATTCGAATGCGATACCATTCCAAATTTACCGTACAACCACAATACCTGAATTGGGTAAGGCTTAGCCGGAAGTTTATATGCATTAGTATTAGTTCCCTTGTGGGAGAGGTTTGAGCTGAGGCTACCTCTTAATGTTGTCCACCTATGCAGTGCCCAAGATGACAGATGGTCATGGTTGGGAGGCCATGCTCATAGGAGAGGTGCTTATACTAGGGTGTGTAAAGGAAAGGATATGTTTGATTATCTGCATACTAAGTATGATGATTCAGGGTTATCCCTGACAGATGTATCGAATCTTGTGGTGAAAGAGTACCACCTCTGCAGAGTGTCAAACTATACGAATAGCCACGTCCGCGGTTATGGACAGTTGGAATGGCCATACTGTTTCGTTGTCAGATGTTTTCAAAGTAACTTATGAAATGATGAATCTTGACTTGACCACAACAGGGTTGTGTTTGTGAAAATAGCTTCCCCACTTAAGGGTTGTGCTTCTGAACTCAGCTTAGGTTTCAAACTTAACTTTATAGTTACTTAGAGTTAGCACCTTAATTTAGAACTATCCTACTTGTTAGTGGTAGTTTGCGAGTACTTAAAGAGTACTCATGGCTTTTGTCCCTGGCTATTCTCATGGCCAGACTATGAAGGAGACTACCAAGATGATGGTCAGCATGACGACTATGATAACTAGGACTATCTGCCTTCGTCAGCATTGCATGTGCCCTTGAAGATGGACCCCACCGCTACGCTTATCTTTTATTCTGCTGCTTGTTGTATTAAGACTGGATCATGAGATCCTTTATTTGTGTAAGACCTTATGTATGGTTTGTAATGGATGATGTACTGTGATATCCAATTTGTTATGTCTCGCAAAAATGGTAATCCTGGGATTGCGAGGTATGGCATAACAGGCATCTGGGATTAAAAATCCGGGTGTTGACACAAACCTAGCCTTCAAGATTTGTTTTAATAATTTTTATTTTGTTCCAGTATTACGAGAACAATGGTTGTTCAAATAATTACCGTATTCCATAAAGGATGGATGAACTTTTACAAGTCTAGTGGGAGAAATCACATCCATAAACACTATTGCTAAAATGTCGCAAGACAAATAATTGAAAGATCACTTATGAAGTGACATCGCTGTTTAAATTATATTGGAAAGAAAACATGAAGAAACTCCATGTTGATGGATTTTTGGAATCTTTGATTTTGATCAATTGACGCTTGTGAGACTTTCCTCGAGATAATTGAAACTCCGTCCATAGGCCAAAGAGGAACGGATGACTAACTTATTGGATATTATACATATTGATGTATATAGTCGATTATATGTAGCCATATGCGATGGATCTTTTTGCTTTATATGCTTTCTCCAGAAATTTGAGTGAATATATCTATATATTTACTTAATAAGGAAGAGGTATGAAACATTTGAAAATTGTTCAAAGACTTTCAAGATGAAGTGAAAAATCATTGTAACAAGAAAATAAAAGAGTTTATGATTTGATCATAAAGGAAGATATTTGAGTTACATGTTTAGCAAAACACTTAAGATTTGAGGAATTGTTCCAGGATTTGTGTTTCCCGGTAAACCATAGGAGTATGGCATATTCGAGAGATGAAATCAAACCATGTTTGACATGGTAAGATCAAAGGTGTCATTTATAAAACTGCCATTATGTTTTAAGGATTGAAGCTTTAGAGACTACCGCTTTTACACTGAAAAGAGCACCATCGTGATCCGTTGAAATGACACCATATAAGTTATGGTTTGGGATAAAACCTGAATTGTCTTTTCTTAAATTTTGGTATGCTATGCATAAGTAAAATGTTTACAACCAAAGTCGGATAAGCACGTCTTTGTAGGTTATCCCAAAGAATTTTTTGGGAATTTCTCCATAACACCAAGGACAAAAGAGTTTGTTATTTGGAACGTCAAGTTTCTTGAGAAGGATTTTTTCGTGAAAAGTTAAGTGGGAGGACAATAGAACTTTGATAAGGTTGTTGAACCTTAGCTATATATGCTAAGTAGCGCAGCGCCGGAAAGTGTCCCGGTGGTGGCCACAATGCTCATGGCTCCCATGATCACAAAGGTTGTGATCTCGGAGATTAGAGTTCCTATTGAACCGTGTGGGTCGGTAAGAATCAAATAGTGATATTTTATAAACAAGTGGTTATTGTTTTGACAATGATGAACCGACTGCATGCAAAGAAGCGATGATGGGCCCTGACTCCATAAAATGACTAGAAGTCATAGATTCCGTGGTAGTATCCATACACGAGAATCAAGTTTCTGAACTTGGAAGACCCTCTGGAAAGGCGTAAAGCCTATCTGTCGTGTTTGGATCTATAATGAAATAGACATGGATGTTTAACATCTATGAAATAGTCGACATGTCAGAAAGAAGTTTACGACAATGTTCAAGCAGTTGACTATGACAAGATTTGATCTTTCATAGCGATATTTAGTCTTGACGGATTAATGTAGCAACCACTACATATAATTTGGTATATGGTAGTTGAATAAACAAAACAAGGTTCTTCTAATAGAATGGTTACCTAGGACATGTACATGACACGGTCCGAAGGGTTTTGTTAATTCAAAGGGTGCTAAAAGGGCATGCAAACTTCAATAGTTGAAGTAAGCATAGCGGAGTTGGAACCTTCACCATGATGAAACTATTAAAAGACTTTAAATTCATCGAGGATGATGAAGATGCTTGCATTTGCAAGAAATTAAGTAGGAGCGCTGAGACATATTTCTAATACATTATGTAGAGAACATATTGTTCATTGGAAATGATGTATCTTGTATTGACACAAGTTAAGAATTTCATTAAAATAAGATTTCGATGAAAGACTTGGGCAAACCCGGAATATTTGGCATCAATATCTATATGGATAGATTGAGGCGCTAATATGGTTGTGCCAGACATACATATATGAGATATTGAAAGGGGTCAATATGGAAACAACAAGAAATGTTCTTGCTGCATGGAAAGGATTGTATCAAGATTCAAGTGTTTCAACACTTTGTGAGTAAAATCACATGAAGATTTTGATCAATTATACCATGATATGTATATATCCAGAATGTCCTATGCTCTAAATGTTATGAGCACATACCAGAATGATTCATAAGTTGATCATTGGACAATAGTAAATATATTCTTATGAGCTTTGGAAGAACTAAGAATATATCATGTATAAGTGACAAATAGTTAAAGGTAGTTCATTGTAAAGTGTTACATTGATACTAGTTTTGTCACAAGATACAAATTAAATTTATCTCAATTTATACTATGGGTGGCACAATATAATGGAAAGGATGTTCCATGATGGATTTGGATAAGTTCCAAGGTTGAAACATTATGATGGATACTACAACAAAAGGCTAAGTTTATGACTGCTATAGTAGCGGCAAAGGAGGGCATTTGTGTTAAGATGTTTACTATCAAACTAGGGGTGGTTCAAAGTGGGCTAATACTATGAAGATATATTGTATGACAATAATATCAACATATTTTAAACCCCAACGAACTAAAGGTCTCACCAAAGGACCAAATTTATACAATGCCATCTCATTTGAGAATGAGTGATGCGCAGAGACGCAAAGTCATGCAAATACACACGGACCTGAAAGTGACAGATCTGGAGATTATGTTAACCACTAGCAAACGTGTATATTCAACACCTAGGTGTTGTATATACAAGTTTACAAACTAGATTATTGACTCTAGTGCAAGTGGGAGACTGAATGGAATATGCCCGACAGGCAATAATAAAGTGGTTATTATCTTATTCCATGTTTATGATAAATGTTTATTTTGCATGCTATAATTGTATTAATTGGAAACGTTAATACATGTGTGTTTAATAAACAAAATACAAAGTTCCTAGTACTGTCTCTCATATAAACTAGCTTGTTGATTAACAAGATGATCAAGGTTTCCTGATCATGGACATTAGATGTTGTTAATAACGAGGTCACAACATTGGTGGAATGATGTGATGAACATTCATCCGAAGTATAGCATTACGATCAAAGTCATTATGTTTATATTGCTATAACATCATACGAAGTAATCTTAGTCCTTAGACCATGAGATCATGTTAATTGCTAACACCGGAAGAGTATCTTGATAACATCAAACGTCACACCATAACAGGGTGACTATAAAGGTGGGTTCAGTGCTATGAAGGTGTTATGTTGAGGCTCATGGATCAAGAGTGGGATTTGTCCATCCCGATGACGGATAGATATACTCTGGGCCCTCTCGGTGATATCACATTGAAATAGCTTGCAAGCAAGTGATGTGATCACTAGAATGTTATATCACAGGAACGAGGAAAGAGTGCATGACGATAACGAGATCAAACTAGGTATTTGGATGCCAATGATTGAATCTCGGACATGTAATATATCATGAGACAAAGGTATTTAGTTACGACGTTACAGGTTCACACGATCACAAGAGTCATCGTTGAATATGTGGGAGATCTCCATGTCTCACTGCTGATTATTGATCGGAGAGGGGTCTCGATCATGTCTGCGTTATTCGCGAACCGTAGGGTGACACACTTAAGGGATATCGACACCATTTGGAGCAAATATGTTTCAGATAAAGATTTAAGAAAGCGCTGGAATTATTTCAATAGACACCAAAACTGTTTTGGGTGAAATTGCTGAAATTGGTTCTGCATGTAATATTGAAATGTTGCAGGGGGTTTTATGTGAATGTTTGTTAATTAAAGTAATTAACAAAATTCTGAATAAAAATAATAAAAGAGTTTTATTAAAAGAGAGAGCATTAAATTTGGAGAAATTTAATGCATTTAAAGTGGAGACTTTAAAAGAGAATGTGAAGGGGCATTTTAATTTGGAGGGGTTACCACCACATGAATGGGGGAGGTGAGGAGTCACCCCCCATGGGGCGCCGGCCATGGGGAGGGGTACCCCCCTCCTCCTATAAAAGGGCCCCCTCTCACACCTTCATACTCACACCTCCTCGTGAAGGATCTCTCTCCCCCTCTAGTTATTCCCCATGGTCTCGGATTAGCGAGATACATGTTCCCGATGGCTTTATCTAGAAAGGAGTTGCTGCTTCCGCTGCTTTGCTGGAGTGAGGGATGGAGGTTGTCGGGTACCGGACGTGTGTGCGATCACAGATGCACCACTGCTTTGCGGTGCTGGACTTTGTGGTGCTAGACTTGCTAGAGCTGGATCTGATGGACGTGCTGGAGCTGGACCTGCTGGACTTCATCACAATCTTGAGATCGGCAAGTGTACGACTACATCATCCACGAGTTCCTACTCGTTAACAAAACTCGTTGTCTTCGAGGGTAAGTTCTCCATGTATGTATATCCACCCGTTGCTCTGTATCTAGTAGATAGATCTTGGCATATAGTTCTCATCGTAGGATTTTTTTTGTTTTCTATGCTGTGAACCCCAACAGCAGAGTCGAAGAGTTGGGGTTTTGGTGCTCACACACTACTGATCTGGCTAAGGTACAAGTAATGTAAGCCAACCGACATATAAAGAACATATAAACAAAAAAGACAGTTATGATGGCAGTCCCCGAGTTTCTGCTGGGGGTGCTGAAGTTTCATTGATAAGCTCGATGCCGACATACATACCGACATACGAGTGACTCAGATACATTCACCTCTTTGCTAGGTGTAAAAGGGACGAAGTAGTGCTACATTCCATGGTCGCTTAGATTCTTCTCCGGACCTGTCCGCCTTGTTCTTCTCCCGTGGTTGTGCATCGATAAGATAGTAGGAATCATTGTGCAAAGCCTTGCTTACAATGAATGGTCCTTCCCATGGAGGGGATAACTTATGCATGCCAGCGGTGCGCTGCACCAGCCGGAGTACCAGATCACCTTCTCGGAAAACTCGGGGGTTTACTTTCCGGCTATGGTAGCGTCGGAGATTTTGCTGATATATGGTGGATCTGGACAAGGCCAGTTCTCTCGCTTCTTCCAGCAGATCAACATCATTTTGCAGGGCTTCGCGCACTTCGGCTTCTGTGTATTGGGTGATTCTTGGCGAGTCATGCTCTATATCGGCTGGTAATACAGCTTCTACCCCATATACTAGAAAAAATGGTGTATAGCCTATTGATCGATTTAGAGTTGTTCTTAAACTCCATAGTACCGCTGGTAGCTCTTCTATCCAGCACCCCGCTGATCTTTGTAGCGGCTATATGAGCCGGGGTTTTATGCTGGACAACACCAGCCCGTTGGATCTTTCCACTTGCCCGTTCGATGCAGGGTGGGCCACGGAGGCTACATCTAACCGGATCTTCTTTTCTCGGCAAAACCTTGCAAATGCTCCTTCAGCAAAATTAGTGCCATTATCAGTTATGATACTGTGGGGGTAGCCATATCTAACGATTATATCCTTGAGGAACTTCACTGCTCTTGCCCCATAACATTTCCTGATTGGCTTCACTTCAGTCCATTTAGTAAATTTGATCACCATAACTAGGATATGGATCATTCCTCCTTTAGCCGGCTTAAATGGTCCTACCATGTCTAGGCACCATACAACAAATGTCCAAGTGATGGGGATAGTTTTGAGTTCCGACATTGGTCGGTGGGTTTTTGTGGCATATCTCTGGCAGCCATTGCATTTCCTCACCAAATCTTCCGCTTGCTCTAAAGCACTTGGCCAATAAAATCCATGTCGGAAAGCCTTTGCCACCAATGCTCTTGAGGACGCATGGTGGCCACATTCTCCTTGATGGATATCCCGGAGTATGTCGAGTCCTTCCTCCGGGTCAACACATCGCTAGAGCACTGTGGTTACACTTCTCTTATATAGTTCGTCATTGATAATGGTATAGGCCTTTGCTCTTCTCTGGATCTGCCTTGAGAGTACCTCATCATCCGGCAAGATTCCCTCTTTAAGGAAGTCAAATATTGGCTTGGCCCAAGCGGGTATAGTTCGGACGGGAAAAGGTTCCTCATCAATTTCCATCGCATCCACCGACATAACTCCTGTCGGGTTTGACTAAACAGTCCTTGGGTGTGCTGAGGCAGTCCCCGGGTTTGCCGAGGTGCCTCCCCAATCTATCTCCATTGGCGTAGCTTCTGATCCGGAGAAGGCCGGATATAAATTGATTCGGATTCCGGCGATGGGGTAATAGATGGTTTTATTAAGTGCTCCAAGGCAACATTTGGCGGGATTGGTTGTCGGGAAGAACCCAACTTAGACAGTATGTTGGCTGCCTCGTTTTCAATCCGAGGTACGTGGTGGAATTCACATCCTTTGAAGAATCCGCTTATCTTTTGCACATGAAATCTGTAAAGGGCCATGTTGGCATCCAAGGCATCCCAGTTGCCAGATACTTGCTGCACCACCAAATTCGAGTCTCCAAAGCACTGTATCCGACGAATCCCTACTTCTTTCGCCACTTTGAGGCCATACACTAGTGCCTCATATTTTGTGACATTATTCGAGGCGCTGAAGTGGATTTGGAGGACATATTTTAGTTGATCTTTCTTGGGCGAGGTAAGCACTGATCTGGCGCCCAGCCCTCCTTTTAGTTTTGATCCGTCAAAGTGCATTCGCCAATAATTGGAGTCCGACAGAGGTGGTTTGTATTGCATCTCAGTACAGCCCACAAAGAAATCCGCCACAGCCTGCGATTTGATCGCATCTCTTCTGTCAAACTGTGGTGCATATGGGGCTAGCTCAATTGCCCATTTTGCTATTTGGCCACTAGCATCTTTGTTACTCATAATCTCTGATGTGGGTGCCTGACATATCACCTTGATGGGATGTTCCTAAAAGTAGTGTTTGAGTTTCTTGGCCGATATATACACGCCATACGCCATCTTTTGATAGTGACGGTAGTTCTGTTTTGAAGCCGATAACACTTCACTCAAATAATATACCGGCCTTTGCACCGACTTTCCTTCTTCTTCGCGCTCCACAACAATTACTGCACTTACGACTCGGTTGGTCACGGCTACATAGAGAAACATTGGCTCCTTGGGTAGTGGTGCGGCTAGGATTGGTGCAGTAGACAACATCTTTTTATTCTCGAAATGCGATATCCGCTTGTGGCGTCCATGTAAATTTGTCTGCCATTTTCATTAACTGGTATAGGGGCAAGGCCTTCTCTCATAGCCGACATACGAACCGTCGTAACGAGGTCAGGTAGCCAGTGAACTTCTATACATCGTTAAGGCATTTTGGTAGTTCCATTCTCTCTATAGCCCGGATGTTCGTCAGGTTAGCTTCAATACCTCGGCTGGACACCAGAAAACCGAGTAATTTCCCTGTGGGCACACCAAACGTGCATTTCTCCGGGTTAAGCTTCATCCGGAGCCGTCTCAAGTTCGCGAATGTCTGCCAGATGTCATCAAGGAGCGTATTGCTTTCCTTAGTTTTTATCACCACATCATCCATATAAACTTGCCCATTCCAACCTATCTGGTCATGTAAACATTTTTGCATGCATCGCTGGTACGTTGCTCTAGCATTACATAATCCAAATGGCATAGTGCGATAGCAATAAGCCCCGTACGGGGTAATAAACACAGTCTTTATTTGATCATCCGGGTTTAGGGGTATCTGGTGGAAACCAGAATACGCATCGATGAATGACAACAGTTCACATCCGGCAGTCGAGTCTATGACTTGGTCTATTCTAGGGAGTGGGAACGGATCTTTAGGACACGCCTTATTCATGTTCGTGTAGCCAATGCACATGCGCCATACCACGGCCATGTCTGGATCATCTTTCTTCTTTTCCACAAGCACCGGATTAGAGAGCCAATCCGGATAGAGTACTTCTATGATAAATACGGCTGCAAGGAGCCTAGCTATCTCATCCCCCAATGACTTTTCTTCTGTCCTTGGCGAAACGTCGGAGAGGTTGCTTCACCGGCTTATCACCGGGTCTCACATTCAAAGAGTGCTCGACCAACTCCCTTGGCACACCTTGCAGATCCTGTGTGGACCAAGCAAAGATATCCCTATTCTCACGGAGGAAGCTGACGAGCTCGCTTTCCTATTTGTTGCTTATCCCGGCACCAATGGTTACTGTGTGCTCTGGGAACTGATCATCGATTGGCACTTTCTTTGTATCCTTGGTTGCTTGGAATGATACACTTCCATGCAGGTTGGTCAGAGCCGACATATGTTGATGCGCAGATTGAGCCAATGCTACCACTTCCTGTATCCTCCTCTTTTCATGAGCTATCACGAGTGACTCAGCTAAGTTAGATCCGGCAGAAGCGCACTCGGTCAAATGCCTGAAGTCCCCTGATACGGTTATCACTCCCCTAGGTCTGGGAAGTTTCATCTTTAGTAACTGATGTGAGTACTTTCCATGAACTTGTTCAGCGCGGGCCTGCCGAGCAACGTGTGATAGGCGCTCTCCAGATTCACCACTTCGAACTCCAAATTTTCTGTCCGGCAATTATCCCTTGTACCGAACAACACATCAACCCGGACCTTACCAATTGGCTCACAGGAGATACCTGGAACAATGCCATGAAAGGTGGTCCTTGTAGCTTGCAGCATATTCTCCGATATCCCCAACATGTGCATGGTATCCTTGTACATGATGTTAATGCTACTGCCATTATCTATCAGCACCTTGGAAAACCTCACATTAAGGTTCGGCTCGATGAACGTCGGATCCAGGACCAGTGCATAGGTCCTTGGGCTCAGCATGAGCTTCGGGTGATCCTTGATACTCCACGCAATCTCCTGATCCGACCAAGGCATATATCTCATCACTGCTGGCATTACCGCATTTACCTCCATATGCCGGCGCTGCAAGCTTTTCCGGTCAGTTTCTTCCATGGTAAACACATAGTAGCTTTGGTGATGCTCCATGTATTCGTTTTCTCCCTCATTTGCGTGGTAACCTTGGTCCTGCTGCTGGTTATTAATTACTTGATGCACAACATCCCTCCTTTCCAGATTTTCATATCTCGGCGGAGGTGGAGGCAACATTAGTTGATGTCCATTCCCCTATTAGTAATGGCTGCCGAGGTGCTTCATTCCGGGGTGCTTCGTTCCGAGGTGCCCGAGCATTCCCTGAACTACCCTGTTCTAGCTTCCTCATCCACTCACACTGCCGGGTCGTATGATTTGCCGGGCTATTCGGACTTGGCATATGAAATTTGCAAGGTTGATCCAGCATAGACTCGAACGTATACCTCGGACGATCTTTTCGCTCCTGCCATTGCCTTTTCCGCTTCGGGGTCCAAGGCTTCTTCCCCTCACTCTTATGTTGCCAGTTCTGCCCTCCAGTTTTCTAGCGCTGGCTGGCACTGGCATTGGCTGATCTTGGTCCACCGCTGCCACCTGCTGCGAGTTATACCTATAATCTAGACACTCATCCCTTCTCTTTCCTTGGAAATCATTTCTCCTTGATGACCCGGAGCCATCTCGATTGTAATACTCCTCGTTTGCCTCACTTGACATTAGCCGGGATTGAGTTGGGTCTCCGAATGCATACGAATCTGCGATCTGGATCGTCTCAGCCAAAGTGGTTGGCATATCTTGCTGCAGCCTTTGCCACAACATACTTCCATATCTACAGCCTTGGGCAAACCACGCAATTTCTTGTGATTCAATTACGCCCTCGCATGAGTTGCGCACGTTGCACCACCGAGTTAGGAAATCTTGGTCTGGCTCATTCGGTCTCTGCCGGCATAATGCTAGAGTCTGTGGCCTATTGGGCCTCTTGTAAGTGTTTGAGAAATTGCTAACGAATAACTCCTCAAAGTCCAGCCATCAGTTAACACTTCCTGGTGGCAAGTTGTTTAGCCAAACTCTCGCTGGTCCCTCTAACATTTGAGGCACATACCTCAGTGCTCATCTCAAATTTCCAGTTGCAATCTTGACTACCGTTGCATAATCTATAAGCCAATCCTCCGGTCTGGTGCTACCATCGTAGGTCCTTGTTCCTCTGGCCAATTGAAAGTTTGGCACTGGCGGCTCCCTCATGATACAGAGCCCAAAGCACGCCGGACCAGGAGGACCCTGTACCTCGATCAACTCCGACCTATAAATCCTGTCCAACTTTAGCCTTGCATCATCCGGCTGTAAGTTTCTGCTTCCTAGCCTTGATCCAAATACATGGTGCTCCGGTCTTGGGTATCCGTTGTTAACCATCGCCGAATAACCATCATTGTATCTTTCCTGATCCGGAAAAGCATTTTGTTGTTGTGCTGCTCGGCCTGCACTTCTTTCCTGCCGAGGTGCATGTTGCTGCTGCTGCCAAGGTACATTTTGCCCTGTTCCCGCCAGATCATGTTGTCCGGCATTGCCGTTGGCAGTGTTCCTTTGACTAGCATTGCCTTGGTCGCGGTTACCTCGGCCAGCTTCACCTCGGCTGGTACTGTGGCGATCTTCATCAACTTGCACTGCTTTGCCTTTTCCAGCTCTCACCGGGTCGTAGGGGACCATCTGTTTGTCTCTTCTCCCGGAGTTTACCACTTCTTCTCTCCTAGGGTTATGACCCGAAGATGATGCGGCTCCGTCGGACTTCGCCGGGTTATTTCTAGCCGAATGAACCACGTGCGATGCTCCGGGTGGTGCCGGGTTTGCCTTGTTCATTTCCTTGTTTTGCTGGCAAGCGACCCTCAGCAAGTGGTTCACCCTCTCCTATTGCCTTTCCCGGGTTAGACCTTCTAACTCGGATGCAGCTACATTTGCCGCCATGAGGTTCTTTGCCGGGGTACTATACCTCTCCAGCCCTCCTGTTACGATCGTGGTTGTCTGACCTGGCCTAGGCTCGTA
The DNA here is from genome assembly GCA_910589775.1 of Avena eriantha. Lineage (NCBI taxonomy): Eukaryota > Viridiplantae > Streptophyta > Magnoliopsida > Poales > Poaceae > Avena > Avena eriantha. The sequence continues at coordinate 19,825,115 of OU342740.1, forward strand.
TTCCTTGTCAATCTCAGTAATCAGGTTTCTACCTCGGATTTTCACCCTATCTATGCGGTTTGCCTTTGCATATTCTCTCAAAGTGATGTTTAGGAACTGCTGTAACTCCGCTACCTTCTTCGCTCCAGCTAACATTTTATGCCTAGTTTCCTCCAACTCAGCTTGCGCCTGAACCAGATCTACCACATGAGATATGAGCGTCGCTAGGCTATCTATTGCTTGCTGGAGTACATTCTCTGGCCTCTCTAATAAAGGAAACCTAGATCTTGCATGTTTTGGTGTGACTTCTGGGTCTGGCGCCGGGTCCTTGCTTGCTCCCGCGTCTGGCGCGGCCATCATGAACTCAACGCTGCTAGCGGGGCGTGTGATACGCACACTGTGAGCTGCGCTGAGTGGCGGTTTGCCTCCCTCGACGACGTGCCGTGGATGAACGCAGGACTCGTCCATGCCGACGTAAATCTTGTGCGCGCCAAGCTTGATGAAGAGGCCGTTGCACGGAGGAGGACGCATGCCGAAGCTCCCTGCGTTGTCGCTGACGTAGTCCAGCGCTCCAAAGCGCTGAACCAGGCCAGAAACGATGCACTCGCCGGTATTGGAGATGCTTCCCGTCTGGATTTTCACCCCTGCTAGCACCGCTAGCCCCACGGTAGGCGCCAACTGTCGTGGTGGTTGCACGGCAGAAGCCATGGAAAGACTAAAAATGGGGCCAATGAGCGCTAGGGGAATCTAGGGAGGGAAAACGTGGTGATTCCACACACAGATGTTATTGTACTTCCTCTATCAATGGTGTTACAGGTGCTCCTCGAGCTATTCGTGAGAAAGAGACTATGTCTCTTACTCCCCACAACCTAGCTCTAGAGTTCTACCTTAGACAAAGAAAATGATCGATCCCCTTCTATGGAGGCCCTGGTGCTCCTTATATAGGGGAGTCCGGGTTACAAAGTTAGGGCACACGTGGCAGCATATTCCCCGAATATATCCCTTGATTAAAGCTAGATGCATCTTTATTCTTTTTAATGGTTCGTCCGAACTATGGGTGTAACCCACTGCGTAATCCTTGCTTTTAAGCGTCACCATACACAGGCTACGTCAGCCGACACTGCGCGCGTCATCTTGGTCGCCCCTGCCCCGCTGGTCATTCCCTCTGCTTTACTTCGCTCACGCTACAGCTAGCAAAGGCCACCTTTTTACCAGCGGGAGATTCCTTCCTTTTCTTGGAAGCCAAATGGTAGTCCGGCTAGCACGTGGCTAACCCGGCTACGAAGGTACCTGCGTAATAGACAGACAAACGTGGCCGACATATATTTTATGCCGGCTGGGTTAATACTAGGGAGTTGTCCCACAGGCCGGGTTACTCCGTAAGTCGGCCTGCCTTGAGGTGATCCGGCATGCACTTGCTTTAACCGTGGCGCGCCTCGACTAATTCGGTTTTTATACCCGACGAGACCCTACCCGGGGTATCCCAACAGGGACGAAGGGAATAGATGGTAGACTGATGTTGCACTCTGGAGTGTGTCGTGTACCATGTTCATAGTAAAAACATGCTCTATCTAGCATGGGGAAATCGGGACTGAATTGTCTTGGTATATTTTTTTTTAGAAAAGATTCGAATCTATTTTATGAGTTCATAAGAAGTACAAAACATTCTAAACATAATAAAAATTATATCGAGATCTTTGGACCACCTAACGACCACTACTTCCGCCAGAGCGAGCCGCTGACGCGCCGCTGTCGCCGCTCCCTTACTGGAGTCGGCATGATGTTGTTGATGATAGTCGGAAAGTCTTCGTGCACTTGCCCCTAAATACCAGCTCCCCAAAGCTGAAGATGTCGACCGTTGAACCCTTAAATTGATCCGAAACTTGTATCACCAAATAAAAAAACGTAGACGTAGACGTCGCATCTACGAACACGTTTGGGAAGCCCTCCGGGCTCCGGCGCACGTCTACACGTCACAGCTGCGGCTCGAGCTAATACCAATCCATCGTGGTGCATGAACATAAAGCGACACACCCGATGCCGTTCGGGCGGTCATGCCGTGCCCCGGCAGAGCAGGCATTCGGCACGCAGCACACGGTACATGCATGGCAGACAGTCGTGGGAAGACAAAATGGCACGACCATCCAAGCCAAGAGCTGCCCGCATCCAGTGTACTGTACCGGCAAGCCAAAGCAACGCCCTTTTTCTCCTTTCTTCGCTTCCCTGTGTCGCGTCTCTGCGACAAAGTAGTAGAACTGTGGCCATCTTGTCCGCTTGGCGCCGCATGGCCGGCGGCACAACGTGTGACCCAGCGCGCGCGACTGGGTCCAGCTCCTGCCGTTGCTTGGCTGTTTCCTACCCCGCAAAGCCGAACACAGCACCGCAGCGGCAGCTAGAGAGCACTCGAGTGGCCTCCTCCTGACCAAAAGCAAAAGCTACACCTTTGGCCTCACCTAGCATTTTCTCTAGTAGAACCCCGGAAGATGATCGATCGCGTTTCATCTCTTTCGGAAAAGGCTCCGCTGAGTAATCATGGCCACTGCACTTGATTACTTGATCCTTCTCGAAAGAGCGAGTCGCTTGGACCTTTTATCGCATAGTCAGAAGAAATCGCTTTGCTTCTTTTTCGAAAAATAGAAAGAAATCGCTTTGCTTCTTTTCCAAAAAATAGAAAGAAATCGCTTTGCCTCTTTTTCGAAAAAATAGAAAGAAAAGGCTTTACTAGCTCTTGAGTACTACTACTACGCAACGAGTAATAGTTCGATTCAACGGCTCCTGGCTAGGCTAGCTAGACAAGGCCTACTCATCACAGGTCTCTTCAGTCTTCAGACTAGGTTAGGCTTCCATTGTCCACGGAAGCTAGACCATGCACGCCAAGTTGCTGCCTACAGTTGTGTACGTACGACTTCCACTGCTGCGCATCTGCGTCGGATGGATCGGCGGCATGATGCGGAAGATCTCCCGCGTGTGGAGAAGGGAGGGAATGTCAGGATCCCACCGAGAACCAAGCAACTAAGACAGGATCTATCTAACTTGAAGAGGGGAAAGCAGGATAAATCTGAAGGTAAAGGAAGCTAATAGGAAGAACAGCTAGAAAAGTACTAAGAACAGATAAGAAAAGTAGGTTTTGTTTTTATTTCTCGTGCCACCCGACCGTCCTCTCTCCAGCTTATATTCCCGCTGAAGCCACGAGTTAATTAAGATTATTACAGTAACCAGCACTTAAGTGCTAATAGTACTATATTACAATAATAATGAGGAGCTTAATGCTCAATCGGTCTGGGCTTATCCCAGCCGTTGGATAGCAAAGAAGCTTCTCAGGCTGACCAAGATGAGGATCCTGAGCCGGCCACAGCTTGGGATCCTGTCCTGTCTGGAGCACACCGCAGACAGACGTGCGTAGGTGGTCTGCGCGAACCAAGGCCGTATACATCTTGTTCTCTTGCGAAAAAGGAGAAGCGTTGAGATACGTGCTTGGCCAAACTCGCTTAAAGTCAGTTAACCTGTCCGTTGAGCCTGTAGATGAAAAGGACTAGGCGTGTCATTGCTCGAGCCTAAACGGCGATCGAAAGTTGTAGAAGTATATTACTCTAAAAAAACAAGTTGTAGAAGTATATTACTTCCTCTGTTTTTAAATATAAGCTTTGTGAAAGTAGTGTATCTAAAATGTATTTATGTATAGGTTCATTCTAAAACTAAATAAACATACACACTGAAAGGAGACGAATACACTCAGCTAAAATATCTTATATTTTGAAGCGGAGAGAGTATTATACCGGCCAGATCTTAAACTAAAGAATTCTTGAATCTGATACCATGTAGTAAATTACATGTGTAGGGTGTTCAAGTTGGTCGTTAGAGCAACCCCCACCCCACCACAAATGGAGCCCCAAAAAATCTCAAGTGCAGTTGTGTTTAGTAGGGGGGAAATGACGCATCAATTTGTTCTTCCCGATTTCATTTATTGGACTTCGAGGTGATATTTTAGGATATTTGGAGAATATTAACTGTATTGATTTGAGTCTCGATAGACAGTTTATATAGATTATAACCGATTTTGACTCTAAGACTAAGAGAGATAGAATTACAACTCAAATAGGAGAGAGGGAGGTCGGTGCGGCTAGGACCGGCTACGACACCAACCTATACTCTAATATCCCCCGCAGTATCAACGTCAAGAGGAACGATGTTGAGACTGGAGCAAATGTCGGTGAACGATAAAGTTGGGAGTCATTTGGTAAAAATATCAGTAAATTGAGCACTTGTACGCACATGAGGAACATGAACTTTGCCTAGAGCCACCTTCTCACAAACAAAGTGTATGCAATCTCAATATGCTTTGTGCGACGATGCTGAACGGGATTTGAGGCCATGTAGACTACAAAAATATTATCACAATAAACAATAGTGGCTTGCTCCAGGGGTTGATGAAGCTCGACGAGTAGCTGACGCAGCCACGCCGCCTCCGCCACGGCATGGGCAACCGACCTATACTCAGCCTCAGCAGAAGACCTAGAAACTGTGACCTGCCTTTTAGAACACCAAGAAACAAGATTATCGCCTAAATAAACATAAAATCCGGATGTGGACCGTCGAGTATCTGGACAACCTGCCCAGTCTGCATTAGAATAAACTGTCAAGCTTGTTGGAGCAGAAGAATTAAGAAGAAGACCATGATCAAGAGTGCATTTTAAATAGCGAAGAATGGGTTTTATGTGAGCAAGATGAGGGGCGCGAGGATCATGCATAAAAAGACAAGCTTGTTGAACCGAATAAGAGATGTCAGGGCGAGTAAGGGTGGCATATTGGAGAGCACCAGTGATGCTATGATAGAAAGTGGGGTCAGAAACAGGATCTCCATCAGCCGACAACTTGGCACCAATGTCGGCCGGGGTACGAGAGGGTTGGCAATCCGTCATTCCAGAGCGAGAAAGAAAATCTAAAAGATATTGTCGTTGAGAAAGAAAAAGGGTAGATTTGATTCGAGAAATATTAACACCGAGAAAATGATGAAGAGGGTCCAAGATCAGTCATGGAAAATTCACGATTAAGAGAGAAAATTATATGGTTGAGAAAAGAGTCAAAACTAGCAGTGACAACTATATCATCAACGTAAAGCAAAAGATAGGCAATGTGTTCAGAAGATCGAAAAATAAAAAGAGAGGAATCAGATTTGGAGGAAATAAAACCAATAGTTTGACTAAAGGTGGCAAAACATTGAAACCAGGCTCGAGGAGTCTGTTTGAGACCATAAAGAGATTTTTTGAGTAAACAAACAAGATTGGAAGAAGAGGGATGCTCAAAACCAGAGGGTTGCTGACAATAGACAGTTTCATTAAGAGTGCCATGAAGAAAAGCATTTTTAACATCAAGTTGATGAATAGGCCAAGAGGAGGAAACAACAACACTAAGAACAACGCGAATATTGCTTGGTTTGACAACCAAAGAGAAAGTCTCATCAAAATCAATGGCATGTTTTTGGGAAAAAAAGCGACAAATCCAACGAGCTTTGTAATGTGCAGGAGTGCCATCGGCATGAAATTTAAGTCTAAAAACCCATTTTCCTGAAACAATATTAACACCAGATGGTTTTGGAACAAGAGTCCATGTATTATTTGCTGAAGAGCATCAAATTCATCACGCATAGCTAAAAACCAAAGAGGATCAAGAAGAGCACACTTGTAGGACATGGGTATAGGAGAAATTGTGGGTGTGGTTGTGAGATTGAGACGTTTAGTAGGTAGAAGAAACCCTCGTTTTCCACGTGTGCACATAACATGATCATTTGTAGGTGGTTTGATAGGTATAGCATTGGGTGGTGGTGATGGCGTGGAGGAAGGCTCGGTGGTAGGGGTAGATGGTTTGGTGGTTGACATGGAGGATGAAGAGGTGGGGTGCTCGGATGTCTGCCGCGGCAGAGAATCGGAAGAGAAATCTGTCGCGGCAGGGGACGATCGAGCGGTGGAGGACTGTCACGGCAGAGAATTTGGCGAAACGGCTACCATGGCAGAGAAACGGGTGAAATGGTTGTCGCGGCAGGCTGCCGCGACAGAGAAACGGGCGAAACAGCTATCGCGGCAGACTGCCGTGATGGCCCAAGATATCTCAAGCTCGTTGGGGAACCCCAAGAGGAAGGTATGATGAGCACAGCAGCAAGTTTCCCTCAGTTATGAAACCAAGGTTACTGAACCAGTAGGAGCAAGGAAACACCTCCAAGGTGTTGTTGCCAACTTGGAATCCTGCACAACAGAACCACAGAACTTTGCCCCCAACTTACAGTGAGGTTATCAACCTCACCGATTTTGCTGAAAATAAAGGATTAAGCGTATTGTGTGGAAGAAAGTAAAAGCTTACAGAAAGTAAACAGAAAACATTAAACAATTGTAGATTGATGGTAAAAGAAAGGACCGGGGTTCATAGTTCACTAGTGGTGGTTCTCCTTAAGATAGATAACATGTTGGGTGAAAAAATTACAGCAGGACAATTGACAAACATCGAGAAAGCATACAAGCATATACTAATCATCTTGACTCCTGTAAGATTCGATTGGACATTACAACATTATACATAGACCGTAATCCAACTGCATCTATGACAAATAATCCACCTTCAGGTTATCATCCAAACCCCCTCCAGTATTAAGTTGCAAGCAACAGATAATTGCATTACGCATTGCGTGTAAAGTAACAATACGATTGTTCTATGAACAAAGGTTTGCTGTTTTCTCCCTAGTAGCAATAGCACATCTAGTACCTTAGAGATTTCTGTCACTTCCCCAGATTACTAGAGGCATGAACCCACTATCGAGCATAAATACTAACTCTTGGAGTTGCTAGCATCTACTTGGCCAAGATAGCTACTAACAAGGGAAAGCATGCAAGATCACAAATAACAAAGACATGATAGAATCAATAATCAATCTGAAATAGCATCTCAATATCCATCGGATCCCCGCAAACACAACATGTAGGATTACAAATAGATGATCTTGATCATGAACAGAGCTCACAAGATCTAGACATGAAAGCACAAAGGAGAAGAACCAACCATCTAGCTACTACATGGACCCGTTGACGAGGGTTTAGCTCGTCAATGCCCATCGTTATGGCTTGGGTTTTGAAGAAGGAGGGAGCGCTGGAGGCATCAGTCGGCTAGCAAACAAGCACACAGGGACGCAAGGTTTACCCAGGTTCAGGCCTCGTAGAGGTGTTGGAGATATGCCCAAGAGACAATAATAAAAGTGGTTATTATTATATCTTTATGTTTATGATAAATGTTTACATCCCATGCTATAATTGTATTATTAGGAAACACTAATACATGTGTGTTTTGTAAACATAAAAGAGTCCCTAGTAAGCCTCTTGTTGAACTAGCTTGTTGATTAATTGATGATCATGGTTTCCTGATCATGGACATTGGATGTGATTAATAACAAGGTTATATCATTAGGAGAATGATGTGATGGACACACACCCATAGTAAGCATAGCATAAGATCAAGTCATTTAGTTCGTATTGCTATAAGCTTTAAAATACATAGTAACCTAATCCTTCGACCATGAGGTTATGTTAATCACCATCACCGGATGGGTACTTTGGTGACATCAAACACCGCTTCGTAACTGGGTGGTTATAAAGGTGTCATTGGGTATTCTGAAAGTATGTGTTGAAGCGCATGGACCAAGATTGGGATTTGTCCATCCATATGACGGATAGATATGCTCTAGGCCCTCTCGGTGGAATGTCATCTAATTAGCTTGCAAGCATGTGACTGGGTCACAAGGGGTGACATATCACGGAACGAGTAAAGAGTACTTGTCAGTAACGAGGTAGAACTAGGTATGGATATACCAACGATCAAACCTCGGATAAGTATAGTATCGCGTGACAAAGGGAATTAGTTTCGTATGTAAGTGGTTCAATCGATCGCGAAGTCATCGTTGAGTATGTGGGAGCCATTATGGATCTCCAGGTCCCGCTAATGGTTATTGATAGGAGATGTGTCTCTGTCATGCCTGCATATTCATCTAATTAGCTTGCAAGCATGTGACTGGGTCACAAGGGATGACATATCACGGAACGAGTAAAGAGTACTTGTCAGTAACGAGGTAGAACTAGGTATGGAGATACCAACGATCAAACCTCGGATAAGTATAGTATCGCGTGAAAAAGGGAATTAGTTTCGTATGTAAGTGGTTCAATCGATCGTGAAGTCATCGTTGAGTATGTGGGAGCCATTATGGATCTCCAGGTCCCGCTGATGGTTATTGATAGGAGATGTGTCTCTGTCATGCCTGCATATTCACGAACCGTAGGGTGACACACTTAAGGTTCGAAGTTGTTTTAAGTAGATATGGAATGTGCGTTGGAGACCGAATGTTGTTCGGAGTCTCGGATTGGATCCGAGACATCACGAGGAGATCCGGAATGGTCCGAAGAATAAGATTCATATATTGGGGATCATTTTCTGAGTTAGGAAATGTTCCGGAGTATTTGTATGAGGGTTCTAGAAGGTTTCGAAATGTTCCGGAAAGTTCTGGAAGGTTTCTTGGAGTTTTCTTGAAAATCAAGGAAGGGATCAAGGAGTCCTGGTGGGTCAAGACTAGGAGTCGTGGGGGAGGAGGACTCCTCCCCCCACTCCCCAATCCGCCGGCCTAGAGGAAGGGGAGTCCTACAAGGACTCCCCCTCCCATGGCGCCTCACCCCCCTTAAATAGAGGGGCAGGGGCGCCCCCTCCACCCCTGCTCCATACAACTCCAATCTCTGCCGCCTCTCTCCTCCACCTTTCTTCTGCACAGGCATAGGCGAAGCCCTGCAGAATTCTCTACTCCACCACCACCACCACGCCGTCATGCTGCTGGGATTCCGTGGAGAAGATCTACTACCTCTGCTGCTCGCTGGAACGGGGAGAGGAAGGTCTGCTTCGACTCCGCATGTGTGACCGACTGCGGAAGCGCTGCCAAATCGCGGCGCCGGAAGGATCGTCCACTTGATCGACTGTGGAAGCGCTGCCAGAACGCGACGCCGGAAGGATCGTCCACACGATCTTGAGATCGGCAAGTGATCGACTACATCAACCACGAGATCTAATCTCATTAACGCTTTCGGATCTATGAGGGTTAGTTCCTATCTATCTCGTTGCTCATGTCTAATAGATTAGATCTTGGCTTTTATCTAGATTAGATCTGGGTTTTGTTTGTTCTTGCGGTAGAATTTTTTTGTTTTCCATGCTACGAACCCATCAGTGGTATCAGAGCCGTATCTATGCGTAGATCTGTTGCACGAGTAGAACACAATGTTTTTGTGGGCGTTGATGCTTTTGTTGTCGGTGTCTTAGCGTGTACTTTGCATCTTGCGGCATGGTGGGATGAAGCGGCTCGGGCTAACATTACATGTCATCGCACATGAGACTTGCTCCACGCTTGACGTGCAACTTGCTTTGCCCAAGTGGCTTTGCGGGTGTATGTCTCTCCCACCATAGTTAAGATTCAATTTACAATGAGCATCTGACAACACTTGTATCAACGTTGTGGTCCTTGTTCGTAGATAAGATCGGTCTTATGCGAAAGCCCCAAACCACGTAAAACATGCAAAGAAAATTAGAGGCGTTTAACTTGTTTTTGCAGGGGTTTTGTGATGTGATATGGCCATCATGTGATTATGATTATATTTGATTTATGCAATGATCCTTGTTGTAATATGGCAACCGACAGGAGCCTAATGGTTGTCTTTTAATTCTGTTAAGACCTGCGTGTCTATTCATCTTGTAATAGCTTTATTCCAAGTAGTTGTAATAGTTACTAGTGATGATGGACAACCATGAAGCAGCGCCACTGACCTTGACGCAATGCTGGTGATGATGGAGATCATGTTCGTGCTTTGGAGATGGAGATCAAAGGCGCAAGAAGAAAGGGCCATATCATATCACACATATTATGAATTGCCTGTGATGTTAATCCTTTATGCATCTTGTATTGCTTAGATCACGACGGTAGCATTATAAGATGATCCCTCTCACTAAATATCAAGTAATAAAGTGTTCACCCTTAGTTGGCACCGTTGCTAAGACTCGTCGTTTCGAAGCATCTCGTGATGATCGGGTGTGATAGACTCTACGTGTGCATACAACGGGTGCAAGCCAGATTTGCACATGCGGAAACTAAGGTTAACCTTGACGAGCCTAGCATGTACAGACATGGTCTCGGAACACGGAAAACCGAAAGGTAAAGCATGAGTCATATGGATGATATGATGAACATGTTGATTGTTCGCCTTTAAAGCTACATCATCTCACGTGATGATCGGACTTGGTGTAGTGGATTTGGTTCGTGTAATCACTAAAACAACTCGAGGGGTGTTGTTTTGAGTGGGAGTTCATTTGTAATTTGGATTAGTCGAACTCAATTTATCATAAACACAATCAAAGTGAATTTGCATAGTTTGTTGTAGTCATTGGCATCCGTTCACCACCTTACGCTTAGTTATAGTTGAGATAGTGGAACTATAGAAATTCTGGATATTTACTTTACGAACTAGTATCGTATTTTTTTGAATGTCAATTTAAAGTTTATAAGTCCTATTGCAAACTTTCAGCAAACTCTATTTACTCCATGAAGTTTAATAACTAGTATTAAATCAAGAGTAAGAATTCCAATGTTAGTATCTAAAGTATCATGTTTGCCTCCATGATTCTTGATACTCAAAAGATTGTTTTTAATATCAAGTTTATCTAAGAGCTGAAAGCAATGTTTCAGAAACCATCATATGTGAAAGGTATTGCGATATCTAAAACAATGTGTTGGTTACAACATGATAGAGTATACGTCCTCATATTTGATGAGAATTTGTGAAGGTTGGAGACGCTAGTCGTCCTAATCCTCCAAAAGGCTTTGAAAAAGAAACATTATACTCGCAATTCACCTTTATAAGCTATAGCAGCTTGATCATGAAAGTTTTCATGATAAGGATGAATAGAAGATGTAAGTAAAATGTTTACTACACTAAAATATTACTAAAGAATGGAATTTTGAAAGAATGCTAAACATTTGATGAAGGTGATCCACTTCAAAGTGCAAGTCCAAAGGTATTGGTATTTGACTATACACACTTTGTACTATGTGTCATGTGAATGACATCACTATTGATGTTGATAGATTTTTTAAAAAGAAAAGGAATTGCTGAAAGATAATCTATAAAATATTTGGCAGAAAATAAAAGGTTGGAGATGTCCAACTTAGGCATATAGAAGATATACATGTTACGGTTGTATTCCTTGCTTGTTAAGCAATGTGGTTCTCCGGTATTGGATACCGAAATTGGTTGGTATGAAGTGTCATACAGGACAACACAATTCATGAACTGCAATGGCCTAAGTAACTAGCAAGAGAAGATGTGATGATGTTCATCGAAAAAAAACAAAGGATTGTTGTGTTGCTCGCTAACATCAAAGCTTGCCTTCAAGATTTGTTTCAATAATTGTTATTTTGATCAGGTATTATGACGACAAAAGGTTGTTCAAATAATTACCGTATTCCATAATAGATGGATAATATACAAGTCTGGTAGGAGAAAAAACGACCATAAAACTAATGCTAAAATGTCGCAAGACAAATAATTGAAAGATCACTTGCGAAGTGACATCACCGTTTAAATTATATTGAAAGGGATACATGAAGAAACTCCATGTTGATGGATTTTTGGAGTCTTTGATTTGGATCAAATGACGCTTGTGATACTTTCCTAGAGATACTTAAAACTCTGTTCGTAGGCCAAAAGAGGAACGGACGACTAACTGATTGGAATTTGTACATATTGATGTATATAGTCCATTATGTGTAGTCGTGGGCGATGGATTTCAACTTCATATGCTTTCTCCGAAGATTTGAGTGAGTATATGTATGTACTTACTCAATAAGGAAGAAGTATGAAACATTTGAAAAATGTTCATAGACTTTCAGATGAAGTGGAAAATCATTGTAACAAGAAAATAAAAGAGTTTATGATTGGATCATAAAGAAAGATGTTTGAGTTACAAGTTTAGCAAAACACCTAAGATTTGAGGAATCGTTCCATGGATTTGCATTTCCCAAAACACCATAGGAGTATGGAGTGTTCAAGATATGTAATGAAACCTTGTTTGACATGGTAATATCAAAGGTGTCATTTATAAAACTGCATTATATTTTAAAGATTAAAGCTTTAGTGACTACCACTTTTTACACTGAAAAGAGCACCATCGTGATCCGTTGAAATGACACCATATGAGTTATGTTTTGGGATAAAACCCGAATTGTCCTTTCTTAAATTTTTGGTATGCTAGGCATAAGTAAAATGTTTACAACCAAAGTCGGATAAGCACGTCTTTGTAGGTTATTCCAAAGAATTTGTTGAGAATTTCTCCATAACACTGAGGACAAAAGAGTTTGTCGCTTGGAACGTCAAGTTTCTTGAGAAGGAATTTTTCGTGAAAAGTTAAGTGGGAGGACAATAGAACTTTGATAAGATTGTTGAACCTTAGCTATATGTGCTAAGTAGCGCAGCGCCGGTAAGTGTCCCGGTGGCGGCCACAATGCTCATGGCTCTCGTGATTACAAAAGGTGTGATCTCGGAGGTTAAAGTTCCTATAGAACCGTGTGGGTTGGTAAGAATCAAATAGTAAGATTTGATAAGCAAGTCGTTATTATTTTGACAATGATGAACCGGCTACATGCAAAGAAGCGATGATGGGCCCTGACTCCATAAAATGACTAGAAGTCATGGAATCCGTGATAGCATCCATACACGAGAAATCAAGTTCCTGAACTTTGAAGACCCTCCGGAAAGGCGTGAAGCCTATCGATCGTGTTTGGATCTATAAAGAAATAGACATGGATGTTTCAAATCTATGAAATAGTCGACATGTCGGAAAGAGTTTACAACAATGTTCAAGGAATTGACTATGATAAGATTTGATCTTTCATAGCGATATTTAGTCTGGACGGATTAATGTAGTAACCACTACATATATTTTGGTATATGGTAGTTGAACAAACAAAACAAGTTCTTCTAATAGAATGGTTACCTAGGACGTGTACATGACACGATCCAAAGGGTTTTGTTGATTCAAAGGATGCTAAAAGAGTATGCAAAACTTCAATGGTTGAAGTAAGCATAGCGGAGTTGGAATCTTCACCATGATGAAACTGTTAAAAGAGTTTAAATTCATCAGAGATGATGAAGATGCTTGCATTTGCAAGAAATTAAGTGGGAGCGTTGAGACATATTTCTAATACATTATGTAGAGGACATATTGTTGATTGGAAATGATGTATCTTGTATTGACACAGGTTAAGAATTTCATTTTGATGAAAGACTTAGGCATAATCCAAGAATTAGGCGTCAATGTCTATATGAATAGATTGAGGCGCTAATATGGTTTTGCCAAATGTACATAGATAAGATGTTGAATGAGTTCAATATGGAAACAACAAGAAAGGTTCTTGACGCACGGAAAGGACTGAATCAAGATTCAAGTGTGTTGACACGAGATTCAAGTGTTTTGACACTTGGTGAAATCACAAGAATATTTTGATCAATCATTCTTTGAGATGTACACATCCAGATATGTCCTATGCTCTAAATGTTATGAGCATATACCAGAATGATTCATAAGATGATCATTGGACAATAGTAAAGATATTCTTATGAGCTTTGGAAGAACTAAGAATATACTATGTATAAGTGACAAATAGTTAAAGGTAGTTCATTGTAAAGTGTTACATTGATACTAGTGTTGTCACAAGATACAAATTAAATTTATCTCAATTTAGACTATGGGTAGCACAATATAATGGAAAGGATGTTCCATGATGGATTTGAATAAGTTCCAAAGTTGAGATATTGTGACGGATACTACAACAAGAGGCTTAGTATATAACTACTATAGTAGCAGCAAATGAGGGCATTTGTGTTAAATAGTTTGTTATCAAACTAGGTGTGGTTCAAAGTGGGCTAATACTATGAAGATATATTGTGTGACAATAATATCAACATATTTTGAGCCGAAGGAACTAAAGGTCTCACCAAAGGACCAAATTTATACAATGCCATCTCATTGGAGAATGAGTAATGCGTAGAGACGCAAGAACATGCAAATACACATGGACTTGGAAGTGTCAGATCCGAAGATTATGTTTACCACTAGCAATAGTGTCTATACAACACCAGAAAGCCATAGGTGTTGAATGCACAAGTTTTTAACTAGATTATTGACTCTAGTGCAAGTGGGAGACTGTTGGAGATATGCCCAAGAGGCAATAATAAAAGTGGTTATTATTATATCTTTATGTTTATGATAGATGTTTACATCCCATGCTATAATTGTATTATTAGGAAACACTAATACATGTGTGTTTTGTAAACATAAAAGAGTCCCTAGTAAGCCTCTTGTTGAACTAGCTTGTTGATTAATTGATGATCATGGTTTCCTGATCATGGACATTGGATGTGATTAATAACAAGGTTATATCATTAGGAGAATGATGTGATGGACACACACCCATAGTAAGCGTAGCATAAGATCAAGTCATTTAGTTCGTATTGCTATAAGCTTTAAAATACATAGTAACCTAATCCTTCGACCATGAGGTTATGTTAATCACCATCACCGGATGGGTACTTTGGTGACATCAAACACCGCTTCGTAACTGGGTGGTTATAAAGGTGTCATTGGGTATTCTGAAAGTATGTGTTGAAGCGCATGGACCAAGATTGGGATTTGTCCATCCATATGACGGATAGATATGCTCTAGGCCCTCTCGGTGGAATGTCATCTAATTAGCTTGCAAGCATGTGACTGGGTCACAAGGGATGACATATCACGGAACGAGTAAAGAGTACTTGTCAGTAACGAGGTAGAACTAGGTATGGAGATACCAACGATCAAACCTCGGATAAGTATAGTATCGCGTGACAAAGGGAATTAGTTTCGTATGTAAGTGGTTCAATCGATTGCGAAGTCATCGTTGAGTATGTGGGAGCCATTATGGATCTCCAGGTCCCGCTGATGGTTATTGATAGGAGATGTGTCTCTGTCATGCCTGCATATTCACGAACCGTAGGGTGACACACTTAAGGTTCGAAGTTGTTTTAAGTAGATATGGAATGTGCGTTGGAGACCGAATGTTGTTCGGAGTCTCGGATTGGATCCGAGACATCACGAGGAGATCCGGAATGGTCCGGAGAATAAGATTCATATATTGGGGATCATTTTCTGAGTTAGGAAATGTTCCGGAGTATTTGTATGAGGGTTCTAGAAGGTTTCGAAATGTTTCGGAAAGTTCTGGAAGGTTTCTTGGAGTTTGCTTGAAAACCAAGGAAGGGATCAAGGAGTCCTGGTGGGTCAAGACTAGGAGTCGTGGGGGAGGAGGACTCCTCCCCCCACTCCCCAATCCGCCGGCCTAGAGGAAGGGGAGTCCTACAAGGACTCCCCCTCCCATGGCGCCTCACCCTCCTTAAATAGAGGGGCAGGGGCGCCCCCTCCACCCCTGCTCCATACAACTCCAATCTCTGCCGCCTCTCTCCTCCACCTTTCTTCTGCACAGGCATAGGCGAAGCCCTGCAGAATTCTCTACTCCACCACCACCACCACGCCGTCGTGCTGCTGGGATTCCGTGGAGAAGATCTACTACCTCCGCTGCTCGCTGGAACGGGGAGAGGAAGGTCTACTTCGACTCCGCACGTGTGACCGACTGCGGAAGCGCTGCCAAATCGCGGCGCCGGAAGGATCGTCCACTTGATCGACTGCGGAAGCGCTGCCGGAACGCGACACCGGAATGATTGTCCACACGATCTTGAGATCGGCAAGTGATCGACTACATCAACCACGAGATCTAATCTCGTTAACGCTTTCGGATCTACGAGGGTTAGTTCCTATCTATCTTGTTTCTCATGTCTAATAGATTAGATCTTGGCTTTTATCTAGATTAGATCTGGGTTTTGTTTGTTCTTGCGGTAGAATTTTTTTGTTTTCCATGCTAGGAACCCATCAAGAGGTCCCTACTCCCGCTTGTTTGGTCTTGGATTTAACGAAGGAATCGAAGATTACAATGGTGCGCAGATGCAATCTAGCGAAGGTTGTGGAAACTAAGGGTTGTGTGTGTCCTCCTCGCTGCCCCTCCTAGCCTTTATATAGATAGGCTAGGTCTTAGGTAGCAGGTCGAGTCGGTTACAGGTTAGGGTTTTCCCTTTAAACTTTCTACCTTAAGCTTCTTCTTGTCTCGCAAGCAATCGAGAGTCCGTGGGCCACTCAAATTCTCCACTGGGCCTTGGCAACGCCGTGGGCTTCTGCCGTATCTGGACCGTATATACCAAACTCGAGTACCTGTAGGGTATACCCATGTCAGTAGCCCCCGAGTGTCTAGTGGAATCGCAGATTGGACTGGGGACTTTATGAAGCCTTTCGAGTGCATGGCTGAGCATTTTTCGAGTGTTCTGTTCATATCATAGGGATTGTTGATATACGTGCCTAATTACCCGATGTATCGGTGTCAGTTAACCGCCTTAGGGCAAAACAACGCAATCTACTCAAACTCGAGTCCCCGGACTCGAATTCGGAAAAGTGCTGGCGTAATTCGACTCGGGCCGCGGAGGTCTTACAGGAGTCAAATTCAAGTATATAAGTGTGAGCACTCGACGCGTCCGTCAAGGCATGTTCATCGTACCTGTAGGCATGGATATGTTTCTAGTAGAGCGCGTCAGATGCATTGCCAGGCCTTATTCAGGTCTTATCTTCACGTTGTAAGCGTGACATCCGAATTTATGTCATCGCAGAGATGATTCGGGTGGCCCAGGAGACGTAGTCTCCTTATAGGGAAAATATGAGGTGGAATTGCCATATCATTCGAATGTGGATGTTATCAACACACAGTACGATGTACAAATAATCATCGGGTGCGCGACCAGCGCTCCCCATGGGAGTAGCCCCCGAGTGCCTGGTTGAGTCGTAGACTCGAGCAGGGACTAAAAACAGTTTGCGACTGCTGTCATCTTTTGTTTCTTGTTTCAGTCGAATTTGCTTCCAGCGCTCCCTATGGGAGTAAATCCAGATCCCGTAAGAATCGAAGATTCGAGTGATGGGTTTGTCTTGAATGCTTGTACACCTTCATAAGAATAATTGTAGGGTGCGCGACCAGCGCTCCCTATGGGAGTAACCCCCGAGTGCTTGGTTGAGTCGAAGACTCAAGCAAGGACTAAAGTAGTCGAAGAATCGAGGAATACCAAGAGAAGACGGTGTTTACAACGCCCTTTGGTGTGTTCTGCTACAACACAATGCCCTCCGGGCTCAAAAACGCAGGAGCCACCTATGAGCGGTGCATGCAGGCCTGCCTCAAGAGCAAACTTGGTTGCAATATACAAGTTTACGTTGACGACATCGTCATAAAAAACAAAGAGGAAGCCTTGCTAATCGACGATCTCCGAGAAACCTTCGCCAACCTCGACCACTACCGGATCAAGCTCAATCCGGAAAAATGCGCCTTCGGTGTGCCATCTGGGAAATTACTCGGGTATCTCATCTCTGCAAGGGGGATTGAGGCGAACCTAAAGAAAATAAAAGCCATACTGGCCATGGAGAAGCCAAAGAATGTAAGAGGCGTCCAACAGCTGGCTGGCCGAATCGCGGCGCTCAGTCGATTCATCAGTCTAATGGGCGAAAAGGCACTACCTTTCTACCAACTTCTCCGCAAAGCTGACAAGTTCGAGTGGACTGACGAGGCGCAAGAAGAATTCGAAGACCTCAAGCGCCTGCTATCCACCTCGCCAGTACTGGTGACGCCGCACAAAAAAGAACCACTGCTGCTCTACATCTCCGCCACCAACCAGGTGGTCAGCATGGTACTCGTGGTGGAACGTGCCGAAGAAAACAAAGTCCACGGGGTGCAGCACACAGTCTACTACCTCAACGAGGTGCTCACACCAACAAAGCAGTGGTACCCGCACTATCAGAAGCTGGCATACGGTGTCTTCATGATAGCCAAGCGACTGCGCCGCTACTTCCAGGAGCACCCAATCATCGTGGTTAACGACGCCCCACTTAGACATATTATCAACAACCCTGTAACACCCTCGAATCGACCCTATGCAAGTTTTAGTGATTTCCGCCAAACCCGCATAGAAATGATTCAAAGATGTCCACCAGACACTTGCGTGCGGGTGGAAAACGAAGTAATAACATTACACAATAGTCCATGATGGAACCCACAGAAACATATATATATATATATATATATATACAACAATGACTCCATGAGTCAAGAATACAGATATACAGTACAAAGATCCAAATCACCTTGAAAACGATACAACATCCGAGTACAGATAAGATGCAAATGGGGCTAAGAGCCCTGAAGAATAACCAATGGCGTCCATAACCCTGCCTAGGCCAAGCCGGAAGGGTAACCCTGCTAATGGCGTCGATCACATACCTGCTAAAACAAAAGGGCCACGGAGGTCTTACAGGAGTCGAATTCAAGTATATAAGTGTGAGCACTCGACGCGTCCATCAAGGCATGTTCATCGTACCTGTAGGCACGGATATGTTTCTAGTAGAGCGCAGCAGATGCATTGTCAGGCCTTATTCAGGTCTTATCTTCACGCTGTAAGCGCGACATCTGAATTTTTTTCATCGCGGAGATGATTCGGGTGGCCCAGGAGACGTAGTCTCCTTATATGGAAAATATGAGGTGGAGTCGCCATATCATTCAAATGTGGATGTTATCAACACACAATATGATGTACAAATAATCATCGGGTGCGCGACCAGCGCTCCCCATGGGAGTAGCCCCCGAGTGCCTGGTTGAGTCGTAGACTCGAGCGTGGACTAAAAACGTTTTGCGACTGCTGTCGTCTTTTGTTGCTTGTTTCAGTCGAATTTGCTTCCAGCGCTCCCTATGTGAGTAAACCCAGATCCCGTAATCGAATCAAAGATTCAAGTGATGGGTTTGTCTTGAACGCTTGTACACCCGCATAAGAATAATCGTAGGGTGCGCGACCAGCGCTTCCTATGGGAGTAGCCCCAGAGTGCTTGGTTGAGTCGAAGACTCGAGCAAAGACTAAACTAGTTGAATAATCGAGGAAGACCAAGAGAAGACGGTGTTTACAACGCCCTTTGGCGTGTTCTGCTACAACACAATGCCCTTCAGGATAAAAAACGCAAGAGCCACCTATCAGCGGTGCATGCAGGCCTGCCTCAAGGGCAAACTTGGTCGCAATAGACAAGTCTATGTTGACGACATCGTCATCAAAACCAAAGAGGAAGCCTCGCTAATCGACGATCTCCGCGAAATCTTCGCCAACCTCGACCACTACCGGATCAAGCTCAATCCGGAAAAATGCGCCTTCGGTGTGCCATCTGGGCAATTAATCGGGTATCTCATATCTGCAAGGGGGATTGAGGCGAACCCGAAGAAAATAAAAGCCATACTAGCCATGGAGAAGCCGAAGAATGTAAGAGGTGTCCAACAGCTGGCTGGGCGAATCGCGGCGCTCAGTCGATTCATCAGTCGAATGGGCGAAACGGCACTACCTTTCTACCAACTTCTCCGCAAAGTTGACAAGTTCGAGTGGACTGACGAGGCGCAAGAAGAATTCGAAGACCTCAAGCACCTGCTATCCACCTCGCCAGTATTGGTGACGCCGCACAAAAAAGAACCACTACTGCTCTACATCTCCGCCACCAACCAGGTGGTCAGCATGGTACTCGTGGTGGAACGTGCCGAAGAAAACAAAGTCCACGGGGTGCAGCGCCCAGTCTACTACCTCAGCGAGGTGCTCACACTAACAAAGCAGTGGTACCCGCACTATTAGAAGTTGGCATACGGTGTCTTCATGACATCCAGGCGACTGCGCCACTACTTCCAGGAGCACCCAATCGTGGTGGTCAACGACGCCCCGCTTAGACATATTCTCAACAACCCCGATGCCATGGGACGAGTCGAGCTTTGGGGAATCGAGCTGTCTCCACAAGACATTACATACGAGAAGCGCGACGCGATCAAGTCGCAAGTACTCCCTGATTTCCTCGTACACTGGATGGAGAACCAGCTCCCCGAAAAGCCAGATATGTCCTATCTCTGGACAATGCACTTCGATGGGTCCAAACGTAAGGACGGAGCTGGTGCAGGTGTCATATTGACATCGCCCCAAGGAGACAAGATGAAATACATTCTGCGAATGCAGTTCACTGCCTCCAACAATGAAGCTGAGTACGAGCCTCTACTGCACGGGATGCGGATGACGAAAGCCTGCGGCGCTAAGGGGCTCATCATATACGACGACTCCAAGCTGGTGGTCAATCAAACAATGCACGAGTGTGACGCGTTAAACGACAACATGATTGCCTACCGCGACCTCTACAACACACTCGAAGGGGACTTCGACGGCTGCGAACTACGGCACGTAGGCCGTGAAAGCAATGAAGAAGCAGACACACTCGCCAACATTGGCTCCACCTACGCCCCCATACCACCTGGGGTATTTCTCGAGTGTATATGCGAACGCTCCATCAAGCCAAAGGCCAGAAAGAAGAAAACAAGCGCAACAACGGACTCGGGGACTGCGCCACCCAATGAGCCAATGGCACTCGATGACCTGGATCTTGACACATGGCTCGAAGGACCAATGAGTGTCATGATGATCGAGCCATCTTGGACTCAACCGTACATCACATACCTTCTCAACAAGAGGCTGCCGGATGATCCGACTGACGCACGACACATCGCACGGTGATCCAAGGCATTTGTTGTTACCAACGGCGAACTGTACAAACACAGCATAACAGTAGTGCTCCAACGATGCGTCTCCAACGGAGACGGAAGAGCTGTCCTCCTCGACATCCACGAAGGCACTTGCGGGCATCATGATGGCAGTCGCGCCCTCGTCGCCAAAGCCCTGTGGGATGGATTCTACTGGCCCACGACCATGCGCGATGCCAAGGACATCGTCCAGCACTGCAACGCTTGCCAGCGATTCGTGGACAAACCGCACGCACCAGGCATGGAACTCCGACCAATACCATTAGCTTGGCCCTTTGTGTAATGGGGAATCGACATGGTCGGCAAGCTCCCAAGGTCCTCATGAGGAGGCTACGTCTACCTCTTAGTCACAGTCGACAAATTCACCAAGTGGATAGAAGCCATGCCGGTGACAAATAGATCAGGGAATAGCGCTGTCAAATTCTTCGAGTCCATCATCTACCGTTTTGGCGTGCCACAAAGTATCATCACGGACAACGAGACGAACTTCACCTCCAAGGAGTTCCAGGAATTCTGCGAAAACCCGAGAATCAACATAAGCTACGCCTCGGTGGCTCACTCACAGACCAACTGTCAAGTCGAAAAGGCCAACGGCCTCGTCTATGGTGGAATCAAGAAACGACTCCTCCGACCACTCGAGCAAGCTGCGGGATGCTGGTCGGACGAGCTACAATCCGTACTCTAGAGCCTACGCACAACTCCCAACAGCGCCACGGGATACACCCCGTTCTTCATGGAGCACGGTGCTGAAGCGGTACTACCCGCAGAAGTATGCTACAAAGCCCCATGGGTGGTTGCATATAGTGAGAAGGAGTCTACTCTCACATTCGAAGACTCTGTCGACCTCCTCGACGAGGCACGAGAAATCGCAGCAGAGAGATCAACAATCTACCAGCAAAACCTCCGCAACTACCACAGCAGAAGGCTACGCCCCAGGTCCTTCGTCTGAAGCAACAAGGGCATCTCAAGCTCGAGTCCCCCTGGGAGGGACCATACATGATTACAGAAGTAATCCCAGGTGGCGCCTATCGCCTTAAAGATTTCGAGACAGGAGTCGCATACTCCAACTCCTGGAATGTCGCGCAGCTGCGGCGCTTCTACCCTTAGTCGTTTTTCTTTCTTTACATTACAAATAAGGCTTTTCAGCCAGGCTACTTAGCCACACATTGTACCTTGTACTGTTCTGCGATTAAATAAAAGCTAAGTGCCCCAAACCCTGTGTTTTTCTATTACTTTTCGCCATCTATTTACTCGAGGGCTGCGCCACCCTTTACTATATTCTACGAACCAACCACGATATCCTGAGTAGCTGACGCAATAATCGAACCTTTGACAAACACCAACCCAGCTGCAACGCACCAGGCAGGTTGGCAAGGTGCTGAGATAAACCTACGTCAGGCTAACAAAAAGGAATCGCATAGTGCAACGCACTCGCAAAACATATAAGCTATCAAACTCAATATAAAATCAATTACACTCAGCATATACATATGAACTTTACAACACTGGTATACTTCTGTGCAGGATACAAAGTAAACTACTGCTGCAGCAAAAAAACGTTTGTCTGCTCCTCAAAGAAGTCGACAATCTCCTCAGCTGGACGATCCACCGCCTGGTAATGGGGAACCATATTCCAGGTTGAACCTGCTAGCGGCGCTGGCGGTCCAACAACAATCGCTGCAACATCTACATCTGGCCTATGCAGTCGCACCAGCGACAGAGCAGCCTTGGCACCAGCCACTAACTGTTGCCGCACGCACTCGCGAACCGCACTAAAATCTTGAAACTTAGACAAGAGAGCCAACATGCTCGAAGTGATGACGTCTAGGGGAAACATCGTCTGATAGATGTTCCTTAGGCATGACTGCGCCTTCTTGAGGAAGTGGAGTACTCGAGAGGCACGATCCTCTAGGGTCGCAAGTGCGATCGCACGATCATGGTCCACCCAAAAATACCCACTCGCCTGAAGCTGCTCCTGGGTAAGGTCGTTCATGCGAACGACGATCCTGTCCTTTTCATCCTGCGGATGGTGAGCACTGAAAACTACACCACACAAAAGCAAAGTGTGAAAGATAGGCATCGCCGCGACTGACTAGAGGAAAAGATGAGAAGATAGAAGGCTAACACTTGAATTGCTCATTCAGCTGGGCCACCTCCTCCAATAGGTACTTCTCGCGAGCAGAGGCTTTTTCCGCCTTCGACTTCCATACATCGGCACTACCATGGAGGATGGGCAACTCACACTCCAGTTATTTTATACGGTCGCGTAGTCGCGCAAGTAAAGACAACTCTCCCACCCTCGAACGAGGTTGCTCCAAGTTCTCACCGGCAGAAGGAGGATCAGAAGGATCACTCGAAGGAGCACTCGATGTACCCTACCACGAATCAAGCAAAACAACAAATAAGAGACCACGAATACATTTGGCAAAAGACATATATGCATTCAGACAAAGGAAAAGTTTCGATTGGGACATCCCCACGAAATCATTGTTCCATCAAGCAGAAGGCTGAGCCACTACATCTATTATAGAAGGAGACTAAGGCGCAACATGTTTCTTCGACTTGGACTTAGGCCTTGGGGGCTTCACCGCATCTGCGGTTGTTTCTGACTCCACGAACTTGCCGGCAATACCCCTCGAAGCCGCAGCCTTTGTAGCCTTCGCCTGACGCCACTCTTCGGAGTACTTGGCGAGTGTCTCGATGAGCTGGGGACCATAATTTTTACATTTACCAGCATAGGGAGCAAAAACTACCTGCTGGCCTCCAGCGTCGACAGGCATCGCCTCCGAGATAGCCGCATGATCCATCTCCATGCCATGGGCCTGCACCATTGCGAGTGCCACGGTGGCACCGACGTAGCGCTACGAGTTCTTGAAATCAGCAGGAATTCCTCTAGCCAGAGACTCCACCAAGTCGCTAAGATTGTCAATCAGTTCAGCCTTGGGTGTCAGTTCCTCGCGGATGCGACTGAGCACAGCCTTGGGCTTTGTCAGTGTCCTGATGGCTCAGTGTTGATGTAGAGCTCGTTGGGAACCCCAAGAGGAAGGTATGATGAGCACATCCGCAAGTTTCCCTCAGTTATGAAACCAAGGTTTAATCGAACTAGTAGGAGCAAGGAAACACCCCAAAGGTGTTGTTAGCTGAGCCTTGGCAGGGCGCACTACCGGTGCTAGTAGCAACGTGGAGACCTGCACAACACAACCACAGAACTCTGTCCCCAACTTGCGATGAGGTTGTCAATCTCACCGTGTTTTGCGGAAAACAAAAGATTAAACGTATCGAATGGAAGGAAGTAAAAGTTTGCAGAAAGTAAACACAAAGCAGTAAATATTTTATAGATTGTATGTAAAGAAAAGGACCGGGATCCATAGTTCACTAGAGGTGGCTCTCCTTAAGATATATAACATGCTGGGTGAACAAATTACAGCGGGACAATTGACAAACACCGAGAAAGCACTACATGCATATACTAATCATCTTGACTCCTTTGGAACTTGATTGGGCATTACAACATTATACATAGAACGCCATCCAACTGCATCTATGACTAATAATCCACCTTCAGGTTATCATCCGAACCCCCTCCAGTATTAAGTTGCAAGCAACTATTATTTCTTTATGAATTGCGTGTAATGTAAACAATACGATTGTTCTATGAACAAAGGATTGTTGTTTTCTCCCTAGTAGCAATAGCACATCTAGTACCTTAGAGATTTCTGTCACTTCCCCAGATTACCAGAGGCATGAACCCACTATCGATCATAAATACTAACTCTTGGTGTTGCTAGCATCTACTTGGCCAAGATAGCTACTAACAACGGAAAGCATGCAAGATCACAAATAACAAAGACATGATAAAATAAATAATGAATCTAAAATAGCATCTCAATATCCATCGGATCCCCGCAAACACAACATGTAGAATTACAAATAGATGATCTTGATCATGAACGGACCTCACAAGATCTAGACATGAACGCACAAAGGAGGAGAACCAGCCATCTAGCTACTACATGGATCTGTAGTCCAAGGATGAACTACTCACGCATCACACTAGAGGCTTGCATGGTGATGAAGAAGGCCTCCAGGGTGAATTCCCCTCTCCGGCAGGGTGTCGGGAAGAGCTTCAGATCCCTCCCGATCTAGGAATGGAGATGACGGTGCCTACAGACTCTTTCGTGGATTTTTGATCGGGTACTTAGGTTTTCGTCCCGAGGGAAATATATAGGCGGAAGGAGAGGCCGAGGGGGTGCCTGGGCTGTCCACACCACCCCCTGGTGCGGCCAGGCTTGGCCCGCACGACCAGGTGGTGTGGTGGCCCCCTGGCTCCTCTCCGTCTCGTATTCTGGCATCTGATGACTTCCAGAAAAATAGGCACTTTGGCTTTTGCCCCGTCCAATTCCGAGAATATTCATTTTCTGACTTTCCTGGAACCAAAAACAGCAGAAAACAGGCAGCTGGCACTGTGGCTCTTATTAATTGGTTAGTGATACATTGCAAATGTATCTATAATTTTTGATATTCCATGCTTGGTTTTATCCACTTTCTTGTGTTTTGTCCACACTTTGGAGTACTTTTCATATGATTTCTTAGACTAACCTATTAACAAGAGCCATAGTGCCAGCTGCCTGTTTTTTGCTGTTTTTGGTTCCAGGAAAGTGAGAAAATGAATATTCTCGGAATTGGACGGGACAAAAGCCAAAGTGCCTATTTTTCCGGAAGACATCAATGCCAGAATACGAGACGGAGAGGCGCTAGAGGCCGGCCACACCACCTGGCCGCGCGGCCAGGCTTGGCCCGCGCCAGGGGGTGGTGTGCTGGCCCCTGGCACCCCCTCGGCCTCTCCTTCCGCCTCTATATTGCCCTCGGGACAAAAACCCTAAGGGCCCGATCAAAAATCCACGAAAGAGTCTGTAGCCGCCGTCATCTCCATCCCTAGATCTGGAGGGATCTGAAGCTCTTCCCGGCACCCTGCCGGAGAGGGGAATTCACCTTGGAGGCCTTCTTCATCACCATGCAAGCCTCCGGTGTGATGCATGAGTAGTTCATCCTTGGACTACGGATCCATGTAGTAGCTAGATGGTTGGTTCTCCTCCTTTGTGCTTTCATGTTTAGATCTTGTGACCTCCGTTCAGGATCAAGATCATCTATTTGTAATTCTACATGTTGTGTTTGCGGGGATCCGATGGATATTGAGATGCTATTTCAGATTGATTATTGATTCTATCATGTCTTTGTTATTTGTGATCTTGCATGCTTTCCGTTGTTAGTAGCTATCTTGGCCAAGTAGATGCTAGCAACTCCAAGAGTTAGTATTTATGCTCGATAGTGGGTTCATGCCTCTGGTAATCTGGGGAAGTGACAGAAATCTCTAAGGTACTAGATGTGCTATTGCTACTAGGGAAAAAACAACAATCCTTTGTTCGTAGAACAATTGTATTGTTTACATTACACGCAATTCGTAAAGAAATAATCTGTTGCTTGCAACTTAATACTGGAGGGGGTTCGGATGATAACCTGAAGGTGGATTATTAGTCATAGATGCAGTTGGATGGCGTTCTATGTATAATCTTGTAATGCCCAATCAAGTCTCAAAGGAGTCAAGATGATTAGTATATGCATGTATTGCTTTCTCGGTGTTTGTCAATTGCCCGGCTGTAATTTGTTCACCCAGCATGTTATCTATCTTAAGGAGAGCCACCTCTAGTGAACTATGGATCCCGGTCCTTTTCTTTACATATAATCTATAAATTGTTTACTGCTTTGTGTTTACTTTCTGCAAACTATTACTTCCTTCCATTCGATACGTTTAATTCTTTGTTTTCAGCAATCGCAAGTTGGGGACAGAATTCTGTGGTTGTGTTGTGCAGGTCTCCACGTTGCTACTAGCACCGGTAGTGCACCCTGCCAAGGCTCAGCTAACAACACCTTTGGGGTGTTTCCTTGCTCCTACTGGTTCGATTAAACCTTGGTTTCATAACTGAGGGAAACTTGCTGATGTGCTCATCATACCTTCCTCTTAGGGTTCCCAACGAGCTCTACATCATCATCGCTCCAGCATTATCCTGGGCGCCAGTACAGAGCCATCAAGCAATTTTCTGGCGCCGTTACCGGGGAGTCAAGGACATCTTCACAAGGGGAGTCCCTCATAACTAATCTCTTTACTTTGTTATTTTTGTTTCGCTTAGTTTCTTTTTGTTTTGTTTGCTTGTTTCTTTATCAAAAACACACAAAAAATAGTTCTACTAGTTTGCTTTCTTATTTGAAAACACAAAAAATGACTACTCTTGAAAACACTAAGTTGTGTGACTTCACTAGCACCAACAACAATGATTTTATGAGCACACCTATTGCTCCACTTGTGCTTGAAGATACTTTCTTTGAGATAAAACCTGCTTTACTCAATCTTGTTATGCGAGAACAATTTTCTGGTATTAGTAATGAAGATGCTGCTTCCCATCTAAATAACTTTGTTGAACTTTGTGAGATGCAAAGGAACAGGGATATAAATGGTGATATTATTAAGCTGAAATTGTTTCCTTTCTCTTTGAGAGGAAAAGCTAAAGAATGGTTGAATTCCTTAACTAGGAATAGTATTGATTCTTGGACTAAGTGCAAAGATGCTTTCATTGGAAAATACTATCCTCCTTCTAAGATTATATCTATGAGAAGTGAAATAATGAAGTTTAAACAACTTGATAATGAGCATGTTGCTCAAGCTTGGGAAAGAATGAAATCTTTGGTAAAGAATTGTCCCACTCATGGACCGACTGCTTGGATGATCATCGAAACTTTTTATGCAGGATTGAACTATTCTTCAAGGAACCTATTGGATTCTGCTGCTGGAGGTACCTTTATGACCATTACTTTGGGTGCTGCAACAAAATTTCTGGACAATATGATGGTTAATTATTCGGAATGGCATACTGAGAGAGCTCCACAAGGTAGGAAGGTAAATTCTGTTGAGGAAACTTCCTCCTTGAGTGATAAGATTGATATTATTATGTCTATGCTTGTGAATGGGAAAACCCATATTGATCCAAATAATGTTCCCTTGGCCTCTTTGGTTGCTCAAGAAGAGCAAGTTGATGTGAACTTCATAAGAAATAACAAATTTGGCAATAATGCTTATAGGAGTAATTTTGGTAACAACAATTATAAGCCATATCCTCCTAACAATGGTAATGCTTATGGAAATTCTTACAACAATAATAGGATTGCTCCCTCTGAACTTGAAGTTATGCTTAAAGAGTTTATTAGTAAACAAACTGCTTTCAATAAAACTATTGAGGAAAAACTCTCTAATGCTGAAAGAAATATAGCATCTTTGGCTGAAGCTCAATCTTCTTTGAATAAAATGGCTGCTAAACCTGAAACTAATGATAATTCCTTTTGCAGCTACTAATGCCATACAAGTAAGAATTGATGAAAATGTTAGACTATTAGCTGAATTACATGCTAAGTGGGAAAGAGAAGATGAAATTGCTAGAAACATTAGTGTTTCTACTATTACCACCACTAGTGTTGAGGCTAGTAATAGTTCTACTACTTTAGAAGATAAGTATGGTTTTGATCTTGATGGTTGCAGTATCTCTGAAGTTATTACGTTCCTACAAAAGCTTGCTAAAAGTCCTAATGCTAGTTCTATGAACATGGCCTTTACAAAACACATTACTGATGCTCTCAATAAGATTAAAGAAGAAAAGATGAAAGATAAAGCTTCTATTCCTATAAAACAAGAAGATGGTTGGGAACCCATCATTAATATGAAAGTGAATGACTTTGATTTTAAATCTTTATGTGATCTTGATAGTAGTGTTTCTATTATGCCTAGAAGGATTTATGATATGCTTGATTTGCCTCCACTTGAAGATTGTTATTTGAATGTGCCACTTGATGATAATGCTAAAAAGAAACTCATGGGGAGTCTGAATGATGTTCTTATTATTGTTAACAATGCTTATGTCCCTGTTGATTTCTATGTTTTGGATATTGAATGCAATGCTTCTTGTCCTATTACTTTGGGAACACCTTTTCTTAGAACTGTTGGTGCCATTATTGATACGAAAGAAGGCACCATTAAATATCAACTCCCACTCAAGAAAGGTATAGAACACTTCCCTAAGAAGAGAGAGAAGATTTCTTTTGCTTCTCCTATGAAAACTAAATTTGGTCTTAATGCTTCTTCATTTGAGAACACTTGATACTTTTTCTTGCTTCTTATGCCTAACTTAAAGGCGTTAAAGAAAAGTACTTATTAGGAGATAACACAAAAGTTTTAGATGAGTCTTGGAAGTTATTACCTCTGTAATAACCGCTCCTTATTCTTTTTATTTGCTTTTTCAGCCAAGAGTAACCTCTAATGAGAGAGAAGTAATGATTGGGAAAGTTGCTGTCCTGAAACAGATTTCTGTGCTTCACCGTAAAAATTCGTGTAAAATATCTGAACGTCTTTTTGAGGCATGAATTTTTGTGCTTCTGCCCCAGTTTGTTATATAACTTTCGTTAGATTAACACTTTTTGATTTGAGCAACATAAGGTCTTCGAAAAAATTCGTCTTTACCTGCTGGTCTGTTTTGACAGATTTCTGCCATTTTCTGCATTTGCTTCTTGTTGGTTCCTTTTTGAGTTCTTTTGGGGAATTGAGCTTTTTGAGGGAAGTGCTACAATATCTAGTGTTCTAATGGAAGTTTACTTGGTGTTAGAACTGAACCTTAAGACTTATTTATCTTGAGTGCACTAATGTTGCTAATAAAGATTGTGTGAAGTTTTGTATGAAGGAAAATTTTTAGGTGTATGGAAGGAATGAGTAATGAGATGAAGGATGGACTAAAGCTCAAGCTTGGGGATGCCACATGTGACACCCCAAGAAATATACAAGAAGTACAAGCGTCAAAGCTTGGGGATGCCCAAGGCATCCCCTTCTTCATCGATAAAAATCCCAGGTTTGTTCCAAACGATTCATTTTTATTGTTTCATGCACAGTTGTGTTGTTCTTGGAGCGTCTTCTTTTTCGTTTTCGTTTTGGTTTTTCGTTTTCTTAGTTTGCTTAGTTTGCTGAATAAATTGGTTGGACCCCCTCTTTCATACATTGGTTTGCAAATAGTTTGGTTTGGTTTGGAAAAGTGTAGGAAAGTTCATACTTATGTGGTAAAAAGAGCTTGATTTTGACTGTGGCCTATGCTTTGTCATGCCATGCTTGATATTGTTTTGGCTTTATGCTTAGTATTATTTGCTGTAGCATGACTTGTTATAAACAACTGAGATTGCTTAATGTGCCTTGGATGAATTATGCGTTGTTTTAGCATATTAAAGCATAGTATAGTGGTATTCTCCTTTGATGCGTTATTTGGGTTGACTTGGCGCATGCTCACACCATGTTATGACTATCTCAAGTCACCATAGCCTTTATGATCCTTTAGTTTTCAACTTGTAGTATCACTTTATGCTTTGATCAATGATGTTTTGTTGCTCTGCATGATTTTGACCATTATTGCTCTCTTTTTTTCGTCGCTCTCAGTCTTTTGCTAGCCTCAACAACCAAGTATGAGTTCCACTCATGCATCCAACTCCCTAAACCAAGTTATTCCAAAGAGTCCACCTTACCTACCTACTAGCTTATGCTATTCCAAGTATATCATGCTTTTGTTTATCTTCCAAATTAAACTTGTTATGATAAAACTAGTGATTAAATCTCTCACGAACTTGATGGCACAGTTTACTTTTTTGCATCTAATAAACTTGAACCATTGGGTCCTTCTTTGTTGCGTATATGCTTGCGCTTTATAAGTTGAAATTAGCAGAATCATGTTTCATGGGGAACGCTTTCAACATTGCACTTGTACTTTGTACCCCGTTGATATCATGTTCTTTTGCTTACGGATCCCGATGGTGTGAAATAAAAGTGGAACTTGTTAGATCATGGAGTTTGTATGTGTGTTAGAGAAACGCCTGGGCCGCTAGCCTAAACCATGCCTAATCACGGTGGAAGCTTGCAACATCACCATAATGAGCACTCTATGAAGCATCCTCAATAAAAACCTATGCAAATAGCAAATAAAAAGATCGTTGAGATGCTCATTGTCTGCTTGCCTTGTCATTTTGATTATGGGAAAGCTCTCGTATCATGTGCAAGGGGTACCCCCGTTGGCGGTTCTTAATGATACACATGTACTTACAATGACAAGAGCTTACTTGTGATTAAAGTTGAGTAGCATGAGGATCGGTCTTCGTAAGTAAGGCGCATGAGATTTCGGTTTATAACTTGTCAAGCATATCCTCTTAGTTGTGTCACTTCAACCTTAATCACCTTAAAGATGCTTATGATAGGGGCAATGAGAGCTGAAAGCTATAAGTACCATAATTTTTGGAAGCTCTTTATGAGACTTGAATCCTTACTTCCTTTTATAAAGGCCTTGATGGCTCTGTGTATGGCGCCAGAAAAGTGCTGGTGCGATGTTGATGTAGAGCTTGTTGGGAACCCCAAGAGGAAGGTATGATGAGCACAACAGCAAGTTTCCCTCAGTATGAAACCAAGGTTTAATCGAACAAGTAGGAGCAAGGAAACACCCCAAAGGTGTATCTAGCTGAACGATGGCAGGGCGCACTACCGGTGCCAGCAGCAACGTGGAGACCTGCACAACACAACCACAGAACTTTGTCCCCAACTTGCGATGAGGTTGTCAATCTCACCGTGTTTTGCGGAAAACAAAGGATTAAACGTATCGAATGGAAAGAAGTAAAAGTTTGTAGAAAGTAAACACAAAGCAGTAAACAGTTTATAGATTGTATGTAAAAGACAAGGACCGGGATCCATAGTTCACTAGAGGTGGCTCTCCTTAAGATAGATAACATGCTGGGTGAACAAATTACAGCAGGGCAATTGACAAATATCGAGAAAGCAATACATGCATATACTAATCATCTTGACTCCTTTGGAACTTGATTGGGCATTACAACATTATACTAATAATCCACCTTCAGGTTATCATCCGAACCCCCTTCAGTATTAAGTTGCAAGCAAGAGATTATTGCTTTACGAACTGCGTGTAAAGTAAACAATACGATTGTTCTATGAACAAAGGATTGTTATTTTCTCCCTAGTAGCAACAGTACATCTAGTACCTTAGAGATTTCTGTCACTTCCCTAGATTACCAGAGGCATGAACCCACTATCGAGCATAAATACTAACTCTTGGAGTTGCTAGCATCTACTTGGCCAAGATAGCTACTAACAACAGAAAGCATGCAAGATCACAAATAACAAAGAAATGATAGAATAAATAATCAATATGAAATAGCATCTCAATATCCATCGGATCCCCACAAACACAACATGCAGAATTACAAATAGATGATCTTGATCATGAACGGAGCTCGCAAGATCTAGACATGAAAGCACAAAGGAGGAGAACCAGCCATCTAGCTACTACATGGATCCGTAGTCCAAGGATGAACACCTCACGTATCACACCGGAGGCTTGCATGGTGATGAAGAAGGCCTCCAGGGTGAACTCCCCTCTCTGCCAGGGTGCCGGGAAGAGCTTCAGATCCCTCCCGATCTAGGGATGGAGATGATGGCGGCTATAGACACTTTCGTGGATTTTTGATCAGGTACTTAGGGTTTTCATCCCGAGGGCATCTTATAGGCGGAAGGGGCGGCCGAGGGGGTGCCAGGGGCCACCACACCACCCCCTGGCGTGGGACAAGCCTGGCCACGCGGCCAGGTGATGTGGCCGGCCTCTAGCCCCTCTCCGTCTCATATTCTGGCATCTGATGACTTCCGGAAAAATAGGCACTTTGGCTTTTGTCTCGTCCAATTCCGAGAATATTCATTTTCTGACTTTCCTGGAACCAAAAACAACAGAAAACAGGCAGCTGGCACTATGGCTCTTGTTAATAGGTTAGTCAAAGAAATCATATGAAATGTACTCCAAAGTGTGGACAAAACACAAGAAAGTGGATAAAACCAAGCATGGAACATCAAAAATTATAGATACATTTGCAATGTATCAACATCCCCAAGCTTAACTCCTGCTCGTTGTCGAGTAGGTAAGTGATAAAAAAGAAAGAATAATTTTTGAGGTGACATGCACCATCAAAGACTTGATCAAAGTATTTGTAAAACATTCAAAGCTGGGATCATAGTACTTCAATCATAACATGAAAGACAAAGTTCTAGCAATAAGACAAAGAAACTATGATGCAACATGAAAAGGTAAAAACAAAAGGTTCATGAATAACAATGCTTTGCAAGACGTTTGTTTGTTTCACATAAACAAAACATAGCATAATAGTATTCAGCTTGTCCCTCAATAGAGTAGCAAATATGAATGCATCAGACACCTTCAAAGTTCATAAGAGTGACTAGATACAAATAGTTTAAAACAAGAAATATCAAAGTATGCATCAATCAACTAGTCTTGGGACAATGCACATAGAACTAAGAATGGCCACTATGCTCTCAAAGTAGGTGCACAAAGATAGAAGGTGGAGACTGAATATAATGGTGGAAGAAAGGCCTTTTTATAAAAGGAAGTAGGGATTCAAGTCTCATAAAGAGCTTCCAAAAATTATGGTACTTATAGCTTTCAGCTCTCATTGCCCCTATCGTAAGCATCTTGAGGTGATTAAGGTTAAAGTGAATAGACTATGGTGTACATGCTTGACGAAGTATAAGTTAGAAATCTCATCTCCCTTAGGGTCGCTCCTCATGCTACTCAAGTTTAGTCACCGGTAAGTTCTTGTCATCGTAAGTATATGTGTATCATAGAGAACCGCAAACGGGGTTCCCCTTGCCCGATGATACGGAAGAATCCCCATATGAAAATGACAAGGCAAGCAAACAACGAGCATCTCAGCAATCTTCTTATTTACCATGGGAATATGGTGATTTTTTCTCTCTTTCCTCTTTTCATAATCTTTTTTTCCTTTTCTCTTTTTTCTCAATAGGACTCTTTTTTTATAAGAAGAATGCTTCATAGACAGCTCATTATGGTTACGCTACAGGTTTCCACCATGTCAGCATGGATTAGATCAGCGGCCCAGGCGTTTCTCTAACACATATACACAACTCCATGGACTTACAAGCTCCCCTTTCATTTCACACCGACGACTTCCATATACAAAAGAGCATGATACCAACTAGGTACAACTACCAAGTGCAATGTTGAAAGCGTTCCCCATGATACATGGTTCTGCTAATTTCAACTTATAAAGCACAAGCATATACGCAACAAAGAAGGACACAATGGTTCAAGTTTATTAAGGGCAAGAGAAGCAAAGTGTATCATCAAGTTCGTGAGAGCTTTAATCACTAGTTTTCTCATAACAAGTTTAATTTGGAAGGTAAACAAAAGCATGAATATACTTGGAATAGCATAAGCCAGTAGGTAGTTATGGTGGACTCTTTGGAATAACTTGGTTTAGGGAGTTGGATGCATGAGTGGAACTCATACTTTGTTGTGGAGGCTAGCAAAAGACTGGGAGCAACAAACTAAGAGAGCATTAACGGCCATAATCATGCAGAGTGACAAAACATCATTGATCAAAGCATAAAGTGATACTACAAGTTGAAAACTAAAGGATCATAAAGGCTATGGTGACTTGAGATAGTCATAACATGGTGTGAGCATGTGCCAAGTCAACCCAAATAAAGCATCAAAGGAGAATACCACTATACTATGCTTTAATATGCTAAAACAACGCATGATTCATCCAAGGTACATTAAGCAATCTCAATTGTTTATAACAAGTCATGATACAACAAAGAATACTAAGCATAAATCCAAAACAATATCAAGCATGGCATGACAGAGCATAGGCCACAGTCGAAAACGAGCTCTTCTTACCACATAAGTATGAACTTTCCTACTCTTTCCAAACCAAACCAAACTTTGGAGTACTTTTCATATGATTTCTTGGACTAACCTATTAACAAGAGCCACAGTGCCCGCTGCCTATTTTCTGCTGTTTTTGGTTCTAGGAAAGTCAGAAAATGAATA
Organism: Avena eriantha; assembly: GCA_910589775.1. Classification (NCBI taxonomy): domain Eukaryota; kingdom Viridiplantae; phylum Streptophyta; class Magnoliopsida; order Poales; family Poaceae; genus Avena; species Avena eriantha. The sequence goes on from OU342740.1 coordinate 19,859,885, forward strand.
TTCTCGGAATTGGACGGGACAAAAGCCAAAGTGCCTATTTTTCCAGAAGACATTAGATGCCAGAATACGAGACGGAGAGGGGCCAGAGGCCGGCCACACCACCTGGCCACGCGGCCAGGCTTGGCCCGCGCCAGGTGGTGGTGTGGTGGCCCCTGGCACCCCCTCGGCCTCTCCTTCCGCCTATATATTGCCCTCGGGATGAAAACCCTAAGGGCCCGATCAAAAATCCAGGAAAGAGTATGTAGCCGCCGTCATCTCCATCCCTAGATCAGGAGGGATCTGAAGCACTTCCCGGCACCCTGCCGGAGAGGGGAATTCACCCTGGAGGCCTTCTTCATCACCATGCAAGCCTCCGGTGTGATGCGTGAATACTGCATCCTTGGACTACACATCCATGTATTAGCTAGATGGCTGGTTCTCCTCCTTTGTGCTTTCATGTTTAGATCTTGTGAGCTCCGTTCATGATCAAGATCATCTATTTGTAATTCTACATGTTGTGTTTGCGGGGATCCGATGGATATTGAGATGCTATTTCAGATTGATTATTGATTCTATCATGTCTTTGTTATTTGTGATCTTGCATGCTTTCTGTTGTTAGTAGCTATCTTGGCCAAGTAGATGCTAGCAACTCCAAGAGTTAGTATTTATGATCGATAGTGGGTTCATGCCTCTGGTAATCTGGGGAAGTGACAGAAATCTCTAAGGTACTAGATGTGCTGTTGCTACTAGGGATAAAACAACAATCCTTTTTTCACAGAACAATCGTATTGTTTACTTTACACGCTGTTCGTAAAGCAATAATCTGTTGCTTGCAACTTAATACTGGAGGGGGTTCAGATGATAACCTGAAGGTGGATTATTAGTCATAGATGCAGTTGGATGGCGGTCTATGTATAATGTTGTAATGCCCAATCAAGTCTCAAAGGAGTCAAGATGATTAGTATATGCATGAATTGCTTTCTCGATGTTTGTCAATTGCTCTGCTGTAATTTTTTCACCTAGCATGCTATCTATCTGAAGGAGAGCCACCTCTAGTGAACTATGGATCCCGGTCCTTTTCTTTTACATACAATCTATAAAATGTTTACTGCTTTGTGTTTACTTTCTGCAAACTTTTACTTCTTTCCATTCGATACGTTAGATCCTTTGTTTTCCGCAAAACACGGTGAGATTGACAACCTTATCGGTAGTTGGGGACAAAGTTCTGTGGTTGTGTTGTGCAGGTCTCCATGTTGCTACTAGAACCGGTAGTGCGCCCTGCCAAGGCTCAGCTAGGAACACCTTTGGGGTGTTTCCTTGCTCCTACTGGTTCGATTAAACCTTGGTTTCATAACTGAGGGAAACTTGCTGTTGTGCTCATCTTACCTTCCTCTTGGGGTTCCCAACGAGCTCTACATCATCATCGCTCCAGCATTTTCCTGAGCGCCATTACAGAGCCATCAGTTAGTCCAAGAAATCATATGAAAAGTACTCCAAAGTGTGGACAAAACACAAGAAAGTGGATAAAACCAAGCATGGAACATCAAAAATTATAGATACATTTGCAATGTATCAACATCCCCAAGCTTAACTCCTGCTCGTCCTCGAGTAGGTAAGTGATAAAAAGAAAGAATAATGTTTGAGGTGACATGCACCATCAAAGACTTGATCAAAGTATTTGTAAAAGATTCAAAGCTGGGATCATAGTACTTCAATCATAGCATCAAAGACAAAGTTCTAACAATAAGACAAAGAAACTATGATGCAACATGAAAATGCACAGACAAAAGATTCATGAATAACAATCCTTTGCAAGACGTTTGTTTGTTTCACATAAAGAAAACATAGCATAATAGTATTCAGCTTGACCCTCATAGAGTAGCAAATATAAATGCATAGGACACCTTCAAAGTTCATAAGAGTGACTAGATAAAAATAGTTTAAAACAAGCAATATCAAGGTATGCATCAATAAACTAGTCTTGGGACAATGCACATAGAACTAAGAATAGCCACTATGCTCTCAAAGTAGGTGCAGAAAGGTAGAAGGTGAGCTAAGCAAGGGGTGACAACTAAAGGAGACTTAATTTTTGTGTGTTTTTTAAATAAGAAAGCAAACTTGTAAAACTAATTTTTTTTTGTGTTTTTGAAAAAGAAACAAGCAAACAAAGCAAAAAGAAACAAAGCAAAACCAAAATAACAAAGTAAAGAGATTGGTTATGAGGGACTCCCCTTGTGAAGATGTCCTTGACTCCCCAGCAACGGCGCCAGAAAAATTCTTGATGGCTCAGTGTTGATGTAGAGCTCGTTGGGAACCCCAAGAGGAAGGTATGATGAGCACAGCAGCAAGTTTCCCTCAGTTATGAAACCAAGGTTTAATCGAATCAGTAGGAGCAAGGAAACACCCCAAAGGTGTTGCTAGCTGAGCCTTGGCAGGGCGCACTACCGGTGCTAGTAGCAACGTGGATTCCTACACAACACAATCATAGAACTCTGTCCCCAACTTGCGATGAGGTTGTCAATCTCACCGTGTTTTGCGGAAAACAAAGGATTAAACGTATCAAATGGAAGGAAGTAAAAGTTTGCAGAAAGTAAACACAAAGCAGTAAAAGATTGTAGATTGTATGTAAAAGAAAAGGACCGGGATCCATAGTTCACTAGAGGTGGCTCTCCTTAAGATAGATAACATGTTGGGTGAACAAATTACAGCGTGGCAATTGACAAACACCGATAAAGCAATACATGCATTTACTAATCATCTTGACTCCTTTGGAACTTGATTGGGCATTACAACATTATACATAGACCGCCATCGAACTGCATCTATGACTAATAATCCCCTTTCAGGTTATCATCCGAACCCCCTCCAGTATTAAGTTGCAAGCAACAGATTATTGCTTTACGAATTGTGTGTAATGTAAACAATATGATTGTTCTATGAACAAAGGATTGTTGTTTTATCCCTAGTAGCAACATCACATCTAGTACCTTAGAGATTTCTGTCACTTCCCCAGATTACCAGAGGCATCAACCCACTATCGAGCATAAATACTAACTCTTGGAGTTGCTAGCATCTACTTGGCCAAGATAGCTACTAACAACGGAAAGCATGCAAGATCACAAATAACAAAGACATCATAGAATCAATAATCAATCTGAAATAGCATCTCAATATCCATCGGATCCCCGCAAACACAACATGCAGAAGTACAAATAGATGATCTTGATCATGAACGGAGCTCACAAGATCTAGACATGAAAGCACAAAGGAGGAGAACCAGCCATCTAGCTACTACATGCATCAGTAGTCCAAGGATGAACTACTCACGCATCACACCGGAGGCTTGCATGGTGATGAAGAAGGCCTCCATGGTGAATTCCCCTCTCCGGTAGGGTGCCGGGAAGAGCTTTAGATCCCTCCCGATCTAGAGATGGAGATGACGGCGGCTACAGACTCTTTCGTGGATTTTTGATCGGGTACTTAGGGTTTTCGTCCCGAGGGAAATATATAGGCGGAAGGAGAGGCCGAGGGGGTGCCTAGGCTGGTCACACCACCCCCTGGCGCGGCCAGGCTTGGCCCGCACGGCCAGGTGGTGCGGTGGCCCCTGGCTCCTCTCTGTCTCGTATTCTGGCATCTGATGACTTCCAGAAAAATAGGCACTTTGGCTTTTGTCTCGTCCAATTCCGAGAATATTCATTTTCTGACTTTCCTGGAACCAAAAACAGCAGAAAACAGGCAGCTGGCACTGTGGCTCTTGTTAATAGGTTAGTCTAAGAAATCATATGAAAAGTACTCCAAAGTGTGGACAAAACACAAGAAAGTGGATAAAACCAAGCATGGAACATCAAAAATTATAGATACATTTGCAATGTATCATGTCCCCTGAAGGGAAGCTCTCCGGTCTTCGATTGCTGCGACGGCGCCTGCAAAGGATCATCGTGAGGAAGTGCCTGAGCATCGAAGCTCAGACCGCCAGCATCTACACAGAGAAAAGCGTCAACACAACAACAAAGTTGCAGAAAGAAACAATGGAAACTCATACAAGTGACATACCTGAGAGGGACTTGGCAATCGAGAGAAGCTGCTCCTCGAACAACTTCTCCCTCTCAGCAGTGGAGGCAAGGAGATCCTACTCTCGCTTTTGCGACTCCTTCAAAGCTGTGATCGCCTCGTCGCGGTTCTTTGTTGCCGCAGCCAACGTCTTCTCCAATGTAGCAGCATGGCAAAGTAATTCATTATGCTCAGCTATGACATAAAGGGAGTGTTACCAAAAATCGAATTGATATTATTCGCATAAGACAAGGACCAAATCAAGGATTACTCTTGAGAACGCGATGGAGATTGTCCAATTGTGCATGCTGTCGACCCAAATTAAGGACCTGCTCTGCGAGGCGAGCGGCTTCCTTCATGATGAGCTGCACTAGAGATATTTAAAGTTCAAGTAAAGCACGCCACTAATAAATTCGACTGCCAACTACAAGATACCTACATGATCCTCCACAGACTCCGAAGAAGGCTGTTGCACAATCATCCGGGTAACCATCTGATGCTCCCCAGCACGCAGAGAACTCGATGAATTATGCCCGGAGTGGGTCGCCAATGGAGGAGGAGACCGCGAAGCCGCCTTCTTCTTGGACTTGGAGCCTGCGACTCCGGACTCCTTCACAAATTGGACGTCGTCACGACGTCACCCGCCTGACTGAAACACAAATCAAGAAAAAGCTTCAAGACAGATGGCAACTCAAAGAAGAAAACGAGGTCGCGAATATAAAACTTACCAGTCAAATCTATCAAGATCAAAGGATTGCTCCTCCAACTCCGACGACTCCTTGGGCAGCCGCATCTTCTTGCGGGCAGGTGGCCCCATTGAGCTTACACGAACAGCAGGAATCGGCTCCTCTGCGCCAATAGCTGGGCCTTCTGGAGTCGACAGTGATGAAGCATCCGAATCCTTGCTACGAGAATGCTTGCGAGTGTCTGTATCACTAGACTCGGGGGCTCCCTCCTCTTCTTCAAGTGGGACGGTCGATTCCGACTCGTCCTCTTCTTCCGCTTCGCTAGGAATCACCCCCTCAGAAAGAGGGGGCAACATGGGAGATACCTTCCAATCCTGCATCAAGAAGACAATTCATTATACAACAAGGAATCAATGGCAATCGACAAAGATAGTTACTTCATAGCACAATCATACCTTAGGAGGAGGGTTCGAGGCATCGAAGGGAGGCACGACTGGTTCGCCTGGGAGAACCTCCTTGGCGGTGTACTTTGTCACCAGTCGCATCCTCCTATCTACTTCACCCGCGGAAATGCCATCGGCAGATACGCGAGTGACATCGTCTACACCAGTCCATTGGAACATGGGGTGAACTCTGGCCTGCAAAGGCTGGACGCTATACCGCAACCATGTGTGAATTGATGGGTTCGTAGCATGGAAAACAAAAAATTTCTACCGCAAGAACGAACAAAACCTAGATCTAATCTAGATAAAAGCCAAGATCTAATCTATTAGACATGAGCAACGAGATAGATAGGAACTAACCCTCGTAGATCCGAAAGCGTTAACGAGATTAGATCTCGTGGTTGATGTAGTCGATCACTTGCTGATCTCAAGATCGTGTGGACGATCCTTCCGGCGTCGTGTTCCAGCAGCGCTTCCGCAGTCGGTCAAGTGGACGATCCTTCCGGCGCCGCGATTCGGCAGCGCTTCCGCAGTCGGTCACACGTGCGGAGTCGAAGCAGACCTTCCTCTCCCCGTTCCAGCGAGCAGCGGAGGTAGTAGATCTTCTCCACGGAATCCCAGCAGCACGACGGCGTGGTGGTGGTGGTGGAGTAGAGAATTCTGCAGGGCTTCGCCTATGCCTGTGCAGAAGATGGTGGAGGAGAGAGGCGGCAGAGATTGGGTGTTATGGGAGCAGGGGAGGAGGGGGCGCCCCTGCCCCTCTATTTAAAGAAGGGAGGCGCCTAGGGAGGGGGAGTCCTTGTAGGACTCCCCTCCCTTGTAGGCCGGCGGATTGGAGGTGGGGGGAGGAGTCCTCCTCCCCCACGACTCCGTATCTTGACCCACCAGGACTCCTTGATCCCTATCTTGATTTTCAAGCAAACTCCAAAATATCTTCTAGAACCTTCCGGAACATTCCGAAACCTTCTAGAATCCTCATACAAACACTCCGGAACATTTCCTAACTTAGAAAATGATCCCCTATATATGAATCTTATTCTCCGGACCATTCCGGATCTCCTCGTGATGTCCCGAATCCAATCCGAGACTCCGAACAACATTCGGTCTCCAACGCACATTCCATATCTACTTAAAAAAACTTCGAACCTTAAGTGTGTCACCCTACGGTTCGTGAATATGTAGACATGATAGAGACACATCTCCTATCAATAACCATCAGCGGGACCTGGAGATCCATAATGGCTCCCACATACTCAACGATGACTTCGCGATCGATTGAACCACTTACATATGAAACTAATTCCCTTTGTCTCACGACACTATACTTATCCGAGGTTTGATCGTCGGTATCTCCATACCTAGTTCTACCTCGTTACTGATAAGTACTCTTTACTCGTTCCGTGATATGTCATCACTTGTGACCCAGTCACATGCTTGCAAGCTAACTAGATGACATTCCACCGAGAGGGCCCAGAGCATATCTATCCGTCATATGGATGGACAAATCCCAATCTTGGTTCATGCGCTTCAACACATACTTTCAGAATACCCAATGACACTTTTATAACCACCCAGTTACGAAGCGGCGTTTGATGTCATCAAAGTATCCATCCGGTGATGGTGATTAACATAACCTCATGGTCGAAGGAATAGGTTACTATGTATTTGAAAGCTTACAACAATACGAACTTAATGACTTGATCTTATGCTACGCTTACTATGGGTGTGCGTCCATCACATCATTCTCCTAATGATATAACCTTGTTATTAATCACATCCTAATGTCCATGATCAGGAAACCATGATCATCAATTAATCAACAAGCTAGTTCAACAAGAGGCTTACTAGGGACTCTCTATGTTTACAAAACACACAAGTATTAGTGTTTCCTAATAATACAATTATAGCATGTGATGTAAACATTCATCATAAACACAAAGATATAATAATAATCACTTTTATTATTGCCTCTTGGGCATATCTCCAACACGAATGAGGGCGGCACCTCCCTCTTCTTTCCATATGCGACTCTCGAGGTCGCAGACACGCTTGTACATCACTTCCGTCTCCTCGGCTTCACCAGGCATCACCACATTCTTCCAAGAATGCCTCCTCTTACACGGTGTCGCAGGGTCGAAAGGCGCGAGTCCGTAGCGCTCTCCGTCGGCTTTCTGGTCATGGACATAGAACCATTTGTCCCTCCACCCTTGGACGGACGCCATGAGCTTGATATCAAAATATGTGGCGGAGGAATCGACATGGATCCCGTAGCCTCCTACGTCATAGACTACGGAACCAGATGCTGATTGGCGCTTCTGCTTGAAATCCTCTTAAAGAGGCCAAATTGCGGCTCTATTCCGAGCCAGCACTCGTAGAATGTAATTTAGCAGGCGATATGGAGAATGGAATTTGGGGACAGCTGATGCAGCTGGAGCCCGTAGAAACAAAGGAGGCCCCTGAAGAAAGGATGCAGGGGCAGGGAGAGACCACAAATGATGAATGCTAGGAACATCACCCGCAAACCAGCAGGAGGACAAGGAGTTACCTCACCACTTGGCCCTCGCGATTTATCCACCACGGGAGACAGAACCCCATCTTGACGAAGAAGACGGAGCTCGGATGACTTGATGATGGATGCGCGCCACACACCATTGGTGACGCGGGTACCCGCGCCCTTCGTCTTCCCGGTGCCGGCGGCGCTGGTGCCCATAGTGGCGGAGCCACCCTTCTTCTTGGCAGCAGTAATGGCGGTAGCGGACTCAGAGGCAGCGCCTCCCTTCTTCTTCCCCATCTTGCGATGGCGGTGCGAGCAGAGGAAGTAGCTCGGGAATACACGGAGCTGGTCTAGTGCCGCGAAGAAGATGAGCTCTAGGAAGAGAGAGAAACGGCAATGGCGATGGAGGCACAAGCAGAGAAAAGAGTAGATGGGAAAAGTTACCGCAGCTGCGCTGCTACTTAACCCCTTGCGGATGCAATCCAATGGCCAGCAGAAACCCTACTGGACGCGTGGCGCACATCGCCGTCGACACGTGGAGAGGCCAAAATGCGAACCGTCCCCCACTATCTCCATTATGCACGGAAATCGAGGAGACGCGGTTAAAACAGAAGATTACGCACGCCCAGTCAAATCGAAGTCAGAAAGTGGGACCTACCGCTTATCACGTCCCATCAAAACTGCTCACGCGGGCAACTAAGGTCATCGCGTTGTCAGCACTGACGTCATTAGCATCAGCAATTGAGGATTTTGACTGCTTTAGTCCTTGCTCGAGTCTTCGAATCCACCAAGCACTCGGGGGCTACTCCCGTTGGGAGCGCTGGTCGCGCACCCTACAATTTTCTTTTTATGAAGGAACATGAACATTCAAAGCATATCTAACCACTCGAATCTACCATTCGATTATGGATCATGGGTCCCATAGGGAGTGCTGGAAACAAATTCGACTAAAACAAGCACAGAAGACGATAGCAGTCGCAAAAGTTTTCTTTTAGTCCCTGCCTGAGTCTTCGACTCAACCAGGCACTCGGGGGCAACTCACATAGGGAGCGCTGGTCGTGCACCCTATGATTAATTGTACATCGTACTGTGTGTTGATAACATCCGCACTCGAATATTATGGCGAATCCGCCTCATACTTTCCCTATAAAGAGACTTTGTCTCCTGGGTCACCCGAATCATCTCCACGATGACAAAATTTGGATGCCGCGCTTACAGCGTGAAGGTAAGACCCGAGTAAGGCCTGGCAACGCATATGCTGCACACTACCAGAAACATATCCGTGCCTGCAGGTGCGATGAACATGCTTTGATGGACGCATCGAGTGCTCACACCCATACACTGGAATTCTACTCCTATAAGACCTCTGTGGCCTGAGTCGAATTACGCCAGCACTTTTTTGAATTCGAGTCCGAGGACTCGAGTTCGAGTAGATTGTGTTGTTTTCTCTAAAGCAGTTAACTGATACCGATGTATCAGTTAAGTCTGGCATGCATATCAACAATCCCTATGACATGAACTGAAATAGTCGAAAAATACTCAATCATGCACTCGAAAGGCTTCATAGAGTCCCCAGTCGAATCTACGATTCCACTTGGCACTCGGGGGCTACTGACATGGGTATACCCTACAGGTTCTCGAGTTTGGTCTATACGGCATGGATATAGCGGAAGCCCACGACGTTGCCAAGGCCCAAATGGAGAACTCAAGTGGCCTACGGACTCCTGAGTACTTGTGAGATAAGAAGAATCTAAAGATAGAAAGATCAAAGGGAAAACCCTAACTTGTATTCGACTCGACTTGCTACCCAAGACCTAGCCTATCTATATAAAGGCTAGGAGGGGGCGGTGAGGAACACACACGCAACCCTAGTTTCCACAACCCTCGCCAGATTGCATATGTGCACCATTGTAATCGTCGATTCCTACATTAATTCCAAGAGTAGACAAGCAGGAGTAGGGACCTCTACAAGGCCTGAACCTGGGTAAACCTTGCATCCATGTGTGCTTATTTGTTAGCCGATTGATGCTTCCAGCGCTCCCTCCTTCTCCAAAACCCAAGTCCATAACAATGGGCATTGATGAGTTAAACCCTTGTCACATCGAGTTCCCCACATGCTGGGAACACCAAATGGTTGCCTGGATAACTGCGCGACAGTCATCTTCGGAGTCTCTAGAGGAGCACGTAAGCTTCTTTGTATAGTGCATTCTAATTTGTAATTCGTGATATCTGCTGATCCTTTGTTTTCTTCTGTGGCGGCTCATCATGAAGGAAGCGGCTCGTTTAGTGGAGCAGGTCCTTGTGATGGGTCGACAACATGCAATGCTGGACAATCGCCACCATGTTGTCGAAGGTTGGTATTGGTTTCGCCTTTGTCCTTGTGAAGTTTATAATTTCGATTGATGATGCATCGTGTGTGTTGCAGCTGAGCACAACGAACTTCTTCACAAGGCTGCTTCTCTTGAAAAGGTGCTCGCTGCAATAGTGAAGAGTTGCGATGAAGCAGTCACTGCACTAGATGAGTCACGGAAGCGCGAAGAGGATTTGCGCACCTCCGCCGCTGAGAGGGAAAAGTTGTTTGAAGAGCAACTTTTCTCGATTGCCAAGTCTCTCTCAGGTATTCTTTCGGTTGGATTTTCGTTGTTTCTTTCTTCGACATCTTGTCATTGTGCTGACTTTTTGCTCTGTGTAGATGCTAGTGGTCTGAGCTTTGATGCCCAAGACTTCGTCGTGATGATGCTTTGGCAGGCGCCATCGCGACAGTCGAGGACCGCAACGCTTCCCTTCAGGGGACTCTGACTAAGGCCAAGGGTGTGCTCAGTCACATCCGCGAGGAGCTAACGCCCAAGGCTGAGCTTATTGAGAACCTCGAGGACCTGGTGGAGTCCCTCACTGGAGGTATTCCCACGTACTTTAGGAATTTGCAGCGGGTGGTTGGCGCTACCATGGCACTCGCAATGGTGCAAGGTCATGGCGTGGAGGTAGACCCTGCTGCAATCTCCAACGTGATGCCCGTCGACACAGATGGTCAACAGGTAGTGCTTGCTCCTTTTGCAACTGTCTGTGGTAAGTACGGGCCGCAACTCATCAGCACAGTTGCAAAATACTCCGAGGAGCTTCAGCGAGCAAAGAATGCGGCGAAGGCTGTGGCATCAGGGGCTGGCAGAAAGTCTGTGGCATCTAAGACTGCCACGGACTCGATGAGGCCCCCGAAGTCGAAGTCCAAGTCGAAGAAGCAGGCTGCTCCATAGTAGTTATTTTATAATAGTTGTAGTTTGACTTTCTGTGTTGAAAACATGCTTTTGTCAAAGTGTCTCTATTGATAATTTTGTCAATTTTGAATGCATTCGAGCCTTTATCCATGTATTGCTTGGTCCCTTATTTACTCTTGCTTGATTTGTGATAGGGTACGTCGAGTGGTCCTTCGAGTGATCCTTGATACGTTGCTAACGTATCCATAATTTTTTATGTTCAATGCTTGGTTTTGTCTACTTTCTTATGTTTTGTTCCAACTTTGGAGTACTTTTCATAGACTTTCTTGGACTAACCTATTAACAAGATGCCACAGTGCTAGCTGCCTGTTTTTTGTTGTTGTTTTTGGTTCCAGGAAGTCAGAAAATGAATATTCTCGGAATTGGACGGGACAAAAGCCAAAGTTAGTTTTTCACCGAGGAGGACACGGAGCCAGAATACGAGATGGAGAGGGGCTAGAGGGTCGCCACACCACCTGGCCGCGCGGGCCAGGCCTGGCCGCGCCAGGGGGTAGTGTGGCCGCCAAGGGCACCCACTCAGCCTCCCCTTCCGACTATAAGATTCCTCCGATACAGAAACCCTAAGTACCCGATCAAAATTCCAAGAAAGAGTTTGTAGCTGCCGTCATCTCCATCCCTAGATCGGGAGGGATCTAAAGCTCTTCCCAGCACCCTGCCAGAGGGGAGAATTCACCCTGGAGGCCTTCTTCATCACCATGCAAGCCTCCGGTGTGATGCGTGAGTAGTTCATCCTTGGAATACGGGTCCATGTAGTAACTAGATGGCTGGTTCTTCTCCTTTGTGCTATCATGTTTAGATCTTGTGAGCTCTGTTCATGATCAAGATCATCCATCTGTAATCATACATGTTGTGTTTGTGGGGATCTGATGGATATTGAGATGCTATTTCAGATTGATTATTGATCCTATCATGTCTTTGTTATTTGTGATCTTGCATGCTTTCCGTTGTTAGTAGCTATCTTGGCCAAGTAGATGCTAGCAACTCCAAGAGTTAGTATTTATGCTCGATAATGGGTTCATGCCTATAGTAATATGGGGAAGTGATAGAAATCTCTAAGGTACTAGATGTGTTGTTGCTACTAGGGAGAAAAAAGCAATCCTTTGTTCATAGAACAATCATATTGTTTACTTTACACGCAATGTGTAATGCAATTATCTGTTGCTTGCAACTTAATACTGGAGGGGGTTTGGATGATAACCTGAAGGTGGATTAAGGAGTCAAGATGATTAGTATATGCATGTTTCCTTTCTCGATGTTTGTCAATTTCCCCGCTGTAATTTGTTCACCCAACATGTTATTTATCTTAAGGAGAGCCACCACTAGTGAACTATGGACCCTGGTCCTTTCTTTTATCATTAATCTACAACTGCTTACTGTTTTCTAATTACTTTCTGCAAGTTTTTACTTTCTTCCACTCGATACGTTTAATCCTTTGTTTTCAGCAAAACCAGTGAGATTGACAACCTCACTGTAAGTTGGGGGCAAAGTTCTGTGGTTGTGTTGTGCAGGTTTCCACGTTGCGGCTAGCACCGGTAGTGCGCCCTGCCAAGGCCAGCAAGCAACACCTTGGAGGTGTTTCCTTGCTCCTACTGGTTCGATAACCTTGGTTTCATAACTGAGGGAAGACTTGCTGCTATGCTCATCATACCTTCCTCTTGCGGTTCCCCAACGAGCTCGATATATTCTGGGCCATCAAGCATATTTTCTGGCACCGTTGCTAGGGAGTCAAGGACATCTTCACAAGGGGAGGCCCTCATAACCAATCTCTTTACTTTGTTGTTTTTGTTTTGCTTAGTTTATTTTTTTTTGTTTGCTTGTTTCTTTATCAAAAACACAAAAAAATAGTTTTACTAGTTTGCTTTCTTTATTAAAAACACACAAAAAATTAGTTCCTATCTGAAGTTGCCATTATGTCTAGCATTGCTTCGATCACTATGTCACCTGAGGAAATGATCTTCACCTTTGAACAAGGAATCGAAGAGAGTTTCAAAGAAGCTTGGTCTAGAATCTCTGATCTACATGAAAAAACTAAACCTAAAATGACTCAAAGCTTGTTCCTTAGCAGTTTTTTACCTTGGAATTGCTCTTTGCTATAGATATGCTTTGGATGCTGTTGTGGGAGGAGATTTCCTCCAATGCAATGAGGATGATGATATTAATGCCATAAAAAAGTTGGTCTTTACTTACAACTTGCCTAGCAAATCTGATTCTTCCTTTATAAACATATTTGCTAGATTGACCACTCTTGAGACCCGCACTACTAGTTTGAAGGATTGCTATAACACGCTTAGAGAGCATCATGATTATGTTCCAATAAATTCTGAACTCTCAAAGTGGCTCCCCACAGTAAAGATTGTTATAAATAATGAAACTTTTCAAGCTCGCTGTGATATCATGTCTGAATTTTGTCTTATGCCCAATGATATCTATGAATCTTTGAATCTTTGGGGACTTTCTAAAGGAGGATAAGAAATATTTCTTGCTAATAATGCCACAATATTACCCATTGGAATAGCTGAAGGAGTGTTTACAAAGTTCCTAGGGAAAATGGTTTCTACTGATTATCTTGTTATTGAATGTGTAGGAAAAGGACAAATTACACTTGGAAGATCCCCATTGAAGCTCCTTGGAGCAATAATAGATGTGGGAAAGGGCACCATGCTCTTTGATTCTCCACCAAACAATCATATGTTCCGCAAGGTTAAGAATAAAAGTAAGAGAGGTAAGGGCAAGAAATTTGGTTTGAATACTTCTTCATTTGAGAACACTTGATTCTTTTTCTTGCTTCTTATGCCTAACTTAAGGGCGTTAAAGAAAAGTACTTATTGGGAGATAACCCAAAAATTTTAGATGAGTCTTGGAAGTTATTACCTCTGTAATAACCTCTCCTTCTCCTTTTTATTTGCTTTTTTTGCCAAGAGTAACCTCTAACGAGAGAGAAGTAATGACTGGGAAAGTTGCTGTCCCAAAACAGATTTTTGTTCTTCACCGTAAAAATTCATGTAAAATATCTGTACGTTGTTTTGAGGCGTGAATGTTTGTGCTTCTGCCCTAGGTTGTTATATAACTTTAGTTAGTTCAACACTTTTTGATTTGACTAACAGAAGGTCTTCGAAAAAATTCGTCTTTACCTGCTGGTCTGTTCTGACAGATTTCTGCCATTATTCGGATTTGCTTCTTGTTGGTTCCTTTTTGAGTTCTTTTGGGGAATTGAGATTTTTGAGGGAAGTGCTACCATAGCTTGTGTTTTAATGGAAGTTTTATTGGTGTTGAAACTGAACCCAAAGACCTATTATCTTGAGTGCACTAATGTTGCTAATAAAGATTGTGTGAAGTTTTGTATGAAGGAAAATTTCAGGTGTATGGAAGGAATGAGTAATGATATGAAGAATGGACTAAAGCTCAAGCTTGGGGACGATACGCGTGTCACCCCAAGAAATATCCAAGATGTAAAAGCATCAAAGCTTGGGGATGCCCAAGGCATCCCCTTCTTCATCAATAAAATCCCAGGTTTCTTCCAAACACTTCATTTTTATTGTTTCATGCACAATTGTGTTGTTCTTGGAGCGTATTATTTTTCCATTTTTGTTTTTGTTTTTCGTTTGCTTAGTTTTCTTAGTTTTCTGAATAAATTGGTTGGACCCCCTCTTTCATACATTAGTTTCCAAATAGTTTGGTTTGGATTGGAAAAGGGTAGGAAAGTTCACGCTTAAGTGATAAAGAGAGCTTGGTTTTGACTGTGGCCTATGCTTTGTCATGCCATGCTTGATATTGTTTTGGCTTTATGCTTAGTGATCTTTGCTGTAGCATGACAAGTTATAAACAATTGAGATTGCTTAATGTGCCTTGGAAGAATCATGCGTTGTTTTAGCATATTAAACCATAGTATTGTGGTATTCTCCTTTGATGCTTTATTTGGGTTGACTTGGCGCATGCTCACACCATGTTATGACTATCCCAAGTCACCATAGCCTTTATTATCCTTTAGTTTTTGATTTGTAATATCACTTTATGCTTTGATTAATGATGTTTTGTCGCTTTGCATGATTATGGCCATTATTGCTCTCTTAGTTGGTCGCTCCCAGTCTTTTGCTAGCCTCCGTAACCAAGTATGAGTTCCACTCATGCATCCAACTCCTAAAACCAAGTTATTCCAAAGAGTCCACCATACCTACTATTAGCACTTGCTATTCCAAGTATATTCATGCTTTTTTTTACCTTCCGAATCAAACTTGTTATGTGAAAATATTGATTAAAGCTCTCTCGAACTTGATGGCACACTTTACTTTTCTTGACATTAATAAACTTGAACCATTGTGTCGTATATGTTGTATATGCTTGGGCTTATATGTTGGGGATTAGCAGAACCATGCTGTCACGGGGAACGCTTTCAACATTGCACTTGTACTTTGTACCTAGTTGATATCATGCTCTTTTGTCTATGGATGTCGTCGGTGTGAAATGAAAGGGGAGCTTGTAAGTCCATGGAGTTATGTATGTGTGTTAGAGAAACGCCTGGACCGCCGGTCTAATCCATGTCGTCATGGTGGAAACCTGCAGCGTAACCATAATGAGCTATCTATGAAGCATTCTTCTTCTAAAAAAAGAGTCAGATATTGAGAAAAAAAGAGATATGAGAAAAGTGGAAAGAGAGAAAAAAGCACCATTTTCCCATGGTAAATAAGAAGATCGCTGAGATGCTTGTTATCTGCTTGCCTTGTCATTTTTATATGGGTATTCTTCCGTATCATCGGGCATGGGGTACCCCGTTGGCGGTTCTCTATGATACACATGCACTTACTATGACAAAAACTTACCGGTGACTAAACTTGAGTAGCATGAAGTGCAGCCCTCGTATTCAAGGGACATGAGATTTCCAACTTATACTTTGTCAAGCATATACTCCATAGTTTGTTCACTTTAACCTTAATCACTTCAAGATGCTTATGATAGGGGCAATGAGAGCCGAAATTTTTCGAAGTTCTTTATGAAACTTGAATCTCTGCTTCCTTCTATGAAGGCCTTTCTTTTACTTTTATGTTGATTCTCCACCTTCTACCTTTATGCACCTACTTTGAGAGCATAGTGGCCATTCTTAGTTCTATGTGCATTGTCCCAAGACTTGTTGATTGATGCATAACTTGATATTGCTTGTTCTTAAACTACTTGTATCTAGTCACTCTTATGAGCTTTGAAGGTGTCCTATGCATTTATGTTGGCTACTCTATGAGGGACAAGCTGAATACCACTATGCTATGTTTTCTTTATGTGAAACAAACAAACGTCTTGCAAAAGCATTATTATTCATGAATCTTTTGCTTGTGCCTTTTCATGTTGCAACATAGTTGCTATGTCTTATTGCTAGAACTTTATCTTTCATGCTATGTTGAAGTACTATGATCCCAGCTATCAATGTTTTACAAATACTTTTATCAAGTTTATGATGGTGCATGTCACCTCAAAAATTATTCTTTCTTTTTATCACTTACCTACTCGAGGACGAGCAGGAGTTAAGCTTGGGGATGTTGATATGTTGCTAACGTATCCATAATTTTTGATGTTCCATGTTTGGTTTTGTCTACTTTCTTATGTTCGGTTCCAACTTCGGAGTACTTTTCATAGACTTTCTTCGACTAACCTATTAACAATATGCCATAGTGCCAGCTGCCTGTTTTTTGCTGTTTTTGGTTCTAGGAAGTCAGAAAATGAATATTCTCGGAATTGGATGGGACAAAAGCCAAAGTCAGTTTTTCACCGCGGGGGACACGGAGCCAGAATACGAGACGGAGAGGGGCTAGAGGGCCGCCACACCAGCTGGCCGCATGGGCCAGGCCTGGCTAGGCCAGGCCTGACCACGCCAGGGGGTGGTGTGGCCACCTAGGGCACCCACTCGGCCTCCCCTTCCGACTATAAGATGCCTCTGATACAGAAACCCTAAGTACCCGATCAAAATTCCACGAAAGAGTCTGTAGCCGCCGTCATCTCCATCCCTAGATCGGGAGGGATCTGAAGCTCTTCCCGGAACCCTGCCAGAGGGGAGAATTCACCCTGGAGGCCTTCTTCATCACCATGAAAGCCTCCAGTGTGATGCGTGAGTAGTTCATCCTTGGACTATGTGTCCATGTAGTAGCTAGATGGCTGGTTCTTCTCCTTTGTGCTATCATGTTTAGATCTTGTGATGTCCGTTCATGATCAAGATCATCTATTTGTAATCATACATGTTGTGTTTGCGGGGATTCGATGGATATTGAGATGCTATTTCAGATTGATTATTGATTCTATCATGTCTTTGTTATTTGTGATCTTGCATGCTTTCCGTTGTTATTAGCTATCTTGGCCAAGTAGATGCTAGCAACTCCAAGAGTTATTATTTATGCTCGATTGTGGGTTAATGCCTCTAGTAATCTGGGGAAGTGACAGAAATCTCTAAGGTACTAGATGTGCTATTGCTACTAGGGACAAAACAACAATCATTTGTTCATAGAACAATCGTATTGTTTACTTTACACGCAATGCGTAATGCAATTATCTGTTGCTTGCAACTTAATACTGGAGGGGGTTCGGATGATAACCTGAAGGTGCTAAGGATGCGTTGTTGCTAGTGCGTTTGCATAGGCCGGATGTAGATGTTGCGGCTATTTCCACTGGGCCGTCACCTCCACCGGAGGGTATGGTCTGGGACATGGTGCCGCACTATCAAGCGGTTTATCGCACAACGGAAGATATTGTCGACTTCTTTGAAGAACAAATGAACGTTCTCCTGTTGCAGCAGTAGTATGACTTGTATCCTGCACATAATTGTACAAGTGTTGTAAAGTTTGTATGAATATGTTGGATGTAATTAATACTCACTGATATGTGGAAAACTTGTTAGCTATATATTTTTTCAAGTGCGTTGCACTTTGCGATTCCTTTTCGTTAGCTTGACTTGTGTTTATCTCAGCACCTTGCCAACCTGGCAGGTGCGTTGCAGTTGGGTTGGTGTTTGTCAAGGGTTTGATTAGTGCGTTAGCTACTCAAGATATCGTGATTAGTTCGTAGAACATGTGTGTAAAGTGTGGCGCAGCCCCCGAGTAATAAGATTGCAAGAAAATAATAGAAAACACAGAGTTTTGGGGCACTTAGATTTATTTATTTGTAGAACAGTACGAGGTACAATGTGTGGGTAAGTAGCATGGCCGAATAGCCTTTATTTGTAAATGTAAAAAAATGACTAAGGGTAGAAGCGACGCAGCTGCGCGACGTTCCAGGGGTTGGAGTATGCGACTCCTGTCTCGAAATCTTTGAGGCGATAGGCACCACCTGGGATTACTTCTGTAATCACGTAAGGTCCTTCCCAAGGGGACTCGAGCTTGAGATGCCCTTGTTGCTTCAGTCGTAGGACCAGGTCTCCTTCGACGAAGGATCTTGGGTGTAGCCTTCTGTTGTGGTAGTTGCAGAGATTTTGCTGGTAGATCGTTGATCTCTCTGCTGCGATTTCTCGTGCCTCGTCGAGGAGGTCGACGGAGTCTTCGAGTGCAAGAGTGGACTCCTACTCGCTGTAGGCGACCACCCGTGGGGCTTTGTAGCGTACTTCTGCGGGTAGCACCACTTCAGCGCCGTGCACCATGAAGAACGGGGTGTATCCCTTAGCGCTGTTTGGAGTTGTGCGCAAGCTCCAGAGTACGGACTACATCTCATCTGGCCAACATCCGGCATTTTGTTCGAGTGTCCGGAGGAGTCGTTTCTTGATTCCGCCATAGACGAGGCCGTTGGCCTTTTCGACTTGACCGTTGGTCTGCGGGTGAGCCACCGAGACGTAGCTTATGTTGATACCTAGGTTTTCACAGAATTCCTGGAACTCCTTGGACGTGAAGTTTGTCCCGTTGTCCGTGATGACGCTATGCGGCACCCCGAAGCAGTAGACAATGGACTCGAAGAATTTTACGGCGCTAGCGCCTAACTGATTTTTCACCGGCATGGTCTCGATCCACTTGGTGAACTTGTCGACTGCGACTAGGAGGTAGACGTAACCTCCCCATGAGGACCTTGGGAGATTGCCGATCATGTCGAGTCCCCATTGCACGAAGGGATGATGACCCACAAGTATAGGGGTGTATCGCAGTATTTCCGATAAGTAAGAGTGTCGAACCCAATGAGGAGCAGAAGGTGCTGGCTTGTGGTATGGATTAGGAATTCTCTGCAAATACTTAGCAAACAGATTTTTAGGGGTTTTTGATAATGCAAGTTAATAAAGTACGAGTAGATAAAAGACAATAAGAATAAATGCAGCAAGTGGCCCAATCCTTTATTCAGCAAAGGACAAGCCGGTTGTATTACTTAAGATGACCAAACGTTCTCGAGGACACATGGGAATATTGTCAAGTGCTTTCGCTTCATATAGTTGATTAATCTTCTTTAGCTTGCAAAGTGTTGTGTGGGTGAACCTGTGCTAATGTACCGACCTTCCTAGGACTAATACAAACTTGTGATTATACCCCTTGCAAGCATCCGCAAGTACAAGAAATTAATTAAGGTAGAAACCTAACCACAACTTTAAACTCTAAGACCCTGCCGTCCCTTGTGCAATGGTTTCCTAACGGGGGTTCAGGTTTCTGTCACTCCGGCAACCCCTACGATTAGTAGACAAATACACAATGCATTCCCCTAGGCCCATATAGGTGAAGTGTCATGTAGTCGACGTTCACATGACACCACTAGAAGAAGTACACCACAACTTAATTAGCAAACCATTGAATCTTTATCAACACAATTCCACTACTAGCAACATGACTTCTCCCATGTCCTCAAGAACAAAACGAACTACTCACAAGACATCATATGGATCATGATCAGAGATGAAATCATGATGTGCAACAATCTGAACATAAACAATAATTCAATGGTTCACTCAATAGCATCAACTACAAAGAGTAATCAACACCAGGAAAGTTTCCCCTCAGAACTATGCAAGATTCAACCCAATTGTTACAGCGAGATGATGGTGGTGATGATGGTGCTGATGGAGATGATGGTGGTGATGATGA
The DNA here is from genome assembly GCA_910589775.1 of Avena eriantha. Taxonomy (NCBI): domain Eukaryota; kingdom Viridiplantae; phylum Streptophyta; class Magnoliopsida; order Poales; family Poaceae; genus Avena; species Avena eriantha. The sequence goes on from OU342740.1 coordinate 19,879,835, forward strand.
TGATGATCCTGATGAAGTCCAGCTTGATGGTGGTGTTGATGGCAACAATCTCCCCTCTCCGGGAAGGAATTCCCCGGCAGAATTTTGTCTGCCGAAGAGATCTTTCTCTCGGTGTTTTTTGCCCCGCAGAGGCGGCAGAATCTTTCTATGGTCGCTCCCTGAGTCTTAGGGTTTAGGGAGGATCATATACACCAGAGGGGAGAGCTGGAGGTGGACCAGGGCAGCCACACCACCTGGTGGCGCAGCCTAGGCTGGCCCGAGCCAGGGGGTGGTGTGGGCCCCCTGTGGTCCATCTCCACTTCCCCTTCTGGCTTTCTTCGTCTTCTAGAAAAATAGGATTTTCCATGTTTTTTCCTGGATTTTCTAATCTTCGCGAATTTTGCCTCCAAACAACACATTTTCCATCAGAATCCTGACTGCAGCGGTCCATGCTCCAAAAGTCATCAACCATGCAAAAACAAGTGAAATTACATAAGTATCATCTCTTAATATGAAGTATATCAATGAATAACAGTAAATTATGATATAGAATAGTGATGCAAAATGGACGTATCAACTCCCCCAAGCTTAGACTTCGCTTGTCCCCTAGGAAAACTGAGCTCAATAAACATGACCTCAGGTTTATGGAGTGAAGAGTCGATAAAAGAATACGGAGAAAGAAGCATCACATTCATAAATACATAGATCATAGTAGCAGACAACTCACCATTATATAACTTAACTTGCAATAGGTCAATGAAACACAATAAAGATACATAAAGTAAGTCATAACTGGTAATGGCAAACTTAGCTCTTGGTCGAAGAATAGTTGACAATTTTCATGAGTTCATAAATAATTGGTTTTCAATGATAGCTTTCAAAGTAGTAAACACCAAGATAAGAGCAAAGTGCAAAACAAGGAACATAAGAAACATGATTGAATAAATCATCATATGAATGAATGAAACACAACAACTCAAAATACTTGCTGAGATAGAAGGGAATAGGTTTACTTACTCAACTGAAAAGTAAAAGAAAGGCCCTTCACAGAGGGAAGCAGGGATTTCAAGTTTCATATAAAGATTCCAAAAATTATGGTACTTACTAGCTTTCAGCTCTCATTGCCCCTATCATAGGCATCTTTAGGTGATTAAGGTTAAAGTGATCAAATATGAGGATATGCTTGACAAGTTGTAAGTTGAAAATCTCATGTCCCTTGAATACGAGGGCCGCTCCTCATGCTACTCAATTTTAGTCACCGGTAAGTTCTTGTCATAGTAAGTACATGTGTATCATAGAGAACCGCCAACGGGGTACCCCTTGCCCGATGATACAGTAGAATCCCCATATCAAAATGACAAGGCAAGCAGATAACAAGCATCTCAACAATCTTCTTATTTACCATGGGAATATGGTGCTTTTTCTCATTTTTTTTCTTTTTCTCCTTTTCTCAATCTCTTTTCTTTTTTTATAAGAAGAATGCTTCATAGATGCTCATTATGGTTACGCTGCAAGTTTCCACCATGACAACATGGATTAGACCGGCGGCCCAGGCGTTTCTCTAACACACATACATAACTCCATGGACTTACAAGCTCCCCTTTCATTTCACACCGACGACATCCATAGACAAAAGAACATGATATCAACTAGGTACAAAGTACCAGTGCAATGTTGAAAGGGTTCCCCATAACAACATGGTTCTGCTAATTCACAACTTACAAAGCGCAAGCATATATGCAATATAGGTGGGCACAATGGTTCAAGTTTATTAGATGCAAGAAAGTAAAGTGTGCCATCAAGTTCGTGAGAGCTTTAATCACTAATTTTCACATAACAAGTTTAATTTGGAAGGTAGATAAAAACATGAATTTACTTGGAATAGCAATAGTGCTAATAGGTAGGTATGGTGGATAGAAATGGCAAAGGTTTGGTTTAAGGATTGGATGCACGAGAAGAGTTCCCTCTTAGTACAGGTTTTTGGCTAGCAAGGATGGGTAGCAAGTATAAGAGTTGAAGGAAAGAAACAAACATACATGTGATAAAAACAAACATGCAATCTTTCTTGGAAGCTGATACATTGCAAATGTATCTATAATTTTTGATGTTCCATGCTTAGTTTTATCCACTTTCTTGTGTTTTGTTCCAAATTTGGAGTACTTTTATTATGATTTCTTTTACTAACATATTAACAAGAGCCACAGTGCCAGCTGCCTGTTTTCTGCTGTTTTAGGTTCCAGGAAAGTCAGATAATGAATATTCTCGGAATTGGACGGGACAAAAGCCAAAGTGCCTATTTTTCCGAAAAGGATCAAGTGCCAGAATACGAGACGGAGAAAGGCCCGGGGCCGGCCACACCACCTGGCCGTGCGGCCAGGCTTGGCCCGCGCCAGGGGGTGGTCTGGCCGACCCCAGCACCCCCTCGGCCTCTCCTTCTGCCTATAAGTTGCCCTCGGGACGAAAACCCTAGGCACCGGATCAAAAATCCACGAAAGAGTCTGTAGCCGCCGTCGTCTCTATCCCTAGATCGGGGGGATCTGAAGCTCTTCCCGGCACCCTGCCGGAGAGGGGAATTCACCCTGCAGGCCTTCTTCATCACCATGCAAGCCTCCGGTGTGATGCGTGAGTAGTTCATCCTTGGACTACGGATCCATGTAGTAGCTAGATGGCTGGTTTCTCCTCGTTTGTGCTTTCATGTTTAGATCTTGTGAGCTCCGTTCATGATCAATATCATCTATTTGTAATCCATACATGTTGTGTTTGCGGGGATCCGATGGATATTGAGATGCTATTTCAGATTGATTATTGATTCTATCATGTCTTTGTTATTTGAGATCTTGCATGCTTTCCGTTGTTAGTAGCTATCTTGGCCAAGTAGATGCTAGCAACTCCAAGAGTTAGTATTTATGCTCGATAGTGGGTTCATGCCTCTGGTAATCTGGGGAAGTGACAGAAATCTCTAAGGTACTAGATGTGCTGTTGCTACTAGGGAGAAAACAACGATCCTTTGTTCATAGAACAATTGTATTGTTTACTTTACACGCAGTTCGTAAAGCAATAATATGTTGCTTGCAACTTAATACTGGAGGGGGTTCGGATGATAACCTGAAGATGGATTATTAGTCATAGATGAAGTTGGATGGCGGTCTATGTATTATGTTGTAATGCCCAATCAACTCTCAAAGGAGTCAAGATGATTAGTATATGCATGTATTGCTTTCTCGGTTGCCCCGCTGTAATTTGTTCACCCAGCATGTTATCTATCTAAGGAGAGCCACCTCTAGTGAACTATGGATCCCGGTCCGTTTTCTTTACATACAGTCTGCAACTGTTTACTGCTTTGTGTTTACTTTCTGCAAACTTTTACTTCTTTCCATTCGATACATTTAATCCTTTGTTTTCCGCAAAACACGGTGAGATTGACAACCTCGTCGCAAGTTGGGGACAAAGTTCTGTGGTTGTGTTGTGCAGGTCTCCACGTTGCTACTAGCACCGGTAGTGCGCCCTGCCAAAGCTCAGCTAGTAACACCTTTGGGGTGTTTCCTTGCTCCTACTGGTTTGATTAAACCTTGGTTTCATAACTGAGGGAAGACTTGCTGCTATATTCATCGTACCTTCTTCTTGGGGTTCCCAACGAGCTCTACGTCGAAAGTCGAGCGGATCAGAAGCACAAAAGATCTTAACTAGAGAATACTAAGCTTATGAGCAAATCAAGAAAGAAGGATGATGAAATTATATTTCTTTAGGAGTACTTTTATCTTTTTCATTCAACTCTCAAAAATAGTCTTGCTACTGACTGAGCCAGGTTTGCCAAAACCAACTAAATTAACTCAAAGATCCCAAAGTGATACCAATACTAACAACCCTATGGGGATGTCTGGTGGACTGCAAAAGAGTAAATGATAGAACTTCTCATTAATATTCTATAACGGCAAATCACACCAAGGGATACATATCTAACGAGAGAGGGGACACTTCCACAATGCAAACCATCCTACATAATAACTTCTCTATTCATGATAAGACTCTACTAAAAGGGTAAAAAGATAGAAGATAGTGATGTGATACCGCGGCAATCCCCCGAGCTTGGAACAAACCAAGGGGATGCCAAACCTTGATGATGAATTACTCCTTCGGTGTTGGTGGTATCCTCTCATCGTTGTCATACTTCCAAGGTAAAGGCTCCGCTTCAACAAAAGACATCCTGGTCTCCATCATCCTGAAACTAGCAGCATCACTTATGCGTTTAAACCTAACCTCATACTCACAGTTTTGATTTTGAACGTCGTAGAGTTGTGCTTGCAGTTGGTTGGTTGTTTGGTGGAGTGAGAGGATTTCATCCTTGAGCTCAGTAGTCTCCTTTTGGTGCTCGGTGATGAGTTCGGAACAAATCTTATGGATGAAATCCACTTCGCATTCCGCCATATTCTTGTACCTAAAGACTTCTTGCTCCGGTGCTTCCATCCTGTCCTCCAGACTTCCTACGCCTTTAGGGCCTTGAACATCTTTCATTCGTACCTCCCCATCTTCAAGCAACAACTCATTGGGATAAATCTTCAACTCACGCTTGTATGGGTTGATGATATCCACTGAGGAATCTTCCTTGGTTGATCCAGAGGAAGACACTGTGGCTCCAAAACTAGGACTCTGCCTGTCAGAAACAGATCAAAACGAAACATGACCAGAACACGATACACGGACCTCGGGGGACTCGGGGGAATATATATTATGAAGTTTTTCAACAAAAGGAAGATACTAGGAGAAAACGGGTCGGAGACGGAGTCTGGGGCGGCACACCACCTGGTGGCGCGGCCAGGGGTAGGCCCGCGCCACAGGGTGGTGTGAGCCACCCAGGCTCCATTTCCGTCCCTCTTTCGCTTCATAGCTTTCCTTATTGGATAAAAACTGCAAAAATATAACTTAACAGAATTTTTGCGGAACTTTTCTTACCATAACTGTTACCTATTCGAAAATGGACTCTTCAGGTCTCTGGATTTGATCTTTGATGAATCTTTCCGGAGTTCAAACTTGAAAAGCATCAACATCTTCATTGTAAGAATCTCCAGCAATATAGTGCTTGAGTTGCTGCCCATTCACCACTAGTGTAGCATTATATTTTAAAGAAGAAAATTTTATTGCTCCTGAGCGGTACAATTCCTCAATAATAAAAGGTCCTTCCCATTTTGACAGTAGCTTCCCTGCAAAAAATCTGAGACAAGACCTATACAATAGAACTTTCTCAACAACATGGAATTCTGTCTTAAGTATTCGCTTATCATGCCATCTTTTAACTTTTTTCCTTAAAGAGTAGCATTCTCATATGCTTCACTCCTCCATTCATCCAATGAACTTAAGTCAAATAATCTTTTTTCACTAGCAAGCTTACAATCTTTATTAAGTTCTTTAACTGTCCAACAAGCTTTGTGTTCTAATTCTAAAGGGAGGTGACAAGCTTTCCCATAAACCGTTTTATAAGGAGACATCCCCATAGGGTTTTTATAGGCAGTCCTATAAGCCCATAAAGCATCGTTCAACTTTTTAGCCCAATTTTTTCTAGATCTATTAACAGTCTTTTGCAAGATGGATTTAATTTCTCTATTTGATAACTCTACTTGTCCAGTAGTTTGGGGATGATAAGCTGAAGCGATTCTATGATTAACATCATATTTAGCAAGGGTCTTTCTAAAACCACCATGAATGAAATGAGACCCTCCATGAGTCATAAGATACCTAGTCACTCCAAACCTCGGGAAGATAACATCCTTAAGCATTTTTAGAGAGGTCGCCCCATCATCACTCTTCGTAGGCATGGCTTCTACCCACTTAATAACATAATCAACAGCAACAAGAATATGAGTATAAACTTTTGAAGGAGGAAAAGGACCCATAAAGTCAAATCCCCAACAGTCAAAGGGTTCAATAACTAAAGAGTAATTCATAGGCATTTCATTGGGTCTAGAAATATTATCAACACGCTGACACTCATCACAGGATAAGACAAATTTTCTTGCATCTTTAAAGAGGGTAGGACAGTAAAAACCTGATTGTAGTACCTTCTGTGCAGTTCTATCTGCCGCGTGATGTCCTTCATAGGCACTACCATGACATTTGGGCAGTATCTCCTTTTGCTCATATTCTAGATCACATCTTCGTATAATACCATCCACTCCTTCTTTATATAAATGTGGGTCATCCCAAAAATAATGCCTCAAATCGTAAAAGAACTTCTTTGCTGAGCTGTGAAAGTTGGAGGAAAATACTTGGTGACAATAAAGTTAGCATAATCAGCATACCAAGGGCTCCCTCACGAGCTTACCCCTACTGCAGCCAACTGTTCATTTGGGAAGCTATCATTAACAGGCATAGGATCAAAAGAGATGTTTTCCAATCAAGACAAATTATCAACAACGCGGTTTTCAGCACCTTTCCTATCTACAATATGTAGATCAAATTCTTGTAAAAGCAGCACCCATCTAATAAGCCTAAGCTTAGCATATTTTTTGTGTCATAAGGTACTTAATAGCAGCATGATTAGTATGAATGTTCACTTTTGAGTCTACAATATAAGGTCTAAACTTATCACAAGCAAAACATCTAGGAATTCTTTTTCAGTAGTAGCATAATTCCTTTGAGCAGCGTCAAGAGTCTTACTGGCATAATGGATAACATTTAACTTTTTATTAATTCGTTGCCCAAGGACAACACCTACAGCAAAATCACTAGCATCACACATTATTTCAAAGGGTAAACTCCAATCAGGTGGTTGAACGATAGGAGCTGTAGTTATAGCCTTCTTAAGAGTTTCAAAAGCTTCCTTACAATCATCCTCAAAAGCAAAGGGTACATCTTTTTGAAGAAGATTAGTGAGGGGTTTTGATATCTTAGAGAAATCTTTAATAAACCTTATATAGAAACCAACATGACCAAGGATACTACAAATACCTTTGATGTCCCTTGGACAGGGCATTTTCTCAATTGCCTCAACTTTAGCTCTATCCACTTCTACGCCTCTTTTGGAAACCTTATGCCCAAGGACAATCCCTTGATTAACCATGAAGTGGCATTTCTCCCAATTAAGAACAAGATTAGTTTATTCACATCTCTGCAAAACTATATCAAGGTTGTGCAGACAATTATCAAAAGAAGTTCCATAGATGGAGAAGTCATCCATGAAAACTTCCACAATTTCCTCACAAAAACCATGAAAGATAGCAGACATGCATCTTTGAAAGGTAGCAGGAGCATTACACAAACCAAAAGGCATACGTCTATAAGCATAGGTTCCATAAGGGCATGTAAAGGTAGTTTTTTCTTGATCTTGTTGTTTAACAGCAATTTGAGAAAACTCAGAGTATCCATCAAGAAATCAAAACTGAGTCTTTTTAGACAACCTTTCTAACATTTGATCAATAAAGGGAAGTGGGTAATGATCTTTCTTAGTAACTTTGTTAACTTTCCTGAAATCAATGCATATTCTATAGCCTACTACTATTCTTTGGGGAATAAGCTCATCATTATCATTGGGGAAGACGGTAATTCCCCCTTTTTAGGGACACAATGAACAGGATTAACCCATTCACTACCAGCAATAGGATAAATAATACCAGCATCAAGGAGTTTCAATACCTCATTTCTTACCACTTCCTTCATTTTCGGATTTAAACGCTGTTGGTGCTCTACCACTGGCTTTGCATCTGGTTCTATATTGATAGCATGCTGACATATAGTAGGAGAAATCCCTTTTAAATCATCCAGAGTATAACCCATAGCCCCTCGGTGTTTATTTAGTACCTTCAATAACCTTTCTTCTTCCTTCCCTGAAAGTTTAGAGCTAATAATAACAGGATATATCTTATTATCATCGATGTAAGCATATTTAAGGTCGTCAGGTAAAGGTTTTAGATCGAAGACCGGATCCTTTTTAGGTGGCAACGTGGTACCCAAGTCTTCTACAGGCAAGTTATGCTTAAGCATCTTAGGTTGACGACGGAGAATATCGTCAATCTCATTCCTTTCTTCCATGAAGATTTCACTTTCATGATCTTCCATAAATTGCTGCAAAGCATTGTTAGGAGCAAGAGAAATATAAGCAAGTTGTTCAACTCTAAAATCTTTATTATGGGTTTCATTTTCACAAGGTTCTTTAGTAAATTTCAAAAAATTAAACTCATAAGATTCCCCATCAAACTTAGTCAAGTTTTTCTCTCTTTTGCAATCTATAATAGCTCCACAAGTACTCAAGAAAAGTCTACCAAAAATGATAGGATAAGTTTTACTAGCAGCTGACCCAAGTACTAGAAAATCAGCAGGATATTTAATCTTACCACAAAGAACTTCTACATCCCATACAATACCAATTGGAGAGATGGTATCTATATTAGCAAGGTGAATAACCACATCAATCTCTTCCAGTTCGCAAGGACTGATTTCATGCATAATTTCTCTGTAAAGCTCATAAGGAATAGCACTTGAACTTGCACCAATATCACATAAACCATAATAGCAACAATAACCAATTCTAACAGAAAGCACAGGGACACTAGACTTTTTAGTTCTATTGGGATGTGACACAATATTAGAAGCATCCTCACAAAAGACTATGTGTCCATATTCTACACTTTTAGTGACAAGGTCTTTCACAATTGCTACAACAGGTTCAATGTTTATTTGTTCATCAGGTTTTATAGTTCTCTTTGCACTTTTAGTGATTACACTAGTTATCATAGGATGATCTTTTACCTTATCTGAGAAGGGTATTTTCTTGATATAAGGTTCAGGTAGGATGTGATCAATAGTGCAAAATTCAATACTCCCAATAGGAACACAGTCAACAATATCTTTATATGGTGCATGGTACTTGTTCCATCCCTTTTTCGGAATTTCAATATAAGAAGCAAAAGCCTTAAAACAATTTGTAATAACTTGAGAATCAAGACCATAGGCATTACTAATATTTCAAAAGTCATCAGTTCCCATAAAAGATTCAATGCATTCATAATCATAATTTATACCCGACTTTCTTCCTTGGTCATTCTCCCATGCTTCAGCATTATCTTGAATACGGTTTAGAAGATCCCATTTAGCTTCTTATTCCATGCGAGTGAATGATCCAGCACAAGAAGCATCTAATAGATCCTTGTCATGAAGATAAAGCCTTACATAAAAGTTATTGATAATAATATTGTTGGGGAGCTCATGAATGGGACATTTGAGCATTAGTAACTTCAATCTCCCCCAAGCTTGAGCTGTACTCTCTCCATCAAGAGGCCAAAAGTTGTATATTTGATTCCGATCTTTATGAATCTCACTAGGAGGATAAAAATTTGAATAAAAGAGAGGTACTATTTCCTCCTATTCAAGAGCTTGACCATTATTCAACAGCTTATACCAGTCCTCAGCTCTTCCTTTTAGTGATAATGAGAATAACTTCTTCTTAACTTGATCTGTAGTAATACGTGCACACTTGAACAACCTGCATAATTCGTGCATAAAGAGTAAATGATCACCGGGATGGACTATTCCATCTCCAACATAATAGTTATCCATAACATGATCAATAATTCTTGTAGGTATTTTAAAAGCATCATTCTCAATAGGTGGTGGTTCATCTACTACCTTAGCAGCGGTAGTAGCATTACCAAATAAGAAACTCAGCGAATTATCCATAATGAAAATAAAGCAACTAACAGAAGTAAACAATACTCACAGTAGAAGTTTCCTTTACTACTACTAACAACAAGACTTCTCCCATGTCCTCAAGAACAAAACGAACTACTCACAAGACATCACATGGATCATGATCAGAGATGAAATAATGATGTGCAACAATCTGAACATAAACAATAATTCAATGGTTCACTCAATAGCATCAACTACAAAGAGTAATCAACACCGGGAAAGTTTCCCCTAAGAACTATGCTGTGACATCCCAATTTCAGCAACCCTGATTAGTTGTCCAGAATGCAAAAATCAGGGGGAGCAAAAAACTTTTTCTTTTGCATTGGTGCAGTGCTTGCTTGTTGTTGTATGTGCTCATGCTTCTAATTGTACAGTTTATGATATACTCCTTACCTCAACATCAGTTGTCAAAAAGCTATTTGACAAAACTATCATGGCTCATTTTACATATTCTCAAATGTTCTGGCATTTCAAAACCTGAGCCAAGATGCTTGTGTAACCAAAAATAGTTTAGTAGCTTCCATTGACAAAACTATGGAGAGCTATAACCTCCGTATGTTTTCAAGACAGAACCTTCAACTACTCTTACCTCTAAGATCCCCAAAACTTTTTACTAAGCTTTTGAATTCTACTCTTGGTACAGATACCAAGGACTCTCATCTTATTCAAAAGCCAACCTCTTCAAAATGCCCCAACCTTACCCCAAGCTAGGCTTGATGGTAACCCCAGTAGTGGATCTTCTTAATTTATAAGATGAGTTGCCTTGATCTGTTGTCTGATGAATTGCTTTGATATGTTGCTTATTTTGTCTGCTTAGGAGATAGTATGAGCTGCTCTAGGAGCTCATCACTAAGATCAATATGTTTCCAAATCATCACACCCTAAGCAAGAATACAAATCTGCATCTGATCTCTAGCCACTAGGTGATCATCCAAATCCCTAACCAGACCCCTCTGAAGATATCCCTCCTAGAAGCTTCCAAGTCAACGAAGACCAATATCAAGATTGGATCTTTTCTAATCCCTCCACACTTCAACATAATCCGCTTGAGGATGCTTTGGTACCTTGCATCCCATCAAAATCATCTTCTACTCAAAAATCCTAAATCTGCCAAATTTGGCTGTCTGGAAAACTATTTTCAACATCACCTTTTTGAATGTCTCACTTTCTCAACCTTGGTGTATTTTTGGAAATGCATTTAAAACATCTTGTTAACCATCCTAAGTACTACCAATGCCCACTCCTGCCCTTGGTTAGATCATCCTCCAACCCACTTGTTCTTGATGGTTTTGCAAGCAAGAAAATAACTTTTCCTGCAAATCTAGTCAACATGCCTAATTTGACAGAAGCTCACACCATCATCCAACCTTCTACTGACCAACTATTTGCATGGTTGTGATCTAACCATATAGGTCTACCAATATCTACTTCACTTGTTATAATAGGATCTCTGTGTTTCTTAAACCCACAAGGTTTTGGAGGCTAGTCGATAATCTGCCTTGGCAGGCTTATTTTATTCAAAGTTTGAAATCAATTCTTGGTGAACTCAAGCAAGATCAATCTCAAACCTCTATACCATGTTGATGTACATCACTTGGCCTACCCATCCCTCTATCCCATGCCCCAAGGGGAGATCTAAGCTCCAAGATCCAACAAGGTTTTGGTGGTATGAAAATAACATCACCCTGGATCCTCAATTCCTTGTTTTTCCATCTAATTCAAGTTGGAATTCCAATTCCCAAGGTTGCAAATGCTTTATACACCTTGTCTACATCATATACCTTAATCATCAAGATTTATCAAATATTATGCATAATTATTATGGCTGTAAATCTAATTAATCTCTTTAATAGACAAAATGTCCAAAACTTCTTCCCTAAAGGAAAGTTTGGTTTTTGCCAAAACACATCCCCAACTTTTGGCTCAATTGGGGTCCATACATCATACCCTATATTCTTACTCCAAAAATAAATATTTTTGAAGAGTCCTAATAATTCTTTTTGCCAATTTTCTTAAATGGCAGAGATGGAATAAAAATTGTTTTAAATACTTTTAATCCCCAATAAATCTTGGGAAAATTCCTCAAAGTATGGTTTTATATTTAGAATCATCTCACATCAAAATCCAACCTTATCCAATGTAAAAATATCAAAATATCTTCTAAAAACCATTTTAGCACTCCTTGAATAAATAGTGTTAAGTGGACTTTGAATACTTAGAAAAATCTGATATAATTCTTAGAGACGTACCTTGACCTCATCCACCCACCAGTACCATCTTCCCACCTTTCCCAATGCAAGATACTAACCTTCCTTCATAAGCATCTTTTTGACCAAATTGGGCAAACTAAGTAACTATTGTGCTAAACCAAAATCAAATCATCACCAAGGCTCACCAACACTCCTCCACATCAACCCATACTCCCTCTAGTCGTGTGCTACTGTAGCACCCTAGGCCTTGTGCCCTTTACCTCTGGATAAGAGAGACTAATAAAGAGAGAGAAGCACTTAATGCCTACCTAGGAAATACAAGTCTAAGACAGCAGCCCCAGCCCTTCCTTACTCCTCTGGTTGAGCACAAGGCCCACACAGCCTCCCAGCACCACCCAGCTCGACCAACCAGTGACCAACCCTCCTCCCCAACCCCTCCATGCACCAAGATCACCATGGACCTCTCCATTTGGTTTAAAGGACTGGAGGCCAGCAAAACTCTCCCCTCTACTCTCCGACCACACCTACCCTATCCCCTTACCCCTCTCAAGCTCCAGATCTAGATCTAGAGCTCCCCATTGCCATGGAGGAGAATAAGCTCTCCTCTCGGTCTCCCTCGAGTAGTGGAGTACATGGTCGACCCCGACCTTCTCCAGTGCCTCAGATCCTCTCCACAGGCCCCATATAGCTCCCCTGCACCTTCCCACCGAGCTCCGGTACCTGCATGTTGTTGGAGAGGAAGGGTTCGCCCTTCCGACCACTTCTCAAGGTTTGGTCTGTGTGCTCTCTCCCTTGATCCTCTCCCTCTTCATGTGACGTTTTAGAATCCCCCATGATCCTATGCATGTGACCTCCCTCCTTACCTCGCCTAGGGATCTCTGGCTCTGTTGCGCCGCCGAGCTCCGACGAGCTCGCCTCGGATGCCCCCGCGCGAGACTGCTCCAGACGTTGAACCCCACATCGTCGCACCTCTCCGTGCTTGGCTCCGAGTCCGCGTCGCCCCGACGCCACCTCTCCATCTCTTCAGTGTCCAGACGAGCTCCGAGCGCCGCAACAGGCCGCGTTAGGCTTTCGGCCTCGCGCTTTGCCCGTGAGGAAGAAGAACCATCCCCGATCGTCAGATCCGCGTCTAATCAAACGGCCACCCTCACCCGATACCCCTTCGTCGCCTCTCCTCAACTGATTGGCGGGCCCCGCCCAGCAGGTTTGAATGAACCCGCAAGCACGCCTCACCGTGGATCTGGGCTGAAATTTCCCCGTAAGGCCCAGTACTGTCCTCGTCTCCTTTTTAATTTTTTTCTAGAGTCCTTTAATCTGGCTATTAGTTTAAATCATTTAAAAAATGAAAACTGCCTTGTTTTGCCCAGATAAAAATATAGACATGTAACCACATGTATTGTCCAGCATGCAGAACTAACCCTAGGCACAGATTAATTTCTATCATTTTCTGGCAATTAATCCACCAAAAGTTGCCTTTTGCACTAAATAATTTCCTTAGTAGGCTACACATTCCAAAAGGAGATGAAACAAAATCCCGTTGAAAGTATGTCTCTATGATTTGAATTTAGCCTTTACCTTAGGTCAAGGTGAACTCCCGTTTGCCTATAGCAAAAATAACAAAAACAACCCTTGTTTGACTTTAAGATTTTCTCTGGGCCAAATTAAATTAGGTTTTGACCCAATTCCAACTCTCCTGGTTGAGCTACATCCATATATACCCAACCCCAGGAGATCACTAATGTTTGACCTTCTGTAGATTTGTAGTGAATTAAACACTTATGCATGTGACTTTATCACTAGATAAATCACTACATTAGCTCTGCAAATTGAAAATAAGTATTTCCAATTGGTACTAGAAGGTATTTTCAATACCTATCCATTTCCATTTTCCTTATATCAAAGATCCTGTATATTTAATCTGGTGTAAAATACAAGTTGTCTCTAGAACTGCCTTTGGGAATTTCCTGAGGGCATTCTAGTAAATATTTTTACATGATTCCAACTCTCAGTGAATAAGTACATCAAGCACTACCTAACCACCCAAGGAAATAATTTTTGAAACTCCAGAACTTTTCTGGTGATTTATCTCCTACAACTAGAGTTTATTCCACTAGAAAATTAATAACCAAATAAAGAAACGTGATAAAATCATGAAACCACTTTTGTTGGCCTTGTTTTGGCAATACCTACCTGATGGTATGATTTGTGCACATTTGTATCTTACTTAACCAAGCATTAGTCAAAACCCCTTCCGTATGTGGTATTTGACAAATAAATCACAAAGGTAATTTCTCAAAGGCAATTAAAGCATTTCCATATGTTATGATCTCAATCTATCAAAACTACTAAAGTAATATGTGGTATGTTTTTTTATGTATGGATTGGTGATTATTTGCCTTGTGTTGATTGCACCCTTTGTTTGCTTGCATGTGATCCATAACGACGCTAGATGCGATTATATCGGAGACCAAACGAAATGGTTATTATTGGTATTCTTGGTTATCTAAAGAAGAAGTCTAGGGACATATTGCCATATTGCTGATCATCAGGCAAGCCACCTTCTTGCTCATAAGCCTTGTCCTACTGTTTTACTTATGCATGTTTTATCAACTGTTTATCAAAACTGCATTGTTTACTATATGTTGATGTATATATGGTAGTGGTTTGGCTCCTCCGAACTATTACACTATGGTACTACTAAGTACAACCCTCTCAGTGATACCTACTTGTCCCTAGTATGGTAGATGGTGTAATACACCATACCCTTTGGAGACCCCGATTTATCCAAAGAAAAGCTAGAGGATGGGAAGACCCTGGAAAAAGTTTTACCAAATGTTTTATGATAAAACCTTGGTGAGGTGGGACCTCCCAAGAGATGTTGAGAAATAAAAAGGTTTTTTTTACAAAATGCTGAGGAAATATGGAGGAAAAAGTTTTACGAAAACGCATCCGATTCTTTGCAATTTTGCTAGAACAATTAACCCTGTGCAACCACATTACTCTGGAATGGGACAGGGCTAGATTTGATGTTTGTCTATTCTGGTATAAGCTGCCTCGCAAATACTACAGAGGATGAAACTCCCTGGAGGGTGGGCCTTCTCACGTAAGGGTCCATGTGGGACATCGACCTGGAGAAGGAACGAAGGGTCTACGAGCCTCCACGCATTACTATGAGCCCCTCATTGAAAGCGCCCACTGTGTGAAGTGTAAAATGCGCTCCGGTTGGTCCTCGGTACCCGACGTCCCGGTGTTGAGGGGAACAACACTCATAGGGTAGGCACTTATATTGGAGTGGGCATCCGGAGAGTCTTGATCGGTTACTCGACCCACGATCGGTGTAGATCAGGGTAGTGTACCCGGATGGTGTGGGTAAAGTGTGCAACCTCTGCAGAGTGTAAATCTATTCGAATAGCCGTGTCCGCGGTCATGGACGGTTGGGAAGGTTGCTGTAGAGCGGTGCTGGTTTTGTTTTCAAAAAGGATTTCGGAAAAGATATGGCTTTGGAAATATTTTGACTATGGGATGGTCGTAAAGGAGAAAGGTTTTGACCATGGGATGGTCGGAAGGAGGAGAAAGGAGTTTGGTCGTGGGACGACCTGAAGACGGGAACAAATGGGTACCCCAATCCTAGTGTTTACAAAACTTTTCAAAAGGTTTCCAAAATGCTTACAAAGGTTTTCAATAAAGATATGTAGATGCTATATCTACAAGAGAAACTATTTGAGAAAAGAACCTCTCTTGGAGCCCTCCTACTACCATAGCCATATTGCATATCCTCTTGATATTACTATTCTCTTAAGGTGGTTTGCGAGTACATTCAAAGTACTCACTGGCATTGTCCCTGGCTATTAACTTGGTCAGATATCAAGAAGAGGGTGGAGTTGAAGGCTATGCGAGCTAGGACGTTCCCCAGTCAGTTGCATGTAGGTTACTGCATGGCTCAAGCTCTACGCTTAATGAAGTTCCGCTACTATTGATTGATGTAGTCATAATGGCAACTAAGGTATGACATGTATTTGTTATGTATTGGATGTTTACTTCGATACTTGTCTGTTATGTGCCACGACTAACTGATCATGGGATCATGGTTGTATGCATAACTGGGATTCTCGGAGGATTAATCCGGGGCCCCCACATATGCAAGATTAAACCCAATTGTTATAGCGAGATCATGGTGGTGATGATGGCTTCTCCATGGCCATTATGGCCTTTATTTTCTTCAGGTTTTCCTCGATCCCTCTTGTGGAGATGATATATCCGAGTAATTTCCCAGATGGCACGCTAAAGGCGCATTTATTCGGATTGAGCTGGATCCGGTAACGGTCGGGGTTGGCGAAGGTCTCGCGGAGATCATCGATTAGCAATGCTTCTTCCTTGGTCTTGATGATGATGTCGTCAACGTAGACTTGGATATTGTGACCAAGTTGGCTCTTGAGGCAGGCCTGCATGCACCACTGATAGGTAGCTCCTGCATTTTTTAGCCTGAAGTGCATGGTGTTGTAGCAGAACACACCAAAGGGCGTTGTAAACACTGTCTTCTCTTGATCGTCCTCCTTCATTCGAATCTGATTGTAGCCTGAGTAGGCATCGAGGAAGTAGAGCGTTCACATCCCGTGGTGGAGTCGATGATTTGGTCAATTTGCGGCAGCAGGAAGTGATCCTTTGGGCAGTGCTTATTCAGGGAGGCGAAGTCCACGCACATCCGCAGGATATCCGTGTATTTTTTGGGCACCAGCACTGTATTAGCGAGCCAAGTGCTTTCCTTGATCTCGTGTATGAAGTTTGCGTCGAGGAGTCTGTTGATCTCCATTCCGACCGCTTTTGCTCGTAGTTCATTCAGTCATTGTATTGTCTGCTTGACTGGCCTGGCGTCTGGATTCGCGTTGAGTGCATGCTCGGCGCATTCCTTGGGAACCCCTGGCATGTACGCAGGACACCAAGCAAAGATTTCCCAGTGCTCACGGAGGAATTCGACGAGCGCGAGTTCCTATGCGGAACTCAAGTTGTTGGCGATGAGGGCCGTCTTGGTCGGGTCCGTTGGGTGGACCTGCTTTGTGTGCACCGACGAGTCGAAGGACATGTCGGTGAGCTTGGATTGCTTAGGGGAGGCAGATTGTTGTCTGTCGACTCCTTCAATCTTGCGAATTCCTCCTGCATGCTGAAGGACTGGGAGATTCTGTTGAATTCCCTATCACAGCTGTCGGACCTCTCGAAGCTCCCGTTGATTGTGATGACGCCGTTTGGACCTAGCATTTTCATCTGCAGGTAGGCGTAGTGCGACACTGCCATGAAGATAGCGAACGCGACGCGTCTTAGGATGCAGTGGTACTGTGAAGGCTAGTCGACGACTTCGAAGTCGATGCGTTCGCACCAAAAGTTTTTCGGTGTGCCGAAGATGACGTCGAGGTTGATTTTTCCCAGGGGATATATGCCCTTGCTTGGGACGATGCCGTGGAACGTCGTGTCGGAGACCTCCAGACATGTCAGAGGGATCCTCATTGCACGCAAGGTACTTGCGAACATGAGGTTAATGTCGCTCCCTCCATCCATGAAGACGTGACTCATGTCAAAGCCTCCGATCAACGCCTCAAGTACGAGGGGACAATGGACTGGACGAGGGACTTGGTGCGGATGGTCATGTTTGTCAAAGGTGATGCAGGAGTCACTACCACTGAGGTACTCAGTGGTGAAGGGCGGGGAATTTGTCGCCAAGTTGACTTGGCGAGTGATGGCCTTCTGCACTCGATTTGAGGGGCGTCCCTTTTGGATCATCATGTTGCCTATGGCCCGTGGGTACGGCTCGCCTCCGTGCTGCTGGACTGGCGCATCCGCGGGTGGTGGTGGTCTGGGTGATGGTGGAGGAGCTCCATGTGCTACAACGCCTGGGGCGGCTCCATAACCCCTGTTGACTGCATCACGATTCATCCGAGCCAGGCCTTCATGGAGTTTGAGGAACTCGCGACAGTCCTTGAGAAGGTGACTGCATTTCTTTTTGCTATCGTGCTTGTCGATGTAGAAGTGCACGTTGCAGGGCCCGGGCAGTTTGTCCTCGATAGATGTTCCAGGTGCTTCTTCGCGAGTGCGGCGCTGCCATACTTGCGTGGTTTTCCCGGAATCGCGATATCCACGGCTGCGATAGCCGCTGTTGCGGTTGTCATCACATTTATCGGCATAGCCGGCTGCAACCATATTGATGTCGTCGCGGTCGTCATAGATGCGCATTCGATGCTTGCTCCGGCGGTCCCGTCTGCGTTTGAGTTCCGCTTCGTCGTCAGAGTGAACGTGGTTTTTCACCGAGTCTTCTCCATCCGCCCACCAATTCGCGATCTCCATTAGGTGGTCGATCATTTTGGGCTTCGAGTGGCCCAGCTCCTCCCTGAGCTCTATGCGGTGAACACCGTCGTTGAACGCGTCGATCGCATGATCCTCCGAGATGTTTTCGGTGGAGTTCTTGATGATGGACCACCTCTGGATGTACGAACGCAGTGACTCGCTAGATCTTTGTTGGCAACCTCTTAATTCTTCGATTGATGCGTGTCTTTTGTAAGTGCCCTTGAAGTTGCGGACAAAGCTGTAGACCAGCTCTTCCTAGCTACGAATGGATCCGCGCGGGAGGTTGTTGAGCCATGCGCGAGCGGCCCCTGCAGCTGTAGCTGCAGGCATTGCATGGCCGTGCTTCGACTCACGCCGTGGAGCCTGACGGAGGAGATGTGGTCCTCCAACCAGATTTTTGGGTCCTATAGACCGTCAAATTTTGGGTTCTCTGATGGGAGTTTGAACCCCTTACGCATTCGCTTCTGCCTAATGGCTCTACTGAAGCATCTAGCGCCACAGAGCTCCACGTCTTCGTCCTCTAAGTCAGTCGAATGAGCACGTCGTGCGTGCATCTTGTCGACATTGCGCTATGTGATGTTGTCACGCTCGTCGTAGTCGTGGTCGTGCCGTCGTGAATGGCAACGTCGAGACAGGTCATGGTTATCATCGCTGGACGAGGGCGAGGAGTAGCGCTTTGCTAGAGCCTTGCCCTTCTTCGGCTCTGGTGTTGGCTCTTTGTCGAGGGCAGCTTCGATTATCCCCAAGCTCGCGATCGTCGATCGGTGCATGGCAGCTCGTGGATCTCTGTAACATCCCAAAACTCTAATCCATGTGATCAAGATCCAAATCATCAAAGTTAGAGTTAACAAAAACTTTTCCATTTAAAAATCATTAAGCATTCATATGTGTGTGCATATAATTTAGGAGTTGTTTTGAATTGCCATGGTTGAGTGATCCATTGATTGTAAAATGATTCTAAGGTGAATTAAACATCATCTAGATCATTCCCAAACAAATCCCACAGAAAAAAATCAAAAATAATTAAATAAGCAAATGGTCATTTGTGCCATTTTAATCACCATGCCTACTTTGGCTATTCCTAGAACTCAAATCTTAACAGAAAAAATGTGGATCTTTGCACCCCTTGCTAGTACAAGTAGTGATGTACCAAGGCCCACTTTGTTTCATCCCAAAAACTCTCAAACTCTAATTTTAAATGACAATTGAAAATTGAATGTAGTTCATATATCAAGATCACACTTATTCAAAAACCACTCAGATGAACTCCATTTTCAAATACCAAGCAACCAGAGATGCTCAAGCATGTGATCACCAACTCCACCAAAATTCAGCCCAAAATTCAAAAATATTGTTCATGCGGCCATTGTGTCGAACACCTTGTTAGCAGAATCAAATTAGCCTAACTATTATTGTTTTTGAGCAAATCTTGTCGAGCCATTTGAGTTGCATTGATCATCCTTGTCCCCCCTGAGTCCAACCAGACCCTCACCGGCCTACCCCTTAGCCACAGCAGCAGTGGAGCGCCGCCGCATTTTGGTCACCGCCGGCTAAACATGGGCAAAGCTCCACAGACAGTGTCGTGCCATTCCAACACCACCACTAGCTCCACCTAACCCTATCACCGCCCACTGTCCACCCCTCGATCACCCACAGCCCATGGACCACTCCCCAGCAGCGCCGCCCTTTCTCTCTGCGAGCTCGCCAGAGCACGATAGCCACCAGCACGCCACAGACCGTGCCTCGACCACAGACTGCGCACGCTGCTCTGCCTTGACCCCAGCACCCCGCCAGACACAGCCATGCACCGCCACGCGACCCACGGTTGCCGGGAGCCGTGTCGAGCACCACCTCTGTCTCCCAGAGCGCGTGACGCTCCCGACCATATACCAGCAGCCCTAGCCACGCCATTGTGCCGTAGCTGGCCGCCAGAAGGCAGCCCACTGTCCGCCTACCCAGCCCATGCCTCTAGCAGCCTGTACCAACATCACTCACAAGCTCACCGTCGTGCCGCACGGTCCCCTCGTCGACCTATATAAGGAGCCCTCCCCAGCACCAATTCTCCACACTCCAACACTCCCCTCTCTCCCCTGAGCATTTCCCCTCTCTCACCGGAGCCACTTGAGCCTTAGTTCGCCAGAATTTCCACCGGAGCCGCCGTAGCAGAGGAGGAAGCGCCCCGTCAATTTCAACCACCCCAGGAGCCTCCACGACCACGCATGAGTCTGCCGTTGATCGCACGTTCGATCGCCCCCATCGCCATGCTAGTTGGAGCCCTAGTATGCCCCTATTGCACCCTCACCGAGCCGCTAGAGGTCCGTCCCGCCGGCGACCAGTTCGTCGTCGACGATGAACCACCATCGTCGATCTAGGTTCTAATCGCACGCTCCACATCGCCCCGTACCGCTTCGTGTTGAGTTGTGCCGCTGACATGTGGACCCCCTGTCAGTTGTCATCCGCGCCGCGGAGCGTCACTGGGCTGGCCCATTAGTATTCCCGCACGACCCATTTAATTCAAATTTAGATTTTCCTTTTTAACAAAAACTAGATTTTATCCCTTGGTTTAAAAATCAATCCAGGAAGATTTACTAAACCAAATTGAATGATTACAATTTTGTCGGAAAGCTTCTGAAAAGATCTATCCAAGCCTGTTGGATTTAATTCATTTAGAGTTAGAATCTCTCCTAGTAAAATAACAAGACAGAAGCAATTGCACATTCAAACATTTTTCTAAAATCAACCATAATAGATTTTGATTTGATTCCAACTCTCAAAAATCACATTTAACCATACCTATGTGAATATGTAGTAATATTAAGGTTTGCATGCAGTGACTTTGAACTAGTACCAAAATAATGCTATATAGGCATTTCTAGACTTTAAATCATTAAATATTAAACTTAAACGTATTAAAATGTGATCCAACCTTTAAATCACATTCCCATATGTTAGAATATGTGGTGATGACATGGGTCCATATGATCCCATATTTTAATTGGAGAATATTAAATCTTAGTTAAATTCAATGAGTAGAAATTACTTTTCTTAAATAAAAAGAATGAAGCTAGTTAATAAAACCTTGTGAAGCTTGTGATGATAATAGATCATCCAATGTGTGCCTTAGTGTGCCAATTAGACTAGTTAAGTATTGTTTGGTGATTGTGTATCCCGTATATATTTATAGACGATAGTACCGACCAAGCTTTCGAGGAGGAGGAGTTCTACCAAGAAGAGGAGGAAGAAAACTTCAACCACTGCACTACCCAAGGCAATCTATTGTTAGCAAGCTAGAATTAAGTTAGATAACCTAAGCAATATGCATTAAGCCTGCTTTGGTTATACCACTTTGACTAGTATCTACCCCAAGTTTTATTTACAAGTTTTACTTTCTTTACTTTACCAAAGTCCCTTAATTGTTTGAAGGTAGCATAAAAATTATAAAACTTGACCTATCTAGATAACTTTAGTTGTCATTCTATGGCTTGAGATTGACATTAGAATCCCACCTTAGTGAACACTCTTAACCTAGTAACTTAGAGCTAAATAAAAACTTGAGTCACTTTAGATGGGAGTACTTGGTGAAAATGAATTGTGAAAACCTTGGAATGATGAGTCATTCTATTGAGAGGTTTTGACATGTGTTGAGAAACACAAATGGTTTATGACGATAAAAATGTTGAGGCATGAGCCTTAGCCCTTTACAAACACTGATGGTTGGATTCGGATGCGATACCATTCCAATTTTACCGTACAACCACAATACCTGAATTGGGTAAGGCATAGCCGGAAGTTTATATGCATTAGTATTAGTTCCCTCGCGGGAGAGGTTTGAGCTGAGGCTACCTCTCAATGTTGTCCACCTATGAAGTTCCCAAGATGACAGATGGTCATGGTTGGGAGGCCATGCTCATAGGAGAGGTGCTTATACTAGGGTGTGTAAAGGAAAGGTTATGTTTGATTATCTGCATACTAAGTATGATGATTCAGGGTTATCCCTGACAGATGTATCGAATCTTGTGGTGAAAGTGTACCACCTCTGTAGAGTGTCAAACTATTCGAATAGCCGCGTCCGCGGTTATGGACAATTGGAGTGGCCATACTATTTCGTTATCAGATGTTTTCAAAATGCCTTATGAAATGAATGATGAATCTTGACTTGACCACAACAGAGTTGTGACTATGACACTAGCTTCCCAACTTAAGTGACTCTAGAACTTTATTTTATCTTTCTTTGTTTCTGAACTCAGCTTAGGTTTCAAACTTAACTTTATAGATAAACTTAGAGTTAGCAATCCTACTAGCACTACCTTACTTGTTAGTAATAGTTTGCGAGTACTTAAAGAGTACTCATGGCTTTTGTCCCTGGCTATTCCCATGGCCAGAGTATGAAGGAGACTACCAAGATGAAGGACAGTAGGATGGCTATGATAACTAGGACTATCTGCCTTCGTCAGCATTGCCTGTGCCCTTAAAGATGGACCCCACCCCTATGCTTATTATTTATTTCCGCTGCTTGTTGTATTAAGACTGGATCATGAGATCCTTTATTCGTGTAAGACCTTATTATGTTTTGTAATGGATGATGTATGGTGATATCCAATCTGTTATGTCTCACAAAAATGGTAATCCTTGGATTGCGATGGATGACATAACAAGCATCTGGGATTAAAAATCCAGGTGTTGACAAGTTGGTATCAGAGCCATCCTGACCATAGGAGGCCCTAGTTATAATGGACGTTCGAACACAAACTTAATTTCAAAACCAAATTGAGTATTTATGAAAAACTATTTCCTCTCTTACCCTTGGGAATTCATTCTTTCTCAAAAATTCATGTTCCTCCAATTCTTACATTAATACATAAAATTTGACACACTTGATCACTTCACTAACTTCCTCATCCTTAATTCTTGTAGATGGAGACTCAGTTCAGCAAGTTCTACTAGTTGGGCAACGGAGGCCAACTGATCTTCGAGAGGATCTAGATTCACTGTCTAAGTTATTGGGACGCCCACATCCAGAGTTTCTTGGAGCTCAACTTCCTGGACCCCCAGGAGAAGATTTGCAATGGCTAGTCACCGCTGATCTTCGAGGAAGCATAGAAGCACCAATGTCCAGGAGAATCTAGTTCTCCGTAAGAGAGAACAACTGGCTAGATGGATTAGCCAGGGCAATGCATGAAGCTCTCACACGTTTATGTGCCCTCAGTGTCAACCAAATCCAAGGAACCCGCTTTGCGCACTATGCAAGGCGTGACTTCATGGGAATGCCAATGGAGATGCCAGGTCACCCGGATTTGAAGCGTCAACTGGAGAACCTTGACTTCCTCCTGTACGATCGCCAGAAGGAATTGGACAATGCTAGGGAGTTTGCCAACCACAACCGTGCCATTGCCGACCAGAAGGCCTAGACTTTCTCACTACTTGTCAAAGACCGTCAGTCTCTTTGCCGCCAGTGCGAAAATAAGGATCGCACCATCGCCCGTCTTCGCAAGAAGGCGGCCGACCTCGAGAAGTCCGTCAAGGAGCAAGAAGCTCAGCTTGCATCATAGGAGGAAGAAGAGGAGGGTGAAGACATCCAGGGAGATATGGATTCTTACCTCAGCAATGATGATGACTTTCTGGAGGAGGATGTTGTGGACTTCTACACCGATGATGAGGACTCCGACTTCATCGATGATGAATAGATACACTAGAGCACTGTCGTAGCATGAGATGTATCGGTCCCAATGTATCGTAGCCTGCATAATGGTTCTTAAAACCATCTGTTTCCCTTGTTGTGGTGTGTGTGTGTTTGTATCGTGTGCTTGTTTGAATGAATGAAATGGAGTTAGTTGAAAAACCTGAGTCAAACTCAAAGTTTTAGCCTTGAAACCAAAACCATGAATCATAGAACTTTCCCTCTTACCCCTTTATCTATCTCAATCTTTAGATGACTCGTGGAAACCCCGGAGGGAGTAGCTCATCGCAGGACCCAATGTTGCAGATTATGCAGATGTTAGTTGCAGACCGTGAAGCAAGCAGGGCAGAGCACCAGGCCAACTTAGCAACACTGCAGCAGATAGCCCAGATGGCCCAAAACAACCAAGGACATGGAAATCAGGATCATCAAGGATCCAAGCTGAAAAACTTCCAGAATACCAATCCCCCTATCTTTAGCACTTCGGAGAACCCATTAGATGCTGATGACTGGTTGCAGACAATGGAGAACAATTTGGAAGTAGCCAGAGTTGAAGACAACGAGAAAGTTCTCTTTGCCACCCACTACTTGGCAGGAGATGCAAGAGCCTGGTGGAACAACATTCGCCTGATGAACCATGGTCAAGTGATGACATGGGAAGCCTTCAAAATCAAGTTCAGCCACACCCATGTGCCGCAGGGCCTAGTCACCAGAATGAGGGATGAATTTAGAGAGTTGAAGCAAGGCAAAATGACTGTGGTGGAGTATCGTGACAGATTCTTGTCCCTCACCAGGTATGCACCTGATGAGATCAACACGGAGGCCAAGAAGAAGGAGAGATTCCTGAATGGACTCCATGATGAGATGTACACTGTCCTCGTCAACATCCTCTTCGAGGATCTCGAAGAGCTAGTCGACTCTGCCATTCAGATGGAAGCGAAGATTAACCAGGAAAACGACAACCGCAAGCGTCGTATGATGTACCAAGCTGGATCCAGCAGTCACCAGAAGTACCGTCCCAATCCGTCTGCAGGGTATGCACCAAGAAACAACCGACCCCCAATGTCTCGCCCAAGCTACCCCAACCGTAGCGGAGGCAATGTGAAGTCCGGAGGAAACAACAACAACCCCGTCAATACCAGCAATTTCAACCGTGCACCTCCCAAGAGCAACAACAACAACACTGCACCCAGAACTGGAAGCAATGATGTGCCTGTCGCAACAAAAGACAAGTCACAGATAACTTGTTTCGAGTGTGGAGTGAAGGGTCACTATTCCAATGAGTGCCCCAAGAAGACTGCCGCCACTGCCAATGTGAATGCCCCAGCTCAACAGCAGCGTCATGTTCAACCAGGGAGAAGGTTTGCCCCAAGGAACCCTCACAACCGCAACGGCCCTCACTTCCACATGAACGCCGAAGAAGCCCAAGAAGCGCCAGATGTAGTGCTGGGTATGTTTTCTGGCAACTCAGTTTTAGCAAGGGTGTTGTTTGATACGGGAGCATCGCATTCATTTGTCACCGAAGAATTTGCATGCACTAGTAAGATCCACCCAACCAACTTGAAGCATGTCATGATAGTCCAAATCCCAGGTTCAACTACAAAAGCTAGAAAAATTTGCAAAGTTGTGCCTATTAGAATACATGGGATAGATTTTTATGCTAATCTAATAGTACTTGGAACCAAAGGATTGGAAGTAGTACTAGGAATGGATTGGATGTCAAAGCATAAAGGACTGATAGACTGTGCTAAGAAAGCCATCACCATGACCAGTAGCTCTGGAGTAACAGTAGAGCATATATCTGAAACCTTACCTCGTCAATTCAAGTGCAACAAGAGTCTAGCCCTACCCACCATAGACTAAGTTAGAGTAGTCTGTGAATACCCCGACGTATTCCCAGATGAATTACCAGGTATGCCCCCGGATAGGGATATAGAGTTCATTATCAAACTAATCCCCGGAACCGGACCCATAGCCTAGAGACCTTATAGAATGAACCCCTCAGAGTTAGTAGAGTTGAAGAAGCAGTTGGATGCTATGTTAGCAACATGCTTGATTCAACCAAGCGCATCGCCATGGAGATCACTAGTGTTATTCGTCGACTAGAAAGATGGAAACAACCGGTTTTCCACCAATTATAGGAAGCTTAATGACGTCTCCATCAAAAACAAGTACCCTCTTCCAAAGATAGATGATCTGTTTGATCATTTGACTGGTGCCCAGGTATTCTCATAGATTGATCTTAGGACTGGTTATCACCAACTTAAGATTCATGCAACGGATATTCCGAAGACCGCCTTTACTACTCGCTACGGATTGTACGAGTATACGGTCATGTCTTTTGGATAAACCAATGCCCCTGCTTATTTCATGAATCTCATGAATAAGATCTTTATGAATTTTCTAGATAAGTTTCTCGTTGTGTTTATCGATGATATCCTTATCTACTCCAAGTCAGAAGAAGAGCATGAGCAACATCTGAGAATCATCCTAGAAACCCTGAGAGAGCATCGGTTATATGCCAAGTTCAGCAAATGTGAGTTTTGGCTGAAAGAAGTAGGATTCCTGGGACATATAGTGTCTGCCGGAGGAGTCTCTATTGATCCCGCCAAGATCAAAGATGTCGAAGAATGGGAAGCCCCCACCACTCAAACCCAAGTCCGTGCATTTCTTGGATTAGCGGGATATTACTGCAAGTTCGTAGAAGGATTCTCTAGTATCGCTAGACCCATGACCCAATTGTTGAAGAAGGACAAGAAGTTTGAATGGGCCGACAAATGTGAAGCCAGTTTCCAAGAACTGAAGAAGAGATTGATTTCAGCCCTAATATTGATCATGCCAGATATCAAGAAGCCGTTTGACGTATATTATGATGGATCCAAGATTGGTCTCGGATGTGTATTGATGCAAGAAGGCAAAGTCATCGCTTATCTGTCTTGACAACTGAAGCAGCATGAGCAGAACTATCTGACCCATGATCTTGAGTTAGCAGCCGTAGTTTTGGCATTGAAGACATGGCATCATTATCTTATGGGTAATCGCTGTGAGATTTAATCAGACCACAAGAGCTTGAAGTATATTTTCACTCAGAAAGAGCTGAATATGAGACAAAGGAGATGGATAGAGTTAATCAAGGATTATGACCTTGACATTCACTATCACCCCCGCAAAGCCAATGTGGTAGCAGATGCTCTTAGCAGATTGCCGTGTAGGCCAAACACCATGATCAAGGAGAAGCAACCAAGTTTGTATGAGGAGTTGGAGCAGTTTAGAACTGAGCTAGTTAGCAAAGGATTTTTAGCTAGCATTGAACTTCAACCCACATTAATCAGCCAAATCAAGGAAGCCCAGAAGGGAAATGAAAGTATCGACGGAATCAAACGTCGTATTGGTACAGGAAAGGTACATGGATTCATCGAAGACGAAGAAGGAGTTATGTGGTACAAAGGATGTATCTATGTGCTAGCGGACTCAGAGCTGAAGCAAGTTATCATGCAGGAAGCTCATGATACTCTTTATTCTATCCACCCCGGAGGAACGAAGATGTATCAAGATTTGAAAGAGCAATTTTGGTGGCACAAGATGAAGAGAGAAATCGGAAGCTACATCGCCAAGTGTGACATATGTCAAAGAGTCAAAGTAGAGCATCAGAGACCCGCGGGACTATTGCAACCACTGCAGATTCCGGAATGGAAATGGGATTTTGTCGGAATGGACTTTATCACCGGATTTCCTACTTCTAGTAGGGGAAATGACTCAACCTGGTTCATCGTTGATAGACTATCCAAGGTAGCTCATTTTATACCTGTTAAGACAACTTACTAGAGTTTGAATCTAGTAGTGTTGTACATTTCTAGAATTGTTAGTCTGCATGGAACCCCCAAGACCATAGTATCGGATCGAGGAACCCTATTTACCTCGAGATTTTGGTAGAAAGTCCAAGAAGGATTAGGAACCAAGTTGAACTTCAGCACCGCTTATCACCCGCAAACTGATGGACAGACTGAGAGAGTCAACCAAATCCTAGAAGATATGTTGAGAGCTTGTGTGTTGGAGTACGGATCAAAATGGGAAGACTGTTTGCCTTTCGCAGAATTCTCATATAACAATAGCTACCAAGCTAGTTTGCAAATGGCACCATTTGAGTTCCTATATGGAAGAAAGTGTCGCACCCCTTTGAATTTGTCGTAAGTAGGAGAGAGTCAGATCTTCGGACCCGACATTCTCCGAGAAGCCGAAGAGAAGGTTCACAAAGTCCGTGAGCACCTCAAGACCGCCCAATCCAGACATAAGAGTTATATTGATAAGAGAAGGAGAGACCTGACTTTCAATGTCAGAGATTTTGTATATATCAAGGTTTCACCATTGAAGGGAACGCAACGCTTTAGTCTGAAAGGAAAGTTAGCCCCCAGATATACCGGGCCCTTCAAGATTCTGAACCATCGAGGAGAAGTATCGTATCAACTGGAACTACCAGAGGAGATGTCAGCCATCCACAATGTGTTCCATATCTCATTACTTCGCAAATGCCTAGAAGTGATGGAGTAGACTGAAGTCTTCAAGAACATCGATCATCGAGCTGTTGATATCAACAAGGACCTGACATATCGTGAAGTGCCTATCCGTATCTTGGAAGAACTTACAGAACCACCAGGACCCGGAGTATCAAATTTCTCAAGATTCAATGGAGCAACCATACCGAAGAAGAAGCCACTTGGGAGCGAGAAGATTATATTAGGACTGAGTTCCCAGATCTCTTTAGTTCCTAGTTTTCTTTTGTAAATCTCGGGACAAGATTTTGTTCAAGGGGGGAAGGTTTGTAACATCCCAAAACTCTAATCCATGTGATCAAGATGCAAATCATCAAAGTTAGAGTTAACAAAAAGTTTTCCATTTAAAAATCATTAAGCATTCATATGTGTGTCCATATAATTTAGGAGTTGTTTTGAATTGCCATGGTTGAGTGATCCATTGATTGTAAAATGATTCTAAGGTGAATTAAACATCATCCAAATCATTCCCAAACAAATCCCAAAGAAAAACAAATCAAAAAGAATTAAATAAGCAAATGGTCATTTGTGCCATTTTAATCACCATGCCTACTTTGGCTATTCCTAGAACTCAAATATTAATAGAAACAAATGTGGATCTTTGCACCCCTTGCTAGTACAAGTAGTGATGTACCAAGGCCCACTTTGTTTCATCCCAAAAACTCTCAAACTCTAATTTTAAATGACAATTGAAAATTGAATGTAGTTCATATATCAAGATCACACTTATTCAAAAACCACTCAAACGAACTCCATTTTCAAATCCCAAGCAACCAGAGATGCTCAAGCATGTGATCACCAACTCCACCAAAATTCAGCCCAAAATTCAAAAATATTGTTCATGCGGCCATTGTGTCGAACACCTTGTTAGCAGAATCAAATTAGCCTAACTATTACTATTTTTGAGCAAATCTTTTCGAGCCATTTGAGTTACATTGATCATCCTTGTCCCCCTTGAGTCCAACCAGACCCTCACCGGCCTACCCCTTAGCCACAACAGCAGTGGAGCGTCGCCACATTTTGGTCACCGCCGGCCGAATGTGCGCAAAGCTCCACAGACAGCGTCGCGCCGTTCCGGCACCACCACTAGCTCCGCCTAACCAACCACCGCCCACTGTCCACCCCTCGATCACCCACCGCCCATGGACCACTCCCCAGCAGCGCCGCCCTTTCTCTCTGCGAGCCCGCCAGAGCGCGCCAGAGTGCGATAAACACCAGCACGCCACAGACCGCGCATCGACCCCAGCACCCCGCCGCGCGACCCATAGTCGCCGGGAGCTACGTCGAGCACCGCCTCTGTCTCCTAGAGTACGCGACGCTCCTGACCATATACCACTGCCCCTAGCCGCACCATTGCGCCGTAGCTGACTGCTAGGAGGTAGCCCACCGTCCGCCTACCCAGCCCATGCCTCTAGCAGCCTGTGTCAACGTCACCGACGAGCTCACCGTCGTGCCGCACGGTCCCCTCGTCGACCTATATAAGGAGCCCTCCCCAGCACCAATTCTCCACACTCCAACACTCCCCTCTCTCCCCTGAGCATTCCCCTCTCTCACCGGAGCCACTCGAGCCTTAGTTCGCTGGAATTTCCACCGGAGCTGCCGCAGCAGAGGAGGAAGTGCCGCTTCAATTTCGTCCACCCCAGGAGCCGACGCGACCACGCTTGAGTCCGCCGTCGACCGCACATTCGATCACCCCCATCACCACGCTAGCTGGAGCCCTGGTATGCCCCCATTGCACCCTCACCGAGCCGCTAGGGTTACGTCCCGTCGGCGACCAGTTCGTCATCGACGATGAACCACCACCGTCGATCTAGGTTCTAATCGCACGGTCCACATCGCCCCGTACCGCTTCGCGTTGAGTTGTGCCGCTGACATGTGGACCCCCGTGTCACTTGTCATCCACGTCGTGGAGCGTCACTGGGCCGACCCATTAGTGTTCCCGCGCGACCCATTTAATTCAAATTTAGATTTTCCTTTTTAACTAAAACTAGATGTTGTCCCTTGGTTTAAAAATCAATTCAGGAAGATTTACTAAACCAAATTGAGTGATTCCAATTTTTTTGGAAAGCTTCTGAAAAGATCTATCCAAGCCCGTTGGATTTAATTCATTTAGAGTTAGAAATCTTTCCTAGTGAAAATAACAATACATAAGCAATTGCACAATCAAACATTTTTCTAAAATCAACCATAATAGCTTTTGAGTTGATTCCAACTCTCAAAAATCTCATTTAACCATACATATGTGAATATGTAATAATATTAAGGTTTGCATGCAGTGACTTTGGACTAGTACCAAAATAATGCTATATAGGCATTTCTAGTCACTTTAAATCATTAAATATTAAACTTAAACCTATTAAAATGTGATCCAACCTTTAAATCACATTCACATATGTTAGAATATGTGGTGATGACATGGGTCCACATGATCGCATATTTTAATTGGAGAATATTAAATCTTAGTTAAATTCAATGAGTAGAAATTACTTTTCTTAAATAAAAAGAATGAAGCTAGTTAATAAAACCTTGTGATGCTTGTGATGATGATAGATCATCAAATGTGTGCCTTAGTGTGCCAAGTAGACTAGTTAAGTATTGTTTGGTGATTGTGTATCCCGTATATATTTATAGATGATAGTACCGACTAAGCTTTCGAGGAGGAGTTCTACCAAGAAGAGGAGGAAGAAAACTTCAACCTCTGCACTACCCAAGGCCAGCTATTGTTAGCAAGCTAGAATTAAGTTAGATAACCTAAGCAATATGCATTAAGCCTTCTTTGGTTATACCACTTTGACTAGTATCTACCCCAAGTTTTATTTACAAGTTTTACTTTCTTTACTTTACCAAAGTCCCTTAATTGTTTGAAGGTAGCATAAAAATTATAAAACTTGACCTATCTAGATAACTTTAGTTGTCATTCTATGGCATGAGATTGACATTAGCATCCCACCTTAGTGAACACTCTTAACTTAGTAACTTAGAGCTAAATAAAAACTTGAGTCACTTTAGATGGGAGTACTTGGTGAAAATGAATTGTGAAAACCTTGGAATGATGAGTCATTCTATTGAGAGGTTTTGACATGTGTTGAGAAACACAAATGGTTTATGACGATAAAAATGTTGAGGCATGAGCCTTAGCCCTTTACAAACACTGATGGTTGGATTCGGATGCGATACCATTCCAATTTTACCGTACAACCACAATACCTGAATTGGGTAAGGCATAGCCGGAAGTTTATATGCATTAGTATTAGTTCCCTCGCGAGAGAGGTTTGAGCTGAGGCTACCTCTCAATGTTGTCCACCTATGAAGTTCCCAAGATGACAGATGGTCATGGTTGGGAGGCCATGCTCATAGGAGAGGTGCTTATACTAGGGTGTGTAAAGGAAAGGTTATATTTGATTATCTGCATACTAAGTATGATGATTCAGGGTTATCCCTGACAGATGTATCGAATCTTGTGGTGAAAGTGTACCACCTCTGTAGAGTGTCAAACTATTCGAATAGCCGCGTCCGCGGTTATTGACAATTGGAGTGGCCATACTATTTCGTTATCAGATGTTTTCAAAATGCCTTATGAAATGAATGATGAATCTTGACTTGACCACAACAGAGTTGTGACTATGACACTAGCTTCCCAACTTAAGTGACTCTAGAACTTTATTTTATCTTTCTTTGTTTCTGAACTCAGCTTAGGTTTCAAACGTAACTTTATAGATAAACTTAGAGTTAGCAATCCTACTAGCACTACCTTACTTGTTAGTAATAGTTTGCGAGTACTTAAAGAGTACTCATGGCTTTTGTCCCTGGCTATTCCCATGGCCAGAGTATGAAGGAGACTACCAAGATGAAGGACAACAGGATGGCTATGATAACTAGGACTATCTGCCTTCGTCAGCATTGCATGTGCCCCTGAAGATGGACCCCACCGCTAGGCTTATTATTTATTTCCGCTGCTTGTTGTATTAAGACTGGATCATGAGATCCTTTATTTGTGTAAGACCTTATTATGGTTTGTAATGGATGATGTACTGTGATATCCAATTTGTTATGTCTCGCAAAAATGGTAATCCTGGGATTGCGATGGATGACATAACAGGCATCTGGGATTAAAAATCCAGGTGTTGACAATCTCCAGCTGGCGGTTGGTTGTTAAGGAAGTACATGGTGGCCACCTACCGTAGCTTGCGGCGTCTTCAGGAGCACATTGCCCCACGTATCCACTGTCATGGAGCCGAAGTCGAGGACTTTCTCGACTTCTACGCGCTCTTGCTCGGTGAGGTGGGCCAGTCGAGACCGCCTCTTGTTGGCGACGTACTCGTTGCCTTTGGAGGAGGATCCTTCATGGGAGGAGAGCCCAGCTCGTCGGAGGCTCGACTCGTCCGCCTCCTTTTTATGCGCTTGGAGTTGCGCGATTGTATGTAGCTGGCATTTGTATTCTTCCTTCAGGAGCTAGTGGTAGCCCATCAGCAGTTCCTGCAGGGAGCCGAAGGGCAGAGGATTGCCTCGTAGGGCTTATCAACAGTGGGCCCACTCGTTGTCGTTGAGCCTGATCACTATGCGCTCCCCAGTATTTTCATTCACAATGGTTGGTGGCTCTGCTCCATTGTTGACAGGTGCACCGTTGCCACCGTTGGTGGGGCCATCGTTAGGTATGCCGCCATTGGGCGAGCCGTCGTTGGGTGTGTCACCGTTTGGCGGGCCGGTGCCAGATCCGTTGCTCGCGTTATCGCAATTGGCGGAGGTGTCACCAACATTAATGACATCGCACATGAAGTGGTTGGGGAAGCTGTTGCTCCCACAACTTTCAGATCCGGAGCCGTAGGCTCCATCCTTAGTGGCTAGGTCACCCAGATCGGATTCACGACTGCTGTCACTATCCGTGCTCCGGGCTGCTGCCGAGGCGTTGAGCTCGCTGAGGGTCCCGATTGGCGGAGGGAACCATGATGCTGGAGCAACCGATGGTGTCGTCGGCTGGTTAGGCATGTGAAGCGTGCCTAACTGACCCACTTGGAAGCGGAGGCTCCCGATCGCCAAGATCATCTTGTCGCCCACGGACTCAAAATCCGGGCGAGTGGCCGGCGTGTGGATGGTGAAGTCGAACACACCGAAGAGTTGGCGAATCTCCGCTGTTGTGGAGTTGTAGATCGTGGTTGATGGGGACAAAGAAGCCACAACATCAACATTCCCACTTCCCACAAACGGCGCCAATTTACGAGGGTTTAACTCGTCAATGCCCATTGTTATGGGCTTGGGTTTTGGAGAAGGAGGGAGCGCTGGAGGCATCAGTCGGCTAGCAAACAAGCACACAGGGACGCAAGGTTTACCTAGGTTCAGGCCTCATAGAGGTCCCTACTCCTGCTTGTCTGCTCTTGGAATTAACGAAGGAATCGAAGATTACAATGGTGCGCAGATGCAATCTGGCGAAGGTTGTGGAAACTAAGGGTTGCATGTGTCCTCTTCGCCGCCCCCACCTAGCCTTTATATATATATGCTAGGTCTCAAGTAGCAGGTCGAGTCGTTACAGGTTAGGGTTTTCCCTTTAAACTTTCTATCTTAAGCTTCTTCTTGTCTCGCAAGCAATCGAGAGTCCATGGGCCACTTGAATTCTCCACTTGGCCTTGGCAACGACGTGGGCTTCTGCCGTATCTGGACCGTATATACCAAACTCGAGTACCTGTAGGGTATACCCATGTCACCCGAGGTCCAAGGATGAACTACTCACGCATCACACCGGAGGCTTGCATGGTGATGAAGAAGTCCTCCAGGGTGAATTCTCCCCTCCGGCAGGGTGCCGGGAAGAGTTTCAGATCCCTCCCGATCTAGGATGGAGATGACGGCGGCTATAGACTCTTTCATGGAATTTTGATCGGGTAGTTAGGGTTTCTATATTGGAGGCATCTTATAGTCGGAAGGGGAGGCCGAGGGGGTTTCCTAGGTGGCCACACCACCCCCTGGCACGGGTCAGGCCTGGCCGTGCGGCCAGGTGGTGTGGCGGCCCTCTGGCCCCTCTCTGTCTCGTATTCTTGCTTCGTGTCCCCCTCGGTGAAAAACTGACTTTGGCTTTTGTCCCGTCCAATTCCGAGAATATTCATTTTTTGACTTTCCTGGAACCAAAAACAGCAGAAAACAGGCAGTTGGCGCTGTGGCATCTTGTTAATAGGTTAGTCCAAGAAAGTGTATAAAAATACTCCAAAGTTGGAACAAAACATAAGAAAGTAGATAAAAAACCAAGCATGGAACATCAAAAATTATAGATACGTTAGCAACGTATCATGCCGGGGCAGAGAAACGGGGCAAAAATCTGCCACGGTAGAGATGACGGTAGAGGAAATTAGGGGAGAGGGTGTGTTGGGGGAGGTGGTTGGTTGGGTTTCTGGTTTTGTTTTGGTAGCGGCCTATGGAAAAGTATGTTTATCAAATATAAAATGACGAGACACAAGAACACGACCAGAAGATGGATCAAAACAACGATACCGTTTGTGATCATCAGAAAGACCGAGGTGAATACAAGGTAGTGAGCATGGTTCTAGTTTGTTGCTGGCGGTAGAGGTAGTGTTGGAAAAACAAAGGCAACCAAAAACAGGCAAAAAAGAGTAGTCAGGATGGGAGAGAAAAAGAGATTGAAAAGACGAATAAATGGGACCCATTTTGGTTGGTCGAATATTTATGAGTAACGTGGCAGTGCGAAGAGCTTCAGCCCAAAAACAAGAAGGAAGACAGGCTTGTAAAAGCAAAGTGCGAAGAATGTCGTTAATGGATCGAAGAGAACGTTGAGCTTTACCGTTTTGGGAAAAAGTATAAGGACAAGAGAAACAAAGAAGAATGCCTTGAGAGAGAAAGAAGTTGCGATTTTGAGTTTTATCAAATTCACGGGCATTATCATATTGAATAAATCGAATTGGCGAGCCAAAGTGAGTAAGAACATACTGCCAAAAATTGAGAAAAATGTACGCACATCATATTTAGCATGAATACGAAAGGTCCAAATATAATGAGAATAATCATCCATGAAGGCCATGTATGCCCCCATGTGTGGTTTTGATAATTAATGACAATATCTATGGACTAATGTGTAAATTGAGTTTCACGTGTAGGTTTGTCCATTGACATCTCTTGGACCATGTGTTGGTTTCAAGGTTGAAAAAAAGAAGCAATGTACAAGGGCTTTGTGCCTATTGGAATCAAGAAGAAGAAGAAGAAGAAGATGGAGTTACCCATGGCTATCTTCAAGACATCACCAAGAAATGATGTGTAAGCTCAAGATGCACCATATCTAGAAGATCTTATGCTTGGAGCTTGCCATCCTTGGCGTTCATGGAGTGATGAAGACAAGGTCAAAGAAGAGGTTTTCCCATGGAGTATGGGGGAGGCATTCACAAGTCTTCATCAAGCAAGAGCAATCAAGAAAGGTGTTGCATCTTGAAGGTGACAAGATCGTCTACATCAAGCTCAAGTGGGATGTGATGACCCACAAGAATAGGGGGTGTATCGCAGTATTTTCGATAAGTAAGAGTGTCGAGCCCAACAAGGAGCAGAAGGTGCTGGCTAGTGGTATGGATCAGGAATTCTCTGCAAATACTTAGCAAACGGATTTTTAGGGGTTTTCGATAAAGCAAGTAAACAAAGTACGAGTAAACAAAAGACAGTAAGAATAAATGCAGCAAGTGGCCCAAACCTTTATGTAGCAAAGGACAAGCCGGTTCTATTTCTATAGATGACCAAACGTTCTCGAGGACACATGGGAAGACTGTCAAGTGCTTTCGCTTCATATAGTCGATTAATCTTCTCTAGCTTACTCAGTGTTGTGTGGGTGAACCTGTGCTAATGTACCGCCCCATCCAAGACTAAATACATACTTGTGATTAAACCCCCTTGCAAACATCCATAAGTACAAGAAACTAATTAAGGTAGAAACCTAACCACAGCTTTAAACTCTAAGACCCTTACGTCCCTTGTGCAATGGTTTCCTAACGGGGGTTCAGGTTTCTGTCACTCCGGCAACCCCTACGATTAGTAGCCAAATACACAATGCATTCCTCTAGGCCCATATAGGTGAAGTGTCATGTAGTCAACGTTCACATGACACCACTAGAAGAAGTAAACCACAACTTAAATAACAATAGATTGAATCTTTCTCAACGCAACTCCACTACTAACAACAAGACTTCTCACATGTCCTCAAGAACAAAACGAACTACTCACAAGACATCATATGGATCATGATCAGAGATGAAATAATGATGTATAACAATCTGAACATAAACAGTAATTCAATGGTTCACTCAATAGCATCAACTACAAAGAGTAATCAACACCGGGCAAGTTTCCCCTATGAACTATGCAAGATTCAACGCAATTGTTACAGCAATATGGAGATGGTGATGACGGTGCTGATGGTGATGATGGTGGTGATGATGATGATGATGATCCCGATGAAGTCCATCTTTATGGTGGTGTTGATGGCGACGATCTCCCCTCTCGGGAAGGAATTCCCCCGGCAGAAATCTGTCTACTAGAGAGATCTTTATCTCTCGGTGTTTTCCGCCCCGCAGAGGCGGCGGAATCTTTCTGTGGTCGCTCCCCGAGTCTTAGGGTTTCGGGAGGTTGATATACGCTAGAGGGGAGAGGCTGGAGTGGGCCAGGGCGGCCACACCACTCCCTGGCGCGGCCTAGGCATGCCCGCGCCATGGGGTGGTGTGGGCCCCCTATGGCCCACCTACACTCCATCTTCTGGCATCCCGAGTCTTCTGGAGAAATAGAATTTTCCGTATATTTTCCCGGATTTTCTGATCTTCGCGAATTTTGCCTCCAAACAGCACCTTTTCCATCAGAATCCTGACTGGAGCGGTCCATGCTCCAAAAGTCATCAACCATGCTAAAATAGATGAAATAACATAAGTATCACCTCTCAATACAAAATATATCAATGAATATTAGTGAATTAAGACATAGAATAGTGATGCAAAATGGACGTATCAACTCCCCCCAAGCTTAGACTTCGCTTGTCCCCAAGCGAAACTGAGCTCAATAAACATGACCTCGGGTTTATGGAGTGAAGATTCGATAAAAGAATACGGACAAGAAGCATCACATTCATCAAAAGCATAAATCATAATAGAAGACAACTCACTATTATATAACTCAACTTGCAATGAGTAAAGGAAACACAATAAAGATACATAGAGTGAATCATAATTGGTAATGGCAAACTTAGCTCTTGGTCGAAGAATAGTTGATAATTTGCTGGAGTTCACAAATAGCTGGTTTTCAAAGAAAGCTTTCAAAGCAGTAAACTTCAAGGTAAGAGCAATGTGCAAAACAAGGAACATAAGAACATGATTGACTAAATCACCATATGAATGAATGAAACACATCAACTCAAAATACTTGCTGAGATAGAAGGGGGTAGGTTTACTGACTCAACTACAAGGTAAAAGAAAGGCCCTTCGCAGAGGGAAGCAGGTATTGCAAGTCTTATAAAGAGCTCCCAAAAATTATGATACTTACTAGCTTTCAGCTCTCATTGCCCCTATCATAGGCATATTTTGGCGATTAAGGTTAAAGTGACACAACTAAGAGGATATGCTTGTCAAGTTATAAGTTGAAATCTCATGCCCCTTACTTATGAGTACCGATCCTCATGCTACTCAACTTCAGTCATGAGCAAGCTCTTGTCATTGTAAATACATGTGTATCATTGAGAACCGCCAACGGGGTACCCCTTGCACATGACACAGGAGCTATCCCATAATCAAAATGACAAGCCAAGCAGACAGTGAGCATCTCAGCGATCTTTTTATTTGCTATTTGCATAGGTTTTTATTGAGGATGCTTCA
The DNA here is from genome assembly GCA_910589775.1 of Avena eriantha. Classification (NCBI taxonomy): domain Eukaryota; kingdom Viridiplantae; phylum Streptophyta; class Magnoliopsida; order Poales; family Poaceae; genus Avena; species Avena eriantha. Next base: position 19,918,101 of record OU342740.1, read on the forward strand.
TAGAATGCTCACTATAGTTATGCCGCAAGTTTCCACCATGATTAGGCATGGCTTAGGCTAGCGGCCCAGGTGTTTCTCTAACACACATATAAACTCCATGATCTTACAAGTTCCACTTTTATTTCACACCGCCGGGATCCATAAGCAAAACAACATGATATCAACTAGGTACACGTACCAATGAAGTGTTGAAAGCGGTCCCCATGATACATGGTTCGGCTAACTTCAACTCATAAAGCGCAAGCATATACGCAACAAAGAAGGACCCAATGGTTCAAGTTTATTAAATGCAAGAAATTAAAGTGTGCCATCAAGTTTGTGAGAGCTTTAATCACTAGTTTTTGCATAACAAGTTTAATTTGGGAGGTAGATAAAACAAGAATTTACTTGGAATAGCAATAATGCTACTAGGTAGGTATGGTGGACACAAGTGGCAAAGGTTTTGGTTTAAAGGAGATGGATGCACGAGAAGAATACCCCCTCAGTACAGTTTTTTGGCTAGCAAGGCTGGGTAGCAAGTATAAGAGTTGAAGGAAACAAACAAACATACAAGTGATAAGGACAAACATGCAATCTGCCTTGGAAGCACAAAAGATATTAACTAGAGAATACTAAACTTATGAGCAAACCAAGGAAGAAAGATGATGAAATTATTTTTCTCTGGAATACTTCTATCTTTTTCTTTTCAACTCTCAAAAAGGTGTTGCTACTGACCGAGCCAGGTTTGCCAAAACCAACTAAATTAACTCAATGATCCCAGAGTGCTACCAATACTAACAACAAGATCAATCATATAACCACGAATTGAAAACTAACATAAGCTATGCAAAAGAGTGAATGATAGAACTTCTCATTAATATTCCATAACGAAAACTCACACCAAGGGATACAAATCTAATGAGAGAGGGGACTTCCATAATGCAAACCATACTACAAAATAACTCCTCTATTCATGATATGGCCCTACTAATAAGGTAAAAAGATAGAAGATAGTGATATGATACCGTGGCACTCCCCCAAGCTTGGAACAAACCAAGGGGATGCCAAACCTGATGACGAATTACTCCTTTGGTGGTGGTGGTATCCTCTTGATGATCTCCTTGATCAGTTTCGCAAAGTCCTCAATCTCGAAGGTGAGATTACAAATCAGCTGTGAATTTTGCTCAATGCGGCTCACGACCATGTCGTGTTGAGAATTCCAGCTCTTGCTATTCTTTCCCCACTCTTCCTCCTTGAAGTCTTCTTTTCCTACATGGCTAGAACGAGGCAGATCCCAATTGGAGGGTAATTTCTCCTTGGGCATATTCTGGTATTGATGCTCATGGATAAGAGTGTGGAAAGGGTTCCTGGTGCATGGAGGAAGTGACCAGGGATCTGAAAGGTGATGAGGAGGCTTCCCTCCAATGGCTGGAGCAACCACTCCAATGCTTACAATGGTAGTGCCGGTGTGCTTTGCCTCCTCTTCACCTTCACTCTTGATCTCCTTCTCCTTCCTGGGGTCTTGGAGGTCTTCCTCCATGGGCTCCTTCCCTTTATCCTTGGCAGACACCATTGTGTTTCTAAGCCTTCAAAGAGTATGTCCTGGCAGAAACAGATCGAAACAAAAACACGGTGAAAACACGATATACGAACCTCAGAAGATCCGGGGGTTATATATTATGAATTTTCACATCAAAAGGAAGGTACTGGGAGAAAACGGGTCGGAGACGGAGTCCTGGGTGGCCTCACCACCTGGTGGCGCGGCCAGGGGTGGGCCCGCGCCATGGGGTGGTGTGGGCTACCCTAGCTCCGGTTCCGTCCCTTTTTCGCTTCGTAGCTTTCCTTATTGACTGAAAACTGCAAAAATATAGTTGGATTGTATTTTCGCAGAACTTTTCTTACCAGAACTGTTACCTAGTTGGAAACAGACTCTGCAGGTCTCTGAATTTGGTCCTCAATCAATTTCTCTGGAGTTATAACTTGAATATCATCGATATCTTCATCTTCATACACTTATTACTAGAGTCATAAAACCCTTCTCTTCCTTATTACACCATTGTCTCCGTTTCCTGGAAATTTCTTTCACACAGTTCTTATTAGCAACATTAGTATAAGTGAAGTGATAAAAACTTTTGAGTCCAACTTCAACTGAAAACCATCAAAACATAAGATACTGTAGCAACTCCTTCCGAAAACCCAAAAAGAATTCAAAAAGGAAGTCGAATAAAGAAGCAAATGCAAGATTGGCAAAATCTGTCAAAACAGACCAGCAGGTAAAGATCAATTTTTTCAAAAATCTTCTGTTGCTCAAATCAAAAAGTGCAAAACAAACGAAAGTCAAATAACACCCTGGGGCAGAAGCACAAACAATTACAGCTCAATCCGATATACAGAGATCTCTCACGAAGTTTTACAGTGAAGCACAAGAATCTGTTTCAGGACAGCAACTTCCCCAAATCTTACTTCTCTCTCATTAGAGGTTGATCTTGGCACAAAAACCAAACAAAAACAGATAAGGAGTGGTTATTACTGAAGTAATAACTTCCAAGACTCAAAGAAACAAAAACAAACTAAAGCAAAAACAAATTGGGTTGTCTCCCATAAAGCTCTTTCTTTATAGCCGTTAAGATGGGCATGATAATTTTGAAGAAGCTCTCATAGGGATATGAATTGAAGTGAAAGAGAGCAATAAGAAGCAAAATCACACACACATTTAAGTCTAACCCACTTCCTATGCAAGGGGATTTTGTAAACAAACAAGTTATTGAAACCAAAGGCAACTTGCATAAGAAGGCAAAAGAAGTGCAACATAAAAGCTTTCAGCATAAAGCGGGGAAACTTGATATTATTGAGATGCATAAGAACACTTTTCCCCCTCTCATAGTAGCTTTCAGCATCATGCATAAACTTAACAATATAGTTATCACAAGGATTATCATAGCAATGATCACTTATTCTAACAGAAAACACAGGAATACTAGCTCTCATAACATTACTATGTGAAACAATATTAGAGGTATCCTTACAAAGGATAGTGTGTCCCTCCTTTTCATATTTAGCAACAAAGTCTTTCACATTTGCTACAATAGGTTCATCAACCATTTGTTTATCAAGTTCAACAGCTTTATTCATACTTTCATCCACCATACTAGCCATCATAGAATGTTCCTTTACCTTAACTGGGAAAGGCATTTTCTCAACATAAGGTTCAGGTAAAACATGATTAGCAGTATAAACTTCAGTATTTCTTGCAGGAACACTCTTAGCAATATCTTTATAAGGTTCATGATACTTATTCCACTTCTTTTTAGGCACTTCAATGTAGGAGGCAAATGCCTTAAAATAAGAAGCAATAGCTTGAGAGTCTAGACCATAAGCATTTTTGATATTTTGAAAGTTATCAGTTCCCATAAAAGATTCAATGTGTTCATAATCATAATTCATACCTGACTTTCTACCTTTGTCATTCTCACAAGCTTCATCATTGTCTTGAATATGGTCTAGAAGGTCCCATTTAACTTCTTCTTCCATACGAGTGAATGATCCAGCACAAGAAGCATCCAATAAATCCTTGTCATGTAGAGGGAGCCTTGCATAAAAGTTGTTGATAATAATATTATTGGGGAGCTCATGAATGGGACATTTGAGCATCAGTAACTTCAATCTCCCCCAAGCTTGAGGTGTACTCTCTCCATCAAGAGGCCAAAAGTTGTATATTTGATTCCGATCTTTATGAATCTCACTAGGAGGATAAAACTTTGAATAAAAGAGAGGCACTATTTCCTCCCATTCTAGAGCTTGACCATTCTTCAGCAGCTTATACCATTCCTCAGCTCTTCCTTTCAGTGATAATGAGAATAAATTCTTCTTAACTTGATCTGTAGTAATACATGCACACTTGAACAACCCGCATAATTCGTGTATAAAGAGTAAATGATCACCGGGATGGACAGTTCCATCCCCAACATAGTAGTTATCCTTAACACGATCAATAATTCTTGTAGGTATTTTGAAAACATCTTTCTCAGCAGGTGGTGGCTTATCTACTACCTTAGCAGTGGTAGTAGCATTACCAAATAAGAAACTCAGCGAATTATCCATAACGAAAATAAAGCAAGTAGCAGAAGTAAACAATACTCACAGTAGAAGTTTCCTTTACCAGTTCCACTCTCCAATAGCGCTTCACCCCCTGGCAACGGCGCCAGAAAATAGTCTTGATGACCCACAAGTATAGGGGGTGTATCGCAGTATTTTCGATAAGTAAGAGTGTCGAACCCAACAAGGAGCAGAAGGTGTTGGCTAGTGGTATGGATCAGGAATTCTCTGCAAATACTTAGCAAACAGATTTTTAGGGGTTTTCGATATAGCAAGTAAAAAAAGTACGAGTAAATAAAAGACAGTAGGAATAAATGCAGCAAGTGGCCCAATCCTTTATGCAGCCAAGGACAAGCCGGTTGTATTACTTAAGATGAACAAACGTTCTCGAGGACACATGGGAAGACTGTCAAGTGCTTTCGCTTCATATAGTCGATTAATCTTCTTTAGCTTGCTAAGTGTTGTGTGGGTGAACCTGTGCTAATGTACCGCCCCATCCAAGACTAATACATACTTGTGATTATACCCCTTGCAAACATCTGTAAGTACAAGAAAGTAATTAAGGTACAAACCTAACCACAGCTTTAAACTCTAAGACCCTTACGTCTCTTATGCAATGGTTTCCTAACGGGGGTTCAGGTTTCTGTAACTCCGGCAACCCCTACGATTAGTAGCTAAATACACAATGCATTCCCCTAGGCCCATATAGGTGAAGTGTCATGTAGTCGACATTCACATGACACCACTAGAAGAAGTACACCACAACTTAAATAACAATCTATTGAATCTTTCTCAACGCAACTCTACTACTAACAACAAGACTTCTCCCATGTCCTCAAGAACAAAACGAACTACCCACAAGACATCATATGGATCATGATAAGAGATGAAATAATGATGTATAACAATCTGAACATAAACAATAATTCAATGGTTCACTCAATAGCATCAACTACAAAGAGTAATCAACACCGGGCAAGTTTCCCCTATGAACTATGCAAGATTCAACGCAATTGTTACAGCAATATGGAGATGGTGATGAGGGTGCTGATGGTGAAGATGGTGGTGATGATGATGATGATCCCGATGAAGTCCAGCTTGATGGTGGTGTTGACGGCGACGATCTCCCCTCTCGGGAAGAAATTCCCCTGGCAGAAATCTGTCTGCCAGAGAGATCTTTCTCTCTCGGTGTTTTCCGCCCCGCAGAGGCGGCGGAATCTTTCTGTGGTCGCTCCCCGAGTCTTAGGGTTTCGGGAGGTTGATATACGCTAGAGGGGAGAGGCTAGAGTGGGCCAGGGCAGCCACACCACTCCCTGGCGTGGCCTAGGCTTGCCCGCGCCATGGGGTGGTGTGGGCCCCCTATGGCCCACCTCCACTCCATCTTCTGGCATCCCGAGTCTTCTGGAAAAATAAAATTTTCCGTATATTTTCCCGGATTTTCTGATCTTCGCGAATTTTGCCTCCAAACAACACCTTTTCCATCAGAATCCTTACGACAGCGGTCCATGCTCCAAAAGTCATCAACCATGCAAAAATAGATGAAATAACATAAGTATCACCTCTCAGTACGAAATATATCAATGAATATTAGTGAATTAAGACATAGAATAGTGATGCAAAATGGACTATCAGGATGCTCAAGGCAAAGGTATGATCTTGATAGGTTCTCTATTTCACCGGTCTCTTGTAGTGTTGGGAGACCGGGTTTAGGATAGATAGCCGTACTATCAAGAGGGGCACTCGAGTGGGTGACTCGTTCGTATCTTTCGGAGAAAGCTCAAACCTTTGCATTCATAGCATCATCTTTCTTGGTTGTTGTTTGGTTCTTGTCCATGTGAGGATCTAGAGCTTGTGGTTATCATCATAACAAGCTCTAGTTCATCAAAAATGGATTTCCCTTGCATATCTTATTGCGTTTTTGATCTTGTGGGTTTTCCGGCTCCACACCTTGGGAGGTATCTCACATATATATTCATGGTATTTTCTCCCTTGGTGATACCTAATATCACCTTGGGAGGTATCTCACATATATATTCATGGTATTTTCTCCCTTGGTGATACCCAATATCCCTTGGGAGGTATCTCACCTTGGGAGGTATCTTCATAACAAGCTCTAGTACCGCTAGGGCATTTTGTCGCCGGTAGTACCGGTGTTAATTCCGGCCTAGGCTATTTGGAGATATTTTGGGACTTCGAGGTGATATTTTGGGATATTTGGAGAATATCGACTGTATTGATTTGAGCCTCGATGGGCTGTTTATATAGATTACAAATGACTTGGACTCCAAGACTAATAGAGATAGAATTACAACTCAAATAGGAGAGAGGAAGGTCGGTGTGGCTAGGGCCGGCTAGGGAACCGACCTATACTCTAATATGAGGTCCAAACCCTAAGGCTTATTGTGAATGTGAAAGCTCTGATCCATCAAAGAGGACCTCGAAGATTCACTTCAATATTTGTGATGAGTTGTTGCAGGAGCCGGGTGAGGAGGACGTCGTCATCGAGCTACCGCCTCGCCATCGATATATTTGTCGGTCTTAGTCTATGGTCGAGGAGGGAGAAAGAAGAAAGTTCCTGATGGCATTTCACATGGTGAGCGTGGCAATCCAATGGTTGACTCGTACTCTGACCAGTTCGGGTATGTTCTAACCCCTATGTAGTATGTTGTCGCCGCAATGCATTAGTTTTAGCCATTTCTGAATTATGTAGTAGTACTTTGTATCAATAATATAAGATATTTTGGTTGGCTAGAAATTAGCCTACCGACGTCTTATATTATGGTACAGAGGCGGTATGTCCTGGCTAGTGGTATCTGAATTATGAAGTGTGGCTAGTGGTTATCAACTTTCGTTTTGTGGGAACGTGAATTGACCTCAGCACAGTTGTGTGTTATATCGATCTAAGGAGCAAAGCCACCAATGATATGTACAATAATACATGAGTCTGATCGGTTATAAGAGTCCACAGTGGACAAGGCATGTACCAATTGGAGTGCTACTCCATATTGACATGTTACAAAAAAGATATCTAAATATTCCTAACAACCTCCTTTAATCACAACCTTGTGAGAGGTTGAGATTATGTTTAAACTCATCAAGATTCTTGACTGGTAAGGCCTTTGCAAAACCATATGCAATTTGATCTTTGCTGGAAATAAATCTGATGTCCAGTAGTTTGCTAGAAACTCTTTCTCTAATAAAGTAAAAGTCAATCTCATTGTGTTTAGTCCTTGCATGAAAGACATAATTCACAAACAAGTATGTGGCTCCAAGATTCTCACACCATAAACATGGCGTTTCTTTCAGTGACACACCTAACTCACCAAGAAGAGCCTCAACCCATATCAACTTAGTTGTGGCATTAGCTAAAGATCTGTACTCAACTTTAATACTTGATCTTGACACTGTGGCTTGTTTTATAACACTCCAAGATATCAAGTTTGGTCCAAAGAATATAGAAAACCCTCATGTAGGCATTCTATCATCAATACAACCTACCAAATCTGCATTAGAAAAAGCACTAAGCAGACTTGAGAAAGACTTCTGAAAAGTGAGTACAACCTTAAGAGTACCCTGGACATATCTCAATATTCTCTTGGTAGCCATCCAGTGAGAGTTTCTTGGAGCATGCAAAAACTGACAAACCTTTTTGACCGAGAAGGATATAGCAGGTCGTGTCAATGTCAAATATTGCAAAGCACCTACAATACTTCTATATTATGTAATATCACTAGGACCAAGAAGAGTGCCCTCATGAAGAGACAACTTCTCAATGGAAGAGAGAGGTGTAGGACATGATGAACAAGTTTTCATACCAACTCTTGTTAACAAATGAGTGGCATATTTTTCCTGTGTGAGAAGTAAACCATCATTGGCTTTCTTTTCCTCAATGCCCCAAAAGAAGTGTAGATCACCCAAATCTTTAAGAGAAAACTCATCCTTTAGGTCACACAGTAATTCAGAGATGGCTTGATCTGAAGAACTAGTGACAATGATATCATCAACATAAATTAGAACAAATATCATAGTGCCTGATTTTTTTAGAGAAAAAGTGAGGTGACTGATATAGAAGGAACAAAACCAAGAGCTTACAGTTTTGTACTTAGCTGGAATACCACGCTCGAGGAGCTTGTTTGAGACCATAAAGAGCCTTGTCAAGCTTGCATATGTAATGTGGAGTTTGAGAATCCTCGAAACTTGGGGGTGTTTCTTGTAAATCTTCTCTTCCAGAACGCCATGGAGAAACACATTCTTGACATCTAACTGCCACAAACTCTAGCTGCCACAAACTCTAGCCTCTAGAGACAACAACTGAAAGGACAAGTCTAATAGAGGCTGCCTTTACAACAGAGCTGAAGGTGTCTTCATAGTCAATGGCATACCTTTGCTTGAAGCCTTTTTTAACCAGACAGGCTTTGTATCTATCAATCGTACCATCAACATTTCTTTTAATACGGTACAACCACTTGCATTCAATAAGATTCTTTGTAGAATTTGGTGGAACAAGTCTCCAAGTCTTGTTTTGAAGAAGAGCATCATATTCTTCTGTCATAGCTTGACGCCAACAGTTATCTGAAAGAACTTCTAAAAGTATACTTGGTTCTCCTATAGATGTAAACAGACCCTAGCGAATAGTATCGTCCGTATACTGCTTAGGTTACCTGATACCTTTTTGAAGACAACTCCGAGGCTCTAAAACTGGTTCTTCTTCTAGCACATCATTATTTCCTGACGCTTCATTATTTTCTGCAACAACATCATGTCCAAGTTCAATTTCTGGTGGCATAGTATCATGTGTCACAATAGCATACACCGAACCCTGGCTTCCATCGATGTCGCTGTTACTTTCCTCCGCGTTGTGTTTGAGTGGGTCGCTAGCACTGGCGCTTTCCTCTGCGTCGCATTTGGCGTCATCCTAGGCACCGCATCGCGTCCATGCAAATACACGTGCGAGCTACACATCACTGTCATCCACATGCTGGCGAGAGGGCGCAAAAGGCAGTGAGCGGGAGCGGACCAGGATGGGCCCCAAGGAGCATTGATGGCGCGGGTACGTGACGATAATCGGTGGCGCGCGTGGGAGTCTCTCTGGTTGGTTGCACGAGGACCAAAAAATCAGCCCTGATACGTGTGTGCTCCCATATGAGACAGGAACAAAATCTACATTGGATCCAGCGCCTCTGTTATTTGACTCATTTGTATTTTCTTAGTTCGTTGTAGCACCAAAATATGTAATTTATTCACTAATTTGCACAAAATTTCTGCCTATTTCTTATTGGGCAGCGACCTCATCTACAACAATAGTTTTCTAACAGGCTTTGTCCATGATTAGTAACATGTGGTATAATAGGCAAACTCATGCAATCATCAATGTGTGTCTCCCCATTATGTGATGGTAAAAGAAGGATGTCATGTTTGAGACAAGAGCCAATATTGGGAATTAAAGAAGCAAAAGGAACCACATTCTCATCGAACACCACATCTCTTGAAACATAGACACAACCTGTTTTAGTGTCTAGACACTTGACTCCTTTGTACCGAGTACTATAGCCTAAAAGCACACATTGAGTGGAGCAGAAGGCTAATTTTGTATTGTTATAGGGACGGAGATTATGCCAACATGCACAACCAAAAACTCTGAGAGATTCATAATTAGTTTGGCATGAAGGAGACGCTCAATAGGAGTATCAAAATTTATCACTTTGCTAGGAAGCAAGTTTATGAGGAAAGTGGCTGTGAGGAAATCTTAATCCTAAAACTTGAGGGGCATGGATGCATTGGCAAGTAAAGCAAGACCAACTTCAACAATATGGCGATGTTTATGTTCTACAGAACCATTTTGTTGATGTGCATGTGGGTAGGATACATGATGGGTGATGCCCATTTTCTGGAAAAAGCTATTAAAATTTTCATATTCACCACCCTAATCAGTTTGCATGGTGATGATTTTCCTATCAAATTTTCTTTCAAGAAGTTGCTAAAAATTAAGAAAGACTTGATAAACCTAAGAACGCTTCTTGATCAAATAAATCCAAGTAAATTTACTAAAATCATCAATAAGTCTTACATAATATGAATGTTTGCCAATAGAGGTAGGTGTTGGTCCCCATACATCAGAAAAACTTGCTACAATGGAACAGTGGAAACACTAGTATATACATGATATGGTAACTGATGTCTCTTAGCTAGTTGATAAGAATCATAAATGTATGGGTTCATTTTAGGTGAATGAAAAATATGATGTTTCCTAAGAATTTGCTGCACCACAAAGGATGATGGATGTCCTAAACGGCGATGCCATGTAGAAGATGCCAACTTTATTGTAATGAAGGCTTGCTTGGAAGACTTGGTAGGCAAGGGTACTAGAGGGTAGAGACCATCGTGGCATGGACCTTTAAATAGAGTTCTCCTTGTGGCCCGATCCTTAATCAAGAAAAAATATGGGTGAAACCCAGGGAAGACATCATTATCAAGTGTAAGCTTATGTATAGAAAGAAGGTTCTTAGATGCACATCTCGAACATGAAAAATATTTTTGAGGTGCAAAGAATTATGGAGAGTGCAACATTGAATGACCAATATGAGAAAATTTCAAACCATTACCATTGCCCATGTGAACTTGATTGCATTCTGTGTATTTCTCCTGGATGGACAACTTACTCATATCATTGACTACATGGTTTTTGGCTCTAGTGTTAGAGTACCATTAGGTTTCTACACTGTAGTAGGTCATGTTGGCACCCTTTTCACCATGATCTCCACCACGAACACCATCATCACGACGATCATCAGGGCGATCACAGTTATTCCGGAACCTCCACCAATAGTCATTGGCAGGATGACCATGGATCTTGCAGATCTGGCAGGTAACATTGACATAGGGAGTGGGAGCGCGACCACTCCGACATCCATCATCACGCCCATCATCTCCACATCGCCCTCCATCATCGTCATGAGGCGATAGCGATCATCATAAGGACAATCACCACCACCAGTACGACGCTCATCATAACAATCACAATGGTCATCATATCGGTCATGGCGCCCACGATCGTCCTGACGATCATCATAGCAATCTTGATCTCGGCGTCCACCACGGTCATCATAGCGATCTTGGCGCCCATAGTCATCCTGACGGGGTTGGTCATCTTGGCGACCTGGTGGTGGAGGGCGATTCCCACTCCCGCGTACCATGTTGGCTGATGAGATGAACACGTCACCACCATCAGACTTGTGCAATTGATCAAATGCCTTGAGTTGACTGACCAAAGCAGTTAGATTATTCAGATTGGCATTTACATCCACCTTTAGTGTGTTGTATGAATCTTCAAGGCCATGCAAGATTGACCATATCAGCTCATCCTCATCAAGAGGCTTTCCTGCAGCGGCGAGTTCAGAGGCGATTGTTTTCATCTTGTCAAAGTATTTTTCAGCCGAAAGATCTCCCTTCTTCATATCATTCAGAGTAGATCGAAGCTGTTGGGCCTGGTAACGAGGAGTCGTAGCGAGGGACTCGATTGCCTTCCACACTTCAATAGAAGTATCAAGACCCGATGACATGAGATAACAAGTCTGGAGACAGCAAGTTTAAGATGTACTGCATAACTTGTTGATCCCGCGTGATCCACGTGGAGTACTCGGGGTTTTCGACCTTGATCCACTAGCCATTGTCCTCAACTTCAATTTCCTCCATAGGGGCAACCTCGAGTCCCTTTTCTAGATTAAGGACCTGGGCACCACGTAAGGCATGGATGACAAGTGCTTTCCAGACAAGTGTGTTGTCACGGGTAAAGAGCTAGGCTAGCGGTGCTCCTAGGGCTGGGCCAACACAATTACCGATGACGTCGAAGAAGACAACGGCGACAGCAAAAAGATTGCAGCGACAACAGGGTTTTGTAGTTGTGGCGCGGCGACAGAAATTGCGGCGGCGCGGGTGTATGGGCTTGTGGTTGTAAGTTTTTGAGTATCAGGTTGTAGGTAGCGGCAACAGAGAGGCTGCGCGACGGCCGGTTGTAGTTTTTTTGGATTGTGTTTTGCGGCGATGATAGAGAACTGAAGTGGCAGAAGTTTGCGGCGGGGGGCGATGTGGGTTTCAGCAACTAGGTCAAGGAAGAGTGGGCTCTGATACTATATCAACTTTTGGTTTGTGGGAACGTGCCTTGGCCTCGGCACGGCTGTTTATATAGATCGAAGGGGCAAAGCCACCAAAGATACCTACAAGAATACATGAGTCCGATCGGTTACAAAAGTCCACATCGGACAAGGCATGTACCAATTGGAGTACTACTCCATATTGATATGTTAAAAAAAGGATATCTAAATACTTCTAACAGTGGTTTGTAATATATTTGAATGAAGTCTATGGTTGAATTATTTTATTATGGCTAGTGATTTGTAGTATATTTGAATTTGAGGCTCTATTTCAAGTTATGTTGAACGAAACAGAAAATGGACAAAATAGACACATCACATCTAGGAACACGTGGGATGCTCTAGGGCACCTCTACTTAAACCATGGACAAATAAGGACTAGCAGGGGACAGGGGAATCTCAAAAAAAAACCGGGGACGGGGAAGAAAACCTCCTTGAGAGTGGATAATTATTAAATCCCCCACCTTTTCTTGTGTTTCAAAAAAGAAAAATTCAAGCTGCGTTTCTGCTGGTTTCATGCTCCCTGTCTACTGAGACTCTTAACTTATCATTAAGAATCTAGCATAGTGCTCAATTTTCTAACCAAGATTTATGAATAACTGGTGTAGTTAGACTAAGGCAAAATTTTCTAACCAAAATTTATGAAGCACTCGTCTAGTTAGACTCTCAAGCAGGGATACAGGAAAGGGCCAGATTCATAAGATACGACACCTACAAGGTTTATTACGTCCAATTTGTTTCAAAACGTACTTCCTAACTTAAAATCTTTAGACTTCCAATTACTGCTACTACAAAAAAAAAATGGTGGTCAGTACTGTTTCTGAATAAATAACTTATTATGCACTCCCTCTGTTTCATTTTTTTTTTCATGATTTCAGTCAAATTTAAATTACAATTACAGCATGAATTATGGAATCGAGATAGTATGTTCCAGATGGTGAGAATAATGAATCATTCTCGTTTGTTTGTTTTTTCAATAAAAGAGAACACGATTTTGCTTGGTTTAGTAGGCGTGTGCCCACCGTGTGTTGACAAAGGACAACAGATAGTTCCGAAGTTCATCTACCTGCCAACTTGCAAAAGCAAATACGCCTACCATTGGCTCTGCAATACCACATTTTTTTTGTTCTTGTCGCTCTTTCTCATCTCTCCTACCTACCTAGACCTAATTATAGACCAGGCCACTTGCATAGTCTGATCAGTTAGAATCTTCTATTGGTCGCTTCACAGTTGGATTACATTCAGTCTCTGCAAGCATTTGTTTTAAAAATAACATTGTTCACATGATTACATCCACACTCTAGTGGAGTTAGTCCTAAATAACGCGGTTGCAGATCATTTCAACGAAGCATCGGAGCTGCCAAGGGGCCTACTTGTATCCAAAGCTCCCACTTGTCTAAAGAGTAAAGAATCAGGCAAATTTGGACGTGCATACAAAGCAGCATATGTCAGCATTTTAGCTGGAGTTGTTGTGATTCAAAATAAACGAACATACATGAGGGCTGTTGTAATTCATTTTAGCTGTGGGTTGTATTCAAATGATACAACTTGGCCTATATGTCTGACGGTGGCTAAGGGGGCGGACCTGATCCGGAGCGCGACACTCCTCTCCGTCGAGCAGCGGCGACTCCTTCCCCCGAGATCTCCGGCGGTCTTCCCCCTCCTCTCCCCTTTGTTCCGACAAGGGGACAACTGCGGGCACCTGGTCGGAATCGATAGTGGACACGGGTTCTGCAAGCTAGCACAAGCCCACAAGTAAACCTTTTTTCTTCATACAGTCCCGACATATTCATACCCTTTAAACACACCTTCAATATTCCACATGTTTTCTGTATTGGCTAAAACTCGTGTAGCAGGAATGTCGTGTTTGGTGTATTTGTTTATGTGGCTCTGTGAGTTTTCTCTTAGGCTTGACTATTGGTGTGTGGGTGTTGCCCCTGTATTGTTGATGTTCGGGTGGACTTGGCCCTGTTGTTGGTGTGTTATTATTGTAGGTTTTGTTTTCTTCTTGAAAAACTAGGCACTTTCTTCTTAATTGACATATGAGACAAAGCATTTGTCTCCGTTTCAAAAAAAAACTCATGTAGCAGATCAACATGTGCACAATTAGATCCCTTTAGACTTTCTAAAAGAAATACAATAAAGTCATTTTATTTACAGGGATAACAATCTAAAGTGTATTGAAGGTGTATCCTTTAGTTGTGACATTAAAATATCAAGAAAATATCCTGAAGTGTTGGAATAACACTTAAACATGTTAAGAAAATTAAAAAAAAAAAACAGCACTTCAGTTTGTTGGTGAAAGATGGGAGCGATACGAGGAGAAAAAGGCACATAACATACCTTGCAACTACAAAACAGTTATGCTCTCTCTGTCCCAAAATATACAGCTTGCCAAAGCGTGTTATATTGTGGGACTAGGAGTAGTGTATTGGTACACATTCTTTTCAGCTTCTTCCCACACGAATTTTCCATGCCATAGATAGAAAACTTACATTGTGATCCCCGCAAAAAAAACTTACATTGTGAGCATGCCAAGTATAAAAATGTCTACTACTATTTCACATGGATGCGTTAGATGACCCACTACATTACCGGTAGTATATGGCGATTTTTTAAAATAATACACTTTTTTTAATTAATTTGACAAGTGTTGCGTGAATTCAGCATTTTACATATCTAATGCTTTGTTGGCCAGGGCGTCGCCGAATAGAGCCATTCGGCCTGGGCCTCGCCGAGTGATCTCTCGGCTGACATGCCACCTGCAATCGGTTAGGCCGTGGCTGATTGGCTCAGTCGGTCAGGGCCTAGCCGACTAGGGCTGACCCAATCGGCCTGGCCGAAGCCCAATGCTCCTTTCGGTCAGGCCCAGGTCGAGTGGCTTAATCGGCCAGGCACGGACCGAGTAGACAAGTCGGCTTGCCCCTAACCAAATCCTGCATGATCAATGCAAGTCCTAAACGTCTAAATTAGTTTTCGGTTCTCGCCATTTATCTCCCGCCAGCCGATTCCCGCCACTATCTCCCGCCGTTTATGTCTCGCCAGCCGATTCCCACCATGATTTCCCGCCGTTTATCTCCCGCCAGCCGATTCACGCCACTATCTCCCGCCACGTTTTCCCGCCTATTTGTCCCATTGCCTCTATAAATTCAGGCACCGAGATGTTCTCTCTTCACCCAGTTCAATTGTTCCTCCTCTTTCTCTCGCATTTCTTCTCCTCTCCATCATGAGTGTGCTTTGTTCGGACCCAGAGTATAGGCCTAGGAAGATGAAAGTTGCTAGGTTGCCACAAGGGGTGACACACGGGCGTTGTTGGTGCGGCCATCTCGCCAAGGTCAAGGAGTCGATCGATTTCTCCACCTGCATGGGCATGAAGTTTTTCATGTGTCCCAACTACGACGCAAGCCCGCCCCGACAAGCAAGTTCGTCATACGAGAGGCCTTTGGTATGTTCGCAGAACATGGTTAATATGAACCATTCATGTTGTCAACACCCGGATTTTTAATCCCAGATGTCTGTTATGCCATACATCGTAATCCCAGGATTACCATTTTTGCCAGACATAACAGATTGGATATCACAGTACATCATCCATTACAAACCATAATAAGGTCTTACACGAATAAAGGATATCATGATCCGGTCTTAATACAAACAGGTAGCGGAATAATAAGCGTAGCGGTGGGCTCCATCTTCAGTGTCACAAGCAATGCTGACGATGGGAGATAGTCCTAGTTTTCGTAGCCGTCCTGCTGTCCTTCTTCGGGATAGTCCTCTTCATAGTCTGGCCACGGGAATAGCCAGGGACAAAGCCATGAGTACTCTTTAAGTACTCGCAAACTATCACTAACAAGTAAGGTAGTTCTACTAGAAATGCTAGGTTCTAAGTTTATTTGCAAGGTTAAGTTTGAAACCTAAGCTGAGTTCAGAAGTAAAGAAAGATAAAATAAAGTTCAAAAATCACTTAAGTGGGGAAACTAGTTTTCATAGTCACAACCCTGTTGTGGTCAAGTTAAAGTCACAAATCATTTCATAAGTCATTTTGAAAGCATCTAACGACGGAACAGTATGGCCACTCCAACTGTCCATGACCGCGGACGCAACTATTCGAATAGTTTGACACTTTGCAGAGGTGGTACACTTTCACCATAAAATTTGATACATCCTTCAGTGATAATCCTGAATCATCATACTTAGTATGCGGATAATCAATCATAACCTTTCAATTACACACCCTAGTACAAGCACCTCTCCTATGAGCTTGGCCTCCCAGCCATGGCCATCTGCCATCCTGGGCACTGCATAGGTGGACAACATTGAGAGGTAGCCTCAGCTCAAACCTCTCCCGCGAGGGAACCCATACTAATGCATATAAACTTCCGGCTAAGCCTTACCCAATTCAGGTATTGTGGTTGTACGGTAAATTTGGAATGGTATCGCATCCGAACCCAACCATCAGTTTTTATAAAGGGCTAAGGCGCATGCCTCAACATTTTCATCATCATAAACCATTTGTGTTTCTCAACACATGTCAAAACATCTCAAAAGAATGACTCATCATTCCAAGGTTTTCATAATCATTTTCACCAAGTATTCCCATCTAAAGTGATCAAGTTTTATGCTTAGCACTAGCAACTAAGGTTAAGAGTGTTCACTAATGAGGGATGCTAATATCAATCTCATGCCATAGAATGACATCTAATTCTAACTATATAGGCCAAGTTTTATACTCTTTATGCTATCTATAAGAAAAATAAAGAATTTTGGTAAAGTAAAAAAAAGTAAAGCTTGCAAGTAAAACTTGAGATGGGTATAACTCAAAAGGTATAACCAAAGCATGCTTAAGGCATTTTTCTTAGGTTATCAAGCTTGCAAGGGTTAGCTTGCATTGTTAATGATGGCTTGCCTTGGTTGGTGCAGTGATTGAAGTTCTCCTCGTCTTCTTCGGGGTAGAACTCCTCCTCCTCGTAGACTTGGTCGGTACTATCGTCTATAAATATATACGGGGTACACAATCACCAAACAATACTTAACTAGTCTAATTAACACACTAAGTCATACACTTGATGATCTAGTATCATCTCAATCATCACAAGATTTAATGAACTAGTTTCATTTATTTTATTTGAGAAAAGTAATTTCTACTCATTGAAAATGTTTAAGATTTAATATTCTCCAATTAAAATATGGGATCATGTGGACACATGTCATCACCACATATTCTAATACATGGGAATGTGATTTAAAGTGTTGGTCACATTTTATAAAGTTTAAGTTTATTATTTACTCAATTTAAAGTGACTAGAAATATCCTAATAGCATTCTTTTGGTACTAGTCCAAAGTCACTGCATGCAAACCTAAATATTATTACATATTTAGATAGGTACTGTTTAATGTGATTTTTTAGAGTTGGAATCAACTCAAAAACTATTATGGGTAAATTTTGAAAAATGTTTGAATGTAGAAAAGTTTATGTCTTGTTATTTTTGCTATAGATTATCTCTAATTCCAAATGACTTAAATCCAACGGCTTGGATAGATATTTTTATTACCTTTCTAGCAAAATTTGAATCATGCATTTTGGTTAAGTGGATCTCTCTAAAATGATTTTTAAACAAGTGGACATAATCTAGTTTATATCTAAATAGAAAAACATCTATTTGAATTTGTGGACTAGCGTGGGAAACTAAACGGGTCGGCCCAGTGGCGCTCCACGGCACAGAGGGCAACTGATAGGGGGGGTCCGCATGTCAGCGGTTGATCCTAATGCGAAGCAGTACCGGGCGATATCAGCCGTGCGATTAGAACAGAAATTGACGACTAACATTCATCGTCTCCGGTGAATAGCTCCGGCGATAACTAACCCTAACGCGGCACGGTGGGGGTCTATTAGGGGATTACCAGGGCTCCAGCTAATGTGGCAATGGGGCCAATTGAACTGGTGGACGACGGCGGTTCCAGGCGTGGTCGCGGCGGCTCCTGGGGTGGTCGCAATCAGCGACGCCCTTCTCCTCCAGTGGCGGCCAACTCTAGTGGAATTCCGGCGACTAAGAGCTTGATTGGCTCCGAGGAGAAGTAGGGAAGGCTCAGTGGTGAGAGGGGAGATGAGTGGTGTGTAGAATGAGGCTGGGGGTGGCCTCCTTTTATAGGCTTGACGATGGGACAGAGCGGCGTGGGCAGGTGATGGTGGTGACTTGGCTACGGGCTGCTAGAGGCGTGGCTGCGAGCGGCGGTCGATGTGCGGTCCCCTGGCGGTCCGCTACGGCGTAAAGGCATGGCTAGGGGCGGTGGTATGTGGTCGGGCGCGGCCCGTGCTCTGCGCAGCAGAGGCGGCTGATGTCTACGCACTTCTATTCTTGTAGATAGTTGTTGGGCCTCCAAGTGCCGAGGTTTGTAGAACAGTAGCAAGTTTTCCCTTAAGTGGATCACCCAAGGTTTATCGAACTCAGGGAGGAAGTGGTCAAAGGTATCCCCTCTCAAGCAACCCTGCAATCAAGATACAAGAAGTCTCTTGTAATACACTTGTCAGGTGTATAGGTGCACTAGTTCGGCGAAGAGATAGTGAAATACAAGTGGTATAGATAATTATAAGTGGTAACGGTGATACAAAATAGCTTGATGGCGTGGAAGAGACTAAAGGCAAACTGAAATAAAGATGAAAGCAAGCAAACATATAACAGATCTAATTGCAATCGGTGTTTCAATGCTTAGAAACAAGGCCTAGGGATCATACTTTCACTAGTTCACACTCTCATATAAATATATTCTTCTTTATGATACTACGCTGAACTACTCTCCGGTTGGACACTCTAATCGTTGGTAGGGCTATAACAACACACCTCAAAGTTCATATTTCCCATCTAGAAAACCCCACACTGTCACCTTGAGTACTAGATCAGTCCAACAAACACCACAATTTCATAAAGACATCCAACTCCAAATATAACTGATAACAAGTATTTGTAATCTCTAGCCTAAGTGCCACCATGGTGTGCACGATGTCAGTTTCACACACATGGGAAGAGCAGAGATCTATTAAAGCACTTGAGTAGCAAGGTAGATCTATAGATTAAAAGCTCATGATCTCAATAAGATCATGCATAGAGAGAGATATGAACACATAGCTACCGGTAGAACCTTAGCCTCGAGAGAGAACTACTACCTCCTCATCATGGGAATCAGCAATGGTGATGGAGATGGCGGTGGAGATCGATGGAGATGGCTCCGGGGGCACTTCCCCATCCCGACAGGGTGCGAGAACAGAGACTTTCTGTCCCCCGAATGTCCCCTTCGGTGGTGGCGGGGCTACGGAAATTTTCGTGGCTGGAGGCTTGATGATTTAGGGTTTTCGCATCGGGAGGAATATATAGGCGAAAGGACAAGGTCGGTGGAGCCTGGAGGGGCCCACACCACCTGGTGGCGCGGCCAGGGGGACCCGCGCCACCCTATGGTGTGGCTGGCTGAGGACCCACAAGTATAGGGCGTGTATCGCAGTATTTTCGATAAGTAAGAGTGTCGAACCCAACGAGGAGCAGAAGGTGATGGCTAGTGGTATGGATCAGGAATTCTCTGCAAATACTTAGCAAACGGATTTTTAGGGGTTTTCGATTTAGCAAGTAAACAAAGTACGAGTAAATAAAAGACAGTAGGAATAAATGCAGCAAGTGGCCCAATCCTTTATCTAGCGAAGGACAAGCCGGTTGTATTACTTAAGATGACCAAACGTTCTCGAGGACACATGGGAAGACTGTCAAGTGCTTTCACTTCATATAGTCGATTAATCTTCTTTAGCTTGCTAAGTGTTGTGTGGGTGAACCTGTGCTAATGTATCGCCCCATCCAAGACTAATACATACTTGTGATTATACCCCATGCAAACATCCGTAAGTACAATAAAGTAATTAAGGTACAAACCTAACAACAACTTTAAACTCTAAAACCCTTACGTCCCTTGTGGAATGGTTTCCTAACATGGGTTCAGGTTTCTGTCACTCCAGCAACCCCTACGATTAGTAGCCAAATACACAATGCATTCCCCTAGGCCCTTATAGGTGAAGTGTCATGTAGTCGACGTTCACATGACACCACTAGAAGAAGTACACCACAACTTAAATAACAATCTATTGAATCTTTCTCAATGCAACTCCACTACTAACAACAAGACTTCTCCCATGTCCTCAAGAACAAAACGAACTACTCACAAGACATCATATGGATCATGATCAGAGATGGAATAATGATGTATAACAATTTGAACATAAACAATAATTCAATGGTTCACTCAATAGCATCATCTACAAAGAGTAATCAACACCGGGAAAGTTTCCCCTATGAACTATGGCAAGATTCAACCAATTGTTACAGCAATATGGAGATGGTGATGAGGGTGCTGATGGTGATGATGATGATGGTGATGATGATGATCCCGATGAAGTCCAGCTTGATGGTGGTGTTGATGGCGACGATCTCCCCTCTCCGGGAAGGAATTCCCCCGGCAGAAATCTGTCTGCCGGAGAGATCTTTCTCTCTTGGTGTTTTCCGCCCCGTAGAGGCGGCGGAATATTTCTGTGGTCGCTCCCCGAGTCTTAGGGTTTCGGGAGGTTGATATACGCCAGAGGGGAGAGGTTGGAGTGGGCCAGGGCAGCCACACCACCTCCAGGCGCGGCCTAGGCCTGCCCGCGCCATGGGGTGGTGTGGGCCCCTGTGGCCCACCTCCACTCCATCTTCTGGCATCCTTAGTCTTCTGGAAAAATAGGATTTTCCGTATATTTTCCCGGATTTTCTGATCTTCGCGAATTTTGCCTCCAAACAGCACCTTTTTCATCAGAATCCTGACTGCAGAAGTCCATGCTCCAAAAGTCATCAACCATGCAAAAATAGATGAAATAACATAAGTATCACCTCTCAATACGAAATATATCAATGAATAATAGTGAATTAAGACATAGAATAGTGATGCAAAATGGACGTATCAACTCCCCCCAAGCTTAGACTTCGCTTGTCCCCAAGCGAAACTGAGCTCAATAAACATGACCTCAGGTTTATGGAGTGAAGAGTCGATAAAAGAATACGGACAAGAAGCATCACATTCATCAAATACATAGATCATAATAGAAGACAACTCACTATTATATAACTCAACTTGCAATGAGTAAAGGAAACACAATAAAGATACATAAAGTGAATCATAATTGGTAATGGCAAACTTAGCTCTTGGTCGAAGAATAGTTGATAATTTGCTGGAGTTCACAAATAGCTGGTTTTCAATGAAAGCTTTCAAAGTAGTAAACATCAAGATAAGAGCAATGTGAAAACAAGGAACATAAGAGACATGATTGAATAAATCATCATATGAATGAATGAAACACATCAACTCAAAATACTTGCTGAGATAGAAGGGAGTAGGTTTACTGACTCAACTACAAAGTAAAAGAAAGGCCCTTCAAAGAGGGAAGCAGGGATTGCAAGTCTCATAAAGGGCTCCCAAAAATTATGATACTTACTAGCTTTCAGCTCTCATTGCCCCTATCATAGGCATCTTTAGGTGATTAAGGTTAAAGTGATCAAAAATGACGATATGCATTGACAAGTTGTAAGTTGAGAATCTCATGTCCCTTGAATACGAGGGCCGCTCCTCATGCTACTCAAGTTTAGTCACCAGTAAGTTCTTGTCATCGTAAGCATATGTGTATCATTGGGAATCGCCAACGGGGTACCCCTTGCTCTATGATACGGAAGAATCCCCATATCAAAATGACAAGGCAAGCAGACAACAAGTATCTCAGCAATCTTCTTATTTACCATGGGAATATGGTGCTTTTTTCTCTCTTTCCTCTTTTCATAATCTCTTTTTTCTTTTCTTTTTCTCTTTTTTTCTCAATCTCTTTTTTTTATAAGAAGAATGCTTCATAGATACTCGTTATGGTTACGCTGCAGGTTTCCACCATGTCAGCATGGATTAGGCCACCGGCCCAGGCATTTCTCTAACACATATGCATAACTCCATGGACTTACAAGCTCCCCTTTCATTTCACACCAACGACATCCATAGACAAAAGAACATGATATCAACTTGGTACAAAGTACCAGTGTAATGTTGAAAGCGTTCCCCATGACAACATGGTTCTGCTAATTCACAACTTACAAAGCGCAAGCATATACGCAACATAGGTGAGCATAATGGTTCAAGTTTATTAAATGCAAGAAAGTAAATTGTGCCATCAAGTTCGTGAGAGCTTTAATCACTAATTTTCGCATAACAAGTTAAATTTGGGCGGTAGACAAAACAAGAATTTACTTGGAATAGCAATAATGCTACTAGGTAGGTATGGTGGACGCAAATGGCAAAGGTTTTGGTTTAAAGGAGTGGATGCACAAGAAGAATACCCTCTCAGTACAGGTTTTTGGCTAGCAAGGTTGGGTAGCAAGTACAAGAGTTGAAGGAAACAAACAAACATACAAATGATAAAGACAAACATGCAATCTTCCATGGAAGCACAAAAGATCTTAACTAGAGAATACTAGACTTATGAGCAAATCAAGAAAGAAAGATGATGAAATTATTTTTCTCTAGAGTACTTCTATCTTTTTCTTTTCAACTCTCAAAAAGGTGTTGCTACTGACCGAGCCAGGTTTGCCAAAACCAACTAAATTAACTCAATGATCCCAGAGTGCTACCAATACTAATAACAAGATCAATCATATAACCACGAATT
Organism: Avena eriantha; assembly: GCA_910589775.1. Classification (NCBI taxonomy): domain Eukaryota; kingdom Viridiplantae; phylum Streptophyta; class Magnoliopsida; order Poales; family Poaceae; genus Avena; species Avena eriantha. Next base: position 19,941,040 of record OU342740.1, read on the forward strand.
GAAAACTAACATAAGCTATTGCAAAAGAGTGAATGATAGAACTTCTCATTAATATTCCATAACAGAAACTCACACCAAGGGTACATATCTAACGAGAGAGGGGACACTTCCATAATGCAAACCGTACTACATAATAACTCTTCCATTCATGATATGACTCTACTAAAAAGGTAAAAAGATAGAAGATAGTGATTTGATACCGTGGCACTCCCCCAAGCTTGGAACAAACCAAGAGGATGCCAAACCTAATGAAGAATTACTCCTTAGGTGGTGGTGGTATCCTATTGATGAGCTCTTTGATAAATTTCCCAAAGTCCTCAATCTCGAAGGTGAGAGTACGAATCAACTTCGAGTTGTGCTCAATACGGCCCATAATCATTTCAGTTTGTGGATCCCAGCTCTTGTGATTCTTTTTTCCATTCTTCCCACTTGGATTCTTCTTTTCCTGCATGGTTATGGATAAAGGTATGGAAGGGATTCTTGGTGTGTGGAGGAGGTGTCTGTGGTGCCAAGCAGTGACGCGGAGGCTTCCCTCCAGTTGACATCCGTGCAGTCCTTCTGATCCTGGCAGGGTTGGACACCACTCCAATGCTTGCAACGGTAGTGCCGGTGTGCTTTGCCTCCTCTTCACCTTCACTCTTGATCTCCTTGTCCTTCCCGAGGTCTTGGAGGTCTTCCTCCATAGGTTCCTTCCCTTTATCCTTGGCGGACATCATTGTGCTTCTAAGCTTTCAAAGAGTATGTCCTGACAGAAATAGATCGATCAAAAACACGACGAAAACATGATATACGAACCTCTGGGGATCCGGGGGGTTATATATTACAAAGTTTCATATCGAAAGGAAGGTACTGGGAGAAAACGAGTCGGAGAAGGAGTCTGGGGTGGACTCACCACCTGGTGCGTGGCCAGGGGAGGGCCCGCGCCATAAGGTGGTGTGAGCCACCCTGGCTCCGTTTTCGTCCCTTTTTCGCTTCATAGCTTTCCTTATTAACTGAATACTGCAAAAATATAGTTGGATTGTATTTTCGTGGAACTTTTCTTACCAGAACTGTTACCTAGTTGGAAACGGACTATGCAGGTCTTTGAATTTGGTATCTAGTAGATTCTTCTGAAGTCATCACTTGAATATCATCAATATCATCATCTTCATACACTTATTACTTGAGTCATAAAACCTTTCTCTTGCTTATTACACCATTATCTCCACTACCTGGAAATTTCTTTCACACAAAACTTCACACAGTTCTCATTAGCAACATTAGTATAAGTGAAGTGATAAAACCTTTTGAGTCCAACTTCAACTGAAAACCATCAAAACATAAGCTACTATAGCAACTCCTTCCGAAAACCCAAAAATAATTCAAACAGGAAATCGAATAAAGAAGCAGATGCAAGAGTGGCAAAATCTGTCAAAACGGACCAGCAGGTAAAGATTAATTTTTTCGAAAATCTTCTGTTGCTCAAATCAAAAAGTTCAAAACTAACGAAAGTTAAATAACGACCTGGGGCATAAGAACAAAAAAATTACAGCTCAATCCGACAGATAGAGGTCTCTCACGAATTTTTACGGTGAAGCACAAAAATCTGTTTCGGGACAGCAACTTACCCAAATCTTTACTTCTCTCTCATTAGAGGTTGATCTTGACTCAAAAAACAAAAAAAATGGATAAGGAGCAGTTATTATTGAAGTAATAACTTCCAAGACTCAAAAAAACAAAAACAAACTAAAAGCAAAAACAAATTGGGTTGTCTCCCATAAAGCTCTTTCTTTATAGCCATTAAGATGGGCATGATAATTTTGAAGAAGCTCTCCTAGGGATATGGATTGAAGTGAAAAAGAGCATTAAGAAGCAAAAAACACACACACATTTAAGTCTAACCCACTTCCTATGCAAGGGGATTTTGTAAACAAACAGGTTATTGAAACCAAAGGCAACTTGCATAAGAAGGAAAAATAAGTACAACATAAAAACTTTCAGCATAAAACGGGGAAACTTGATATTATTGAGATGCATAAGAACACTTTTCCTTCTCTCATAATAACTTTCAGTATCATGCATAAACTTAACTATATAGCTATCACAAGGACCATCATAGCGATGATTACTTATTCTAACAGAAAACACAGGAATACTAGCTCTCGTAGCACTACTATGTGAAACAATATTAGAGGTATCCTTACAGAGGATAGTGTGTCCCTCTTCCTCATACTTAGTGACAAAGTCTTTCACATTTGTTATTATAGGTTCATCAACCATTTGTTTATCAGGTTCAACAGCTTTTTTCATACTTTCATCTACCATACTAGCCATCATAGAATATTCCTTTACCTTAATTGGAAAAGGCATTTTCTCAATATAAGGTTTAGGTAAAACATGCTTAGTAGTATAAACTTCAGTATTTCTTGCAGGAACATTCTTAGCAACATCTTTATAAGGTTCATGATACTTATTCCACTTCTTTTTAGGCACTTCAATGTAGGAAGCAATAGCTTGAGAATCTAAACCATAAGCATTTTTAATATTTTGAAAGTCAACAGTTCCCATAAAAGATTCAATGCATTCATAATCATAATTTATACCTGACTTTCTACCTTTGTCATTCTCCCAAGCTTCAGCATTGTCTTGAATACGGTCTAGAAGATCCCATTTAACTTCTTCTTCCATGCAAGTGAATGATCCATCACAAGAAGCATCCAATAAATCCTTGTCATGTAGAGGGAGCCTTGCATAAAAGTTGTTGATAATAATATTGTTGGGGAGCTCATGAATAGGACATTTGAGCATTAGTAACTTCAATCTCCCCCAAGCTTGAGCTGTACTCTCTCCATCAAGAGGCCAAAAGTTGTATATTTGATTCCGATCTTTATGAATCTCACTAGGAGGATAAAACTTCGAATAAAAGAGAGGCACTATTTCCTCCCATTCCAGAGCTTGACCATTCTTCAGCAGCTTATACCATTCCTCAGCTCTTCCTTTTAGTGATAATGAGAATAACTTCTTCTTTTGATCTGTAGTAATAGTTGCACACTTGAACAACCCGCATAATTCGTGTATAAAGAGTAAATGATCACCGAGATGGACAGTTCCATCCCCAACATAGTAGTTATCCATAACACGATCAATAATTCTTGTAGGTATTTTGAAAACATCTTTCTCAGCAGGTGGTGGCTTATCTACTACCTTAGCAGTGGTAGTAGCATTACCAAATAAGAAACTCAGCGAATTATCCATAACGAAAATAAAGCAAGTAGCAGAAGTAAACAATACTCACAGTAGAAGTTTCCTTTACCAGTTCCACTCTCCAATAGCGCTTCACCCCCTGGCAACGCCGCCAGAAAATAGTCTTGATGACCCACAAGTATAGGGGGTGTATCGCAGTATTTTCGATAAGTAAGAGTGTCGAACCCAACAAGGAGCAGAAGGTGTTGGCTAGTGGTATGGATCAGGAATTCTCTGCAAATACTTAGCAAACAGATTTTTAGGGATTTTCGATATAGCAAGTAAAAAAAGTACGAGTAAATAAAAGACAGTAGGAATGAATGCAGCAAGTGGCCCAATCCTTTATGCAGCCAAGGACAAGCCGGTTGTATTACTTAAGATGACCAAACGTTCTCGAGGACACATGGGAAGACTGTCAAGTGCTTTCGCTTCATATAGTCGATTAATCTTCTTTAGCTTGCTAAGTGTTGTGTGGGTGAACCTGTGCTAATGTACCGCCCCATCCAAGACTAATACATACTTGTGATTATACCCCTTGCAAACATCTGTAAGTACAAGAAAGTAATTAAGGTAGAAACCTAACCACAGCTTTAAACTCTAAGACCCTTACGTCCCTTGTGCAATGGTTTCCTAACGGGGGTTCGGGTTTTTGTTACTCCGGCAACCCCTACGATTAGTAGCTAAATACACAATGCATTCCCCTAGGCCCTTATAGGTGAAGTGTCATGTAGTCGACGTTCACATGACACCACTAGAAGAAGTACACCACAACTTAAATAACAATCTATTGAATCTTTCTCAACGCAATTCCACTACTAACAACAAGACTTCTCCCATGTCCTCAAGAACAAAACGAACTACTCACAAGACATCATATGGATCATGATCAGAGATGGAATAATGATGTATAACAATCTGAACATAAACAATAATTCAATGGTTCACTCAATAGCATCAACTACAAAGAGTAATCAACACCGGGAAAGTTCCCCCTATGAACTATGGCAAGATTCAACCAATTGTTACAGCAATATGGAGATGGTGATGAGGGTGCTGATGGTGATGATGATGATGACCCTGATGAAGTCCAGCTTGATGGCGATGATCTCCCCTCTCCGAGAAGGAATTCCCCCGGTAGAAATCTGTCTGCCGGAGAGATCTTTCTCTCTCGGTGTTTTCCGCCCCGCAGAGGCGGCGGAATCTTTTTGTGGTCGCTCCCTGAGTCTTAGGGTTTCGGGAGGATGATATACGCCAGAGGGGAGAGGCTGGAGTGGGCCAGGGTGGCCACACCACCTCCAGGCGTGGCCTAGGCCTGCCCGCACCATGGGGTGGTGTGGGCCCCCTGTGGCCCACCTCCACTCCATCTTCTGGTATCCTTAGTCTTCTGTAAAAATAGGATTTTCCATATATTTTCCCGGATTTTCTGATCTTCGCGAATTTTGCCTCCAAACAGCACCTTTTTCATCAGAATCCTGACTACAGCGGTCCATGCTCCAAAAGTCATCAACCATGCAAAAATAGATGAAATAACATAAGTATCACCTCTCAATAAAAAATATAGCAATGAATAATAGTGAATTAAGACATAGAATAGTGATGCAAAATGGACGTATCACTGGCCCCTGGCCCCTCTCCGTCTCGTCTTCTGGCTCCGTGTTCCCCCTGGTGAAATATTGACTTTGGCTTTTGTCCCGTCCAATTCTGAGAATATTCATTTTCTGACTTCCTGAAACCAAAAACAGCAGAAAACAGGCAACTGGCACTGTGGCATCTTGTTAATAGGTTAGTCCTAGAAAGTGTATAAAAATACTCCAAAGTGTGGATAAAACATAAGAAATTAGATAAAACTAAGCATGGAACATCAAAAATTCTGGATACATTTGCAATGTATCAACATCCCCAATCTTAACTCCTGCTCATCCTCGAGTAGGTAAGTGATAAAAAGAAACAATAATTTTTGAGGTGACATGCACCATCATAAACTTGATCAAAGTATTTGTAAAACATGGATAGCTGGAATCATAGTACTCCAATCATAACATGAAAGACAAAGTTCTAACAATAAGGCAAAGCAACTATGTTGCAACATGAAAAAGGCACAAACAAAAGATTCATGAATAACAATGCTTTGCAAGACGTTTGTTTGTTTCACATAAAGAAAACATAGCATAGTAGCATTCAGCTTATCCCTCATAGAGTAGCAAAACATAAATGCATAGGACACCTTCAAAGTTCATAAGAGTGACTAGATATAAATAGTTTAAAACAAGCAATATCAAGTTATGCATCAATCAACAAGTCTTGGGACAATGCACATAGAACTAAGAATGGCCACTATGCTCTCAAAGTAGGTGCATAAACATAGAAGGTGGAGACTCAATATATAAGTGGAAGAAAGGCCTTCATAGAAGGAAACAGAGATTCAAGTTTCATAAAGAGCTTCCAAAAATTATGGTACTTTTTAGCTTTCAGCTCTCATTGCCCCTATCATAAGCATCTTGAAGTGATTAAGGTTAAAGTGAACAAACTATGGTGTATATGCTTGACGAAGTATAAGTTAGAAATCTCATGTCCCTTGAAAACGAGGGTCGCTCCTCATGCTACTCAAGTTTAGTCACCGGTAAGTTCTTGTCATCGTAAGTACATGTGTATCATAGAGAACCTCCAACGGGGTACCCCTTTCCCGATGATACGGAAGAATCCCCATATCAAAATGACAAGGCAAGCAGACAACGAGCATCTCAGCAATCTTCTTCGGTACCATGGGAATATGGTGCTTTTTCTCTCTTTCTCTTTTCATAATCTCTTTTTTTCTCTTTTTCTCTTTTTTCTCAATATAGGACTCTTTTTTATTAGAAGAATGCTTCATAGACAACTCATTATGGTTACGCTGTAGGTTTCCACCATGTCAGCATGGATTAGACCAGCGGCCCAGGATTTTCTCTAACACATATACATAACTCCATGGACTTACAAGCTCCCCTTTCATTTCACGCCGACGACATCCATAGACAAAAGAGCATGATATCAACTAGGTACAAAGTACCCGTGCAATGTTGAAAGCGTTCCCCATGACAGCATGGTTCTGCTAATTCCCAACAATTAAATACAAGCATATACAACATAGACGACACAATGGTTCAAGTTTATTAAGGGAAAGAAAAGTAAAGTGTGCCATCAAGTTCGTCTGAGCTTTAATCACTAGTTTCTTCATAACAAGTTTAATTTGGAAGGTAGACAAAAGCTTGAATATACTTGGAATAGCATAAGCTGGTAGGTAGGTATGGTGGACTCTTTGGAATAACTTGGTTTAGGGAGTTGGATGCATGAGTGGAACTCATACTTGGTTGCGGAGGCTAGCAAAAGACTGGGAGCGACAAATTAAGAGAGCAATAATGGCCATAATCATGCAGAGCGGCAAAACATCATTGATCAAAGCATAAAGTGATACTAAAAGTTGAAAACTAAAGGATCATCAAGGCTATGGTGACATTGGATAGTCATAACATGGTGTGAGCATGCGCCAAGTCAACCCAAATAAAGCATCAAAGGAGAATACCACAATACTATGTTTTAATATGCTAAAACAACGCATGATTCTTCCAAGGCACATTAAGCAATCTCAATTTTTTTATAACAAGTCATGCTACAGCAAAGAATACTAAGCAAAGAGCCAAAACAATATCAAGCATGGGATGACAAAGCATAGGCCACAGTCAAAAACAAGCTCCTTTTACCACTTAAGCATGAACTTTTCTACTCTTTTCCACTCCAAACCAAAATATTTGAAAACCAATGTATGAAAGAGGGGGTCCAACCAATTTATGCAGCAAACTAAGCAAACAAAGCAAACAAAAAACCAAAACGAAAATGAAAAGGAAGACGCTCCAAGAACAACACAACTGTGCATGAAACAATAAAAATGAAGCGTTTGGAAGAAACCTGGCATTTTTATTGATGAAGAGGGGGATGCCTTGGGCATCTCCAAGCTTTGACGCTTGTACTTCTTGGATATTTCTTGGGGTGACACGCGTGGCATCCCCAAGCTTGAGCTTTAGTCCATCCTTCATCTCATTACTCATTCCTTCCATACACCTGAAATTTTTCCTTCATACAAAACTTCACACAATCTTTATTAGCAACATTACTGCATTCAAGATAATAAGTCTTAAGGTTCAGTTCTAACACCAAATAAACTTCAATTAGAACACTAGCTACTGTAGCACTTCCCTCAAAAAGATCAATTCTCCAAAAGAACTCAAAAAGGAACTAACAAGAAGCAAATGCAGAAAATGGCTGAAATCTATCAAAACAGACCAGCAGGTAAAGACGATTTTTTTTTAAGATCTTCTGTTGCTCAAATCAAAAAGTGTTGAACTAAAGAAAGTTATATAACAACCTGGGGCAGAAGCACACAAATTCACACCTCAAAAGGACGTTCAGAGATTTTACACGAATTTTTACGGTGAAGCACAGAAATCTGTTTCGGGACAGCAACTTTCCCAATCATTACTTCTTTCTCATTAGAGGTTACTCTTGGCACAAAAAGCAAATAAAAAGGATAAGGAGTGGTTATTACAAAGGTAATAACTTCCAAGACTCATCTAAAACTTTTGGGTGATCTCCCAATAAGTAGTTTTCTTTAATGCCTTTAAGTTAGGCATGATAGTTTGAGAAGATGCTCACATAAGAAATATGAATTGAAGTAAAAGAGAGCACGAAGAAGCAAATTCAAATCACATTTAAGTCTAACCCATTTCCTATGCATAGGAATCTTGTAAAGAAACAAGTCATGAAAGCAAAAAGCAACAAGTATAGTAAAACAAAACAAGTGCAACTTCAAGACTTTCAACATAAAGAGGGGAAACTTAATATTGTTGAGATACATAAAACCATGTTTCCCTCTCTCATAATAACTTTTAGTAGCATCATGAATAAAATTAACAATATAACTATCACATAAAACATTCTTATCATGAGCCACATGCATAAAATGATTATTACTCTCCACATAAGCATAGCCATTCTTATTAATTGTGGTGGGAGAAAATTCATCAAAATAGCTATCATTATTATTCTTATCACCATAATCATCAAATATACGAGGCATATTGTAATCATAATCAATTTTCTCCTCAATAGTAGGTGGACTGAAAATATCATATTCAACATTGTAATCATCATATATTGGAGGTTTGGTATCATCATAAGCAATAGAATAGCTATCTTCCAAAGCTAGGGAACTAAAAAAGATCATTTTCATAAGAACTAGTTTCCCCAAGCTTAGACTTTTCCATAGCATTAGCAATAATGGTGTCCAAAGAATTCATACTAACAACATTGCTATTAGCATGCAAATAAAGTTCCATAGGTTTTTTTAATTTTCTCTTCAAACACTTCATGTCCTAACTCAAGATAAATACTATAAAGCTCTCTAATTTTGTTGTTGTTTTCATTAAGCCTAACTAGTGAAACAAGAAACAAAAAGCCAAAATTGCAGAATCTAAAGGAAATAACTTCGAGCACTCACACCGAAGGATGTGAGTACCTTTTACCTTACCTCCCCGGCAACGGCGCCAGAAAATAGGCGTTTGCCGTGGGAGGTTCTTCTTCTTTAATCCTCCGTTGCGAATACCTTTTACCTTACCTCCCCGGCAATGGCGCCAGAAAATAGCTTGATGTCTACGCACTTCTATTCTTGTAGACAGTAGTTGGGCCTCCAAGTGTAGAGGTTTGTAGAACAGCAGTAAGTTTTCTCTTAAGTGGATCACCCAAGGTTTATCAAACTCAGGGAGGAAGTGGTCAAAGGTATCCCCTCTCAAGCAACCCTGCAATCAAGATACAAGAAGTCTCTTGTGTCCCCAACACACCTAATACACTTTTCAGGTGTATAGGTGCACTAGTTCAGCGAAGAGATAGTGAAATACAAGTGGTATAGATAATTATAAGTGGTAACGGTGATACAAAATAGCTTGATGGCGTGGAAGAGACTAAAGGCAAACTGAAATAAAGATGGAAGCAAACAAACATGTAACAGATCTAATTGCAAGCGGTGTTTCAATGCTTAGAAACAAGGCCTAGGGATCATACTTTCACTAGTGAACACTCTCATATAAATATATTCTTCTTTATGATACTACGCTGAACTACTCTCCGTTTGGACACTCTAATCATTGGTAGGGCTATAACAGCACACCTCAAAGTTCATCTTTCCCATCTAGAAAACCCCACACTGTCACCTTGAGTACTAGATGAGTCCAACAAACACCACAATTTCATAAAGACATCCAACTCCAAATATAACTCATAACAAGTATTTGTAATCTCTAACCTAAGTGCCACCATGGTGTGCACGATGTCACTTTCACACACATGGGGAGAGCAGAGATCTATCAAAGCACTTGAGTAGCAAGGTAGATCTATAGATTAAAAGCTCATGATCTCAATAAGATCATGCATAGAGAGAGATATGAACACATAGCTACCGGTAGAACATTAGCCTCGAGAGAGAACTACTCCCTCCTCATCATGGGAATCAGCAATGGTGATGGAGATGGCGGTGGAGATCGATTGAGATGGCTCCGAGGGCACTTCCCCATCCCGGCAGGGTGCCGGAACAGAGACTTTCTGTCCCCCGAATCTCCCCTTCGGTGGCGGCGGCGCTGTGGAACTTTTTTTGGCTAGAGGCTTGATGATTTAGGGTTTTCACATCGGGAGGAATATATAGGCGAAAGGGCAAGGTCGGTGGAGGCCGGAGGGGCCCACACCACCTGGTGGCGCGGCCAGGGGGACCTGCGCCACCCTATGGTGTGGCTGGCCCCTGGCCCCTCTCCGTCTCGTCTTCTGTCTCCGTGGTCCTCCCGGTGAAATATTGACTTTGGCTTTTGTTCCAAGAATATTCATTTTCTGACTTCTAAAACCAAAAACAGCAGAAAACAGGCAACTGGCACTGTGGCATCCTGTTAATACGTTAGTCCTAGAAAGTGTATAAAAATACTCCAAAGTGTGGACAAAACATAAGAAAGTAGATAAAACCAAGCATGGAACATCAAAAATTATGGATACATTTGCAATGTATCAGCGGCATTCGACGCGGCGTGCGGTGGTTGTGGGTCAAACAGCGGCGAGCGGGGATGTCTAGGGGCATGTTGGTGTTAAGGAGAGTGTGCGTGTGTGAGCTAAGGGCAAGGCGGGTTCAGTGCTGGCCTGTCGGGCATGGCGCTCTGGCGCGTGCTCGACATGGCGCAGAGCTGTAGAGCGCGAAGCTCTGGGGGTGGTCCAGTGCGTGGCATTGCTCGGGTAAGGGACACGGGGCGGCGGTGTGATCACGCCTACCTCCTAGGCACGGTGGAAGGGGATGGGTGGTCTCCTGCGACTTGGGCATGGTCGGCCGGCGACGACCATCTTTGGGCGGCGCGGTACTGGCGCAGCGATGAAAGGGGAGTGTTGTCTGGGGCTGGGTTAGGGTAAGAGGGGACAAAGGAGAGATGATAGGGTCAAATGGGGGACAAAGCTTTGATTAACAATAGTATTAGTTAGGCAGTTTATTTTGTGCTAATCAACTGCTCGACACAATGCCCGCATGAGGTTTATTTTTGAATTTTGAAAATATTTTTGGTGGGTGTGTTAGTCATAAGCTTGATCATTTGTGGTTGCTTGGGATTGCCAAGTGGAGTTCATTCGAGTGGTTTTTGAAAAAGTGGGATCTATGCATATGTAATGGATTCCATTTTCAAATGACATTTAAACTTAGTGGTTAAATGATTTTGTAAGATTTCAAAGTGGGCCTTGGTAGATCTTTACTTGTACTAGCAAGGGGTGCAAACATCTAGAATTGTTTCTGTTTGAAAATGACTTCTAGGAACACCTAAAGTGGCCTAGTGGCTTAAAATGGTCAAAATGACCATTTGGTCTTTTTATTCTTATTTGATTTTTTCTTTTTGGATTTTGTTTTTGAATGATATAGATGATGTGGCATTGATGGCTCAATGCACGGCGCCCAGAAAAATGCTTGATGGCGGTGTTGATGTAGAGCTCGTTGGGAACCCCAAGAGGACGGTATGATGAGCACAGCAGCAAGTTTCCCTTAGTTATGAAACCAGGGTTTAATCGAACCAGTAGGAGCAAGGAAACACCCCAAAGGTGTTACTAGCTGAGCTTTGGCAGGGCGCACTACCGGTGCTAGTAGCAACGTAGAGACCTGCACAACACAACCACAGAACTTTGTCCCCAACTTGCGATGAGGTTGTCAATCTCACCGTGTTTTGTGGAAAACAAAGGATTAAACGTATCGAATGGAAAGAAGTAAAAGTTTGCAGAAAGTAAACATAAAGAAGTAAACAGTTTGTAGATTGTATGTAAAAGACAAGGACCGGGATCCATAGTTCACTAGAGGTGGCTCTCCTTAAGATAGATAACATGCTGGGTGAACAAATCACAGCTGGGCAATTGACAAACATCGAGAAAGCAATACATGCATATACTAATCATCTTGACTCCTTTGAGACTTGATTGGGCATTACAACATTATACATAGACCACCATCCAACTTCATCTATGACTAATAATCCACCTTCAGGTTATCATCTGAACCCCCTCCAGTATTAAGTTGCAAGCAGGAGATTATTGCTTTATGAACTGTGTGTAACGTAAACAATACGATTGTTCTATGAACACAGGATTGTTGTTTTCTCCCTAGTAGCAATAGCACATCTAGTACCTTAGAGATTTCTGTCACTTCCCCAGATTACCAGAGGCATCAACCCACTATCGAGCATAAATACTAACTCTTGGAGTTGCTAGCATCTACTTGGCCAAGATAGCTACTAACAACGGAAAGCATGCAAGATCACAAATAACAAAGACATGATAGAATCAATAATCAATCTGAAATAGCATCTCAATATCCATCGGACCCCCGCAAACACATCATGCAGAATTACAAATAGATGATCTTGATCATGAACGGAGCTCACAAGATCTAAACATGAAAGCACAAAGGAGGAGAACCAGCCATCTAGCTACTACATGGATCCGTAGTCCAAGGATGAACTACTCACGCATCACACCAGAGGCTTGCATGGTGATGAAGAAGGCCTCTAGGGTGAACTCCCCTCTCCGACAGGGTGCCGGGAAGAGCTTCAGATCCCTCCCGATCTAGGGATGGAGATGACGGCGGCTACGGACTCTTTCATGGATTTTTGATCGGGTACTTAGGGTTTACGTCTCGAGGGCAATATATAGGCGGAAGGAGAGGCTAAGGGGTGCTGGGAGCGGCCACACTACCCCCTGGTGCGGGCCAGGCCTGGCCGTGAGGCCAGGTGGTGTGGTGGCCCCCTGGCCCCTCTCCGTCTCGTACTCTAGCACTTGATGACATCCGGAAAATAGGCACTTTGGCTTTTGTCCCGTCCAATTCCGAGAATATTCATTTTGTGACTTTCCTGGAACTAAAAACAGCAGAAAACAGGCAGCTGGCACTGTGGCTCTTGTTAATAGGTTAGTCCAAGAAATCATATGAAAAGTACTCCAAAGTGTGGACAAAACACAAGAAAGTGGATAAAACCAAGCATGGAACATCAAAAATTATAGATACATTTGCAATGTATCAGGCATTCACCCTTGAATCATTTTACAACCATTAGAACAATCAAACATGGCATTTCCAAACAGTGCTATATTAATGGAAACACACATGCATTCATAATTATGTTAATGATAAAAAGTTTTTGTTAACCCTAAATTGGGTGATTTGGATCTTGATAACCTTGATTAAAGATTTGGGATGTTACAAACGTCCCCCCCCCCCTAAACAAAATCTCGTACCAAGATTTAAGAAAAACTAGGAACTAAAGAGATCTGGAAACTCAGTCCTAATATAATCTTCTCGCTCCCAAGTAGCTTCTTCTTTGGTGTGGTTGCTCCATTGGATATTGAGAAATTTGATACTCCGGGTCTTGGTGGTTCTGAAGGCTTCTTCCAAGATACAGATGGGCAATTCATGATATGTCAGATCCTTGTTGATATCTACGACTCGGTGATCGATGTTCTTGAACACTTCGGTCTGCTCCAGAACTTCTAAGCACTTGGGAAGTAACGAGATGTGGAACACATCATGGATGGTTGACATCTCCTTTGGCAGTTCCAGTTGATATGATACTTCTCCTCGGTGATTTAGAATCTTGAAAGGTCCAATATATTTGGGGGCTAATTTTCCTTCAATTGAAAAGGTTGCATTCCTTTCAAAGGCGACACTTCGAGATACACAAAATCTCCGACATCAAAGGTTAGGTCTCTACGCTCTTGTCCGCATAACTCTTCTGCCTAGATTGGGCGGTCTTGAGGTGCTCACGGACTTTGTAAACCTTCTCTTCGGCTTCTCGTAGGACGTCCGGCTCGAAAATTTGACTCTCTCCTACTTGCGACCAATTCAAAGGGGTACGGCACTTTCTTCCATATAAGAACTCAAATGGGGCCATTTGCAAACTGGCTTGATAACTGTTGTTGTATGAGAACTCTGCGAAAGGCAGACAGTATTCCCATTTTGATCCATACTCTAGCACACAAGCTCTCAGCATATCTTCTAAGATCTGGTTGAATCTCTCAGTCTGTCCATCAGTTGTTTGTATTGCTCTGTCTCCAAGATTACAAGTGCTCCTTGATCTGTATTGGCGAGAGGAGGAAGAAGGAGCTCTCTTACTCTCACCCACAGACCACACTTGAAACCCTAGCCGAAACGGAATAGTAGAAAACCCAACCCCTTCTACTGAAACCCTAGCCCCTCTTTTATAGAGGGAGCTCGGTTTCTGCCTAGGGCATACGTGGAAGCATAATATGCTTCCCCCCAAAGTAGTAAGCCGACCAGGGTGCTTTTCCCCTGCGTCACACATGCTTTGGCGACGTGAGCCTCTGCGGCGCTTGCGTCAGCCGACATGGTCATCGTCACCCTTGTCGGCCATGCCCCGGTGGTCCTGTCCTTGCTTGCTTCGCTTAGGTAGTGCGTATCGGGGCTTCTTTAGACCAGCGAGATTCCTTCCTTCTCCTAGAAGCTAGACGTGACCCGGATCATAGTTGATCTGGCCACCTGTTCCTACATATAAGTAAAACATGCACTTCCGACTTACTGCTTAAGTCGGTTGAGACTTAGTTAGGCGGACGCCCCCTGGTCCGGGTTACTCCGTGATTCGGCCTGCCTTGAGGTGACCCGGCCAGCATTTGCTTTGGCCTTGCCGAACCTCGGCTAACTCGGCCTTTATACCCCAGCGTGACCCTACCCGGGGGTATCCCCCCAACATTAGTCCCCGAAGCTGGTGCGGTCTTAGCTGCCTTGGCCGCTAAGGCCACATCAGGTTTAATTCTGTGCTCCGGTCGTTATTGCCGAGTTACCTCTTTACCTTGGATTATATGGATTTACGTTCCCTTCGCACATTCCAAGTTTTCACTTGCCGGCCGGGTTACCACTTTGACTCGGACCTCCTGGTTTTACTTTCCCTCCGCACATTCCAAGTTTTCACTTGCTGGCCGGGTTACCACAGTTCCATCCGGGTCTTGTTTCCTTCTCTCGTACGCCAACCCATGTGAAGGGTAATCATTATGTTGTCTTATTTTAAGGGCCTGCACAGTAACCGCCGCAGTAATTGTCAGTTATCACTGTGCGCGGGTCACGTCATGCCTGCCTCCTCGTTTATCGCATCACAGTGTCACGTCATGGGATCCTCTCTGCTCTGTGACCCTCTGTGTGGCTCCCTACTGATTGGTCCGGGCAGGTGATACACGGCCACTGCGTGTGGCTGATCCGCAGGACGTGATCCCACTCACCCCTTGAGGGGGTGGTTAAATAGCGGAGGGGCGCATCCCCTAGGATCTGTCTCCTTCCGCGCCCCTCTGCGCGTTGCTCTTCTTCTTCCTCTTCCTTGCGACCGCGCCGCCGCCAGTGCTCCAAATAGCAGCGTCGCCGCCGCGCTTTTCCCTCGCACTTTTGCGCCGCAGCCACCGCTACACAACTCTCTCGCCACGGGTCCTCGCCAATCTAGCCTCTGCCCCCCGCCGCTGCTAGCACCAGCGAGGGCAGCGAAGAACAGATGACTGAAGAGGAGCTCATTGTTGCTGAGCAGGAGATGGAAGAGGACGCCGCAGCGGCGGACTGTGGTGCGTGGGCCGGGTCTTGGGTCTGTGAAGACAACCTGGATTGGTTCTACCGCACCAGGCGCATCCCCGCCGGCGTTGTGCCTCGCCTCGCCTCCTCCGAACTGGCCCCCTCACCCAATCCGGGTGAATTCGTCGTGTTCTTGTCCCACTTCCAACGGGGCTTCGGCTTGCCGGTGAGTGACTTCTTCCGGGACTGGCTTAGCACGTACCAACTCCAGCCGCACCATCTTCCAGCCAATGCTATCACTTCTCTTTCTGCATTTGCTTCCACGATCGAAGACTATGCCGGACTGTGGCCCACGAAGGAGCTATGGATCCGGTTTTTCGGCCTTCGTCGCAATGTCATCCCAAACATCCACACTGATCCGGAGGACAAGCAGCTCACTCAATTCAGAGCGGCTTCCATGTCACCCCGGAGGTTTTCTGTTTTCCCCCGGGTCACCGGGTTAGAGTCCTACAAAGGGTGGGCCCGGACTTTCTTTTACGTCTGGAACACAGGCACCGAAGACTTAATCCGGCTGCTCCCCTATACTCCAGGTCCACCTAACCCGGATCTGTGGGACGCCATTTCCAAGAAGCCCACGGCCTTGGCCAACTAGGTCAACAAACGGTTCGCGGAGCTGAAGAAACTCGGGCTGCGCAATGAGGATGCCATGATCACTTTCGTGCGCAACCGAATTTCCCCCCTCCAGAAGTGCACCCACAAGGTGTGCCACATAAGCTTCGGCCGCGATCCCAACCGGACCTCATCATTCGAGCTGAGCAACACGGAGATATATCGCCGGGTTAAGGCTCTTTTCACCACTCACAAGGACTTCTCCTCCGAGTGGACTTGGGGGATTGAGCATTATTGCCGCGATAGACTTCCTCCCGCGGTAAGCTTCATGTTGCAAACTTACCCCGGACTAATTACATGTCAGTTATTGTTGCATTTTTGACTCTTTTGCTCATTCCTTTCCTCAGCAATTTCTTCAGTAGACCCTCGAGGACGGCACCGATCCGACCCTTAAGTGGGCGCCGGACCGGAAGACTCCGGATGAGGAGTAGCCGGACCAAGAGATGTTCCTCCAGATGACCGACGCCACGAAACGACCCCACGGGTAAATCCTCTTCCATTAGAGATTGGCCCGATGATGAAGATGACTTGGATGTCGAGGTGATTGAACCTGTTGAGGCTGTCCCCCTTTCTTTTGCTTTTCCGGCATCAACTCACCCCGGTGGTCACATCCACGAGGATCCTCCCCTTGCTACAGGCGAACCTGTTCCGGTGGCTCCGAAGAAGAAGCGCGGGGCTGCTTCAAGTTCTTCCTCCGGACCTTCTCAGCCTGCTAAAAGGCGAAAGAAGTCCGGGGACAAGACTGCCTCCAAGCCAGCAGGCAAGGCCCCAGCACGAAGGGCTCAGAAACCCAAGGAGGCCCAAACCTCGGATGCGTAAGCTATTTTTCCTTCTGTAACTTGCTCTTCCTTGCATCGTTGTGATTTCTCTTCTAACATTATTCTCTTTTGTAGGGCTCCGGTGGAAGTCCCTCAAAGTGGATCTAGCATCTCTTCACCTCTCCGACCTAGCCCTTCTCCCCGTCGCGACGACGAGTCGCGTCCGCTGAGCCCTATTCCAGAGGGTTCTGTGGCCGCTCTAGGTTCTGCCCCACCTCGGCAAGAGGAGGGTAACCTTGGAGCAGGGGAGACCGGCCCAGCCGAGGCGACAGCATCCACCACTTCGGCTTTGCCGCAACCAGCAACTACCGAAGCTACCTCGGCACCAGCACCAGCTCCAGCACCAGCAACCAGACAAGCACCAATACCAACTCCAGCATCAGCACCAACTCTAGCCGCAAAAACATCAGCAGCGGCACCAAGTTCCGCGACAAGAGCACCAGCGCCCAGCTCATCTGCCTCGTCCGAGTCTTCTCAATCTCGGCGAGGAACTACCCCGGCAGCACCTAAGGGGAAATCCGTTGTGACGACTTCCTCTTCCCAGCAAGGGCAAGCCAAGGGCAAGAAGGCTCCGGACACTACCAAGCCACCATCCGTCAAAGCTGGGTAGCGTACCCTCGCGTCAATGCTCCCGAAGAAAGCACCAGCAGCGAAGGACACCCCTGCCCGGCCAACTGATGCACAGCAGATGGTTCTGCACACCAGCCCAGCCCTTGCCTTGATCGAAAGGAAAGAAGCGCATGCGAAGGGCTTGGTGGCACCCCATATGCCCAGCGGTGAACGGTACCCTCCGAGCTTAATTGAATTTTTCATGAATTGGATTAAGGCAGAGGTGGTTCAAGACACTGATCTCCCGGAGAAGTTCGGCCGTGCCGAGTTTTCCGTTCACATGAACACAGCCGCAAAGGCAATTAACGTCGCCAGGCAGATGATGGAGGTACGTTGCTTTGCCTTTACATGCTATAGATAATAACCATTAGTCCCCGAGCCTCCGGGGGAGTAACTTGTTACTCGGCCGGATGCTCTTTAGAAAACTAACGTAGCTCCATGAGAACTTTGAATATGCACACACCTAGAGCCGGGTTAAGTGCCACTTGGCCCGGATTTTAGTACACTTCGAATATGCACACACCTAGAGCCGGGTTAAGTTCCACTTGGCCCGGATTTTAGTACACTTCAAATATGCACACACCTAGGGCCTAGTTAAGTTCCACTTGGCCCGGATTTTAGTACACTTCGAATATGCACACACCTAGAGCCGGGTTAAGTTCCACTTGGCCCGGATTTTAGTACACTTCGAATATGCACACACCTAGAGCCGGGTTAAGTTCCACTTGGCCCGGATTTTAGTATACTTCGAATATGCACACACCTAGAGCCGGGTTAAGTGCCACTTGGCCCGGATTTTAGTACACTTCGAATATGCACACACCTAGAGCCGGGTTAAGTTCCACTTGGCCCGGATTTTAGTACACCTAGAGCCGGGTTAAGTTCCACTTGGCCCGGATTTTAGTATACTTCGAATATGCATCGAGCTAACTTGTGTTTCTGTATCCCTTTCAGGTGACCACCATCGCCGGAGTGCTGAATTCCAACGCTTGCTGGATACCCACAAGATGCTACGCGTAAAGCAGGCTGCACTTATCGCGGAATACGAGAAGAGGGGTAAATTTCTTCCTTAGCGCTTCTTCATTTTTCTTCATCTTCCTTTGCCGAACTAATCTCATCACTTGGTTTCCGCAGCTGGGGTGGAGGCTGAGAACATTATCATGAGGAAAAATTTGGAGCAGATCAAGGGTAAGTCATTTCTGTCCGACCTCGTAGTGCTTTCCACTTCCTTTTTTCTCCTTGGCTCGGCACACATTCATACCTTGGCTCTGCCGGGCCAACACACTATTTCAGCATCGCTTGAAGATAGTGTGCCCGTGCCTGATATGATGCTGCATTTTCTCGAACAAGCAGGGCAGCACCAAGCCGAGCTTAAGAAGAAAGATGACGAGCTCGCCCTCCTCCGGACCAAGGATGATGAGATTGCCAGACTCAAGGCTGAGATGGAGAAGATGAAGGCCCAGCACCAATCCAAACTTCAAAAGGCTGGCCAGAATTACACAGAAGAGCGCGAGCGCCTCAACCTCCAGATCGCCAAGGACCAGGATCTTCTCAAGGAGTCCGGCATCTAGCTTGGGTCGGCGAACGCTGAGCTTGAGCAGCTTCGGAAGAGACGCGATGACTGCACCAAGGAGCTGACCCAGATCCTCAGCCATATATCACGTAAGTTCTTTTCTATTTTCCGACCTACTTCTCTGGGTTACTTCATATGTCTTTTCTTGACCTTGCTGCTTTGCCTCGTTTCCAGGCAAATTTCCAGAGGGTACTCCTATTGCGAGCGCAGCAGTTGCCAACTTCCGCCGACAAAGGGGTACTCCAGCCACTTATGATGGTGAAGGGATTCCTTATGACCTGGAGGACCTGTTGGTCAGCTTGTCATCTCGCGTGGAGCTCATCAAAAATTACGGCAAGGACATCCTCGACACTGCAGCTCGCATCTTCAACACGTTCTGGCCCGGCGAAGAAGCCCCGGAGACCACCGCACTTCTCATTGAGAAGTTAATGGAAACCGAGTCTCAGCTTGACCTCTAGAGAGAATCCGCTGGACGTGCCGCAGCTGATACCATTCTTCATCACATACTCACATGGTATGAGAAGATCGATCTCAACCTCCTGACACGTTTGCGCACAGGATCCAGATGGACCAATGACCCAGAGTGGGTAGCTTGGCACCAGGCTTGTGCCCATAGCCTCATTGAATACGCTCCCATTCATGAATGGGTTGAGGGGCCGAGCTTCTTGGAAGCCGCTAGGGACGAAGAGGTTGAGCACGGTGAAGATGGTTCGGACGATGAAGAAGAAGACGATGCCTCTGATATTGAAGGCAGCGAGGACGATGCCGAACTTCCTCCTCCTGCTGCTCCTTGAGCGAAAACACTTAAAAATTTATCAGATCCCCGGTATGCCGGGTGGAGTTGTATTCCAGAAACATGTGATATTTTGCTACTAAGTTCTTATGCCGAATTAACTTGGGCGTAGTCCCCGAGTCTCTTTTTCTTGTTCGTTCAATCTCTTGGCTCGGTTCGTGTCTACCTTGATTCGGTTTTACGACTTACGAATCCGAGTTTCAAAAATTGTCTTAACAATACTGGGAAACTTCTAGACTTAGCTCAAAAATAAAACTGCATAGTAACTTGAAAATAAATACAGGGTTAGTCCGGAAAAAAAACGTCGGCTCGAATAAATTCTTTTCCTTAGTCGTTTTTCATGTGTTACGCAATTCCAAACTTGTTCTCTTGCTTGCCATGAAGCCAATTCTTGTTGGACAGCAGCAAGTCAAAGAGTTGGGTTCTTGGTGCTCACACATTACTAATTCGAGTTAAGTGGGATAACTTATTCCAGCCGATGCACAAAAAACAACAAACATTATTAAGGCAGTCCCCGAGTTACTGCTCGAGGTGCCAATATTTTATTAATAAACTTATTGCCGACATACATACCGACACATGAGACGATTCAGATACATACACTTCTTAGCTAAGTGTAGAAAGGACGAAGTAGAGCTATATTCCATGGTCGCTTGGATTCCTCTCCGGACCTGTCCGCCTTGTTCTTTTCCTATGGCTTTGCATCTATAAGATAATAAGAATCATTGTGCAATGCCTTGCTCACGATGAACGGCCCTTCCCATGGGAGGGATAACTTATGCATGCCCGTAGTACGTTGTACCAACCGGAGCACCAGGTCGCCTTCCCGAAAGACTCGAGGGCACACTTTCCGGCTATGATAGCGTCGGAGATTTTGCTGATATATGGCGGATCCGGACAATGCTAATTCTCTCGCTTCTTCCAGCAGATCAACATCATTTTGCCGGGCTTCTTGCACTTCGGCTTCTGTGTATTGGGTGACCCTAGGCGAATCATGCTCTATGTCGGCTGGTAGTACAGCTTCTGCCCCATATACCAGAAAGAACGGCATATAGCCTGTTGATCGATTCGGAGTTGTTCTTAGACTCCACAGTACCGCTGGTAGTTCTTCTATCCAGCACCCCGCTGATCTTTGCAGTGGCTCAATGAGCCGGGGTTTTATCCTGGATAATACTAATCCGTTGGATCTTTCCACTTGTCCGTTCGATGCGGGGTGAGCTTCCGAGGCTACGTCTAGCCGGATCCTCTTATCCCGGCAGAAACGCGCAAACGCTCCTTCGGCAAAATTTGTGCCATTATCAGTTATGATACTGTGAGGATAACAGTACCTCAAGATGATATCTTTGAGAAATGTTACGGCCGTAGCTCCATCACATTTTCTTATAGGCTTTACTTCAATCCACTTGGTAAACTTGTCCACCATTACCAGAATGTGAGTCATATTTCCCCTTGTTGGTTTGAACGGGCCAACCATATCCAAGCACCATACGGAAAATGGCCAAGTAATTGGTATGGTCTTGAGTTCCGACATTGGCATATGTGTCTTGGTAGCGTACCTCTGACAACCATTACATTTTCTCACCAGATCTTCTGCTTGCTCTAAGGCACTTGGCCAGTAGAATCCGTGTCGGAAAGCTTTTGCTACCAAGGCTCGGGATGAGGCATGATGCCCGCATTCCCCCTGATGTATATCTCGGATGATTTCAAGCCCTTCTTCCGGGTCAACACACCGCTGGAGGACATTGGTCACACTCCTCTTGTATAGTTCGGAATTGATGATCGTGTAGGCCTTTGCCCTCCTCTGCGTTTGCCTGGACAGCACTTCCTCAGCGGGTAACATTCCATCTTTCAGGAATTGAAATATAGGTAGCGCCCAAGCTGGTATTGTTTGCATAGGGAATACATCCTCATCAATCTCCATCTGATCCACCGGCATAACTTCAACCGGATCACGCTGAGCAGTCCCCAGGTCTGGCGAAGCAGTCCTCGGGTATGCTGAAGCAGTCCCCGGGTTTGCCGAGGCAGTCCCCAGGTTTCGCGCACCACTTCCCATGTCAATGTCCATGGGCACAGCTCCGGATTCGGTGTCTTCCGGGATATAGATCGAGTCGGTTCCAGGGGAGGGCCTGATGGACGGTTTCCTGAGGTGCTCTAATGCTACACCCGGTGGAATTGCTTGTCGGGTTGACCCGAGCTTCGACAGCATGTCGGCAGCCTCATTTTCCACCCGGGGTACATGATGAAATTCGCATCCCTCAAAGTAACCAGATATCTTCTGCACATGAAATCTATACAGTGCCATGTTTGGATCAAGGGCGTCCCACACTCCCGACACTTGCTGCACCACCAAGTCCGAGTCGCCAAAGCATATGATCCGTCGTATCCCAATCTCTTTTGCTACCTTGAGCCCATGCACAAGTGCGTCATACTCAGCGACATTGTTTGATGCCGTGAAATGGATCTGCAGCACATATTTCAACTGGTCCTTCTTTGGCGACGTGAGTACAACTCCGGCACCTAGCCCGATTTTGGTTTTTGATTCGTCAAAGTGCATTCGCCAATAGTTTGGATCTGGGAGTGGCGGTTCGTATTGCACCTCGGCCCAATACACAAAAAAGTCCGCCACAGCTTGAGATTTGATGGCCTCTCTTCTGTCATACTGCGGCGCATAAGGAGCTAGCTCAATTGCCCATTTTGCAATTCTGCTGCTCGCATCCTTGTTACTCATTATCTCGGATATGGGGGCCTCACATATGGCCCGGATAGGATGCTCCTCAAAGTAGTGCTTCAGTTTCTTGGCGGCCATGTACACACCATATGCCATATTTTGATAATGTGGATAGTTCTGCTTTGAGGCTGACAACACCTCGCTCAAGTAATACGCTGGCCTTTGCACCGACTTACCTTCCTCGTCGCGCTCCACCACTATCACTGCACTTACAACTCGGTTGGTTGCGGCTATATAGAGCAACATTGGCTCCTTTGATAGTGGCGAGGCTAGCACTGGTGTCGTGGCCAACATCTTCTTCAGGTGGGTAAAGGCTTCGTCGGCCTGCGGTGTCCAAACGAACTTATCCGACTTTTTCATGAGTTGGTAAAGGGGCAATGCCTTCTCTCCCAACCGACATACAAACCGACTTAACGAGGCCAGGCAACCTGTGAACTTCTGGACATCGTTAAGACACTTCGGCAGTTCCATTCATTCGATGGCCCGAATTTTGGTTGGATTAACCTCGATACCTCGGCTGGAAACAAGAAAACCGAGCAATTTTCCAGCCGGGACACTGAAGGTGCATTTTTCCGGGTTAAGTTTCATCCGGAACCTCCTTAGGTTCGCAAATGTTTGCCTGATATCGTCAAGGAGCGTTTTGCTTTCCTTGGTCTTGATAACCACATCATCCACGTACACCTGCACATTTTGACCTATTTGGTCGTGCAAACATTTTTGCATACATCTTTGGTACGTTGTCCCTGCATTACGTAAACCAAACGGCATGGTGTGATAGCAACATCTGGATTCAAAGGTATCTGGTGGAAACCAGAATATGCATCAATGAATGACAACAATTCACATCCAGCAGTTGAGTCTATGACCTGATCTATTCTTGGCAGCGGAAATGGATCTTTTGGACACGCCTTGTTCAGGTTCGTGTAATCAATACACATGCGCCAAACCACTGCCACATTCGGGTCATCCTTCTTCTATTCCACCAGCACCGGATTAGACAGCCAATCCGGGTAGAGAACTTCCATGATAAATCCTGCAGCTAGCAACCGACCTATCTCATCCCCAATGAATTTCCTCCTATCTTCAGCGAAGCGGCGGAGAGGTTGCTTCACCGGCTT
Source organism: Avena eriantha (assembly GCA_910589775.1). Classification (NCBI taxonomy): domain Eukaryota; kingdom Viridiplantae; phylum Streptophyta; class Magnoliopsida; order Poales; family Poaceae; genus Avena; species Avena eriantha. Next base: position 19,964,661 of record OU342740.1, read on the forward strand.
AGCTCCGGGTCTCACATTCAAAGAGTGCTCGGCCAAGTCCCTCGGAACACCTTGCAAGTCCTCTGTGGACCAAGCAAAAATGTCCCGATTCTCACGGAGGAAGCTGACGAGCTCGCTTTCCTATTTATCACTTAACCCGGCACCAATTGTTACGGTGCGCTTTGGGAACATGTCATCAACAGGAACCTTCTTGGTATCTTTCGTGGCCTGGAAGGAGACACTTCCGTGCGGGTTACTCAGCACCGGCATATACTGCTGCGCGGACTGAGCCAATGCCGCCACCTCTTGGATTTTCCTTTTTTCCTGTGCAATCACAAGTGACTCAGCTAAGTTTGACCCGGCTGACGCACACTCCATGGAACGTCGGAAATCCCCTGCAATGGTAATCACCCCGTTTGGTCCGGGCAACTTCATCTTCAAGTAGCTAACGTGGCAGCTTGCCATGAACTTGTTCAGGGCTGGCCTTCCGAGTAACGCGTGGTACGCACTTTCTAAGTTCACCACCTCGAACTCCAAATTTTTGGTTCGGTAGTTATCCCTCGTGCGGAACAAGACGTCAACCCGGACCTTGCCTATGGGCTCACAAGAGATGCCGGGCACAATGCCATGGAAAGTTGTCCTCATGGCCTGCAGCATATTCTCCGAGATGCCCAACTTGCGCATTGTGTCCGCATACATGATGTTAATGCTACTGCCATTGTCGATTAGTACCTTTGAGAACCTTACGTTAATGCTAGGTCCAATGAATGTCGGATCCATCACCAACGCATATGAACCAGGGCTTGGCATAAGCTTGGGATGATCCCTGATGCTCCAGGTGATTTCCTGATCGGACCAGGGCATGTACCTCGTCACTGCAGGCATGACTGCATTCACCTCCATATGCCTATGCTGCAAGCTCTTTCTATCTGTTTCCTTAGTGGTGAACACACAATAGCTCTGATGGTGCTCTTTGTACTCGTTTCTCCCCTCATTTTCGGGGTACCTCTGATCCGGCTGATGCTGATTTTTCCACTTGATGCACTGCATCCCTTCTTTCATTGTTGTCATACCTCGGCGGAGGGAGAGGCAACATTAGCTATTGCGTGTTCGCTCCGGAGAGCAATTGTTGTCGGGGTAACTCCTGTCGAGGCTGATCATTCCGAGGTGCCTAAGCATTTCCCGAACCACCTTGTTCAATCTTGCGCATCCACTCACATTGCCTCGTCGTATGACCCGCTGGGTTGTTCGGATTTGGCGTGTGAAACTTACACGGCTGGTCCAACATCGACTCATAAGTATACCTCGGACGGTCTTTCCTTTCCTGCCACTGCTTCTTTTGCTCTCGTGTCCAGGTTTTCTTGCCATCGTTTCTCGGAGTCCATTGCCCTCTAGTTTTTTGGCGTTGTCTGCCCCCTGCTCCGGGCTGATCTTGATTCACAGCTGCAACTTGGTGCGAACCGTATCGATGATCTGTTCTATCATCTCTCCTTTTTCCTCTGTACTCATTCCTCCAGGATGATCCAGCTCCATCCCTCTGATAGTACTCATCGCTTGACTCGTTTGACGCGAGCCTAGGTTGGATCAGATCACTTAAAGCATACGAATCTGCAATCCGGATCATTTCTGCCAACGTAGTTGGCATTTTCCTTTGCAACTTCATCCACAGCTCGCTTGCATATCTGCACCCTTGTGCGAACCATGCTATGGCCTGTGATTCTATCACGCCCTCACACGAGTTTCTCACGGTACACCACCGGGTCAAGAACTCCCGGTCTGTCTCATTAGGTCTTTGCTTGCACATAGCTAGGGTTTGTGGCCTATTTGGCCTCTGATATGTACTTGAGAAATTGCTGATGAACATTTTCTCAAAGTCTATCCAGCATTTGATGCTTCCGGGTGGCAAATTGTTCAACCATACCCTTGCCGGCCCTTCCAACGTCTGGGGTACGTATCGTACAGCCCACCTCAAGTTACCAGTGGCAATTTTTACAGCCGTCGCATAGTTTATTAACCAATCCTCTAGCTTGGTACTGCCGTCATACGTCTTCGTGCCCCTGGGTAACTGGAAGTTGGGTACCGGCGGCTCTTTCATGATCCGGGGTCCAAAACACGCAGGACCCGGTGGACCTTGACATTCGATCTGTTCCGACCTATACAGTCGATCCAGTTTCAACCTGGCATCATCCGGCATCAAATCCCTGCTTCCCCATCTTGACCCTATCACATGATAGTCCGGTCTTGGGTATCCCGTGTTTGCCATCTCCGAATCACCGTCGTTGTACCGGTTTTGCTCTTGTGGCGCACCTTTCTGTTGCATACCTCGGCCGGCACTTTGCTCTTGCCTTGGTATATTCCGCTGCTGCGGTTGTCCTGCTCCAGCCGAGTTTTGCTGTCCGGCATTGCCGTTGACAACATTCCCTTGACCGTCATTGCCTTGGTCGCGGTTACCTCGGCCAGCTTCACCTCGGCTCACACTCCGTCGATCATCATTTTTCTGTGCTTCTTTTCCTTTCCCTGCCCGCGTTGGGTCATACGGGACGATCTGTCTGTTCCATCTGGGCGAGGTTACTACCTCCTCTCTCCTTGGACCACCATGAGGGGACGATGCGGCTCCAGCGCATTTCTCCGGGTTAACCATCGCCGAATGGACGATCTTGGAGGCTCCAGCTCTCTCCGGGTTTGCTCTGAGTAGTTCCTCGTTTTGCCTGTTTGCAATCCGAACCAGCTCGTTAACCCTATCTTATTGTCTTTGCCGGGCTAAACTCGTCAGACCCTCTAACTCGGACGCAGCTGCATCCGCTACTCTGAGGTTCTTTGTCGGGGTACTATACCTCGGCAGCCCCACAGACAAACAGTTTTCTGATTCCTCAATTCTAGTATCACCCTCTCTGTTCATCTTGCTCATGAGATTTCTTCCCTTCACTTTTACAGTATCAACTTTGTTCGCCTTTGCGTACTCACGCAGCGTCATATTCAATGACTGCTAGGCCGCGGCTATTTTCTTTGCGCCCTCTAGTATTTTTTGCCTAGTTTCTTCCAGCTCGGCCTGCGCACGAGCGGGATCTACTGCTGCTACTACAGGGTTTGCCAAGCTATCCATCGCTTCCCTCAACACATTTTCCGGCCTCTCTAGTGGAGGACCTCTACCTTTCCTTGGTGCCTTAGGCGTTACCTCTGGATCTGGCGCTGGATCCTTGCTCACGCCCGCACCTGGCGCAGTCATCATCACCTCTGCATGGTCTGGGGAGCGAGCGATACGCGTCCCGGGAACCACGGTGAGGGGTGGCTCCCCCGCCTTGACGACGTGACGCGGATGAACACACGACACGTCAACAGCGACGTAGACCTTGTGCGCGCCAAGCTTGACGAAGAGGCCATTGCGCGGAGGAGGGCGCGTGCCGAAGTAGCCAGCGTTGTCGCTAACGAAGTCCGGCGCTCCAAAGTGCTGAACGGGCCCGGAGACGATGCACTCGCCGGTGCCGATGATGTTTCCCGTCCGGATCTTGACCCCTGCTAGCGCAGCTAGCCCCACGGTGGGCGCCAACTGTCATGGTGGTGTCACGGCAGATGCCATGGATAGGCTAAAGGTGGGGACTAACACACGCTAGGGGAATCTAGGGAGGGATAGTGATGTGATTCTCCACACAGTTGTTTGTATTGCTCTGTCTCCAAGATTACAAGTGCTCCTTGAGCTGTATTGGCGAGAGGAGGAAGAAGGAGCTCTCTTACTCTCACCCACAGACCACACCTGAAACCCTAGCCGAAACGGAATAGCAGAAAACCCAACCCCTTCTACTGAAACCCTAGCCCCTCTTTTATAGAGGGAGCTCGGTTTCTGCCTAGGGCATACGTGGAAGCATATTCCTAAGAATATGCTTCCCCCCAAAGTAGTAAACCGACCGGGGTGCTTTTCCCCCGCGTCACACATGCTTTGGCGACGTGAGCCTCTGCGGCGCCCGCGTCAGCCGACATGGTCATCTTCACCCTTGTCGGCCACGCCCCGGTGGTCCTGTCCTTGCTTGCTTCGCTCAGGTAGTGCGTACCGAGGCTTCTTTTGACCAGCGAGATTCCTTCCTTCTCCTAGAAGCTAGACGTGACCCGGATCATAGTTGATCTAGCCACACTTGTTCCTGCATATAAGTAAAACATGCACTTCTGACTTACTGCTTAAGTCGGTTGAGACTTAGTTAGGCGGACGCCCCTGGTCCGGGTTACTCCGTGATTCAGCCTGCCTTGAGGTGACCCGGCCAGCATTTGCTTTGGCCTTGCCGAACCTCGGCTAACTCGGCCTTTATACCCCGGCGTGACCCTACCTGGGGGTATCCCCCCAACACTGCGGGTCTCTGATGTTTCGCCATGACTCTCTGACAAATGTCACACTTGGCGATGTAGCTTCCGATTTCTCTCTTCATCTTGTGCCACCAAAGTTGCTCCTTCAAATCTTGATACATCTTTGTTCCTCCGGGGTGGATAGAATAAAGAGTATCATGAGCTTCTTGCATGATAACTTGCTTCAGCTCTGAATCTGCTAGCACACAGATACGTCCTTTGTACCACAAAACTCCTTCTTCGTCTTCGGTGAATCCATGTACCAATACGATGTTTGATTCCGTCGATACTTGCATTTCCCTTCTGGGCTTCCTTGATTTGGCTAATCAAAGTGGGTTGAAGTTCAATGCTAGCTAAAAAATCCTTTGCTAACTAGCTCCGTTCTAAACTGCGGCAATCTGCTAAGAGCATCCGCTACCACATTGGCTTTGCTAGGGTGATAGTGAATGTCAAGGTCATAATCCTTGATTAACTCTATCCATCTCCTTTGCCTCATATTCAGCTCCTTCTGAGTGAAAATATACTTCAAGATCTTTTGATCTAAATAAATCTCACAACGATTACCCATAAGGTAATGACACCATGTCTTCAAGGCTAAAACTACCGCTGCTAATTCAAGATCATGGGTAGGGTAGTTTTTCTCATGCTGCTTCAGTTGTCTTGATAAATATGATATGACTTTGCCTTCTTGCATCAACACACATCCGAGACCAATCTTGGATGCATCACAATATACATCAAAAGGCTTCTTGATATCCGGCATAATCAATATTGGGGTTGAAATCAATCTCTTCTTGAGCTCTTGGAAACTTGCTTCACATTTGTCGGTCCATTCAAATTTCTTGTCCTTCTTCAACAATTGGGTCGTGGGTCTTGCGATGCTCGAAAATCCTTCTATGAACTTGCGGTAATATCCCGCTAATCCAAGAAATGCACGGACTTGGGTTGAGTGGTTGGGGCTTTCCATGCTTCAACATCTTTGATCTTGGCGGGATCAACAATGACTCCTTTTACCAACACAATATGTCCGAGGAATCCTACTTCTTTCAACCAGAATTCACATTTGCTAAACTTGGCATACAACTGATGCTCTCTCAGGGTTTCAAGGATGGTTCTCAGATGTAGCTCATGGTCTTCTTCTGACTTGGAATAGATAAGAATATCGTCGATAAACACAAAGACAAACTTATCCAGAAAGTTCATAAAGTTCTTATTCATGAGATTCATGAAATAAGCGGGGGGCATTGGTTGATCCAAACGACATGACCGTATACTCATATAATCCATATCTGATTGTAAAGACGGTCTTCAGAATATCCATTGCACGAGTCTTGAGTTGATGATAACTAGTCCTAATATCAATCTTAGAGAACACTCTGGCACTAGTCAACTGATCAAATAAATCCTCTATCTTGGGTAGTGGGTACTTGTTCTTGATGGTGACATCATTCAGCTTCCGGTAATCTGTGCACAAACGGTTGCCTCCATCTTTCTTGTCCACAAACAGAACGGGTGATCTCCATGGCGATGCGCTTGGTTGAATCAAGCCTTTCTCCAGCATAGCATCAAGTTGCTTCTTCAATTCCACTAACTCTGATGGGTTCATGCTATAGGGTCTCTGATCTATGGGTCTAGTTCCAAGAATTAGTTCTATAATGAACTCGATATCCCGATCTGGGGGCATACCGGGCAATTCATTTGGGAATACGTCGGGGTATTCATAGACTACTCTGACTTGGTCTATGGTGGGTAGGGCTAGACTCTTGTTACACTTGAATTGACGGGGCAAGGTTTCAGATATATGCTCTACTTTTACTCCAGAGCTACTGGTCATGGTGATGGCTTTCTTGGCACAGTCGATCAATCCTTTATATTTCGACATTCAATCCATTCCTAGTACTACTTCCAAACCTTTGGTTCCAAGTACTATTAGGTTGGCATAAAAATCTATCCCATGTATCCTGATAGGTATAGCCTTGCAAAATTTTCTAGCTTTGGTGGTTGAACCAGGTATTTGAACTATCATGACATGCTTCAAATTGGTTGGGTGAATCTTACTAGTGCATGCAAATTCTTCTGTAACAAACAAGTGCGATGCTCCAGAATCAAACAACATTCTTGCTAATACTGAGTTAACAGAAAACATACCCAGCACGACATCTGGTGCTTCCTGGGCTTCTTCAGCATTCATGTGAAACAGACGACCGTTGCGGTTGAGCGAATTCCCTAGGGCAAACCTTCTTCCAGGTTGAACACGGCGATGTTGCTGAGCTAGGGCATTCACATTGGTTGTGGCTGCAAGCTTCTTGGGACACTCGTTGGAGTAGTGACCCTTCACTCCACATTCAAAGCAAGTACTCTGAGACTTGTCTTTGGCTGCAACAGGTACCGCATTGCTTCTAGTCCTAGGGGAAGTATTGTTGTTGATGTTGTTATTGTTGTTGGACTTGGGCAGTGCACGGTTGAAGTTGTTGGAGTTGCCGGGGTTATTGTTTTGGTTTCCTCCGGACTTCATATTTCCTCCGCTACGATTGGGGTAGCTTGGACAAGACATTGGGGGTCTATTGTTCCTTGGGGCATATCCTGCAGACGGGTTGGGGCGATACTTCTGGTGATTGTTGGATCCACTCTGGTCCATCATTCTGCATTTGTGGTTGTCGTTGGCTTGGTTGATCTTTCCTTCCATCTGGATGGCAGGGTTGACTAGCTCTTCGAGATCTTCAAAACGGATGTTGATTAACACTGTTTGCATCGCATCATACAATCCATTCAGGAATCTTTCCTTCTTCTTGGATTTAGTGTTGATTTCATCTGGTGCATACCTGGCGAGAGACAGAAATCTATCACGATACTCTACTACAGTCATCCTGCTCTGCTTCAGTTCTCTGAACTCATCTCTCATTCTAGTGACTAAACCTTGCAGCACATGGGTGCGGCTAAACTTAGTTTTGAAAGCTTCCCACGTCATCACTTGACCGTGGTTCATAGTACGGGTGCTATTCCACCAGGCTCTTGCATCTCCTGCCAGATAGTGAGTGGCAAACAAAACTTGTTCGTTGGCGTCAACTCCTGTGAGTTCTAGGTTATTCTCCATGGTTTGTAACCAGTCATCTGCATCTAATGGGCCTTCAGACTTGCTAAAGATAGGGGGATTGGTATTCTGAAAGTTCTTAAACTTGGATCCATGATGATCCTGATTTCCATGGCCTTGATTATGGTGGGCCATCTGAGCGATCTATTGCAGGGTGGCTAGATTGGCTTGGCGCTCTGCTCTACAAGCTTCACGGTCGGAAACTAGCATCTGCAGAATCTACAACATTGGGTCCTGCGATGAGCTGCTTCCTCTGGGGTTTCCACGAGTCATCTGAAGATTGAGATAGATAAAGGGGTAAGAGGGAAAGTTCTAAGGTTCATGGTTTTGTTTTCAAAGCTAAAACTTTGAGTTTGACTCAGGTTTTGCAAACTAACAACTTCTCATTCATTCATTCAAGCACACCAATACAAACACACACACACACCACAACAAAAGGAAAAACAGATGGTTTTAAGAACCATTCTGTGAGCTAAGATACAATGGGACCAATACTTCTCACTCCTACAATAGTGCTATAGTGCATCTACTCATCATCGATGAAGTCGGAGTCATCATCGTCGGTGTAGAAATCCATGGCATCATCCTCCAGATAGTCATCATCATTGCTGAGGTACGAGTGAAGATCACCCTAGATGTCTTCACCTTCTCCCTCTTCTTCTTTGGCTGCAAGCTGAGCTTCTTGCTCCTGGATGGTCTTCTCGAGGTCGGCCACTTTCTTGCGAAGACGAGCGATGGTGCGATCCTTCTTCGCGCGTTGACAACGAAGTGATTGACGATCCTTGACGAGCAGGGTGAAAGTCTGGGCCTTCTGGGCGGCAATGGCAAGGTTGTGGTTGGCATACTCTTGAGTGTTGTCCAATTCCTTCTGCCTATCGTACAGTAGGAAATCCAGGTTCTCCACTTGGCGCCTCATCTCTGGGTGACTTGGCATCTCCAACGGCATTCCCATCGAATCACGCCTTGCATAGTGAGCAAAGCGAGTTCCCTAGATCAAGTTGACATTCTGTCCGCAAAGACGGGCGAGAGCTTCATGCATTGCCCTAGCTAATCCATCTAGCTTGTTGTTCTCTCTCACGGTGAATTGAATATTCTCAGAAAGGGGTGCTTCCATCTTGCCTCGAAGATCAGCAACTATTAGCCATTGTAAATCTCCTCCTAGGTAGTCATTGAGTTGAGCTCCGAAGAATTCTAGATGCGGGCGCTCTAGGTACTCAGACAGTGCATCAATATCCCTCTCGAAGATCAGTTGGCCTCCGTTGCCCAACTGGTAGAACTTGCAGTACTGAACTTCTATCTATAAGAATTTAGGATGAATAAGTTAGTGAAGTGGTCAAGTGTGTCAAATTTTATGTAGTAGTGTAAGAATTTTTGAGGAACATGAAGTTTTTTTGAAAGAATCTAGGATAAGAGTGGGAATAGGTTTTCAGAAATACTCACTTTCTTTGTTTTTTCAACTAAGTTTTTGTTCGGACGTCCATTCTAACTAGGGTCTCCTATGGTCAGGATGGCTCTGATACCAACTTGTCAACACCCGGATTTTTAATCCCAGATGCCTGTTATGCCATACATCACAATCCCAGGATTACCATTTTTGCGAGACATAACAGATTGGATATCACAGTACATCATCCATTACAAACCATAATAAGGTCTTACACAAATAAAGGATCTCATGATCCAGTCTTAATACAAACAGGTAGCGGAATAATAAGAGTAGCGATGGGCTCCATCTTCAGTGTCATAGGCAATGCTAACGATGGGAGATAGTCCTAGTCATCGTAGCCGTCCTGCTATCCTTCTTCTGGATAGTCCTCTTCATAGTCTGGACACGGGAATAGCCAGGGACAAAGCCATGAGTACTCATTAATCGCAAACTATCACTAACTAGTAAGGTAGTTCTACTAGGAATGCTAGGTTCTAAGTTTATTTGCAAGGTTAAGTTTGAAACCTAAGATGAGTTCAGAAGTAAAGAAAGATAAAATAAAGTTCAAAAATCACTTAAGTGGGGACACTAGTTTTCATAGTCACAACCCTGTTGTGGTCAAGTCAAAGTCACAAATCATTTCATAAGTCATTTTGAAAGCATCTGACGACGGGACAGTATGGCCACTCCAACTGTCCATGACCGCAGACGCTGCTATTCGAATAGTTTGACACTCTGCAGAGGTGGTACACTTTCACCACAAAATTCGATACATCCGTTAGGGATAACCCTGAATCATCATACTTAGTATGCGGATAATCAATCATAACCGTTCAATTACACACCCTAGTACAAGCACCTCTCCTATGAGCTTGGCCTCCCAGCCATGGCCATCTGCTATCATGGGCACTTCATAGGTGGACAACATTGAGAGGTAGCCTCAGCTCAAACCTCTCCCGCGAGGGAACCCATACTAATGCATAGAAACTTCCGGCTAAGCCTTACCCAATTCAGGTATTGTGGTTGTAAGGTAAATTTGGAATGGTATCGCATCCGAACCCAACCATCAGTTTTTATAAAGGGCTAAGGCTCATGCCTCAACATTTTCATCATCATAAACCATTTGTGTTTCTCAACACATGTCAAAACATCTCAATAGAATAACTCATCATTCTAAGGTTTTCATAATCATTTTCACCAAGTATTCCCATCTAAAGTGATCAAGTTTTATGCTTAGCACTAGCAACAAAGGTTAAGAGTGTTCAGTAATGAGGGATGCTAATATCAATATCATGCCATAGAATGACATCTAAGTCTAACTAGATATGCCAAGTTTTATACTCTTTATGCTATCTATAAGAAAAATAAAGAACTTTAGTAAAGTAAAAGAAAGTAAAGCTTGCAAGTAAAACTTGGGATGGGTATAAGTCGAAAATTATAACCAAAGCATGCTTAAGGCATTTTTCTTAGGTTATCAAGCTTGCAAGGGTTAGCTTGCATTGTTAATGATGGCTTGCCTAGGTTGGTGCAGTGATTGAAGTTCTCCTCGTCTTCTTCGGGGTAGAACTCCTCCTCCTCATAGACTTGGTCGGTACTATCGTCTATAAATACATACGGGGTATACAATCACCAAAAAATACTTAACTAGTCTAATTAACACACTAAGGCACACACTTGATGATCTAGTATCATCTCAATCATCACAAGATTTAATGAACTAGTTTCATTTATTTTATTTGAGAAAAGTAATTTCTACTCATTGAAAATGTTTAAGATTTAATATTCTCCAATTAAAATATGGGATCATGTGGACACATGTCATCACCACATATTCTAATACGTGGGAATGTGATTTAAAGTGTTGGTCACATTTTATAAAGTTTATGTTTATTATTTACTCAATTTAAAGTGACTAGAAATGCCCTAATAGCATTCTTTTGGTACTAGTCCAAAGTCACTGCATGCAAACCTAAATATTATTACATATTCAGATAGGTACTGTTAAATGTGATTTTTGAGAGTTGGAATCAACTCAAAAACTATTATGGGTAAATTTTGAAAAATGTTTGAATGTAGAAAAGTCTCTGTCTTGTTATTTTTGCTATAGATTATCTCTAATTCCAAATGACTTAAATCCAATGGGCTTGGGTAGATATTTTTATTACCTTTCTAGCAAAATTTGAATCATGCATTTTGGTTAAGTGGATCTCTTTGAAATGATTTTTAAACAAGTGGACAGAATCTAGTTTATATCTAAATTGAAAAACATCTATTTGAATTTGTGGGCTAGCGCGGGAAACTAAACGGGCCGGCCCAGTGGCGCTCCGCGGCGCAGAGGGTAACTGACAGGGGGGTCCGCACGTCAGCGGCTGATCCTAGCACGAAGCAGTACGGGGCAATATCAGCCGTGCGATTAGAACATAAATCGACGGCTGACGTTCATCGTCTCCGGTGAACAGCTCCGGCGAGAACTAACCCTAACGCGGCACGGTGGGGGTCTATTGGGGGCTTACCAGGGCTTCAGCTAACGTGGCGATGGGGGCAATCAAATTGGTAGACAATGGCGGTTCCAGGCGTGGTCGTGGCGGCTCCTGGGTGGTCGCAATCAGTGGCGCCCTTCTCCTCCAGTGGCGGCCAGCTCCGGTGGAATTCCAGTGCTAAGAGCTCGATTGGATCTAGGGAGAAGTGGGGAAGGCTCAGAGGTGAGAGGGCATATGAGTAGTGCGTAGAATGAGGCTGGGGTGGCCTCCTTTTATAGGCTCAACGACGAGACAGAGCGGCGTGGGCAGGTGACGGTGGCGACATGGCTACAGGCTGCTAGAGGCATGGGTGCGAGCGGCGGTCGATGCGCGGTCTCCTGGCGGTCCTCTACGGCGTAAAGGCACGGCTAGGGACGGTGGTATGTGGCCGAGCGCGGCCCGTGCTCTGCGCGGCAGAGGCGGCGTTCGACGCGGCGTGCGGTGGTTGTGGGTCAAACGGTGGTGAGCGGGGATGTCTGGGGCATGCTAGTGTTAAGGCAAGTGTGCGCGTGCGAGCTGAGGGAAAGGCAGGGTCTGTGCTGGCCTACCGGGCGCGGCGCTCTGGCGCGTGCTCGGCATGGCGCAGAGGCGTAGAGCGCGGAGCTCTAGGGGTGGTCCAGTGCATGGCATTGCTCGGGGAAGGGACAAGGGCGGTAGTGTGATCATGCCTACCTCCCAGGCACGGCGAAAGGGGCTAGGTGGTCTCCTGCGACTTGGGCATGGTCGGCCAGCGACGACCATCTTTGCGCGGTGCGGTACTAGCGCAGCAGTGAAGGGGGAGTGTTGTCTGGGGCTGGGTTAGGGTAAGAGGGGACAGAGGAGAGATGATAGGGTCAAATGGGGGACAAAGCTTTGATTAACAACAATATTAGTTAGGCAGTTTATTTTGTGCTAACCAACTGTTCGACACAATGCTCGCATGAGGTTTATTTTTGAATTTTGAAAATATTTTTGGTGGGTGTGTTAGTCATAAGCTTGATCATTTGTGGTTGCTTGGGATTTTCAAGTGGGGTTCATTTGAATGGTTTTTGAAAAAGTGGGATCTATGCATATGTAATGGATTCCATTTTCAAATGTCATTTAAACTTAGTGGTTAAATGATTTTGTAAGATTTCAAAGTGGGCCTTGGTAGATCTTTACTTGTACTAGCAAGGGGTGCAAAGATCTAGAATTATTTCTGTTTGAAAATGACTTCTAGGAACACCTAAAGTGGCCTAGTGGCTTAAAATGGTCAAAATGACCATTTGGTCTTTTATTCTTATTTGATTTATTTCTTTTTGGATTTTGTTTTTGAATGATCTAGATGATGTGTCATTCACCCTTGAATCATTCTACAACCATTAGAACAATCAAACATGGCATTTCCAAACAATGCTATATTAATGCAAACACATATGCATTCATAATTATGTTAATGATAAAAAGTTTTTGTTAACCCTAAATTGGGTGATTTGGATCTTGATAACCTTGATTAAAGATTTGGGATGTTACACATGTTATCATGTATCCTTTTATTCATTTCATTGATTTGCTTGCAGTCTCCTCCTCCACTTTGCAAGTGGTACCATTGGATTGACAAGGAGCAGCCAACTTGGGCCAAGAAAGAGTGTCATGATAGGAACCGAGCTGCGTGAGCTGCCTTTCACGAAGAGGAACATGCTGAAAGGATGGCCGAAGAGGAGAAGAAGGAATGGTAGAGAGAAATGAAAGAATTACGTGCAGAGCAAGCTCGAAACCGCAAGCTGACTAGGAAGAGAAGGGAGGAAGAGGAGCGACACGAACAAGTGTGCAAGGAGGCCCATGAGGCGGAGAGGAAGAGATTAAGAGAAAGGGATGCCGAGGCGCGGGCGGCAGAGGAACGTGGGGACAAGACTGGGAGTACCCGCGCTGGACTTAGGGCAGGTAGACGTATGTATCAGCACTGATGTATCTTCACTTCAGTTGTACTGTCCCGATGTATCTTAATTTCACTTGTACTGTCTTGATGTATCCTCATTTAAGTTGTAGTGTCTTGATGTATCTTCATTTCAGTTGTAGTGTCATGATGTATCTTCATTACAGTTATAGTGTTGTGATGTATCTTAAGCGCGGTATTAGTTTATACTTGTCAGTTAATTTCAGAGACAATGTATCTTAGTTCTTCCTGCCAAAATGTTTCCCGCCAAAATGTATCTTCATCAGCATTCTCCGTCTTAAGATCGACTAGCAACTGTGCCTGCAATTTGAACCAGTAGGGTGAAAAATGGAATAGAAACTATGTAACAAGTAGGTGCATTACATGAAGACAATGTGTTACCGTGTGATGTATGCTGCCCATAGTAGACTGGCTCGGATAACTATCCCAAGTAGCCGCACTCGACATTGCCTCTAGGAAACTCTGTTGCACGGTGCATAGACGTGTGGTGCTCATGTAGCTTCGCAGATAGTGGTTGAACTCTTCCATGTCAAACTGGGCATCCGAGTCCGAGAGTCGTGTTGTTGTGCTGTCTCACTCCTCTATGTATGTCCCAACTCTATGGAGCCAGCCTGTGACGGTCTTGTTACTTCCCTTCCTTGACAACCTACAATTGGAGGGTGATTGCGATAAGTCAATAAACCAGATAAGTCAATAAACGAGATAAGTCAATAAAAAGATAAGTTCATAAACTTACGTGTGGATGACCGAAGGTACAACACTCTCTGTAGGAGATCGGCCAACTGGCGAAGGTCGAACTGCCTCATTACTCTCGGTAGGCTCATCTCCTCTACCTACATGTCGAAGATGATCTTCGATTTTGTAAGCCAATACGCCGTGTCTTTGGCACAGAGTAGAAATCAGTATGACGTCCCCATCCTTGTAGAATCTAGCACCGATGGTTGCATCCATGTAGGGCTCCCACATCACCGACCTCGCGAGCAGCACGTCAAACTGCTCAGAGAAAGCGGGGTAGCAACCCCTCACCTGAGCATGAGAAAAGCGTCTCTGCCAAAGAACACATGTCATTTCCAGTCATATAGTACATGAACTAATTAAAACTTTGCACATACCTTGCGACGTGTCCAAACTATACCGAAAGTCGGTAAGTCGATGCAGTTTGTGTCAAACAGTCCTGTCGGACGGTCACCCAATGCATGCGATGGGTATGCCGTCTCAACAACCATGTCCGATCGTCCAATAGGAAACCGCTCCCAGGACCAAAGCTGCAACAGTAATGGGCATCCAAGCAAGCCTGGCCTAGGAGCTTTACACTAGCAACCACTGCACATACCTCGGTGCGTAGCTGAAAAGACCACAGAACCCCAACTCCTTTGTGTAATCATGTCGGTGCTTGTTGCATTAGCAATCTCCAATGCAATAGGAATGTAGCGAGCGGTGATAGTGGTGACATGGTTCTCGGTGAACATCACCTTCCCGAGAAGCCAAAGTAATTATGCCTCCAAGCATCGAGTAATCTGTGGCTCAGTCAACTGGATCTCTGGATAGCCTAACCTTTGGATCTGCATTAATGCAAAGATAGTTTAGTACCAAGAAACATAGAATGGTGGATGCATAAAGACAAGTGGACTAACAAGTTAGCGAACACACCTGAAATCCTAGTAACCAGTTGAACTTGGGCCCATGATCATCGTGCTCAAATGGAACATATAAGGCACTAATACCCTCGAAACACTAGGCCATATTCCCTTGCCAACTGGCCGGTGCATCCAGCGGCCCAATGGGCTGGCCTGCCAAAGGAAGTCCCAATAGGTATGACACATCCTGGGGAGTAGGAGCCATTTCTCCCCAACGACAGTGAAAAGTGTGTGTCTCGGACCTCCAGCGGTCTACCAAGCAGCTAAGCAACGACTGGTCATATAATAGACGTGTAGAGTCTCCAGTGTCCTCAACTAGACGAGCGAAAGGTAAAAGCCCAGCCGACTTCAACCTGCATATCCAAATAGCGTGACAAGTGACTTAGTGCGTCCAATCATAATTATTGTAATGCATGACTACAATAAAATCGTACCTAGAAACTCAAGCCGGGTGTATCCTCCAGTTTACGTTGGGAGTGCGAGTGACCAAGGGCTCGAGGGAGTTAGGCTCATCCTCCAGGATTCTAGCACGATGTTTCTTCTCAATATCTTCACTGAGCAAACTTTATCTTCTCGCCATTTCTGCACATATTACAAATTAAAACATAGTTCGTCACATATTAAAACATAGTTCATCACATATTACAAATTAAAACATAGTTCATTACTATTACAAATTAAAACATAGTTCACCACATATTACAAATTAAAACATAGTTTATCACATATTACAAATTAAAACATACTTCACCACATATCACAAATTAAAACATAGTTCACCACATATTACAAATTAAAACATAGTTCATCACATATTACAAATTAGAACATAGTTCATCGAAACCTAAGTTTGCCCGCGTCCTCTACCTCTTCGAGCCCGGGTACCACGTCCTCGCGTAGGTACTACGCCTGTACCGAACTTGGGACAACACCTTGCCCTATGGCCAAAATCATTGCATAGAAAACACTATCGCGTTGGGCCTCCAGCTTCTGATTCATCCATGTCATTCTGGATGCGCCTACACTGGCGTCTTCCTGTGCCAGTTCGCATTAGAGTAGGGTGGGGGATGTACTGCCCTTCACCAGAGTTTACCGTGTTGAAATTGCCCACTACTCGAAATCCTGACATCTCACCGGTCTAGGTATTGACCACAAATTCTTTTAGTTAGTACGGAGACATGAACGAGATTGCGTCCAACCCCAGCTGCCCACACGCAGCAAGCACATGCGAGCAAGGGAGATGAAGCAATTTTGGTTTGTTGCACGTGAACTCCCAGGTTGGCCATTGATCATTTCCAATCTTCACCTCATGCGTCCTTAGCTCATTACCACACCCAAACTTATCGGTAGGTAACCGCGCCTCAAACCTTTTCTCTGCATTACCGATGGCCACGACAGTGTGTGTCTAAGCTTTTGCCATCTTTTTATCCATGTAGTCTATAATATTTTCATAGAAGCGTGTGTTCGGATTATTTAATATATGCAACTGAGCTCTCAGTCGTTTGACTCTGAAATATTTGATCGTGCCATACAAAATACCCTTGACAATGGCTATAAGTGGTAGAGCCCTATGATGTCTACGCACTTCTATTCTTGTAGACAGTTGTTGGGCCTCTAAGTGTAGAGGTTTGTAGAACAGCAGCAAGTTTTCCCTTAAGTGGATCACCCAAGGTTTATCGAACTCAGGGAGGAAGTGGTCAAAGGTATTCCCTCTCAAGCAACCCTGCAATCAAGATACAAGAAGTCTCTTGTGTCCCCAACACACCCAATACACTTGTCAGGTGTATAGGTGCACTAGTTCGGCGAAGAGATAGTGAAATACAAGTGGTATGGATATAAGATAACGGTGCTAGAAAATACTTTGATGGCGTGGAAAAGACTAAAGGAAAACTGAAATAAAGATGGAAGCAAGCAAACATGTAACAGATCTAGTAGCAAACGAAGTTTCAATGCTTAGAAACAAGGCCTAGGGATCATACTTTCACTAGTGAACACTCTCTCATATAAATATCTTCTTTTTATGATACTACTCTTAACTACTCTCCGGTTGGACACTCTAATCGATGGTAGGGCTATAACAGCACACCTCAAAGTTTGCTTTTCCCATCTAGATAACCCCACACTGTCACCTTGAGTACTAGATGAGTCCAACAAACACCACAATTTCATAGAAACATCCAACTCCAAATATAACTCATAACAAGTATTTGTAATCTCTAGCCTAAGTGCCACCATGGTGAGCACGCTGTCACTTTCACACACATGGGGAGAGCAGCGATTCATTAAAGCACTTGAGTAGCAGAATAGATCTATAGATTACAAGCTCATGAGCTCAATAAGATCATGCATAGAGAGAGAGATGAACACATAGCTACCGGTAGAACCCTTAGCCTCGAGAGAGAACTACTCCCTCCTCATCATGGGAATCAACAATGGTGATGGAGATGGTGGTGGAGATCGACGGAGATGGCTCCGGGGGCACTTCCCCGTCCGGGCAGGGTGCCGGAACAGAGACTTTCTGTCCCCCGAATCTCCCCTTTGGTGGCGGCGGCGCTGCGGAACTTTTCGTGGATTTTTGATCGGGTACTTAGGGTTTTCGTCCCGAGGGCAATATATAAGTGAAAGGAGAGGCCTAGGGGGTGCCGGCAGCGGCCACACCACCCCCTGGCACGGGCTAGGCCTGGCCGCACGGTCAGGTGGTGTGGTGGCCCCCTGGCCCCTCTCCGTCTCGTATTCTGGCACTTGATGACATCCGGAAAAAATAGGCACTTTGGCTTTTGTCCCGTCCAATTCCGAGAATATTCATTTTCGGACTTTCCCGGAACCAAAAACAGCAGAAAACAGGCAGTTGGCGCTGTGGCTCTTGTTAATAGGGTAGTCCAAGAAAATCATATGAAAAGTACTACAAAGTTGGAACAAAACACAAGAAAGTGGATAAAACCAAACATGGAACATCAAAATTATAGATACATTTGCAATGTATCAACATCCCCAAGCTTAACTCCTGCTCGTCCTCGAGTAGGTAAGTGATAAAAATAAAGAATAATTTTTGAGGTGACATGCACCATCAAAGACTTGATCAAAGTATTTGCAAAACATTCAAAACTGGGAGCATAGTACTTCAATCATAACATGAAAGACAAAGTTCTAGCAATAAGCAAAGAAACTATGATGCAAGATGAAAAGGCACAAACAAAAGATTCATGAATAACAATGCTTTGCAAGACGTTTGTTTGTTTCACATAAAGAAAACATAGCATAATAGTATTCAGCTTGTCCCTCAGTAGAGTAGCAAATATAATTGCATAGGACACCTTCAAAGTTCATAAGAGTGACTAGATACAATAGTTTAAAACAAGCAATATCAAAGTATGCATCAATCAACTAGTCTTGGGATAATGCACATAGAACTAAGAATGGCCACTATGCTCTCAAAGTAGGTGCATAAAGATAGAAGGTGGAGACTCAATGTAATGGTGGAAGAAAAGCCTTTGTAAAAGGAAGTAGGGATTCAAGTCTCATAAAGAGCTTCCAAAAATTATGGTACTTGTAAATTTCAGCTCTCATTGCCCCTATCATAAACATCTTGAAGTGGTTAAGGTTAAAGTGACAAAACTAAGAGGATATGCTTGACAAGTTATAAACCGAAATCTCATGCCCCTTACTTACGAAGACCGATCCTCACGCTACTCATCTTCAGTCACGAGTAAGCTCTTGTCATTGTAAGTACATGTGTATCATTAAGAACCGCCAACGGGGTACCCCTTGCACATGATACGGGAGCTTTCCCATAATCAAAATGACAAGGCAAGCAGACAATGAGCATCTCAGCGATCTTTTTATTTGCTATTTGCATAGGTTTTTATTGAGGATGCTTCATAGAGTGCTCATTATGGTGATGCTACAAGTTTCCACCATGATTAGGCATGGCTTAGGCTAGTGGCCCATACGTTTATCTAACACACATACAAACTCCATGATCTTACAAGTTCCACTTTTATTTCACACCGCCGAGATCCGTAAGCAAAAAAACATGATATCAACAGGGTACAAAGTACAAGTGCAATGTTGAAAGCGTTCCCCATGGTTCATGGTTCTGCTAATTTCAACTTATAAAGCGCAAGCATATACGCAACAAAGAAGGACCCAATGGTTCAAGTTTATTAGATGCAAAAAAGTAAAGTGTGCCATCAAGTTTGTGAGAGCTTTAATCACTAGTTTTCTCATAACAAGTTTAATTTGGAAGGTAAACAAAAGCATGAATATACTTGGAATAGCATAAACTAGTAGGTAGGTATGGTGGACTCTTTGAAATAACTTGGTTTAGGGAGTTGGATGCATGAGTGGAACTCATACTTTGTTGTGGAGGCTAGCAAAAAACTGGAAGCGACAAACTAAGAGAGAATAAGGGCCATAATCATGCAAAGCGACAAAACATCATTGATCAAAGCATAAAGTGATACTACAAATTGAAAACTAAAGGATCACAAAGGCTATGGTGACTTGAGATAGCCATAACATGGTGTGAGCATGTGCCAAGTCAACCCAAATAAAGCATCAAAGGAGAATACCACTATACTATGCTTTAATATGCTAAAACAACGCATGATTCATCCAAGGCACATTAAGGAATCTCAATTGTTTATAACAAGTCATGCTACAACAAAGAATACTAAGCATAAAGCCAAAACAATATCAAGCATGGCATGACAAAGCATAGGCCATAGTAAAAAACGAGCTCTTTTTACCACATAAGCATGAACTTTCCTACACTTTTCCAAACCAAACCAAACTATTTGCAAACCAATGTATGAAAGAGGTGGTCCAAAAAATTTATTCAGAAAACTAAGAAAACAAAAGCAAAAGAAAACCAAAACAAAAACGAAAAAGAATACGCTCCAAGAAAAACACAACTGTGCATGAAACAATAAAAATGAAGCGTTTGGAAGAAACCTGGGATTTTTATTGATGAAGATGGGGATGCCTTGGGCATCCCCAAGCTTTGAAGCTTGTACTTCTTGGATATTTCTTGGGGTGACACGCGTGGCATCCCCAAGCTTTAGCTTTATTCCATCCTTCATCTCATTACTCATTTCTTCCATACACCTGAAACTTTTCCTTCATACAAAACTTCACACAATCTTTATTAGCAACATTAGTGCACTCAAGATAATAGGTCTTTAGGTTCATTTCCAACACCAAATAAAATTCCATTAGAACACTACCTACTGTAGTAATTCCCTCAAAAACCTCAATTCCCCAAAAGAACTCAAAAAGGAACCAACAAGAAGCAAATGCAGAAAATGGCAGAAATCTGTCAAAACATACCAACAGGTAAAGACGAATTTTTTAGAAGACCTTCTGTTGCTCAAATAAAAAAGTGTTGAACTAACGAAAGTTAGATAACAACGTGGGTCATAAGCACAAAAATGCACGTCTCAAAAAGACGTTCAGAGATTTTACACGAATTTTTACGGTGAAGCACAGAAATCTGTTTCGGGACAGCAACTTTCCAAATCATTACTTCTCTCTCATTAGAGGTTACTCTTGGCACAAAAAGCAAATAAAAAGGATAAGGATCTGTTATTACGGAAGTAATAACTTCCAAGACTCATCTAAAACTTTTGGGTTATCTCCCAATAAGTACTTTTCTTTAACGCCTTTAAGTTAGGCATGATAGTTTGAGAAGATGCTCACATAAGAAATATGAATTGAAGTAAAAGAGAGCGTCAAGAAGCAAATTCAAAGCACATTTAAGTCTAACCCACTTCCTATGCATAGGAATATTGTAAAGAAACAAGTCATGTAAGCACAAAGCAACAAGCATAGGAAAGCAAAACAAGTGCAACTTCAAGACTTTCAACATAAAGAGGGGAAACTTAATATTATTGAGATGCATAGAACCATGTTTCCCTCTCTCATAATAACTGTCAGTAGCATCATGAATGAAATTAACAATATAACTATCACATGAAACATTCTTATCATGAGCCACATGCATATAATTATTATTACTCTCCACATAAGCATAGTCATTCTTATTAATTGTAGTGGGAGCAAATTCAACAAAATAGCTATCATTCTTATTCTCATCACCATAATCATCAAATATAGGAGGCATATTGTAATCATAATTAATTTTCTCCTCAATAGTAGGTGGACTGAAAATATCATATTCATCATTGTATTCATCATATATTGGAGGTTTGTATCATCATAAGCAATAGAATAGCTATCTTCCAAAGCTGGGGGACTAAAAAGATCATTTTCATAAAAACTAGCTTCCCCAAACTTAGACTTTTCCATAGCATTAGCAATAATGGTGTCCAAAGAATTCATACTAACAACATTGATATTAGCATGCAAATAAAGCTCCATAGGTTTTTTAATTTTCTCTTCAAACACTTCATGTCCTAACTCAAGATAAATACTATAAAGCTCTCTAATTTTTTTTTGTTTTCCATTAAGCCTAACTAGTGAAAACAAGAAACAAAACGACAAAATTGCAGAATCTAAAGGAAATAACTTCGAGTACTCACACCAGAAAATAGGCGTTTGCCGTGGGAGGTTCTTCTTCTTTAATCCTCCGGTGTGAATACCTTTTACCTTACCTCCCCGGCAACGGCGTCGGAAAATAGCTTGATGTCTACGCACTTCTATTCTTGTAGACAGTTGTTGGGCCTCCAAGTGCAGAGGTTTGTAGAACAGCAGCAAGTTTTCCCTTAAGTGGATCACCTAAGGTTTATCGAACTTAGGGAGGAAGTGGTCAAATGTATTCCCTCTCAAGCAACCATGCAATCAAGATACAAGAAGTCTCTTGTGTCCCCAACACACCCAATACGCTTGTCAGGTGTATAAGTGCACTAGTTCGGCGAAGAGATAGTGAAATACAAGTGGTATGGATATAAGATAATGGTGCTAGAAAATACTTTGATGGCATGGAAAAGACTAAAGGCAAACTGAAATAAAGATGGAAGCAAGCAAACATGTAACAGATCTAGTAGCAAACGAAGTTTCAATGCTTAGAAACAAGGCCTAGGGATCATACTTTCACTAGTGAACACTCTCTCATATAAATATCTTCTTTTTATGATACTACTCTTAACTACTCTCCGGTTGGACACTCTAATCGATGGTAGGGCTATAACGGCACACCTCAAAGTTTGCTTTTCCCATCTAGATAACCCCACACTGTCACCTTGAGTACTAGATGAGTCCAACAAACACCACAATTTCATAGAAACATCCAACTCCAAATATAACTCATAACAAGTATTTGTAATCTCTAGCATAAGTGCCACCATAGTGAGCACGCTGTCACTTTCACACACATGGGGAGAGCAGAGATTCATTAAAGCACTTGAGTAGCAGAATAGATCTATAGATTACAAGCTCATGACCTCAATAAGATCATGCATAAAGAGAGATGAACACATAGCTACCGGTAGAACCCTTAGCCTCGAGAGAGAACTACTCCCTCCTCATCAAGGGAATCAACAATGGTGATGGAGATGGTGGTGGAGATCGATGGAGATGGCTCCGAGGGCACTTCCTCGTCCCGGCAGGGTGCCAGAATAGAGACGTTCTGTCCCCCGAATCACCCCTTCACTAGCGGCGGTGCTGCGGAACTTTTCGTGGATTTTTGATCAGGTACTTAGGGTTTTCGTCCCGAGGGCAATATATAGGCGAAAGGAGAGGCCGAGGGGGTGCCGAGAGCGGCCACACCACCCCCTGGCACGGGCCAGGCCTGGCCACGTGGCCAGGTGGTGTGGTGGCCCCTGGCCCCTCTCCGTCTCTTATTCTGGCACTTGATGACATCTAGAAAAATAGGCACTTTGGCTTTTGTCCCGTCCAATTCCGAGAATATTCATTTTCTGACTTTCCTGGAACCAAAAACAGCAGAAAACGGGCAGCTGGCATTGTGGCTCTTGTTAATAGGTTAGTCCAAGAAATCATATGAAAAGTACTCCAAAGTTGGAACAAAACACAAGAAAGTGGATAAAACCAAGCATGGAACATCAAAAATTATAGATACATTCGCAATGTATCACCCTGCTACCTCTGAGGACAAAGTTATATGACTCAGGTAGGTTTGTAGTCATGACACCATACCTAGCTCCATGGGTGTTGTGTAGCAAAGACCACCTCTCCAAAGACTCATGCTCTATCCATTGTTGAAATTTTTTAATCTGTCTCCTGAGCCTTCACCTAGTACCAGACGGATCAAATCCAGGTAAGTCACAAAGCCCTACAGGCTCTTCTTCCAGATGCGCTTCTCCAGTAGCAGCCTGGGCAGCAACTGCTGCTTGATGTGCAGCTATAGCTGCGGTTTGGGACGCTTTCCTCGCCCTGTCATGTTTCTGAGTGAAGTCATCGAGATGTGCACGTATGAAATCATACTTCCATTATTGGTTCTGCTTGCACAATTTTTTGAAAAGATTCATTAGATTCTTGTTCCTGAACTGTGAGAAAAAATTAGCTCCCAAATGGCGCATGTACCAACGGCTCTGCATATCGAGCCAAGGTGTTTGTTCTTCAGGCTCAGGTTGTGTCAAACGCTTAACTGCATTTAGTATACCTGCATGCCTATCATGAATGAGGCACACATTGGGCTTATCTTTCACAACTGCTATCTTGAGCTGCCTGAAGAACCATGTCTAGCTTTCAGTGTTTTCTTCTTCAACAAAAGCAAAGGCGAGTAGGAAAATTTGATTGTTGCCATCTTGACTAATGGTGGTAAGGATCTGACCCTTATACTTGCCAGTGAGAGACGTGTCATTGATACGTTGCTAACGTATCTATAATTTTTGATGTTCCATTCTTGGTTTTATCTACTTTCTTATGTTTTGTTCCAACTTTGGAGTAATTTTTACACACTTTATTAGACTAACCTATTAACAAGATGCCATAGTGCCAGCTGCCTGTTTTCCGCTGTTTTTGGTTCCAGGAAAGTCAGAAAATGAATATTCTCGGAATTGGACGGGACAAAAGCCAAAGTCAGTTTTTCACCGAGGGGGACACGGAGCCAGAATACAAGACAGAGAGGGGCCAGAGGGCTGCGACACCACCTGGCCGCGCGGCTAGGCCTGGCCCGCACCAGGGGTTGGTGTGGCCGCCTAGGGCACCCCCTTGGCCTCCCCTTCCGACTATAAGATGCCTCCGATACAAAAATCCTAAGGACCCGATCAAAATTCCACGAAAGAGTCTGTAGCCGCCGTCATCTCCATCCCTAGATCGGGAGGGATCTGAAGCTCTTCCCAGCACCTTGTCGGAGGGGAGAATTCACCATGGAGGCCTTCTTCATCACCATGCAAGCCTCCGGTGTGATGCATGAGTAGTTTAGCCTTGGACTACGGGTCCATGTAGTAGCTAGATGGTTGGTTCTTCTCCTTTGTGCTATCATGTTTAGATCTTGTGAGCTCCGTTCATGATCAAGATCATCTATTTGTAATCCTACATGTTGTGTTTGTGGGGATCCGATGGATATTGAGATGCTATCTCAGATTGATTATTGATTCTATCATGTCTTTGTTATTTGTGATCTTGCATGCTTCCATTGTTAGTAGCTATCTTGGCCAAGTAGATGCTAGCAACTCCAAGAGTTAGTATTTATGCTCAATAGTGGGTTCATGCCTCTAGTAATCTGGGGAAGTGACAGAAATCTCTAAGGTACTAGATGTGCTGTTGCTACTAGGGAGAAAACAGCAATCCTTTGTTCATAGAACAATCATATTGTTTACTTTACACGTAATGCGTGATGCAATTATTTGTTGCTTGCAACTTAATACTGGAGGGGGTTCGGATGATAACCTGAAGGTGGATTATTAGTCATAGATGCAGTTGGATTACGGTCTATGTATAATGTTGTAATGCCCAATCAAGTCTCAAAGGAGTCAAGATGATTAGTATATGCATGTATGCTTTCTCGATGTTTGTCAATTGCCCCGCTATAATTTGTTCACCCAACATGTTACCTATCTTAAGGAGAACCACCACTAGTGAACTATGGACCTTGGTCCTTTCTTTTAAAATCAATCTACAATTGTTTACTACTTTCTGTTTACTTTCTGCAAGCTTTTACTTTCTTCCACACAATATGTTTAATCCTTTGTTTTCAACAAAACTGGTGAGATTGACAACCTCAATGTAAGTTGGGGGCAAAGTTTTGTGATTGTGTTGTGTAGGATTCCAAGTTGGCAACAACACCTTGGAGGTGTTTCCTGGCTCCTACTGGTCCGATAACCTTGGTTTCTTAATTGAGGGAAACTTGCTGATGTGCTCATCATACCTTCCTCTTGGGGTTCCCCAATGAGCTCGAGATATCTTGGGCCATCAAACTCTTTTCTGGCGCCATTGCCGGGGAGACAAGGACATCTTCACAAGGGGAGTCTCTCACAACCAATCTCTTTACTTTGCTGTTTTTGTTTTGCTTAGTTTATATTCTACTTTGTTTGCTTGTTTCTTTTTATCAAAAATACAAAAACAAAGTTCCTACTCTAGGCATTATTTCCGTTGGTCTGTTATTGTCTTGCTTTATCATGCTTGTTGTCAATGGTTGGTTTCTTTGGAACTAAATCTTATTGGCAAGGTGGGTTCATGGAAGATCAAAAATACTATTATAAGGAACACCACTTGTCACAAAAGGGAAACACTTATGGGAAAATTTGATAAATTGTATACCATTGCTAGAAACGTGTTCTCTAATTATAATGTTACTTATTGCTTTGATAAATCTTGTTGCTTTAAGAGGTATAAACACCTCCCTTTTCAATGTGAGTATAATGATAATGTTACCATATCTTCTTATGTCAAAGGAAATTATGACTTTTATGATGTGGAACAAATTGAGGAATTTATTGCTTAGAAGGGTGCATTTGAACTTGCTAGTTTGCTTGAAAATATTGATGATTCACCTTATAAATATGAGGTTTATGATATACTTAAATTTTGCTTTGATAATTACAAGGAATAAAATGGCTATATTCATGAATATATGAATAGATGCTTTCGACAAATGGAAGAGACTAATGCCTTGCAGGATCTTATGGAAGAAGAAATTGATGAACCTGAAAGCTCATTAGATGAAAAAGAGGATGAGAGTGATGAACAAAAGGAGGTAGAATGGATTAGCTACCCATGCCTACCTTCTAATGAGAGTAACTCTTTATCCCTTACATTATTTGATTGTCCCCCACACTTACCAAAGGAGGATGAATGTTATGCTCATGTTATCTATGGTAATCCTTTATGTGTGCTTAACTTCGATTTGCATGGTATTAAAGAGTTTTTCTTAGAAAATGTTTATGATAAAGCTCTAGACGATGGTCCTATATTGAATGATCAACCATCTTGTTATAGAATTGTTAAAAGTGGGATTGAAGGTTTTAATCCCACTATTTTTGAGCTTGATAAAAAAATGTTTGTAAATCATGAAAAGCATGCTTTATGTGATAGTTATATTGTTGAGTTTATTCATGAGGCTACTGAAAATTATTATGAGAGAGGAAAATATGGTTGTAGAAGTTTTCATGGTATTGAAACACCTCTCTATGTGCTGAAAGTTTTGAAGTTACTCTTGTTTTATTTTCTTATGCCTGTCACTTTGTTCTTTGCGAATTTATTTGCATACAAGATTCCTATGCATAGGAAGTGGGTTAGACTTAAATGTGTTTTGAATTTGCTTCCTGATGCTCTCTTTTACTTCCATTCATATTTCTTATGTGAGCATCCTCTCAAACTATCATGCCTAACTTAAAGGCGTTAAAGAAAAGTACTTATTGGGAGATAACCCAAAAGTTTTAGATGAGTCTTGAAAGTTATTACTTCATTAATAACTGCTCCTTATCCTTTTTATTTGAGTTTTGTGCCAAGAGTAACCTCTAATGAGAGAGAAGTAATGCTTGGGAAAGTTGTTGTCCTGAAATAGATTTTTGTTCTTCACCGTAAACATTCGTGTAAAATATCTGTATGTCGGTTTGAGACGTGAATTTTTTTGCTTCTGCCCCAGGTTGTTATCTAACTTTCGTTAGTTCAACACTTTTCCATTTGAGCAACAGAAGGTCTTCGAAAAAATTCGTCTTTACCTGCTGGTCTGTTTTGACAGATTTCTGCCTTTATTTGCATTTGCTTCTTGTTGGTTCCTTTTTGAGTTCTTTTGGGGAATTGAGCTTTTTGAGGGAAGTGCTACGGTAGCTAGTGTTTTAATGGAAGTTTATTGGTGTTAGAACTGAACCTAAAGACTTATTATCTTGAGTGAACTAATGTTGCTAATAAAGATTGTGTGAAGTTTTGTATGAAGGAAAAATTTCAGGTGTATGGAAGGAATGAGTAATGAGATAAAGGATGGACTAAAGCTCAAGCTTGGGGATGACACGCGTGTCACCCCAAGAAATATCCAAGAAGTACAAGCGTCAAAGCTTGGGGATGCCCAAGGCATCCCCTTCTTCATCAATAAAATCCTAGGTTTCTTCCAAACGCTTCATTTTGATTGTTTCATGCACAGTTGTGTTGTTCTTGGAGCATCTTCTTTTTCGTTTTCGTTTTGGTTTTTCGTTTGCTTTGTTTTCTTAGTATGCTGAATAAATTGGTTGGACCCCCTCTTTCATACATTTGTTTTCAAATAGTTTGGTTTGGTTTGGAAAAGAATAGGAAAGCTCATGCTTAAGTGGTAAAGAGAGCTTGTTTTTGACGGTGGCCTATGCTTTGTCATGCCATGCTTGATATTGTCTTGGCTTTATGCTTAGTATTCTTTGATGTAGCATGACTTGCTATAAACAATTGAGATTGCTTAATGTGCCTTGGATGAATCATGCATTGTTTTAGCATATTAAAGCATAGTATTGTGGTATTCTCCTTTGATGCTTTATTTGGGTTGACTTGGCGCATGCTCACACCATGTTATGACTATCTCAAGTCACCATAGCCTTGATCATCCTTTAGTTTTTAACTTGTAGTACTACTTTATGCTTTGATCAATGATGTTTTATCGCTCTGCATGATTATGGCCATTATTGCTCTCTTAGTTTATCGCTCCCAGTCTTTTGCTAGCCTCCACAACCAAGTATGAGTTCCACTCATGCATCCAACTCCTTAAACCAAGTTATTCCAAAGAGTCCACCATACCTACCTACTAGCATATGATATTCCAAGTATATTCATGTTTTTGTTTACCTTCCAAATTAAACTTGTTATGAGAAAACTAGTGACTAAAGCTCTCACGAACTTGATGACACACTTTACTTTTCTTGCCCTTAATAAACTTGAACCATTGTGTCGTCTATGTTGTATATTCTTGCACTTATTTGTTGGGGATTAGCAGAACCATGTCGTCATGGGGAACGCTTTCAACATTGCACTGGTACTTTGTACCTAGTTGATATCATGCTCTTTTGTCTATAGATGTCATCGATGTGAAATGAAAGGGGAGCTTGTAAGTCCATGGAATTATGTATATGTGTTAGTGAAACGCCTGGGCCACTGGTCTAATCCATGCTGACATGGTGGAAACCTATAGCGTAACCATAATGAGCTGTCTATGAAGCATTCTTCTTATAAAAAAAGAGTCCTATATTGAGAAAAAAAGAGAGAAAAAATAGATTATGAAAAGAGGAAAGAGATAAAAAGCACCATATTCCCATGGTAAATAAGAAGATTGCTGAGATGCTCGTTGTCTGCTTGCCTTGTCATTTTGATATGGGGATTCTCCTTATCATCGGGCAAGGGGTACCCCGTTGGCGGTTCTCTATGATACACATGTACTTACAATGACAAGAACTTACCGGTGACTAAACTTGAGTAACATGAGGAGCGGCCCTCGTATTCAAGGGACATGAGATTTCTAACTTATACTTTGTCAAGCATATACTTCATAGTTTGTTCACTTTAACCTTAATCACTTCAAGATGCTTATGATAGGGGCAATGAGATCCAAAAGCTAATAAGTACCATAATTTTTGGAAGCTCTTTATGAGACTTGAATCCCTGCTTCCATCTATGAAGGCCATTCTTTTACTTTTATGTTGAGTCTCCATCTTCTATCTTTATGCACCTATTGAGAGAGCATAGTGGCCATTCTTAGTTCTGTGTGCATTGTCCCAAGACTTGTTGATTGATGCATAACTTTGATATTGCTTGTTCTTAAACTATTTGTATCTAGTCACCCTTATGAACTTTGAAGGTGTCCTATGCAATTATGATTTGCTACTCTATGAGGGACAAGATGAATGCCACTATGCTATGTTTTCTTTATGTGAAAGAAACAAATGTCTTGCAAAGCATTGTTATTCATGAATCTTTTGTTTATGTCTTTTCATGTTGCAACATAGTTGCTATGTCTTATTGTTAGAACTTTATCTTTCATGTTATGTTGAAGTACTATGATCCCAGCTATCCATGTTTTACAAATACTTTGATCAAGTTTATGATGGTGCATGTCACCTCAAAAATTATTCTTTCTTTTTATCACTTACCTACTCGAGGACGAGCAGGAGTTAAGCTTGGGGATGTTGATATGTTGCTAACATATCTATAATTTTTGATGTTCCATGCTTGGTTTTACCTACTTTCTTATGTTTTGTTCCAACTTTGGAGTACTTTTTATACACTTTCTTGGACTAACCTATTAACAAGATGCCACAGTGCTAGCTGCCTGTTTTCTGCTGTTTTTGGTTCCAGGGAAAGTCAGAAAATGAATATTCTCGGAATTGGACGGGACAAAAGCCAAAGTCAGTTTTTCACCGAGGGGGACACGTAGCCAGAATACGAGACGGAGAGGGGCCAGAGGGCCACCACACCACCTGGCCGTGCGGCCAGGCCTGGCCCGCGCCGGGGGGTGGTGTGGCCACCTAGGGCACCCCCTCGGCCTCCCCTTCTGACTATAAGATGCCTCCGATACAAAACCCTAAGGGGCCGATCAAAATTCCATGAAGGAGTCTGTAGCCACCATCACCTCCATCCCTAGATCGGGAGGGATCTGAAGCTCTTCCCGGCACCCTGCTGGAGGGGAGAATTCACCCTGGAGGCCTTCTTCATCACCATGCAAGCCTCCTGTGTGATGCGTGAGTAGTTCATCCTTGGACTACGGGTCCATGTAGTAGCTAGATGGTTGGTTCTTCTCCTTTGTGCTATCATGTTTAGATCTTGTGAGCTCCGTTCATGATCAAGATCATCTATTTGTAATCCTACATGTTATGTTTGCGGGGATCCGATGGATATTGAGATGCTATTTCAGATTGATTATTGATTCTATCATGTCTTTGTTATTTGTGATCTTGCATGCTTTCCGTTGTTAGTAGCTATCTTGGCCAAGTAGATGCTAGCAACTCCAAGAGTTAGTATTTATGCTCGATAGTGGGTTCATGCCTCTAGTAATCTGGGGAAGTGACAGAAATCTCTAAGGTACTAGATGTGTTGTTGCTACTAGGGAGAAAACAGCAATCCTTTGTTCATAGAACAATCGTATTGTTTACTTTACACGTAATGCGTAATGCAATTATCTGTTGCTTGCAACTTAATACTGGAGGGGGTTCAGATGATAACCTGAAGGTGGATTATTAGTCATAGATGCAGTTGGATTGCGATCTATGTATAATGTTGTAATGCCCAATCAAGTCTCAAAGGAGTCAAGATGATTGGTATATGCATGTATACTTTCTCGATGTTTGTCAATTGCCCCGTTGTAATTTGTTCACCCAACATGTTACCTATCTTAAGGAGAACCACCACTAGTGAACTATGGACCCCGGTCCTTTCTTTTATCATCAATATACAACTGTTTACTACTTTCTATTTACACTCTGTAAACTTTTACTTTCTTCCACACAATACGTTTAATCCTTTGTTTTCAGCAAAACCGGTGAGATTGACAACCTCACTATAAGTTGGGGGCAAAGTTCTGTGGTTGTGTTGTGCAGGATTCCAAGTTGGCAACAACACCTTGGAGGTGTTTCCTTGCTCATACTTGTTCGAATAACCTAGGTTTCATAACTGAGGGAAACTTGTTGTTGTGCTCATCATACCTTCCTCTTGGGGTTTGATGTCTACGCACTTCTATTCTTGTAGACAGTTGTTTGGCCTCCAAGTGCAGAGGCACCCAAGGTTTATCGAACTCAGGAAGGAAGTGGTCAAAGGTATTCCCTCTCAAGGAACCATGCAATCAAGATACAAGAAGTCTCTTGTGTCCCCAACACACCCAATACACTTGTCAGGTGTATAGGTGCACTAGTTCGGCAAAGAGATAGTGAAATACAAGTGGTATGGATATAAGACAACGGTGACAGAAAATAGCTTGATGGCGTGGAAGAGATTAAAGGCAAACTGAAATAAATATGGAAGCAATCAAACATGTAACAGATCTAATTGCAAACGCTGTTTCAATGCTTAGAAACAAGGCCTAGGGATCATACTTTCACTAGTGAACACTCTCATATAAATATATTATCTTCATGATACTACTCTGAACTACTCTCCGGTTGGACACTCTAATCCATGGTAGGGCTATAACAGCACACCTCAAAGTAAGCATTTCCCATCTATATAACCCCACACTGTCACCTTGAGCTCTAGATGGTTCCAATAAACACCACAATTTCATAAAGACATCCAACTCCAAATATAACTCATAACAAGTATTTGTAATCTCTAGCCTAAGTGCCACCATGGTGTGCACGCTGTCACTTTCGCACACATGGGGAGAGCAGAGATCTATTAAAGCACTTGAGTAGCAAGGTAGATCTACTTGATTACAAAGCTCATGATCACAATATGATCATGCATAGAGAGAGAGATGAACACATAGCTACCGGTAGAACCCTTAGCCTCGAGAAAGAACTACTCCCTCTTCATCATGGGAATCAGCAACGGTGATGGAGATGGCGGTGAAGATCGATGGAGATGGCTCCGAGGGCACTTCCCCGTCCCGGCAGGGTGCCGGAACAGAGACTTTCTGTCCCACGAATCTCCCCTTCGGTGGCGGCAGCGCTGCGAAACTTTTCGTGGATTTCTGATTGACGATTTAGGGTTTCTGCATCGAGGGAGATATGTAGGCGAAAGTGGCAAGGTCGGTGGCCGGCCAGGGGGCCCACACCATGCCCTAGCGCGGCTAGGGGGACCCGCGCCTAGGGGTGGTGTGGCCACCCTATGGCCCCTTTCCGTCTCTAATTCTGGCTCCATGAGTCTTCCGGTAAAATACCAACTTTGGCTTTTGTCCTGTCCAATTCCGAGAATATTTTTTTTGTGACTTTCTGGAACCAAAAACAGCAGAAAACAGGCAACTGACACTGTGGCATCTTGTTAATAGGTTAGTCCAAGAAAGTGTATAGAAAGTACTCCAAAGTTGGAACAAAACATAAGAAAGTAGATAAAACCAAGCATGGAACATCAAAAATTATGGATACGTTAGCAACGTATGAACATCCCCAAGCTTAACTCCTGCTCGTCCTTGAGTAGGTAAGTGATAAAAAAGAAATAATAATTTTTGAGGTGACATGCAGCATCATAAACTTGATCAAAGTATTTGCAAAACATTCAAAGCTGGGATCATAGTACTTCAATCATAACATGAAAGACAAAGCTCTAGCAATAAGAAAAAGCAACTATGTTGTAACAAGAAAAGGCACAAACAAAATATTCATGAATAACAAAGCTTTGCAAGATGTTTGTTTGTTTCACATAAAGAAAACATAGCATAGTAGCATTCATCTTGTCCCTCATAGAGTAGCATAACATAAATGCATAGGACACCTTCAAAGTTCATAAGAGTGACTAGATACAAATAGTTTAAACAAGCAATATCAAAGTTATGCATCAATCAACAAGTCTTGGGACAATGCACATAGAACTAAGAATGGCCACTATGCTCTCAAAGTAGGTGCATAAAGATAGAAGGTGGAGACTCAACATAAAAGTAAAAGAAATTCCTTCATAGAAGGAAGCAGGGATTCAAGTCTCATAAAGAGCTTCCAAAAATTATGGTACTTATTAGCTTTCAGCTCTCATTGCCCCTATCATAAGCATCTTTAAGGTGATTAAGGTTAAAGTGACACAACTAAGAGGATATGCTTGACAAGTTATAAGCTGAAATCTCATGCCCCTTACTTACGAGTACCGAACCTCGTGCTACTCAACTAGTCACAAGTAAGCTCTTATCATTGTAAGTACATATGAATCATAGAGAACCGCCAACGGGGTACCCCTTGCACATGATACAGGAGCTATCCCATAATCAAAATGACAAGGCAAGCAGACAATGAGCATCTCAGCGATGTTTTTATTTGCTATTTGCATAGGATTTTATTGAGAATGCTTCATAGAGTGCACATTATGGTGATGCTGCAAGTTTCCACCATGATTAGGCATGGCTTAGGCTAGCGGCCTAGGTGTTTCTCTAACACACATACAAACTCCATGATCTTGCAAGTTCCACTTTTATTTCACACCACCGGGATCCATAAGCAAAAGAACATGATATCAATGGGGTACAAAGTAAAAGTGCAATGATGAAAGCGTTCCCGATGATACATGGTTCTACTAATTTCAACTTATAAAGCGCAAGCATATACGCAACAAAGAAGGACCCAATAGTTCAAGTTTATTAAATGCAAGAAAAGTAAAGTGTGCCATCAAGTTCGTGAGAGCCTTAATCACTAATTTTCACATAACAAGTTTAATTTGGAAGGTAGACAAAAACAATAATATACTTGGAATAGCATAAGCTAGTAGGTAGGTATGGTGGACTCTTTGGAATAACTTGCTTTAAGGAGTTGGATGCATGAGTGGAACTCATACTTGGTTATGGAGGCTAGCAAAAGACTCGGAGCGACAAAATAAGAGAGCAATAACGGCCATAATCATACAGAGCGACAAAACATCATTGATCAAAGCATAAAGTAGTACTACAAGTTAAAAACTAAAGGATGATCAAGGCTATGGTGACTTTGGATAGTCATAACATGGTGTGAGCATGCGCCAAGTCAACAAATAAAGCATCAAAGGAGAATACCACAATACTATGCTTTAATATGCTAAAACAACGCATGATTCATCCAAGGCACATTAAGCAATCTCAATTGTTTATAACAAGTCATGCTACAGCAAATAATACTAAGCATAAAGCCAAAACAATACCAAGCATGGCATGACAAAGCATAGGCCATAGTCAGAAACAAGCTCTCTTTACTACTTAAGCATGAGCTTTCCTACTCTTTTCCAATCGAAACCAAACTATTTGAAAACCAATATATGAAAGCGGGGGTCCAACCAATTTATTCAGCAAACAAAGCAAATCAAGCAAACGAAAACCCAAAACGAAAAAGAAAAAGAAGACGCTCCAAGAACAACACAATTGTGCATGAAACAATAAAAATGAAGCGTTTGGAAGAAACCTGTGATTTTTATTGATGAAGAAGGGGACGCCTTGGGCATCCCCAAGCTTTGACGCTTGGAATTCTTGGATATTTATTGGGGTGACACGCGTGCATCCCCAAGCTTGAGCTTTAATCCATTCTTCATCTCATTACATCATTCTCCCCATACACCTGAAATTTTTTCTTCATACAAAACTTCACACAATCTTTATTAGCAACATTAGTGCACTCAAGATAATAGGTCTTTAGGTTCAGTTACTTCACCAATAAAACTTCCATTAGAACACTAGCTACTGTAGTACTTCCCTCAAAAAGCTCAATTCCCCAAAAGAACTCAAAAAGGAACCAACAAGAAGCAAATGCAAATAATGGCAGAAATCTGTCAAAACGGACCAGCAGGTAAAGACGAATTTTTTCGAAGACCTTATGTTACTCAAATCTAAAAGTGTTGAACTAACTAAAGTTAGATAACAACCTGGGGCAGAAGCACAAAAATTCACGCCTCAAACCGACATACAAATATTTTACACGAATATTTACGGTGAAGAACAAAAATCAGTTTCGGGGCAGCAACTTCCCCAAGCATTACTTCTCTCTCATTAGAGGTTACTCTTGGCACAAAACGCAAATAAAAAGGATAAGGAGCGGTTATTACAGAGGTAATAACTTCCAACACTCATCTAAAACTTTTGGGTTATCTCCCAATAAGTACTTTCCTTTAATGCCTTTAAGTTAGACATGATAGTTTGAGAAGACGCTCACATAAGAAATATGAATTGAAGTAGAAGAGAGCATCAAGAAGCAAATTCAAAACACATTTAAGTCTAACCCACTTCCTATGCATAGGAATCTTGTAAATAAACAAGTCATGAAAGCACAAAGCAACAAGCATAGGAGAGCAAAACAAGTGCAACTTCAAATATTTCAACATAAAGAGGGGAAACTTAATATTATTGAGATGCATAAATCTGTCAAAACGGACCAGCAGGTAAAGACCATGTTTCCCTCTCTCATAATAACTTTCAGTAGCATCATTAATAAAATTAACAATATAACTGTAAC
This sequence comes from Avena eriantha, assembly GCA_910589775.1. Classification (NCBI taxonomy): domain Eukaryota; kingdom Viridiplantae; phylum Streptophyta; class Magnoliopsida; order Poales; family Poaceae; genus Avena; species Avena eriantha. Next base: position 19,999,983 of record OU342740.1, read on the forward strand.
ATCCCAAAACTCTAATCCAAGGTTATTAAGATCCAAATCATCAAAATTAGGGTTAACAAAACTTTTCCATTTAAAAATATTAAAGCATTCATATATGTGTGCATTTAAATAGGAGTTGATTTGAATTGCCATGATTAAGTATCCATTAATTGTAAAATGATCCTTAGGTGAAATAAACATCATCTAGATCATTCCCAAACAAATCCCAAAGAAAAACAAATCAAAATGAATAAAATAACCAAATGGTCATTTGTGCCATTTTAACTACCATGCCTACTTTGGCTATTCCTAGGACTCAATTCTTAATAGACACTAATGTGGATCTTTGCACCCCTTTCTAGTACATGTAGTGATGTACCAAGGCCCACTTTGTCATCTACCAAAAACTTGCAAACACTAATTTTAAATGGCAATTGAAAATTGAATCTAGTGTAGGTATCAAGATCACACTTATTCAAAAAACCACTCAAATGACCTATATTTTCAAATCCCAAGCAACCACAAATGCTTAAGCATGTGCCTAACAAATCCACCAAAAATCATCTCAAAATTCAAAACTTGAACTCTTTCGGCCATTTCTACAAACACCTTGTGGGCAAAATTCAAACAAAAACCAAAAACACTATTTTGAGCAGTGTTTGGACCAATGTGGTCTCCCATTTTGTAACCACAGCCACCCAGTGCACCCCCTACCCTTTTCTAGCCCGGCCACCCACTGTGCCACGACCAAATGGTCAGGGCTATTAAGGCTGAGCACCATTGGACACCCTCACCAGCGACAGCGCGCCACAGCCGTCGCTAGCCTCGCCCACCATGTCCAGCATGTCACCTGTGGTCCACCTCCACCGCCCAGCCAGCCCCAGCCCACGGATAGCGCTAGGAGCAGCCAGGAACCGCCACGCCCGGAGCCTGTCGGCCATGCTGATGCCGCTCGCAGAGCGCGCACGGTCCCCGCTCGACCAGACCTCGCCTCGCTCCAGCCGCCCACCTACACGATCACCACCGTCCTAGGAAGCTAACGGACATGCCCGTTCCCCCGACCCTGCCCCATAGTCGCTGGCCACCGCAAAACTCGCCGTCGGCAGAGATGTCGTGTGCGCCGCGCCACTCACCTCCCCTGACCGCAAACCACTGCACACTCACCTCCGTGACACTCGCCAGGGCACATTCCACCGTCCTAACCCACCGCCCACACCTCTAGCTCATTGTGCCGTCGTCACCAGCGAGCACCGCCCATGCTCCTCTGCCGCTTCGCCGAGCCTATAAATACAGGCATCCCCAGCACAAACTCCTCACACCACTCCACTCACCTCTCATCACTGATCCTTCCCCACCTCTCGCCGGAGCAAGCCGCCGTTCGCAGCACCGGAATTTTGCCGGAGTCTGTCGCGGAGGGAGAAGAAGGGGGCCGTTGATCAAGGCCACCTCTCGGGACGCTGCTAGTACCAGGAGAACCGTCGTCCTCGACTTGTTCGTTTGCCCGCCTCGCCGACCCTCGCTAGAGCCCCGGTAAGCCGCCCCAGACCCCCACCGGGCCGCTAGGGTTCCACCTCGCCGACGACCTGTCCGTCGTCGACGACAAGCCACAGCCGTAGATCTCTCTTTTAATCTAACGGTCCACGTCGCCCCGTACCGCTTCACGTTTAAAGAGCCACTGACATGTGGACCCCCCTGTCAGTTGTTCTCTGTGCCACGGAGCACCACTGGGCCAACCCATTTTTTTCCCGCGCTAGCCCATGAATTCAAATATAGGTTTTTCTATTTTAGTTGGAACTCACTTTTGTCCCTTAGTTTAAAAATCAATTCTAGAAGATCTACTAAACCAAATTGAGTGATTCAAATTTTGTTAGAAAGCTACTGAAAAGATCTATCCAAGCCTGTTGGATTTAATTCATTTAGAGTTAGAGATCTCTCCTAGTAAAAATAACAAGACTGAAGCTTTTGCACATTCAAACATTTTTATAAAATCAACCATGATAGCTTTTGAGTTGATTCCAACTCTCAAAAATCACATTTAACCATACCTATAGGAATATGTAATAATATTAAGGTTTACATGCCGTGACTTTGGAATAGTACCAAAATAATGCTATATAGGCATTTCTAGTCACTTTAAATCATTAAATAATAAACTTAAACTTAATTAAATGTTATCCAACCCTTAAATCAGATTCCCATATGTTAGAATATGTGGTGAGGACATGTGTCCACATGATCCCATATTTTAAGTGGTGAATATTAAATCTTAGTTATTTTCAATGAGTAGAAATTACTTTTCTCAAATAAAAAGAGTGAAACTAGTAATTAAACCTTGTGATGTTTGTGATGATAATAGATCATCAAAATGTGTGCCCTAGTGTACTAAGTAGCCTAGTAAAGTATTGTTTGGTGATTGTGTACTCCGTATGTATTTATAGAAGATAGTACCGACCAAGCTTTCGAGGAGGAGGAGTTCTACCAAGAGCGGGAAGAAGAAAACTTCAACCACTGCACTACCCAAGGCAAGCTATTGTTAGCAATCTAGAATTAAGTTAGATAACCTAAGAAAGATGCACTAGGAATGCTTTGGTTATACCACTTTGACTAGTATCTACCCCCAAGTTTTATTTACAAGTTTTACTTTCTTTACTTTACCGAAGTCCTTTACTTGTTTTTGAAGGTAGCATAAAAAGTATAAAACTTGACCTATCGAGATACCCTTAGATTTCATTCTATGGCATGAGATTGATTTTGGCATCCCCACCTTAGTGAACACTCTTAACTTAGTAGCTTAGAGCTAGAGCAAAACTTGAGTCACTTTAGATGGGAATACTTGGTGAAAATGAATTGTGAAAACCTTGGAATGATGAGTCATTCTATTGAGAGGTTTTGACATGTGTTGAGAAACACAAATGGTTTATGACGATGAAAATGTTGAGGCATGAGCCTTAGCCCTTTACAAAAACTGATGGTTGGATTCAGATGCGATACCATTCCAATTTTACCGTACAACCATAGTACCTGAATTGGGTAAGGCTTAGCCGGGAGTTTATATGCATTAGTGTTAGTTCCCTCGCGGGAGAGGTTTGAGCTAAGGCTACCTCTCAATGTTGTCCACCTATGTAGTGCCCAAGATGACAGATGGTCATGGTTGGGAGGCCATACTCATAGGAGAGGTGCTTATACTAGGGTGTGTAAAGGAAAGGTTATGTTTGATTATCTGCATACTAAGTATTATGATTCAGGGTTATCCCTAACAGATGTATCGAATCTTGTGGTGAAAGTGTACCACCTCTGCAGAGTGTTAAACTATTCGAATAGCCGCGTCCGCGGTTATTGATAGTTGGAGTGGCCATACTGTTTCGTTGTCAGATGTTTTCAAAATGACTTATGAAATGAATGATGAATATTGACTTAACCACAACAGGGTTGTGACTATGACACTAGCTTCCCAACTTAAGTGATTCTAGAACTTTATTTTATCTTTCTTTGTTTCTGAACTCAGCTTAGATTTCAAACTTAACTTTACAAATAAACGTAGAGTTAGCATGTACACTAGTATTACCTTACTTGTTAGTGGTAGTTTGCGAGTACTTAAAGAGTACTCATGGGTTTTGTCCCTGGCTATTCCTATGGCCAGACTATGAATGAGACTACCAGGATGAAGGACAGCAGGACGACTATGATAATTAGGACTATCTGCCTTCGTCAGCATTGCCTGTGCATCTGAAGATGGACCCCACCGCTACGCTTATTATTTATTCCGCTGCTTGTTATATTAAGACTGGATCCTGAGATCCTTATTTGTGTAAGACCTTATTTATGGTTTGTAATGGATGATGTACTGTGATATCCAATCTGTTATGTCTTGCAAAAATGGTAATCCTAGGATTGTGAGGTATGGCATAACATGCATCTGGGATTAAAAATCCGGGTGTTGACAAGTTAGTATCACATAAAACATTATTATCATGAGCCACATGCATAAAAGGATTAATACTCTCCACATAAACATAGTCATTCTTATTAATCGTACTGGGAGAAAATTCAACAAAATAGCTATCATTATTATTCTCATCACCATAATCATAAAATATAGGAGGCATATTGTAATCATAATTAATTTTCTCCTCAATAGTAGGTGGATTGAGAATACCATATTCATTATTGTAATCATCATATATTGGAGGCATAGTATCATCAAAGTAAATTTTCTCCTCCATGCTTGGGGGACTAAAAATATCATGCTCATCAAAACAAGCTTCCGCAAGCTTAGATTTTTCCATAGCATTAGCAATAAAGGTGTTCAAAGAATTCATACTAATAACATTGCTATTAGCATGCAAATAAAGTTCCATAGGTTTTTTAATTTTCTCTTCAAACACTTCATGTCCAAACTCAAGATAAATACTATATAGCTCTCTAATTTTGTTGTTGTTTTCCATTAAGCCTAACTAGTGAAAATAAAAACAAGAAACAAAAAGACAAAATTGCAGAATCTAAAGGAAATAACTTCGAGCACTCACACCGGAGGATGTGAGTACCTTTTACCTTACCTCCCCGGCAACAGCGCCAGAAAATAGCTTGATGTCTACGCGCTTCTATTCTTGTAGACAGTTGTTGGGCCTCCAAGTGTAGAGGTTTGTAGAATAGCAGTAAGTTTTCCCTTAAGTAGATCACCCAAGGTTTATCGAACTCAGGGAGGAAGTGGTCAAAGGTATTCCCTCTCAAGCAACCCTGCAATCAAGATACAAGAAGTCTCTTGTGTCCCCAACACACCCAATACACTTATCAGGTGTATAGGTGCACTAGTTCGACGAAGAGATAATGAAATACAAGTGGTATGGATATAAGACAACGGTGACAGAAAATAGCTTGATGGCGTGGAAGAGATTAAAGGTAAACTGAAATAAATATGGAAGCAAGCAAACATGTAACAGATCTAATTGCAAACGGTGTTTCAATGCTTAGAAACAAGGCCTAGGGATCATACTTTCACTAGTGAACACTCTCATATAAATATATTATCTTCATGATACTACTCTGAACTACTCTCCGGTTGGACACTCTAATCCATGGTAGGGCTATAACATCACACCTCAAAGTAAGCCTTTCCCATCTAGATAACCCCACACTGTCACATTGAGCTCTAGATGGTTCCAACAAACACCACAATTTCATAAAGACATCCAACTCCAAATACAACTCATAACAATTATTTGTAATCTCTAGCCTAAGTGCCACCATGGTGTGCACGCTGTCACTTTCACACACATGGAGAGAGCAGAGATCTATTAAAGCACTTGAGTAGCAAGGTAGATCTACTTGATTACAAAGCTCATGATCACAATATGATCATGCATAGAGAGAGAGATGAACACATAGCTACCGGTAGAACCCTTAGCCTCGAGAAAGAACTACTCCCTCTTCATCATGGGAATCATCAACGGTGATGGAGATGGCGGTGAAGATCGATGGAGATGGCTCCGAGGGCACTTCCCCGTCCCGGCAGGGTACCGGAACAGAGACTTTCTGTCCCACGAATCTCCCCTTCGGTGGCGGCGGCGCTGCGAAACTTTTCGTGGATTTCTGATTGACGATTTAGGGTTTCTGCATCGAGGGAGATATGTAGGCGAAAGTGGCAAGGTCGGTGGCCGGCCAGGGGGCCCACACCATGCCCTAGCGCGGCTAGGGGGGACCCGCGCCTAGGGGTGGTGTGGCCACCCTGTGGCCCCTTTCCGTCTCTAATTCTGGCTCCATGAGTCTTCCGGTAAAATATCAACTTTGGCTTTTGTCCCGTCCAATTCCGAGAATATTCATTTTCTGACTTTCTGGAACAAAAAACAGCAGAAAACAGGCAACTGGCACTGTGGCATCTTGTTAATAGGTTAGTCCAAGAAAGTGTATAAAAAGTACTCCAAAGTTGGAACAAAACATAAGAAACTAGATAAAATCAAGCATGGAACATCAAAAATTATGGATATGTTAGCAACGTATCAGGGTTCCCCAATGAGCTCGAGATATCTTGGGCCATCAGCCGTCTACACATATAACTGGTCAGCAATAAGTGAAAGCTTGGATGCAAGCACCTTTACAGATGGATCCTCTAGTATCACATAGTGTTGGATGTCAACATAGGTGCCTGGGTTCCTAGCCTGCAGTGTAAGGAGTTGTCTGACTACAGAGTCATACGCGTCTCTAAATGAATCAAACATGTCCTCAAGAGCACTTTGCTTTGCCCTCCAAGCCTTGTAGTACGAAATGTTGTAATTAAACCTAACTCTATTTTCTTTATTATAACCTTCACTTCCACCTCTTTGCTCTCCACTATCTCCGTGTAAAACAACCGAGCTAGAAGCGTGGACGAGAGGTTACCATGATCTGTAGGGATAGATGAAAGTTGACACGTGTGCATCACCATGTCGCTCACCAACCAATTTGTGTCATATTTAGAAAGATATCCATGCACCCTAGCTAGACAATTTATATCCACGCATTTCATTGTCAAGTATCTCTTATTTGACACGGTTGTACTGAGAACCCTCTATGTAGACAATGTCCAAGAAATGGCTGCATCTTGCAAATGTTTCTTGTCTATATATCTGACGCCCTGCGCAATTTTATTTTTGTGATATTCCCACGCAGAATCATGACAATCGTTGACGGTCATGACATCGGAGATGTCTTGATTCCGGGATGCAGGAATCGGCACGTCCTCTCTGTTGCCTTCTTCATCGGAACTATCTGAATCATCAGAATCACCACTTTCACCATCCATGTAATCCTCATCCTCCATCAAGTCCTGCATGTGCATACCTTCCTCGTCCCCATCTACCTCTCCACTATCGTATCCTCCACCTACATCCTGATTGTCCTGCCCTGGTTCGTAACCACCACCACCTCCTTCTATCTGACTGCTCTGCTCTGATTCATAACCATCACCTCCAGCATTGGACATAGAGTACGCCCCGCCACTAGATTTAGCACTATGGCTAGGACCATGTCCACCTTCCAATGCTTGCGGATTGATCTCCTTCAAGATAGAAAGCACTAATGCAATAGGGTGTATGTGCATGTCCTGACAACCTTTTAACCACTTAAACCAATCTCTGTTATGATCTACATCCTTTAAAATCCAGAAATTTTTCTTGGTCGACTTTGTCCATAATGCTTGGACACTGACGGTGTATGTTTCGAGATTATATCCTAAACAGTCCGTCAACCATTCCTTCAACTGACTAACACTCCAGGTTTGAGGGTCAGTCAAATCCAACTCCGTGAAATGAAACTCACGCAAATCTGCTCCATATTCATAGTATTGGATATTACTAGGACCATAGAAAAATACGAATTTCACTACATTTGACATCTCTGCTGACATAAAAAAAACAATATAATTAATTAATTATCGACGGTGCGTAAATACATGTACAACTATCCGCAAATATTCTAAATAATATACTAGTAGTCTGGCTAATATTCCTACAAATCCACCTGCCAAATCTTTCTACAAATCCACCTATTCTAGATAAAACTATGTATAACTATCCGCAAATATTCTAAATAATATACTAAAACCCTCCTAACTATTCTAATAGCCTCCTAACCACAGCCCGAGTAGCCGCATAACCATATACAATAATTGTGTTTATCGAGGGATTAGAGTTTACTCTTAAAGCGTGAGAAGCCACTCGATACGCAGCCTCGGTTCACCAAATAAGTAACACGGTGCAGCTCATAAACGTCCCTACTTCAAGCTCCACCACAATACCACCATTGCCATTGCTCCACCACAGCACCACCACCATTCCTCCAAAAATCCACCACCAAATAAAGTCCCGAGCTAACCCATCAGTAGATCGGGGTTCCCCTATCTCTATAGTGGTTTTAGACACAAGATTTAGTGGCTAATCTGGGGTGAATCGGAAAAATCTGGTGCAAAATATGTGAGGTTCGTCGCTGGAGAGAGAGGGGCAGCGAGCAACGCGCGAGGAAGAAGGCGCTGTGTGCGGGACGGGCTTGTGCGGCGACGTGGTCCTCTTTGAAGGCTTTCGGCCAGGCTGTCGCCGATTGGGCCATTCGGCCAGGCTATCGTCGAGTGCGGCACTCGGTCGCGATGTCGCCGAGTGAGGCAATCGAGCAGAGCGGGCCTGCCATCACATGCACTCGGTAACAGCGACGCCGAATAAAGTTTGATTGCCAGGCCCACGCCGTATAGACCACTCGGTCTGCTTGTCGCCGAATGTATTTTATTCGGCGTGACCGTCGCCGAAAAGCACTAGATATGTAAAATGCTGAATTCGCGTAACACTTGTCAAATTAATTAAAAAAATTGTATTATTTTAAAAAAATCGGTAATATATGATCCACAACAAAACAATCTTCCCGTAAAAGAAAATAAAAGGGGAACACTTTGTAATTACTCCAAAGAAGAAGAAAAGAGACATACATAATGGGCCTGGACTCATGGGGAGCCCAACAAATGCCATCAGCTATCGGAAGTCCAATAAATCCCTTGGATTCCGAGTCGTACGCGACTCTCCCACCTCCACAAATCCACAGCCGACCCTCTCTTCGTCTATCTCCGGCGACCTTCCCAGCTACAGCCGAATCCTAGTCATCTCACCCGCCGCCAACACGACGCCGGCGCGGAGACGAGCGAAATCCTTTACCAAGCGGCGTCCGCTCGTTTGGTCCGGGTATCCCCGAGCAGCACGCGCTCTTGGAAGCCGAGGAGGTCCTAGGGTTCGCCCGCATCCTGCGCGTGAGTACCCTTTTCTGTCTCTGACTATGCGCCGGTTTTTAGATACCTAGGTTCGTCTTATCGGTTACTAGTTTCGAACCCTTGTTTGTTATTGCGTGCGGGATCGACGGGAATGCCCTCTGGACGAAATCGTCCACGGTAATGTTAGGGTTTCCGATGAATATAGGTCATACTCGCAAAACTTACATCTAGAATTGTTCTGGTTCTGTTCTTGACCGAATAGAAATACAAGGGGAGATTTGCGTACAGCAATGTATTGTAGAGATTATGTATTTGGGAAAATTTGTAGGCTATATACATGGTGAAAAAGGCTCGGTGCAAGTTGCTCGGACATCATAGAGGACTTGATTCTGTAAATCGAGCGTTACAACGTAAAAAATCAGCTACTAAGGTTGAATATTTTTCTCCCCTACTTGCAGCTTTGGTTAGGTGTCGTTACTTGCTGGACACTGATAATAACATTGTAGAATTTGTTGGCCTCGAGAGTTTAGTTGGAAATTCCATCCATCTGAGGTGGAGACTCTTCTACATGTGTCTCAGAAGGCAAAATATTGATAGATGTTCTCTGAATAGCTTTAGCAGAGTTTCACCAATTTTATTTATGTATTTTGGGTAAAAGATTTATTATATTCTACTTTTTTAATTGCACGTCAAATAAGCTTTGAACCTTTTTGAGCTAAGACGATACCTTTGCTCTTTTCATTCAGACTCGTGCCCACTGAAACATGGAGATACAGACCTCAGGGAAGCCCATTGATATGCTGATGGAGAAGGTTCTTTGTATGAACATTCTCTCTTCTGATTACTTCAAGGAGCTCTACAGGATGAAGACCTATCATGAGGTCATTGATGAGATCTACAACCATGTTGATCATGTGGAGCCTTGGATGACTGGCAATTGCAGGGGCCCCTCCACTGCATTTTGTCTCCTCTACAAGTTCTTCACAATGAAGCTTACTGTGAAACAGATGCATGGTTTGTTGAAGCATCCTGACTCCCCGTACATTAGAGCTGTAAGTTTCTTTGGCCTGAGTTCCTTTTGACAAATGACATGTTTTATGGTGTTCTATCTATTCATTAGTGATTAATGCATACACTAGGTTGTTTATCAAAGTTATACAACAACCGAATGCTAGCATCTTGGCAGTAACAGATTGGTGTTTTCCACTTATCCTAAGCAATCAGCTCTTCCATTTTTTTCCATTCACCAATACGTAATATTTCTTCATTTTGGTTATAACCACTAACAGTCCTTTGACTTCCTTGGATGGCCTTGTGTCTTGATTTTGGTCTTAGGACACGTGGATGACAAAGTTTGCAAGCAGTAGTGTACCAGTCTGTGCATTGGATTTGTGAGCATTTTTTGTTTGTCTTTTTTTATCCTGTTTGAAAATCAGTTGGTTTCTGGCAAATAACCAATTGGTTTTGTTTTGCAGATAGGATTCTTGTATCTTCGATATGTTGCAGATCCAAAGATCCTATGGACATGGTATGAGCCCTACTTGAAGGATGATGAGGTATTGCTGTTTCTTGTTTTGGTTTATTTATTTATCGTTATTTTCTGTCTTTTACCTTTATATATATGTACTTCCGTAAGTCCAAGACTATATAGAGCTTCCATTTAATTTCTAAATAATATCATTTATTGACATGATATAAGAAAGATATTTAGAGGAGCTATATATGACCTGCAGCTAGCTTGTTGAAAATGTGCTAAAAATTGCAGATCAGGAAGTTAGTAGATTGGTATACAAATCATGAGCTAGTTGGCTTGGATAAAAGCTGATTCAACCATATAATTTTTTGTTTCATGATGCAGGAATTCTCCCCTGGATCTAATGGTCGCATGATAACCATGGGTGTATATGTGCGTGACCTTATACTTGGACAGGTCTGCACCTTAAGTTCCTCTGCTTTCATAAGAGCATTCTTTGCCTACCATTTATCTGTATTATTGTTTTGTTTAAACGAATAGCTCCATACCAGGATAGTTATGTCCTTATAACTAAAGAATGTTAGTTCCTTTCTTTATTGCCTATCTGTAGCTAATCCTTCACTAAGTTAATTTCTATATTACATGGGATTATTTGCCCATGTTATTGTGACTTCAGATATGTTCAGCTCACCTTTTAATTCTAATGCTTGTGAACAGTTTTTAATCCTGCGTTTGTTGTCTGTATGTTCAGAAACTATGCCAACTAACCGGACAATTTTCTTAGTCAGGCAAGTCATGGTTCCACAGCATAGCCTCTTCATAGTACATGATCTCCTTTACCCTATTTCTTTTCCAAATAGCTGTGTACAATTCTTAGGTAATTAGTTTAAAGTTTCTTTCTTCTGTGTTTCTCAGTGGCCATATCACCAGCATTGGATTGAATCATGTACGTACCTTATTTTGACTTTATGCCAGCAAAGCTTATACTGACCAGCATGCTGCTTTGTTTTCTCATGGTGCAGTACTACTTTGACAGTATCCTTCCAAGAGTTCCTGTTCCAGTAATTCGTCAAGTAACTGCCAATCTTGAGAAGATGAAGCTGTCAACTAAGCTTTCTGGGGTGACTGGAGATAGTCGGCATGGATCAGAGGATATGGCCCGTCGGCCCCCTTCCGTTAAAGCTTCTCTGTCGGTTTCTTTTGGACAGCGTGCTCCCCACCGTGCTTCCACAAGGGATTCATCCCCAGTTCGACGAACAGTTGCCCAAGATGATCATCGAAGATCATCCTCACCATTTCGTCGTAGTGGAAGCCGGGACAGACCCCACAATGGTCGTTCAAGCCTTGACCGAGATATTGACCGTTCAAGCCGTGACCGAGAGCGTGATCGTTCAAGCCTTGACCGAGGTATTGACCGTTCAAGCCGTGACCGAGAGCGTGATCGTTCAAGGCGTGACAAGGATTATGATAGGGATATCAGAGACTATGACCGTGGCAGCAGGGACCGGGACTACTACAGGTCCAGGCATTCCGAAGAAAGACAAGATAACCGAAGGGAGCATGACGATAGCAGACACAGACGCTCCAGCTCGCTTCGTAGGAGTAGAAGCAGGAGTCGCAGCAGAAGCAGGAGCAGGAATGAGCACCGTTCCAGTCCATTTGGTGATATGAGCAAAGAGAAGGCCGCCGCTGCCTTGAGCAACCTAGCCAAACTGAAAGACTTGTACGGCGATGTATCAGAGAAGAAGGACGACGGCGAGGCCAAGCGGCTTCACCATGATTCTTGTGCCGAGGAGGTTATCAGGCTGGGAGGCTCTAGATGGAGGTAAATTTGTACCTCCGATTTGCTCACCCAGGCTATGTTGTTACTACACGTTTAATCTGTCGGCTTCTATGTAGATGTCTGCGTGAGCTCAGTCTGTGTAAACACCTCATACTTGATGTTGGTTTGCTGCGTTCCATTTATTCCGGATGTGCTTTAAGCCCATTTGATAATACAGTGTACCAAACTCGTCATCAACGCGACGACAATATGTCAAGCTAGGTGTTTCATGTGTAACAAGTGGATTAGATGGTGCCTGCTGATACTGCAGAAATGAAGTAAGCACCAAATCATGCATGTCAGATAGGTAATTCAAATCTCCCCGTGTCATTTGAAACGCACACGCTAATAAATTGTACTGTGTATGCATATGCCTGTAAATAAAATGTACTCCCTCCGACCCATATTAGTTGACTTAAATTTTTCCAGATTCGAATGTATCTAGTACTAAAACATGTCTAGATACATCCGAATCTAAAACATGTCTAGATACATCCGAATCTAGACAAATTCGAGTCAACTAATATGGATCGGAGGAAGTAGTATATAACATAAAAATAGTATATAACATAAAAATAGCTGTCGAGAGAATACAGAATGCAGCCATATCAGACGTGGCTTCGCAGATGTCTTTTTTTTTCCGTTAAATTAATTGACGGGCGGATCTCTTCGTTGCTGGTCCGTCCATTGCTGTCGTGCTGCCCGTGCAAATGTGCAATTGTCAACTTGGCAATGCATTTTGGCCCCCTTCTTTAAACGTATAAATGATTTTGGCAGATGAGATTCTGGAAAAAGCTGGTCGAGGGTAGCTTCTGAGAGAAGCTGCCCAAGAAGCTGAAAAGAAGGGCCAATTTATCTGTTTGCAGGTTTGATATCAATGCGCTGCAAAGCGTTTTCAGCTTCACCCAATTCACCGATGCACTTAATGTTTCTCTTCCAGAAAAATATCATTGTGATTGCGAATCCTCTCATGTGGTCCAGTTTCTTTGGACCTCGTTCATGACATAGCTATTGCTGATAAGAACTGAGAGGTAGCTAGAGTTATTGACCGTTGAAAGTTAGTACAACCATTCGACAAGATATTTTCAGGACGGCCGATGAATCCGTAGCTAGCGGTGATATGGTGAAGATGATGTTTATATTCTGATTAAGCATGGTTTATCTATGTTAGAGCACATTAGATTAGATTGGAAATTGTCTTTGCCTTCCGAGCTCTAGTGCTCTCTTCGTTTAAAATAATATAAAAATCATATTTATAACTTTCAGAAAAATCTAAAATAAATTCTGAGTATAGTCAATGTTGTATCCTACAAGCATGAAAAACCACAGCCTGAAATAGATACTATCCTAAGATTGGTTGCTTCTCTTTTTTCTCAGAATTTTGAGGACATTGGTATTTTTTGTGGTGCTGGCACGTGTATTTCTCAGGCAGTTTCCTTGTATGTTTTGCTTTTGCTTCACGTGGGCTTGGACATCATGTTTGCATGTGCTGTGACGCGTGGGCTGTTTTAGCAGCCACATCGATCAGGTGTGGAAGACTCCCGTGGCTCCCTTTTTGTCTCTACCCGACCACCAACACTTCACGGACTGCCCCCCTTCTTGGCACATCAATTGTCAACTTGGCAATGCATTTTGGCCCCCTTCTTTTCAGCTTCTTGAGCAGCTTCTCGCAGAAGCTATTCTCCACCAGCTTCTCTCGGAAGCTCATCTTCAAAATTCGTTCAAACTTTTTAATTAGTAGTTTCAACGTCAATTTAAAAGTATAAATGATTTTGGCAGATGAGATTCTGGGAGAAGCTGGTCGAGGGTAGCTTCTGAGAGAAGCTGCCCAAGAAGCTGAAAAGAAGGGGCCAATTTATCTGTTTGCAGGTTTGATATCAATGCGCTGCAAAGCGTTTTCAGCTTCAGCTTCACCCAATTCACCGATGCACTTAATGTTTCTCTTCTAGAAAAATATCATTGTGATTGCGAATCCTCTCATGTGGTCCAGTTTCTTTGGACCTCGTTCATGACATAGCTATTGCTGATAAGAACTGAGAGGTAGCTAGAGTTATTGACTGTTGAAAGTTAGTACAACCATTCGACAAGATATTTTCAGGACGGCCGATGAATCCGTAGCTAGCGGTGATATGGTGAAGATGATGTTTATATTCTGATTAAGCATGGTTTATCTATGTTAGAGCACATTAGATTAGATTGGAAATTGTCTTTGCGTTTCGAGCTCTAGTGCTCTCTTCGTTTAAAATAATATAAAAATCATATTTATAACTTTCAGAAAAATCTAAAATAAATTCCGAGTATAGTCAACGTTGTATCCTACAAGCATGAAAAACCACAGCCTGAAATAGATACTATCCTAAGATTGGTTGCTTCTCTTTTTTCTCAGAATTTTGAGGACATTGGTATTTTTTGTGGTGCTGGCACGTGTATCTCTCAGGCAGTTTCCTTGTATGTTTTGCTTTTGCTTCACGTGGGCTTGGACATCATGTTTGCATGTGCTGTGACGCGTGGGCTGTTTTAGCAGCCACATCGATCAGGTGTGGAAGACTCCCGTGGCTCCCTTTTTGTCTCTACCCGACCACCAACACTTCACGGACTGCCCCCCCCCCCCAATATCCTCCGTCTCCACCATCGCGACTCCTCTTCCTGTAGATTCAATGCAGGAACGACACCACCATGCCCCCTACTCCTCCCCGTTGGGCGAGGCCACAGCGTCGCCCTGTAGCTCCCCATCGACAAGCTACGAGGTTGAGGCGGTGGGGAACGACGGCCAGCGTCAAGGTCCGCCCGATCTTGGCCGGCGTCCAGGTCCTCCCGATCTTGGCCGGGGAAGGCTACTCCTGTTCACGTCCGCGCTGCTGGTCGGCGTAGAGAAGGAGTACTCGACCCAGCAACTCGCTCATACCGTGATGATGGGGAAGTTGCCACCGACGGCCATGTGGCGCGGTAGGGGGCGAGACGACGAGGGGTGGTGACGTTGTAGTCGCTGAGCTCCACCCCACGTTTTGAAAGGGGGATGATGACGGAGGAGCAGCTCGCGCATGTCGTCAGGAGGACGTGCGCCAACGCCACGCCAGCGCCGGCTGCGTGCCTCCACATGCAGCAGGGGCGGAAGAGCACCAACCAACGTATCATGGTCGTCTCTCGCGTGGGAGGTGAGCTGCCGGCGTTCACCCTTTTTCTTACTGTCTTTGCTTTGTGGTTTGTTCTGGTGGATTGGGAGTCCCAATCAAGTGCATCATTGTGCATGGTCAGTTATATTTTTGTTGTTCTTCAGAATATCCATGGTTTGTTCTTGGTTCAAAGCGTTCGTCTTCCTAAGTCGACTGCTCGCGTATGCTCTTGGAAGTCTTAAGCTGTGTGTTAATCGCTTGGGCAATCTGGATTTCAATATTGATTGATTCACGGGAAGAAACGTTTTCAATTTTCCAAGATATTTGCAGGCATGTCGCTGATAGATGTGATGGCCAACCTGCGTGCCTCTGGTCATCCCCAGACTGACTTTGTAATTCAGAGGGAATGAAATGGTCCAGAGTGAGTTGTCCCTTGTGGGATTTTTTCCCTATACGGTTCAATGCTGAAATAATATAAGCATTGCTTCCATTTGTAGCAAATAGCATAAGCGATTTGATACAATTTATATGGATGCCCGTCAAGCTCTGTGAGTCACTAATCGATCCTTTGTTAGCAATAGCACGAGTAGTAAGTATGTACAAAGGAAAATGCAGTTGACTGGGTTTGTGTTCTGTTCAGCTGCAACAATGATAACAGCGGCCTCCGATTTGCTTAGAGTTCTCGACCCAATCTTTGCTACAGTTGTCTATTTTTTGTTGTACAAATTTACTGATTCGGAACAGGAAATTGAGCCAGTGGCTGATCTACAGAATTATAGTTCATGGAGACATCAGTTGATTTCTTTAATGATATCAAGGCACACGCGTCTAGGATCATGAAATCTATGGAACAAACTCAAAGAGGATTGTTGAATTTGAGAAGTGTCTTAAGGTTGGTTGGTTTCCTCCTCCCCTTCTACTCTTTGTTGATTCAAGTATTTCCTCCACCCTACGTCTCACCTCCTTTTTCTGGTAGCAGCGGCGGCCGTGGCGAGGAAAGGGACGGCCGCGTCGTGATGGAAAAGGAGCGGGAGCCTCCAGCATCGTGTAGGTAGCCCGTCTTGACCTCCCCCCTCTCTCATTCTCTCTATCTCTCTCTCATACTCTATTTCTCCCTCAGCAATCGCGTTGGCGAGGAGAGACGGGCACACACTGGAGCTTGATGTCCACGGTCGGTTCCTCGAATCCAAGTGAGTGGAGGCCGCCAGCATGTTCCGTCTGTCGAGCGCCAACGCGTTTCCTGACTCCACGATGAGCGGCGGCATCAGGTCATCCATCAACACTTGTAGAACGCGGGGAGCGCGCGTCTATGGTGGAGAGATAAGCCTCCGGCTGTACCAGCTTTGCATTTTTCTTCACTTTCTTCTCTAATCCTCGTTTCTCTACTTTAGTCCAGTGGAGAAAGGGACAACGACGAACCAACCACAGAAGGAGAAATCATGGAAGCGAAATAGAATCCTTCATCGGCAGCGCAGCAGCCAGGTCATCCCCCCCAAACTTACCTCATTCCCTAAAACAACATCTTATCTCTCTCATTTTTCGTGTGAGCACTTGATCTGTAATCTTTTTTCCTCTCTCCTTAATTCCTAGCATAATCTGTTTTTTACATCGTTTCAGGAGGTTCAGGGAGCTTGTCGAGCGGCCGAGTGGGAGCAGGGGAACACCAATCGGATGCTGCAATAGGCGCAGGTCGAGATGAGAACCAACATCCATTCATGTAGGTTGGTGGTTTTGTCCATAATTTTGTGGATCTTTCAATGAGAGAAGGTATGTGCTCATGTATGTTCTGCAGCTCAAACAAAATACACCGGATATGAAAGCTTTACATGAAGATTTTTGTATGTTCTCTATTTCTACAACATATGAGCATGCTTAGATTTAGTTATCGTTTTTCTATGAATTGATGGCCAAAAGTCATGTTTCGCATATTGTAGGTTTTCCTATATCTTTGTTTACGTTAATTCAATTGTAGCATTTCATTTCAGTGCTTACTGCCAGAACTGTACTTTTGATTTTATTTTACTTGATGATTTGCATTCACAATGAGAGCATAATGTAGATATTACCATGCCGTCTGAGGTTTATCTTCTTTTCCCAAATATTGATCTCTTCAATTTGTCAATTTTTTTTTTTGAACGGGAAAGGTCCCGAAGGACCTAGAGATTGCATTAAATCGGCGGTGCGGTTACAATTACAAAGAGGGCCACAAAAAACATGAAAATAACATCCCAGAACAGCTCGATGAAACGCGATCGAGTCCAATATTGCCGCCGACGAGCTTTGATCTTCTTGCGTGGCCGTCACTGCAACCGCCGGGGACGAAACCACTTGGGATTGCCGCAACACTAATCACCACGCCGAGATCCGGATAGATCCTCCAGTTAAGGAGGAAGAAGATGCCAGAGCCATAGCTGGGCTCAAGCGCAGCAGGGTTGACCTTTCGACCGAGGATAGCGGTTACCTCACAGAGGCTCCGCTTGGGTACTGCTGCCGGGGTCGCAATCTCCAACGACCTCCAGAACCGCCCCCAATCATCAACAGCAACATCACCGCCGCCGTCTTCTCCCTCGCCACCATGGCCGCCCGAGAAGAGCTGCAGAGGGACTGGGCTATCACGTTGGGAGAGGCAGCGCTTATTGAAGAGAAGCGGCTTCGCTGCAAGATCTTCCTTCGGGAAGCTCCACCACAGAAGCTTGACGAAGAGAGGAAGCAGCCACCTGATGGCGCCGCGCCGGAACGCCTTCCAGGCAAAGCCTCGCCTGGCTCCAGGTCCATCAGTGCCACCGCCCGATTCCCCTCTCTCCTCGCCACCACGGCCGGCTAGAGAGGGGAGCAAATAGCGACGCATCTGGCCAGAGACCAGCGACCACCGACCTTGACCCTTATTGCGGAGATCCCTGGGGTGCAGAAGCTCTTCATCGCCTCCGTCCACCGGAGCACAGCCAAGAGCAGCCACCAGCACAGGATGTAGCAGATATGGGCCAGAGAAGTTGCTACCCTACTCCAAACTACCGGCAAGCTGCCGAAGACACTAACCCTAGACCTACAACCTACTCCGGCGCCCCTCCTTCGCCATCTCCGGACGGCAGCGCCGCCGGGGAGGGCTCAGGAGCGGCCCGGGGGCGCACGGGTGACTCTCAAGGGGAGGGGGTTCGGGAGGAGGAGGGAGGAGAGGCCTCTGCCAGCCCCTCAATTTGTCAATAGATGTCGTCTCTATTGGTCTCTCCAGGGATATTACCATTCGACACTATTTCCAAACAGCTTATGTCGCCATAGGATTTTTTGTGACATATGTTAGAGCACAGAGGTTGGTTCAGTGAATTCTCATGATAGATATTTTCTGTTTCTTCACAATAGATCATGAGTGCAAAATCAAATCATTGGAGTATTTTCTCAATGTGATTATAAAACTCTTTTGCCTTATCTTCTATTCAGTTGGTAATGATCATAAAAATGTGTAAGTTTCAATACTTTTGGTACATGTTTACTAATTTAAGGTGTTAAAGCTAGCAAATGCAAGACTGGCTTATGATTCGACTTCCCACGTTACTTGTGAAGAGTTTGTCGCTTTCTCTTCGGGCTTCCATGGAGAACATTATCCTAGGAGGGTTTTAATGTTCATCATTTCCATTTCCATTTTTAGTTTTTCATTATAACTTGCCAGTTGACAAATCAGTTGAGATTGTTGAAAGATATGGTTATCCAATACATGTATATAGGTAATTGCATGGGAGAATTGGTTATTTACCCAAAAGTTCATTAGCCTTGGATAATCTACCCAAAGTTGATGATCCATTGTTAAAATACCCACTAGGGACTTGAAAGTAATAAAGAGTTATAGCAAGCCCCTAATTAGAGCTGGTCATATATGTCTCGAGGGATCAATTTCATCCATTAGATTAGATTAGATCGCAAACCCTCGCCCAGGTACGCGTGCGCCTCCGGCCAGCGCCGCTCCCAGCGGCAAATCAACGACACCGCTGTGTCGGCTTTATAACTCAATTCATTTCTTCACATTGTGCGTCACTATAACATCTTCCTGTTTTTGAAGCCAATCCGTTCTTTTCGAAGATGGGGGTCTCAGATAGTATTCACAACATCTCCGGCAAGGACTCCAACAAAAACAAATACAAGGATGGCTAGGAAGATTACTCCTAAGAAGAGGAGAATAAATTAGAACTCATAGTTTTCGCAATCATTTTTTGTGATATGCAAGCTGAGAGACATTTTTATTTTTTTTGTAATGTACACTTCATCCGATATTACTTTTGTCTATTGTAAACCTGTTACTACAGATTTTGGCACAAATATAAACCAATGAATGCATTTATTGTGAACACCTGTCTTATATATATATATATATATATATATATATATATATATATATATATATATATAGAGTGGCGCTATTTGACACCTAGGGTGTAGAATAGTTATTCTTCATCCACCCCCTATCTTTCAAATCGTATATGATTTTTACGTCACGTAAATTTTCTCTTACCTCGGAAGTCAAGAAGAACATAAGAAAATTTAGATATGTCGTAAAAAAATTGTTTACATGCCGTATAAAAATACGACATAAAATGCATATTTTCTATGTAAATGACTCATAAATTGTATTTTTATGTCGATTTTTTTGCGTTTCTGATGAATATGAACATAATTATTAGTATACAAAACATTAGTTTCTAAATGTGAGAACATAAAAATATGTGGGATGCAAAATAACTATTCTGCACCCAGGGTGCTGAATAGGGTTTCTATATTGTACTCCCTCCGTCTCAAAATAAATGACTTAATTTTGTCTATATTCGCATGTATCTAGACGTATTTTAGTATATAGATACATGTGAATTTACACAAACACAAGTCACTTATCTTGGGATGGAGGGAGTTCATATTCTTGTTGTTGCGATGTTGTCATTCTATTTTGTTGGTAAATGGTCATCATGAAGAGGTATATTAGAATGCATGAAAAAAAGAGCTAGCCGTACTCTCATCCTCAGCCGGCAGTATGCATGTCTCGGCATGCACATAACTGAGATGCGGATGTGCCTTTCAGTGCTCCATTACTAAATTATTGTACTGCATGATGAGTATGGTACTTCACTAACACTGGTACGTACACCCATAGTAATTATTTCGGTTACTAATCAAATGCTATAATTTACTTAGTTTACAGGAAACCCCTTTTGGGTTAATCATAAACATATTTAATCCTTTTTTGGGTATTTTAACAATGGATCATCAACTTTGGGTAGATTATCCAAGGCTAATGAACTTTTGGGTAAATAACAAATTTTATCTTAGTCTTTACCTTCTTTATTATTTATATATATCCATGTACCCTATATTTATTTGCCTATTTCATATTGGGATCTTTTGATTTGGTATTTGCAGTTTTGGTTCTCATTTTTTTGCCTCCTTTCCTCAAATGAGATGTTCCTAAGTTTGTATTAGACCTACCCAATGTTCGCTTGTTGATCATAGGCCCTTCTTGGTATTTCAAGATTGGAGAATACTTTGTTGTATGTTGGGTGAAGAGCTCACTTCTTTGGTCCACGTCCTAATATATTTATTAGTATTTTCTGAATTTTTATGTAAAGCTTACAAGAAATTTATTTCATCCCATGACTACTGCCTTCTATAGTGCACTAGCAAGCTGGGCCACAAGGAGAGTTCGCTTCTCCAGTTGAGGCCCTCATATATTTTTTGTTATGATTACATTTCAGAATTTCACATTTTTTGTGTATTTGTGGTAAGGCTGACAAGCAACTTATATTATCTAATGAATTGTCTGCTATAGTTCAGTAAAGGGAAGGACCACAAAGCAATGATTGGACATCATCTGAAGGCAAAGAAGTTTGGCAGTTACAAATGGTGTTGTGCCGTCGCTGCCGCCGATCGGCCCTTGAGTGCTAACCAGTGCCACAAAGCATACTTGAGCTTGAATGTTGAGAAATTTAACAGGGAAATTGTTGCAGGTCACCCCATGCAACTTAATTTACTTTTGTTGTATTTATCAGAGCATAAGTCTGTAGTGCGGCCAATAGCTTTGTAATAAAAGACAGTAGTACACAGAAGAAATAATAACTTAGAGATGTTTTTTCTGTGTGTGACACTAGCATTAAAGAAAACATCTTTCATGGTGTAGTAATTAACATTGTTTAAGTTTTCTTGCAACAAAAATACTGCCACCACCATGTTAAACCTGGGCCAAAAGCAAATGAGTAGTAATAAGGCTGGATCTTAAAATACAAGTTTGTATCTTCAGTGGAATACTCAACAGTTTTAGGAACATATCCTGCAACAAGTAAATTAGTAATTTGTTTTTTACTGAAATAGTCTGAACATCTTTTAACAATATTCAACAAGCATGTGTATGCTAAACTGAAAGTTAGCTCCCTAATTTCCGTATTCTCATCCTTAAGTTTGCAGCAGTTTTGATAATTTACTGCAATGATCCGCCCAATTCTAACTGTTATAGGAAGGTGAACACATGCTTCGGAGTAATTTTGAGTCAATTTTGGTTAACTTAACATCTCGATTAAGGTTATGTAAATGGAGAGTAGCATACAAGTTTATTTCATTATTCTCTTTGCACATGTGATATTTCTCAACTCAGTCGCTATGGTTGTTCTTAGAATCAGATTAAAGCATTAGAGCACTTTGCTTGATTGAGAAATCTTATAACATTTCAAGCCAGTGGATTGATTTAAATTTCTATTGTAAGAAGTATTTACTTCATGTGAATAAAAAAAGATTGTCTTCTTCTTTTTGGGTATTTTTTATTAGGTGTGTTTTGTGGACTTTTCACTCATTGGACTCCTGCTTTTTCTTTTCTTGAAGGTGGAATTGGACTTCAGAACCTAAACTATGAAACAATTTACACAATATTTATATTTGCGGACATCATGTAAGTAACAAGTGTTACCTGAGGAGGGGCATGTGGGTTCGGAAACAAATTTACCTAACTGAGCAAGGACAAACACAATATCAGGTTCATGCCTCCATTTAGAACCTCAAAGTTTTGGTTATTTGTTGAGTTTGATGTCTTCATCAGTGTTTGTATAGCCTATATGCACGGCCATTGAGTGGGTAAGAAATGCTAAAGGCACTCTTATTCAGTGTGTTCCGTAATCCAGGGTGGAATGTCTTTCTATCGAACTTGGGCGTGGAAGGACAAATATCAAGTCCATCTAATGAAATACAGAGATGCCAGAGCCACTAATGCAACTAATTTGATAAGATTTTGCCTGGACTGACGAGATCAAGGAAGGCTGTGTCTTAATTGTTTGAAAGGCCAGTTATCTGGCATGGTCTATTGTCTTTGAAAGGGTAAGGAGATGGATTCTCTTTCTATAGCATGATATACGAGTTTAGTTATATTGTGGGTTGTTTACTAACTCACGGACCTTGGTTACAAGTGCTTGGAACAAGCAGCGAGGGCAAACAGTTTGTTCAAGACGTGTGGTCTAGCTAGCTATGTTTTAGATTGATTTATTACATATATTCCTAGGATCTATTATGTTTTAGATTGATTTCTTACATATATTCCTAGGATCTATTATAGTTGCAATGCATAGCAAGAGATTATATAGGCTTGGTACTATTATCTTTTGACTTGCTAAGGCTGGAACGTACACCACAGATAATGTATGTATTTGCCATTTTCCATGAAATGTTTTGTTCTTCCGTTTGAATCTAATCAACCTATAATACTAGATACATATGTTGAATCTATATTTTCTACTACTTGGTTACTTCTGGTTTGATCAAAACTAAACCCATCATTTTCTATCTTATAGTTGTTTGTGTAATATGAACTCTGCATGTTTGTGCCACCTTACTGGTTCCGAATACATCAATAAGTGGTGAAAAGGATTCACTAAGTCAGTTTTATGTCCATCTTCCCTACTTGGCAGGAAGACATTTTTGTGTTGTACCATGACACGTGCATTGCATGATAAGGAATATCAGTCTTGATCTTTATCTTATCTTATTGTTTCTTTATTTCTATTTGGAAATGATAAACTGGGGCTTTCTTTTGCAGCCCGCTGGAATTCTTAATCAAGAAAAGTTGGCCAATAAGTGAAATTATCAGATTTTTTCTAGACTGATGATCCAAGAAAGGAGAAGAGCGATGGTAATCTAAAATTTCCACATAACACAAAACGAGCTTTTGGGACGTTCAGCATATTTTATAGATCTTTCTACTTGTGTATTCTTTCCCGTAATAGCATGCTTGGTGATTAATTTTGTTCAATCTCAAAATGTCTTCTTTCTTGACACCATACTGGATGAGCTGCAGCTTTTGAGATCAACACACCGAGCTGAAGAAGATACAAGCATCTGAACAATTTCTCCTACAGCAATTGACCAGCATTACTATGGTTCTGAATCACGCCATCATGGAAAGGAATTTTTTGAAGTGTTCGGTTTCAACATTTTGGTGATCTAGGTGTTTTAATAAGTCTAGCTGGTGTTAGATTTCTTTCTGGGGTAGCCTTGGTTCCTTGGATTTTTTGGGGTGAATTCTAAGTGTTTGGAACGCTCTTCTTTGCGACTTTTATAATATGGGGTTTAGACTTAAACGTGCAGGTCACTGTTTAGAGAGATGTTTGGAGGAAATGAGGATGGGCTCATGTTCCTAAACTTGGAACCAAGGCTGTATCTGTAACAGCTGCTATGCACTCCTGTAGTACACATATGGTTGTGTATAACCTCTTTGGTTCGGCTATTTTACAACTTTTGATATGACATGAGTTATCACCCCTAATAGGTTAGAGTGATCCATGTGTAATTTTGAGATGGTTACGCTAATTATGTTTACCGTGTTATCTTTCATTTCTCCTTAGTTATTATGAAATGCATTATAAAACTTTAATCAACGTGAAAGTGTGGCACCCCTTTCTTATGTTATAGAAAAACAGAAATCGGTGCGTGGATAACGGGTCGTACGCCAAGGCGCACCCCTTAATCTAGTGCTAATAATTTGTCATACCCAGGTCATACTCACCATAACTAGAGGCCGGAGTCCGAGGTCTCCAACCCCTCCCGCCGCCGAAGCGGCCGACAAAGGAAGCAGGGACCGGCGTCTTGCCATAATTGGGGGCAGAGGTTGCCCAAGTCTCTTTTCCACTGGTGGCGACAAAGGAAGCAGGGATCGGCGGCTTGCCGTAGTTGGGGGCAGAGGTTGCCCAAATCTCTTTTCCGCTGGTGGCGGCAGGGAAATACGGGGGCCAAGGATGATAGGTTGTATGTATTGGATTTATGATGTTCGGCAGGTCTTTGAGCAGGTAACTGGTATGCCCCTCATGTTATATTGCATTTGCTTCGTTCCAAGTTTTTTCTCATTTTCCACGGTGGGCGCATAGATGATCCAGCTTTATGGCTTAACTAAATAAGTAGTTTTTGAGTTAACTGTATGATTCACTTAGACACGCTAGCTTCTCTCCTTGAGAAGAGAAGCATTTTTTAGATGGGCTAATAGTTCTTGCTGTCCAACATAACCATGCATGTTCTCTTTTTTTTTTTTGCTTATATGTATTGTACCATAGAAAATACCTTCACACTTATATTTTTTCACTATCATTTTCCGTCTCTAAGCTTATATTGTTTCACTATCATTATCAGATGGACATACACTTAGTAAAGGAACTGGAATTGTTTTACCTGACAGGTGAGCCACGCCAAAGTCGTCCCCTGTTCCTGACGAGTGCTTTGAGAAAACCTACCAAGAAGGGTCTTGAGAAATAAGCTGGAGAAAGAAGTTACTAAGAGATTGCATACACTCAGCATGTGTACAGAGCTTCATAATACTCACTGTATAGCGTTGCGTTCACTCTTCTTTTTAAGAAAATTTGCAGCTCTTTAGAACTAACCGAATCGTGGAATAATATAATTAATCTTATTTGAATGCAATTTTACTCCTTTTATGCCATTGTTACTTTTGAACCGAAGATATGACACAAGAAAGAGAAATCGAAATACGCTATGCATATGATCAGAATGCGGTGTGCTCATTTTGCTTCTGTTAAATTTGTGTTCATGTTGATGTGAACTCAATTCAACATTCTATTTATATCTTATGGAAATATTGGTTTGCATTTGTCACATCAAACGGCTCCATAGTTCCAGACGCTCGGTGCGCTCGGTGCAGCCCTAGGCTTCTAGAGGTTCTCCCGTGTGTGATGCATTCCACATTCCACATTCCACAGGCTCCTACGGACAGGCTCAAGATACGAGTGCGGTGTGCGCCGCGCCAAGGATGGCTAGTTCTTTATATTGCGGGCTAAAAAAAAGACAAATCTGATAAAATTTAGAGATGTAAAACTACATATGCTCAGATCCATACTTTTGTTATTTTTGTATATAGCTCATAATACGAAGTATTCTAAATTGGTATATTTTGCGAGTTTGTTGGGTAAATCATTGGATATGTCCTGATAGTTTTTTTAGAACTTTTTGAAGCTCAAAGATATGATTTTCAATTTCTTTTTAAAACCGGAATCACTAGTGCCCATATGCACAAAATCTTCACTCCCATTAGATCCAGTACTTTACATAATTTCATAGGATTCAAATCACATATTTTTCTAGATAGTGTTTTCGCATCCACGGAGAGAGAACAACAAGCTTTGTATGGATTGTCATTTTGAACCCTAGTTTCATATGATCGCTAACAAGAGCTTACGCTTCTGGAAATCACAAAATCTGATAAATCACATAATTATTTGCATGTAGATGCAAACATTTTATGTTCGACCACAAGTTTCGGGGAAAAGGAACATTTTTTGTGATCCGTGTAAAAAAATTCGATGCTCCAACATGACTATCCACACTATTTATTTGTCTTTTTACATAGCCCACATAAAATGTTATTTTTCCCCAAAAACATGTGTATGTACATAGAATGTCTAGATGTGCATGCGATTTTTTTTGAATGTTTCAACATTTTAAATTTTGTTTTTTATGCATTTCTTATAATAGATTTATTTGCATCCGTGAGCCAAAACGCCACCTCCACTTCCGGAAATCTGCCTTTGTTCCAAAAAAAAGACATGTAAATCTGCCTTTGTTCTTTAGATTTTTTTTAGAACGACCTGCTAGATTTTATTAACCAGTAATAATGTTTACATGGATATTTACAGAATATGGCATGCCCAACCATAGATGGCGGCCAGCCTCTAAAGGAATAGCGTATCTAGCCAAGTTGTGTGCTTCAAAGTTTGTAGCTCTTCCTTCGAAAGTGATCTTGCACTCACAGAAGTTTGTTGTCCGTGACTTGATTTCAGTCACAATTGCTCCATATTTCCCTCGACTCCCGTTCTTGATATCTTAGACAACCTGCTTGCAATCTGACGCCACAAATATGCGAGACAAGCCAAGATCTTTAGCAAGCGTCGTGGCTTCACGGCATGCAAGCGACTCCAGAACAGCGAGGTCAGTAATGCCCGAGAACACCACCGCCGCCGATGATCCAAGGTATAATCCATTGCTATCACGACATAAAGCAGCCGCAACTCCTTTGCCTCCAGTTTTCGAAACAGCTGCATCAACATTAATTTTAGGCGCATCCGAGTGCTGGGGGATCCATCTCGGTTCAACTCGCGTTGAAGGATTGGCCGATGCCTGCACAGATGGTCTGGCAATATGCAGCTCAGCTAGAAAAGCGTTAACAAAACCATAGGTTGAGAGGGGACTCTGGAAAATTTCTGAATCGCTTTCCTTCGAGCTGTCCAAATTGCCCATAGAGTGACTGCTAATCTGGTGAATTGGTCATGCGGCATCATCTCCATCATATGAAATAACCAGTGTTTAGCGTTTGACTCCCCACATAAAATTATGTGCTCCACAAGGAGCTCATCTGTTAAATCCCACATGCTATTAGCCATGTTGCAATCGATCAAGGAGTGCCTCCAAGAATCAGTTGCACCACAGAGTGAACATGTGCTTGTCCTGGCCATATTTCGATGCTCAAGAACATCTACTGACGGCAAGGACTGCCGAGCCAGTCGCCACAAGAAGACTCTAAGTTTGGAGGGGACAGAGGTTTTCCATAAGGAGCTCCATCCCTTCGACTCCCGCTCAGCATTGGACGAGCCAGCGTTCCCCTCATAGTAGTTCTCTTGATTTATCTTAGTGTTGATCAACATTCTATAAGCAGAACGAACTGAAAAGATCCCTTTCTGGTCAAAATTCCAAGCCTAGAAGTCCTCCTGGCGTCTCGTGCATAAAGGTATACCAAGAATAGTTTCAACATCCACATGATTGAAACAAGATCGTACGAGGTTATCCTTCCACGTTGCTGATGTTTCATCAATCAGAGCAGAGACCATTTGAGGCGGATTCTCCCTGTCGGTTAGGATCGGTTTCATCTTCGTGTCCCTAGGAAGCCAATTATCAGTCCAGATATGAGTCGATCGGCCATCACCAATTCGTTTGATGAGCCCTTGTATCATAATATTTCTCCCATCGAGAATAGAGCGCTAGATCTGCGAAGGGTGAGATCCTAGATCAACCTCTAGAATAGAGGAATTGGGAAAGTATACAACTTCGAGTATGCATGCACTCAAAGACTCTGGCTCCTGCAGCATTCTCCAGGACTGTCGTGCAAGCAAACACAGGTTAAAGAGTTCCAGGTCTTTAAAGCCTAAACCGTCTAGATGTTTTGGTGCAGTCATCACTTCCCAAGAGACCCAACACGGTTTCCTCTTCCCTTCTCTGCTACCCTATCAGAATTGACGAATAAGCATATTAATGTGCTCGCATAAACCTTTTTCTTTAGATGCACATTTTTCTCTGTTTAGGTTTCTATGAAGGCCCATGTATAAGAATCCAACTGATTTTCAAAACTATATTTATTTTCTGAATTCTGTGTTCCAAAAAGGACAAGACTCACGAAATGACTTTTGGTATGCAGAAAAGTTCATCAAAAGCCTGACAGAAAAGTTTATCAAGAGCCTTGCAGAAGTTTTATAACCGGTATGTACGTTCCAAACGAGGACTCAGTCAGTGGGCTTCCAAATATATTATCGATTAGATCCACTCCTACATTTCGTACTTATAAAGAACAAAAGAACAAGAAAGACCAACCTAATCCTGCATTACATTACGCATTCTCGCGCTGATGAAGTCACGCACCGAGCCAACTTAGTCCATTGCTGAATTTAAAAAAACCAATCCCATTCCTCCACCATCAGCTCTCCTGCGCCGAACACCGGATCTCCCTACGGAGCCAGTCACAGCCTCTCACGCGTACTCCGCGATGTCAGCACCTCCGGATCAAGCGGCCACGCGGGATCCTGACGTATCGGCCGATCGGAGGGGCGCGTCGTACCAACGTCCAGGATTGATTGATACAGCTCGCCCCGCTCCTTCCCCCACCTCCAGTAGTACCAAAAGGATTCCTTAAAAAACAATTTCTCAATTCAGCAATAAACAAAAAGGAAAACCAAGACGACGAAATGATCTTTTCCCCAAGGAAAAAAAAAATACGCCGTCACTCAAACTCCCCCGAGAGAGGAGGAGGAGGAGGGAAGAGGAAGAAGTCCACCCGGAGTTTTGGACCTTTGCAATCGCCATTTTGGTATATCCTTCTTCTCCGCTAGCTGGATGCCTTTGTTTTCCTAGCTAATGGTGGTTTGGGCGTTTGCTTCGGTCCAAGGGTTTGGCACCTGTTCTTTCCCCCTCCGGAGGCCCCGATCTTGCCGTCCAGTGATTTTTCTTTCCTTGGCTTTTCTCTAGTGCTAAACGCGTTCGGGCGGATGCTTGCAAGCCAGGCATTGATTCGATCTTTAAGTGGTCCAGCTACGTGTCTGGCCTTGTTCCGCTGCCTGCTTCCGCCCCTGTGTCTGTCCTCTCGGGATTCTTGAATCTGGAGGAGCGGCAGCTGCTGCTAGCCGTCGTTCGTTTGCCGGGCGTGAAATTCCTCGAGGTAGGTGGTGTTCCTGGTTCTGCTTCCTGTGGTAATATACTCATGATTGATCTGCTGTATGTGGTGAACTTGTTCTTTAGTTAAGTCTCTGAATAATTCGTGGGGAAAATGTGAGGGGAAATTGGTTGAATTCAGTTTAGGTTTGGTTAGCTGATGAACTGTATGAATTGTGGAGGAAGGATAGGAGCAGCCTACTACTGCTTTGTTACAGCAGAAAATCAAACTTCAAATAGCCATATATTCAGTTTACTACTTTGTTACATTCAGTTTTGGTTAGCTAATAAACTGTAGTCTAGTCTTTTGCGCTTGACCACTTATTCCTTCCTGCTCATCCGCTTGTTCGTTCCTTCATATCTCACAAGTGATAACTATGTACCACATGCTAGGAGAACTGCTAAAATAGATGAAATGCTGGATTTCTTTTCTCGTACTGGTTGCCATATGCTGTTTGTATATACTCCCTCCGTTTCAAAATATAAGATGTTTTAGCTTTGTGAAGAGAGTGTATCTAGACCGCTTCTAGTGTCTAGGTTCATTTAGATTTGGAGTGAACCTAGACACTAAAATGAGTCTAGATACACTCTCTTCACAAAGCTAAAACATCTTATATTTTGGAACGGAGGGAGTACAACTTAACCCAAGGCAGTGAGAAATGGCAGATTTAACTCTCTATTACAGATTACTTGAATTGATCACCAAACTTGTTATATTACCTCTTTCGTCAATGCTGTATACATCCCTTCAAGAAAGTAATGGCTTTCTACTTCAAGAGAGCTAGTTAAATGTCTAATTAGTGTATGTTGTTCATTTTCTTTCAGTTGCAGTGAAGGTGACCTGCTGTTGCTGGGAAGAAAAACCGAAGGGCCTGCCTTGGGTTTAAGTGCATTTTCCTATAGAGAACGTCATTTATCTTGAGTGAAAGCACCTGTATTTCTGAGAAGGGCGACCAGCTAGTTTCCTATGCAACCTTCTGTTGATGGCTGCTCATCCTGTTGAATCAGGAGCAGGCAGTGAAACGGATATTCACCCTTTACTGATAGACCAAATGGAAAACGATCATCGGGAGATTGCAATTGACAGCCCAAGGGATGACGTTGCTTCTTCGTCGACTTCTCATCGGGATAATAATAATGATAGCTTGGATCGATTGCCTCGTATCTCAGAAAGTTCCTCAGAGACAACTACTGCATATAACTCCCAAAATTCTCCTCTAGCAAGAAGAGATGATAACCGTGCTCGTCGTCAGCAAAGTCCTTTGAATTCTATTTGCTGGATCTCAATTGAGCTTCTTGTAACAGTTAGCCAGATTATAGCGGCTATTTGCGTTATGTCATTATCTAGGAATGAACATCCGCACGCTCCATTGTTTGAGTGGGTCATTGGTTATACAGTAGGCTGTATTGCTACTCTTCCTCTCCTTTACTGGCGCTATCTCCATCGCAACCGCCCGACAACTGGGCAAGAACCAGCAAGTCAGAACTTCCCTCCAAACAGCATACCTGAATCCAATTCTTACACAGCAACTTCAGCCCCTCATGTGTCTGAAGCTGATTTTGTGATTGACACGAATGGAGTCTCACAAAACAACGTACTCACCAGAAATCCAAGGTAACACAGTCTTCAATTCCATGATCAGTTTTTAAATTTATACATCTGCAGTTCGCATCATCTAGTGTTTATGTCTGCAAGGCATATCGGCGAATTGCAATAAACCTCAATTAGTCACCTTTCTGTGCTATTATGACTGCACAGGAGGGACATTATTGTATGGCATAAGCAGGGTAATGTGAGCAAAATATGATTTCAGATAGATACGCAAATATCTTGTTATTCTAGTAACGCTTGTTGCAGTAATGCTATCAAAGTAAGTCCAGTGTGGTTTCGCAAAAATGAGTACATTAGAGTTTGAACTATTCTTCAGCATTTCTGTTGCTTCCTTTATTTGGAGTCCAGCCTCTGAGTTGTTCTGTTTTTAATGTTATAAACTGAGTTGCACTCTTACTCCTTTCTTATAGGGCGCAAGCTTATGCTGATCACTTCAGGATGGCCCTTGACTGTTTCTTTGCTGTGTGGTTTGTTGTGGGGAATGTGTGGGTATTTGGTGGACATTCTTCTTCGCATGACGCACCCAACTTGTACAGGTCTGCTGCTAGCTTCCTGTGCTGCAGTATCTTCGCAACTCATTTTTCGTTCAATATTTCATAAGTGCAATTTTTCTTTCAGGTTGTGTATAGCGTTCCTGACATTTAGCTGCATCGGCTATGCCATGCCTTTCATTCTCTGCGCATTGATATGTTGCTGCCTACCCTGCATAATCTCCCTAATGAGCTTCCGTGAAGATCTAAACCAAAACAAAGGTGCTACTGCAGAAGCAATCAATGCCCTCAGAACATACAAGTTCAAAGCGAAGAAGACTCGTAACGGTGAGGGGAATGAAGCTGGTGGCGGGGTCGTGGCTGCTGGAACAGACAAGGAGCGGCTTGTATCTGCTGAAGATGCTGTGAGTTTTTCTCCCATGCTCTCTATTTATTCGACAACTCTATTACCTGCTTCTAATCTAAAACCTGAGGTGTGTCCTTTGATGCATCCAGATTTGCTGTATCTGCCTAGCAAGATACTTGAACAATGACGAGCTCCGAGAGCTTCCCTGCGCCCACTTCTTCCACAAAGAGTGCGTGGACAAATGGCTCAAGATAAATGCGCTATGCCCCCTCTGCAAAGCGGAGATAGACAGTGGTCCGACGACTGCTCCGTCCATTGGCTTTGGGCGTCGCCATAGTGACAACAGGGTAGGCAGCGACATCGAGTCACAAGTGTAACTCTGCCTTCTCGATGTGGCTTCTGCTGAGCAATACTATGTAAATTATGAATTGAAATAGTTGACATAATGTGCGGGCCCTTATATTATCCAACAAGTTCGTCACTGTCTGATTACTTTCATCCCTCGATATTTGCTCTGACGATTGTAATTGCTGTTACCGGACATGAACTGCTGGCCTTTGCTGGTCATTGGCGGTAATGCTCACGGTATCCGACATAGGCTGTCAGAGATGGAAAGTACCCATTTGTTTTTCTTTGTTCTTCTCAATGTTAAAAGGCCGACCAGAACCCATTAGGGATGCCCTGGGCGACAGAAAGAGTTTGTTAACTGCAATGCTGCTTGCCGGTGTTATGGTTCAGCCGTCGCCACCGGTGGCGCGATTCAGGGTCCGGCGATGGCCGCCCTCGCCTGGGTGCTGCTGCTCCGGTGTTGAAAATGTTAGGACCCGCCCCCTGGAAACCAAGTGCCTGTGTCTGAATCCGCCAATCAGCAGTTCAGAACAACAGCGTATACCCTGACGTCGATCTCCAATTGGCCACCCCCCTGCAATACTCAGGCCAGGCCACAACAGGGAAGAAGACCATCTGACAGGTATATTGACACGAACAGAAGGAACCAAGGCCCTTGTGACCTTGTCACTTGGGTACCGTCAAGGGACAACCGGCCAATTAAAATTCTTGACGGAAGGAACGGTAGGCGAGCAAATCTGGATAATTGCGAACCTTCGAGATGCACATCACCATGCGTTGCTAGCTCACAGGTTCCTGTGTCCATGATGCTGAGTGGCCGGATGAGATGAATCATTGTAAGCCAGACAGCTATCTGACCAGGTGCGTGACGGTGATACGCAGGCCCAAACCGTAGCAGCAAATCTGCAAGCGGCTGAAAGAGGTGGATACGCTGCCGTAGCGATTGCAGGCAAGAACAGAACATTCGTCTTCCCCAACTTAACACGGTTTCTTAATCCGTCCCAACCAAGGGACCTGTTCACATGTGAGAATCATCATCAATCCGAACGCACAGGCCGGACATGCATCAAGAGCTGTATAGTTCAGTGCGATCTGTTTGACAGATATCCTAGTGGTAGTACTGTATTGTATGTTTGGTACTCAATCGGTCCAAAATACTTGTAAGTTCACAGTGTTACTGTTCAACGCTTAGCCTAACTGCATTGGACTGCTTAAATCCTCATGTGTCAGGCCGCCGTACCCGAGCAGCAATCCTATGAGCCTCAGCAATAACCCGCTGAACCCATAACCTGAGTCACCGCACTCACCGGCGTTGAGTCACCGCCGGTGCAGAAACAAATTAAGCACGTCTCCTCGAGCGGATCAAGCATGAAGTCGACTTGATTTTGAGTAGACTATTTTGTTGTCCGTCCACTAGCAAGAAAGAAAAGAAGAAACAGGAGTGGAACTCTCTCTCATGATTGGTTAGAGATGGAGTGCGGACAGTCCAGCTCATGACAGGCACACCATGTCCCCCCTCCCTTTGGCTAGCAACACCTCCGTGCTGCCAAGCAAACCGATGAATGAACTGACTGATCAACTGCAATCCATCAAAAAAGATGGAAGAAACTGTAATCAAAACGTGTGCGTGGAGCGTGGTCGACGTTGCCACAAAAGAGATTGGGAAAAACTGCATCATCATCGACAGTTCGACACCCAGCACCAGCAGTACAAGCTGGTAGGTTTTGATTCGCCTCCGTAGGTACGCATGATTTAAGCGAAACCAATGCATGGCAGGGAAAACGTGGGCGTAACGTAGGAACGCATCGTGTGGTCCCGGCTGGACAACAACACGGAGTAGATAAGCGACGACCACCACCGGTGGAGCCAAGGAGGAGAACGTGGTGTGCCGGCCGGAGGAAGCGCCGCAGAGCTCCGATCACACACAGGGCCCGGCCATACCGTCCTTCTCCTGCCACGTACGCGCCGCGCCTACCTACGATGCTATCCGATGTCCATCCGTCGTGTGGGCGCGCCGCGGCAGGTGCATGCATCAGCGTGAATCAGCGTGTGTCACGGACGGGTGGGTGTCGACGGCGAATCGGCGATCCAGCGTGCCGTCCGCGGTGGTGCGTGCCCCCACGCTTGACCGGTCCCTCTCTCGGTCATACTCGTATCCAACTGAATTGACCTTTCTATCCTACCTTCTTTTAAGCAAGGTGGACAACAGAGCCGGTTACGCTACAGCTAGGATTTTTATGCACCCTGTAGGATCGTGCATGTTGGCCAAGATGCACCTGAGAGAAAGGTTTTCGGACGGTACACACAAAGGGGACTAGGGCGTGATTGCTAGCCGGAATGAGCTGCAAATAGGACCGTCAGCTGCATTTTTAGACACTTTAGAGCAAGTACAATAAACAGGCTATAAGAATTTAAATAATATATCTGAGATGAGGTGGAGGAGAGAGAAGTGGAGAGAGAAGATTAGAGCAAGATTAATAGTGTAGTCGGTTGTTGGCTATAAGATGTTGCCACATCATCTATAGTCAGTCATATAGCTAATACGTACAATAGTTGGACACAAGGATGTACTACTTTATTAAAGTGTGGCCCACATTTCACTATCACAAAGCACCTAGGAGCACGTGCTAGAGCTGGCTCTTAACTTACAGTCGGTTCATCTTCTCTCTCCTCTTCTCTCCCTTCCAACTCAGCACAAATACTATATTTTACTTCTTATAGCCAGCTGATATGGCTCTATTTACTTGCTCTTGTGGCATCCCGCTAAAACCACTACTAGAAAATCGCGGTGTTTTTGTGCATTGCATCATCATGACTGCATGCTCATGTCATCATGCCACATTGCATTTGAGCATCGTCATCATCTTGCATGGATTTGTCTAAAACTATTTTCGAAACGTCTAGTTTTGTTTTTCTAAATATTTCCGTCTTTATTCAAATTAAAACCCCGGTCCTCCGGATTATTTTGGTTTGTCTAAAACCGGATTGCAAAAGCCTGGTTTTTAATAAATAAAAATTATTTGTTTATTTTGGGACCCTAAACCCTAAACCCGCCAGGCCCAGCCGGCCACCTCCAAAAAGCTAACCCTAAAAATCTAATCCTACTCATTTCCCAGCCGCCAACTCTCTCTCTCTCTCTCTCTCTCTCTCTCTCTCTCTCTCTCTCTCTCTCTCACCCGCCTGGCCCCACTCCCTCTCCAACTCCCGCCCAGCCACCTCCACCTCACCAACCCCTCCACCTCACTCCCTCCATTCACCGCCTGCCACCTCACCTGCGTGGGCCCCACCTTCCCCGGTGGACAGCCACCCCGCCGCCTCCTGCCGCACGCCACTCCCTGGCCAATCGCCACCAACCGCCCGACCGCGTCCACCCCGCAACCCCTTTTCCCGCTCGCCCCAGCCCCATCCCGACAACCCCCCACCCCGCATACTCCCCTAGTCCACCACGCCCACTAACCCCGCCCGACCAAATCCACATCCCTGATCCCTAGGCCCCATGCCATCTATCCCCGCCTCGCCCGATCGAACCGCCCGTCCACCCCGCTCGCCCCTGCCACGTATTCCCCGACCCTACCCCGCGTCGATCCAACGCCACCAACCCCCTCCCCATCGCCGCTCGCCAGCCCACCCCGATCCCATCGCCTGCCTTCGCCTTCCCTCAGGCAGCACCGCCGCCAGGACCGAAACCAGCCCCGCCTCCTCGAGCCACCTGGCCGCCAAGCTCCGCGGGATCCGCTGCCCCGCTCTTCTCCATCGGCGTCGGCGTGTCGCTCTCCCGAGCTCGCTGTGCTCCGCTACCAGCCGAGCTTCCTCGCCACCGCAATGAGCTCCCAAGCCCCGACCTCCGTTTGCAAGCCCGCCGCCACCAAGATCCCCTCCCAGCGCAGTTCCCTGCCGCCTCCCTTCCTTGTCCCTGCAGCACCCATAAGCGGGCCCCAGGCGCCGCCCAAGCCATCTCGTCGTCTGTGCTACAGCACCGCCTCTCCACCATGTCGTCCTCCTCTGCGACCTCGACCCAAGCCCGCCGCCGCTGCCGTGCTTTAACCCCCGCCTCCTTCTCTCTGTTCTAGATCCACCGCCACCGTCCTCATCGCCCGCGAACGCCTATCCTCTACCTCGTCGGCCCGCTGCCTCTGTCCGTGAACCAGAGCACACCGGCCCTCCTCTGCAATAGCTCCAGCGAGCCCACAAGCGTTCCAGCGAGTCCGCGTGCGCCGCCCTCCTCGAGCTCTCGTCTGCACCGCTCGCTGCCGAGCTCCTCCCCGTTGTCGACCGCGCCGGCCTCCGCCGCGTGAGCACCGTTGTGCCTCCCCTGCTTCCCATCGTCAGCAGCCTCCTCCGTCAGGCACGCCGTCGCTGTGCTGGCCTCTACAGCGCTTGGTCCCGTCTTCGCCGTCGTCGGTGCCCCGCGCTGCTCGTTGCCGCCCAACATCTTGTGTTGTTGTTCCGTGTCTCAGGTTGATCAGTACCTACACGATAGATGTGTGGTGGGCTATAAGCCCCTGGCTATTATGTTGTGAGAACATAGTGGCAACCGTGTGGAGACAGTGTGAGGCCACGAGAAGAACGTCAATGCGTGTGTACATCATTTCTTTTGGTGCCCCATTTTATGAGTTTCGCCTCACCAAGGAGAAACATCAGAAGATCGCGCAGATGTTGGACGAAGATTGCCATCGTCAATGAAGTCGGAACCACCAAGACCTCCGACACGAGAAGGCCCAAGTTCTTCGAGGCGAGATCGACAAGATCCACCCAGAACGACAAGATCTACTTCGCGGGCACCGTGCGTCAAGATCGCCTTCACGGAAAACCGCAAGACCTTCTTCCCGGATCTGAAGGCCACCAAGCTCTTCTTCCCGGAACAACAAGTGCTTCGCCACGGATCCGATGTTCGAGACCCTGAACCTGAAGACCCGATCCTGGCGAGACCGAACCTGAACCACATCGAACCAAGATCGCCAAACGCCAATGTGTGAACCTTTTACCGAGCCCCTATTTTATAAATGCTATATATAAAACTGTCGCATATTAAATTGTTCATGCATGCATACCTGTCTGTGGTTTGGGGGCATTATGCCGATTCATCTCATAATTAAATATGGAGTCGATATGCGGGATATCTTTGTCTTATTCCGGACTCCATTTAAATTGGTGTAGCGAACCGATGCCATGTTTCGCCCTGTTAATACAACATTTAATGTGCGGGGTAGATAAATAACTTAAACCATATAATTAATTGTCGGGACCCCGGTTCCGCTTAATACTGTCTAATTGCACCGCATCGGCATCATATCATCATCATGCCGGATCTTTTGCCGTAGTATTAAATATTGCATCCGGTGTTTCTTTTAGTGCTTTGCTTCTTCGCGGATTAGGCCGATGAGTTGATGCGAGTATCGACAAGTTCTCCGGCTATGAACCTTCGGCTATGTTTTCCCAGGCGAGCATTCTCCCCCTTTCTACCTATTTTGCATTTATAGTCTTTACTTCCTCCTGTTGATCTATTGCTATCCGTGTCGCGATGCTTTAGTTTTCGTGCACCAGTTATATCCCGTGCAGCCTCTATATTGCCTTGGACACCTCCTATTACCTGTGTTTGGTAGATAGCTGGCCTTGCGAGTCGTAGTTGCTTGCTCAGGTGCGATCTTGTGTTGTCGAGTACCACAGTTGTTGTATTGATGGCAGATGTTTATTGGTGGAGATGCTTAATGGTGGAGTTGCTCATGACTTTAAATACAACTATTAAAATGCTAGCTATAACTAATGCAGAGGCATCGGTGGGCAATAGATGTTATTTGGTTCTTCCACGCTCACTTGTGTCCTGTAGGACCCCGAGTACTTGATACATATTCCTTGATTTTTCGCACTATCCACATCTGGGAGGCCTTATGGACCCCCCCCCCCCCCTGAGCCAGAGCTTGATTCATTTCTATTTCTTGGGGCCATAAACTAGTTTGGGATTTTATTACTATCATGTAATTATGCCATGCTTTACCGCTTTATTTAAGATTGTGCGTGGAGCACCTGTACTGTTTAGGATTGCGGAGTGTTTTTGCGGTATTGACAAGCCCAGTCACACTTTTGGGTTCCCAGTTGTTTACAGCCATTGGCGCAAACCTTGGGTCCGTCTCGGAGTCGGCCAACTTCGTTGCGGGTAGCTTAATGGGGTGGCCTCCTGAAATATTTATGAATCCTATGATCGCTTTGTCGTGAAGGCCTCGTTGGGTTTTGAGTTGGTTTTTCCGAGGTTGATCGAGTGTGTGTTGTTATTTGTGCACCCCTGCAGGGTAAAACTTTCTGGAAGCCGTGTCCGCGGTTATGGACGACTTGGAGCACAGTATCTCGATCATAGACAAGCATAACTAAAGTAGTACTATAAATTTGACTTAATATGTGACTAGTAATCAGATTCAAATATAACGGAATGGATATTAAAAATGCCAACAACTGGTGGAGCTGGTGTTCCTTGTGTCTTGTTATATCTGCCTAGTAAGTATTGCAACTCCAATGGAATGTGATAAAAGTGCCAACAACTGCTGGGTTTTGGGATTCCTCAGGACAAAGATACCTGGCTAGTAACTGTTCCAACTACAACGGAATGTTAACTAAAACTTCCCACTACTTATGCTATCAGGATGACTCGTGCTATCTATATCTGTTTAGTAATTGCTGCAACTATAACGGAATGAGTAAAATTGCCAACTGTGTGAGCTCCTTGGTCCGACTTCCTCGTTTGGTCTCGAGGGGGGGGGAATACCAGGATGGGTTTGTTTGGTGTTAGTCTCAGGTAGGATCCGAATAGGTCTTTCTTACCCCTCTCTGATAACCGCCAGTTGTATCGAGTCTCTATAGGTTGTTCAGTGCCGCTGCGCTGCCGCTTCAGCCCACTATACCTATGTAGGCGAGAGCCGCTGAATTCTAGCCTCGCCGTGTACTGGCCTCAGTACTGACGCTCCTCTTTTTCCTTTGCCCTTTGTTGGCACCCCTTTTGTTTTAGCAGGTTTGAGATCGACGTCGTTAGCAGGGTTACCCTTCCGGCTTGGCCTGGACAGGGTTATGGACGCCATTGGTTATTCTTCAGGGCTCTTAGCCCCATTTGCATCTTGTCCGTAGTCGGACGCTCTATCGTTTTCAAGGTGATTTGGATCTTTGTATTGTATCTCTGTATTCTTGACTCTTGGAGTCGTGTTGTATATATATCTGTTCTGTGGGTCCTATCAAGGACTGTTGTGTAATGGTATTACTTCGTTTTCCACCCGCACGAAAGTGTCTGGTGGGCGTCCTTGAATCGTTTCTATGCGGGTTTGGCGGAAAGAGCTAAAACTTGCATAGGGCCGATTTGAGGGTGTTACAGCTCTCATGCAAGAGCCAGCTACAACAGGTGCTCCTAGACACTTTGTGTGAGTGTAAGGTGAGACTTAGGCAAATAAAGTAGCAATTACTTATGACTAACTATTATACATGTTCGCTACTAGACTTTACTATTGAACTTGCTCTTAGTAGGCTGGGCGTCGCTGGCGTTGTGGCTACAACGCTTGTGTTAAAGCAACGCCACGGACCCAACGACAACGGCCTTTTGGCGTTTTCCCACAATCAGGCCCTGGCAAGCGAATTGTAACCTCGTTTTCTCGACCGGCTGCACGCGTGAAGAAGCGCGAGAGACGCGGCCATAACTCACTCAGTACCTTCACTATCACAGTGTGGCACTCCTTTTCCCCTCACGTCCCATCAGCGGTGATCGACCATGGATGCATCACCTCCTCCGCCCACTCGAACCGCTCCGGCGACCAAGCTCATTCCCTAGCGAGCCGCTGACCAAACTCGTGTTGTCCAGGAATAAAAGCCAAGTTCATGCGGAGCTCGGGGGAGGTGGTGAATACGGCAGCGGCACCGTCTCTGAACCGCCCTTCTCCTTTCATGGCTATGGTGTCGCATGCGACGATGATGGCGGCCGTTGGCAGGTCCAGCGGTTCCATCGATGACCCTGCAGATTGGGCGACTCGAGGCGTCAACAAGCTCCGCGCTACCACCAGGACCACAGATCAATGCCATGGCCGCCACAATAGCTAGTGGATGTCGCATCCGCCGGGATTCAACCTCGTGCAACGATTCCCTCCTATCCGATCCAATGCATTTCCTCTGCCCCAGATTCGAATCACCTCCTTGAGGAGCCATGGCGTTCGGACCAGCGAACGATGCAGGTTCGTCAGCAGCGGGGCCTTCTTCGACAACTCCATCTTCCTCAAGGCGTGCGCATCCTCCTACACCACCTCCGACTCCGCGCCCCTCTATAAGTTCTCAAACTCACTTGGGCATTTGTTTAGTTAGGGTTTTTAGTTCTTCGGTAGATCCGTGCAATATTGGTTTAATTAGTCGATTAGAGTCGGGGTTAGTTGATTTTATGATGGATCTGCACTTCTTTCGGTAGATTAGAGCACTAGCATGATCAACGACTTGTGCATGTGAAAGGATAGAGATGTCGCCTAGAGGGGGGTGAATAGGCAATTTCAAAACTATTACGGTTTTGGCTTGATAGAATGCGGAATTAAACTAACGTTTATTTTACAAGCACAAAACCTAAATACACTAGGCTCAACTAAGTGCACCAACAACAAGATAAGCTAAGCAAGATAGCACAAGATAAATATACCACAAGTTATAGGCAAGATATAAGTACTTCAAGCTCGATGGCTATCACAAGGAAAGTAAGCTCGGGTATAGAGATAACCGAGGCACGCGGAGACGAAGATGTATTCCTGTGTTCCCTTACAAGTAAGGTACGTCACGTTGGACAGGTGTGGGATTCCATGAAGGATTTCCCAACACCACGAAGGCTCACCTTCTTCTCCGAGTCTATCCCACGAAGGAATAGGCACTTTCCTTATGGCTAGCTTTTCCTCCACTCCGGAGATGGCAAGCTCCACAACCACTTCACAAGCTCCACGAAGGAGAAGCTCGAGTCCCTTCACAATCTTCCATGAAGAGGACACCGTGACACCAACCGCCAAGCCAACTAGGAGGTCACCCTCCAAGAGCAACAAGCTCACGGTCTCTCACTCGAACAAATCGTAATGAAGAGCTCAACACTTATGCAAGAATACCAAGGGCATTCAAATCCCTCACTCTCAAATCCCACCAAAGTAACAAGTGCTAGGGAGGAATTAGAGAGGAAGAACAATGGTGGAAGTCAACCAATGACTCCAAGATCTAGATCCAATGGGTTCCCCTCACTTAGAGGAGGAATCGATTGGTGGGGATTGTAGATCTAGATCTCCTCTTCTAAAGCCCTCAAAAAGATGCAAGAATCATAGGAGGGAAGGGAGAGGAAGCAAGCTCAAGAGGGTCAACAATGGAGGTCAATTTCGGGCTCAAGAACAACCAAAAACGTTGGGGGAAAAACCCCCTTTTATAGGGAAAAGCAAATATGGCCGTTGGAGAGAAAACAGCGAAAACTCGGTTCCAAAGTCGGTTGGACCGGCCCCAGAACCGGGAAACTCGGTCCCCAGGCCGGAGGACCGACCTACAAACCGAAATACCTCTGTTTGCCAACCCGGAATAGACTCGGTCGCGAAAACTGAAAAATCCGGTCTGAGATCCGGTCTACCGGAGCTGGAACCGGACCGTCCGGTGTGGGGCTCGGTTGAACCGGATCCACAACCGGGATAAAACTGACTTCACGAAAAACGCAATAACTTTTGCATCCGGACTCCGATTTCGATGATCTTGGGCTCGTTTTGACGAGGAAAACAAGCTCTACAATATGGTGCATGAAAACATCATAGTCCAACAAAGGAAGGTAGAACTAAATGAGGAAAGGTATGGAGCCTCCCTATAAGAAGAACCGGTAAAACCTTCAAACTCGAAAACGCCATATAAGATGCATACGAATTCCGTTTTCGATGAACTTGGGCTTGTTGAAGAGCTAGCAACAAGCTCAAGAACCTCACATAGAGAAAATACCAAGAAGCAACAAAATAGGAAGATGCAAAGTATGCAAAGGATTGAGCTCCCTAAGACAATGTGATCAAGTTACCCAACCAAAAGCCCCTCTTGATAGTGCGGCTATCTATCCTATAACTCGGTCTCCCAACAACCACCTTGAGACCGGTAAAAGGAAAACCTAGCAAGGCCATACCTTTGCCTTGCGCATCCCGCTTGATCTTGATGACAACGCTTCAAGCTCCATCCAAGCCAGAATGCATCACTTGATCATTGTTGCTTCGTGAAGACTCGTAATATGCTCCCCCATACACCACTATGGGATAGCTTAATTAAGACACATCTTCACATGCCCATTATCACCAGTATGGATGGCAAGATTCAAGCAAATGATCTTCTTGAGTTGCTTATCTTGAACTTGCCCTTCTCAAACTTTGATGACGATCACCACTTGATGTCATCCTCTCATGGTCTATATGAGATCTTCACTTTTGAAGCATTCCCATGGAAAGATACCTATCCCATATAGAAAATGCAAAGGCACATATATAATGGGTTAGTTCATGATGCATAAATGACAAGGCTTACCATACGACAAGATCCATGTGGTACATTCTTTATGCTTCATGTGTTGACCAACTTGAAATCACTCTTCACTCTTTGTATTGGTCAACCAAGTATCTTCTCATGCTCCATCTCAATATCTTGAGGTACATAAATAATTATTTATTTGATTACATGCTCTAAATCTTAGTCAACCATAGCTCAACTAATGAGGCTATCATGACACCGGCTTAGAGCCATATCTTGAATTCTTCTATTGAGACACACTCTCAAGATCTTGAACATATCATATTCTTCTCTTCAATTTGATGATCGTGATGCCAAAACTCAAGGTATATCTTTATCTTCATGGCATCCATACTTGAATCCAACATATGGACTACATGCATGACCTATGGAATATTCCTTCATATAAAACTCGATGAAAACATTAGTCAATAGGGATTGTCATTAATCACCAAAACCACACATAGGGGCAATTACCCTTTCAATCTCCCCCATTTTGGTAATTGATGACAATCACAACAAGAGGGTTTATATAATGAATATTAGAAACAAGTACGCAACTTATCCGAGAATAAGTTGTATACAAGAGGTTGTATTTGATATGGTTAAGTAACACAAAGTTACTAGGCCATATCAAAACCACTTCTACTCACACAAACTACAACTAATGCAAGAGATGTGAGTAGAACCAACATATATAGAGAAAACTCCCCCACAATATATGCACGTGTGATGAACTTGAATTTCATTGCATACATTGTCAAGCATAAACTTTGGGAGAGTTTCCACTATATATTCAACCATGCAATACATAAAAAATATGAAATGCATGAAAGGCAAACACTTAAGAACAAACCAATCTTAAGTAGAAAACCATTTCCCTTAAAACCCTCTAAACTTCTCCCCCATTGACAACAAGTGCCAAAATGGATGACAAAGTTAGAAGGCCAATATAGTTCAAGTTCCTCCCAAGGTGTGCATTTCTCATAATATGAGTGAAATCATATGCACATATCCAATGACGAAAACTTGGAGGAAATCAACTATATTGATGATCAAATATTGCTAAAAGGATAACAAGGTGAAGAAACTTCAACGGATGAAGCAAGCAATCAAAAGATCCAAATAATCAAATGGACAAATAGTGATCTAAATGAAATAAGGAAGCTCCCCAAGGTTTGTGCATAAATGAGTTGTTTCATTTGAATACAATATGCACAAACATGGAATCCTCACTCCCTTTATATCATTTAGAACACAACCAAGATACAAGGAGTATAGATATAAATCAACACTTGTCAAGACAAGCTTAAGTCCAAAAGAAATCAAATATGAGATATGAGTGCACGAAGATGCAATAAAAGTAAACCAAGCACTCATAAATCAAGACCTTTCCAAAACCATGAAAAACTAAGCAGATAAGTGAGATGGTTGGAAAAAGGCAAGGATATCAAGGCGAGATATTAACACTCTTGTGTATATAAGTTTCTAAGTGGGAAAACATGAGAATAATCCACACATAAGTGGTTGATAAAAAACAAGAGAACGTGATATCCAAGAGAAAGTCATAAGATATACCAAAAAATGATATTTTGCTTAAGTGCATATATAGCCCATGGCTCTATTTTCTCTCATGGTATATCAAAGAACTTCACCAAAGAAAAACAAAAACCTCAAAAACATCACAGCTAACACTAAGGGAACTAATGCTAGTTGGGATATTTTGAGAAAGGCAACAAGTATCAAAAGTAAGGATTCAATGCAATTTCAACAATATTGCACATGAGAGTACCTTGAGGAATTTATATGCAATAAATTGCTAGAATGCATATTTGGGATTGGTGAATCATGAACATGATTTTATATACTCCCCATTATATGCATCATCTCAAATTACTCACATAAGCAATAAGGATAGAAAAGTCTTTCAAAGATTCTTGCAAGAACCGCAACATTTACAAACAAATAAATTCATGCCAAGATGCAACCTATAAGAGATTGGATGGAAGAATAATATGCATGAATAAGATACTTGTTACCGAGATAGCAATGGTATGATGTAGTTGATAAGAATTCTTCAATCGCATCCTAGCTTGGCTCCAACTATCATGTGGTGACAACACCTTTCTTATAGATAAGACAAGTATCCATTGCATCTCCAATGTACCTAAAACAACATTCAAGTACATATTTGTCCCCAAACTTATTGGGTCCAAAGCGGTTAGACTAACCATAACACATAGGACATACTCCATAAAAATATGTGCAAATTTAGAGATGAAATTTGAATTTCATGCACATCATAGCCGTTTAAGGATTTGATGGAGTATACCATATATATTGGATCGAAGAAAGAAAAACATGATATAAGATATACATTTAGTAAACATGCATGCACGAGACTTTCAAGAACCAA
Organism: Avena eriantha; assembly: GCA_910589775.1. Lineage (NCBI taxonomy): Eukaryota > Viridiplantae > Streptophyta > Magnoliopsida > Poales > Poaceae > Avena > Avena eriantha. The sequence continues at coordinate 20,044,750 of OU342740.1, forward strand.
CAAAGATATAATTTGGACAAAACACCAAAATATTCAAGAAGGCATACAAGGTGTGACAAAACACATTTATTGTCCAAACTATATCAAAGAATCAAATCAACACAAGATTTGTTCAACAAAGTTCAACAAATAAACAAAGCAAAAACTACTGAGCATAAAAGATGAGATAAAACACAAATGGTCAAAGATTTATCTCATTCAAGCAAATAACATAGAGAAGAAAGAATGAGATAACAAACTCCCAAAAGAGCAAGGTTTCAACAAATAAACCAAACCCTTAACACTTTTCACAATGGCACAATGTTCCAAGAAGAAAAAGTTTGTCTTCCACTAAAAACACATTTGATAATAATCAAAAACACCATCAAAGAGATGTTCAAAAGCCAAGGAATACAATAGGAGCCACATCAATTTTTGGAAAGAAAAAAGGCAACAAGAGGTGAAATCCAAGGTGAAGATGATCCACAAATGCTACCACACCCAAGTATATCAATTGTCGAAGACAATGAGTGTATTGGAATTTATTTCCGGTGGTATATTGCACGGATATTAAAGATAAATCTTCATAATAAAAAGCATAGGATAGGAATAAAGAGATTAAGCACTATGCAAAGATAGAGATTCTTGATAGCTTCAACTAGTCACACAATCATGCAAAGCAATGATTATAATAACTTGAAGCAAATGGTCTCCCAAATAAGATATAGAGATATGCATTTGAGGAAGGGCCACACCAAGAATTTCTTACTCAAGCAAAGACCGAAACGATGAGCAATAAAAGCTTCTAATAAAAATTAGGACCTTGTTTGAGCTAACATGCCACTTAGATACAAGATAATCAACAATATCAACTCTAAGTGGCACCACCTCATATGTTCACATTTCCTAGGATTGTGATATGCAAAAGTAGCATATTACTCCCCCATAATGTGGTATTCATTTTTTTCTTAATAAGAGGAAAAACAACCTCGACTAGAGATAATTAATGGACATTAAGAATTTGAATTTCTCATGAGTATGACACACCACATAGTGACTAGATAATCTTGAAATATCAATACTAAGTGGTAGTACTCATGTACACACATTTTAAGGTATGAGAGATGTGCGAGGCATATCACTCCCCCAAAATGGGATGTTCCATTAACCACTCAAAAAGAGCCCAAAAAGATATCATCAAGATGCATTAGAGGCTCAAAGAAAAACACACAAGTAAATGATGTGCCAAACACATATACATACTTGAATATAGAAAATAATCAAGCATGAGGCACAACAAATACAAACACATACTTGGTACAAAACCAAAACATGTAAAGGGGCAAGTAACTTTCAATATAAAAGAGTTGAGTTCGAGTTACCGCAAAGAGGGGCATTGGGTATATGGTAGGGAGATGATAATCCTTATAACTTAGCTTGATCAAATATAGTATATGAAGATCCCTTAATTCTTCATGAGTTAGCCCAGTCTCCAATGCCCTCCAATAACACCTATTGATAAAGTTTGAGCTTGTTGGTCCCCAACCAAGTTGGGTCCTAAGAGGTTAGTCACAATAGGCTTGGAAACCCAAATGGTTCGTTTCTTGACACCACTTTGAGTTCCAACAAACTTGGCAAAAACATTGCCATCCTTATCCTTCCCAAGAGAATAATAATCATCAACAATGATAGGGTTAGATAAGGTACCATTTGAACATGAAGAGGCCAAGTGCCCCTTCTCACGACATATGTTGCAACAAGTGCTCCCCTTTCTCTTCTTTATTGATTTCTTGTCTTGGGGAGCCTTATCTTGATTCTTCTTGGGAAGTGGCCTAGCTTCAACTTGAGGTTGAGATTGGGCTTGACCTTGACCTTGTGCCCGCTTCCCTTGTTGCTTATCATTCAAGTGCTTTTTCTTCAATGGACAAGATCTTACATGATGTCCTACAACCTTGCACTTGAAGCAAATAATCTTAGACGAATTCTTGACTTGGTCTTGGCTCTTCTTCTTGTTGCTCTTGGACTTGTTCTTGTTATTGGAGTTGAATCCAAGTCCACATTTATCATTGGGGCATTTTTGCACACTCAAAATATTATCGAGTGTGGATATGCCTTCATGACTCTTTTCCAAGTCTTTCTTCAAAGAAGTGACTTGGGCCTTGAGCTCTTTGATTTCCTCTACATGGTTAGTATAAATAGAGGTACTGGAGGAAGAGGAAGCTTCATTGTTAGAGCAACAAGGCAAAACAAGTAATCCAACACAAGTTTTATCAATAGTATGACAAGAAAGGATCACTAGGACTAGCACATGGCAAAATAGCATTTTGAGTAGAAGTTGTGCTAATGTCCAAATGAGGCTCACAAGATGTTACCTTAGTGATACTTGCCTCACGAGCTAACTTTAGCCCATCATAGGAGATTAGAGGATCATTATGAGAGGCCAAGAGCTTTTCATGACTTTCTTCCAATTTCCCATAATTGCTAGTTAGCAACTCAAGTTGAGCCCTTAGCTCAACATTCTCCTTTAGGGTAGATGCTTCACAAGAAGTAGAGTCAGTAGCACTAGCATCATTAATAGATTTTTCCTTTTAAAGCTCATAAGATTCAATTTTTGTATGAGGAGACAATTAGTGTGCTTCTCCTCGGCAATCTCTTGCTTAAGGAGATTGAATCTCCGACTCCCATCATCAAGTTGGAAATCCAACTCCTCTATGGTTTCCGTTTGTTTAGTTATGATGTCCATAATGTGTTTGATACAAGCAACGACCTTATTATTACCACGAAGAGAGGTACACAAAAAGGTCAGCTCAAGCACAAGAGCTCTAGTATCCTCATCAAGGTCATCATCATTATCATTGCTATTATCTAGAGAAGATATCTTGGGATCCAAAGTAGGAGATACCTTTGATCCTCTTGCCATAAGGCATATGTGAGCATGGGAGGATGAAGATGAGGATATTCTTGAATCTTCATTCATGATTGTGTCTTGCTCCATAGGGTGTTTGATTTCCTCTACATTGTTAGATACACAACTAGAGGAAATAGAAGCATTTTGTTTATTGGTACAAGACAAATCAAGCATATCATCTAAACTAGTACTCAAATAATTTCTAGACAATATGCAAGGACTAGCAACACAAGGTGATATATAATTATCGTTGCAAGAAGTGCTTAAGTCCAAACTCTCTACACCATTAGCATTTGTAGAACAAGAATCATTGGTGTAAAGAGAAACACTACCATCATCACTTATGATTTCTCCACTCACCATGCCATTACCTTGTGACTTGTCACATGTAGGTGAAGTGGAAGGAAATGAAATCTCGTTGCGGCCGGAGGTGAAAGCAATTTGGAGCTCTTCATGATGTGAAGGAGAAGAGAGCTCCTCGGAGATACCATCGACCCTATGAGAAATGGACCCACCAAATATTTCTTTAAGCTTGGTCCACATCTCATGAGATGACTTGCGCTTTAGATTTGTCAAGAAAAAATTAACTATGGGGCTCAAAGAGAAAATAAGCTCATTAGATACTTGAGCTTCGAGATGTAATTTTTTCTCATCATCTAAAGATAGATTTTGAGGATCCATCGGAGGAGAAAAACCTACATCTAGAAATCGCTCAATATTTGGACACAAGGTCCGAAGATTACAAAGCAAGCAATTTCTCCACAAAATATAATTTGTGCCATCAAAGATAATTGTGTCATTGTGCACTATACTACTAGCCAACATCTTTACACTCTAGGCGGTGAAGCCTAAACAAGGAGAGACCTTGCTCTGATACCAATTGAAAGGATAGAGATGTCGCCTAGAGGAGGGTGAATAGGCAATTTCAAAACTATTACGGTTTTCACTTGATAGAATGCAGAATTAAACTAACGTTTATTTTACAAGCACAAAACCTAAATACACTAGGCTCAACTAAGTGCACCAACAACAAGATAAGCTAAGCAAGATAGCACAAGATAAATATACCACAAGTTATAGGCAAGATATAAGTACTTCAACCTCGATGGCTATCACAAGGAAAGTAAGCTCGGGTATAGAGATAACCGAGGCACGCGGTGACGAAGAAGTATTCCCGTGTTCCCTTACAAGTAAGAGAGGTGTGGGATTCCACGAAGGATTTCCCAACGCCACGAAGGCTCACCTTCTTCTCCGAGTCTATCCCACGAAGGAATAGGCCCTTTCCTTATGGCTAGCTTTTCCTTCACTCCGGAGATGGCAAGCTCCACAACCACTTCACAAGCTCCACGAAGGAGAAGCCCGAGTCCCTTCACAATCTTCCACGAAGAGGACACCGCGGCACCAACCGCCAAGCCAACTAGGAGGTCACCCTCCAAGAGCAACAAGCTCACGGTCTCTCATTCGAACAAATTGTAATGGAGAGCTCAACACTTATGCAAGAATGCAATGCAAGAATACCAAGGGCATTCAAATCCCTCACTCTCAAATCCCACCAAAGAAACAAATGCTAGGGAGGAATTAGAGAGGAAGAACAATGGTGGAAGTCAACCAATGACTCCAAGATCTAGATCCAATGGGTTCTCCTCACTTAGAGGAGGAATAGATTGATGGGGATTGTAGATCTAGATCTCCTCTTCCAAAGCCCTCAAAAAGATGCAAGAATCATAGGAGGGAAGGGAGAGGAAGCAAGCTCAAGAGGGTCGACAATTGAGGTCAATTTCGGGCTCAAGAACAACCAAAAACGTTGGGGGAAGAACCCCCTTTTATAGGGAAAAGCAAATATGGCCGTTGGAGAGAAAACAGCGAAAACTCGGTTCCGAAGTCGGTTGGACCGGCCCCAGAACCGGGAAACTCGGTCCCCAGGCCGGAGGACCGACCTACAAACTGAAATACCTCTGTTTGCCAACCCGGAATAGACTCGGTCGTGAAAACCGGAAAATCCGGTCTGAGATCCGGTCTACTGGAGCTGGAACCGGACCGTCCAGTGTGGGGCTCGGTTGAACCGGATCCACACGGGATGAAACTGACTTCACAAAAAACGCAATAACTTTTGCATCCGGACTCCGATTTCGATGATCTTGGGCTCGTTTTTACGAGGACAACAAGCTCTACAATATGGTGCATGAAAACATCATAGTCCAAGAAAGGAAGATAGAACTAAATGAGGAAAGGTATGGAGCCTCCCTATAAGAAGAACCGATAAAACCTTCAAACTCGAAAATGCCATATAAGATGCATATGAATTCCGTTTTCGATGAACTTGGGCTTGTTGAAGAGCTAACAACAAGATCAAGAACCTCACATAGAGAAAATACCAAGAAGCAACAAAATAGGAAGATGCAAAGTATGCAAAGGATTGAGCTCCCTAAGACAATGTGATCAAGTTACCCAACCGAAAGCCCCTCTTGATAGTGCGGCTATCTATCCTATAACCCGGTCTCCCAACAACCACCTTGAGACCGGTAAAAGCAAAACCTAGAAAGGCCATACCTTTGCCTTGCGCATCCCGCTTGATCTTGATGACAACGCTTCAAGCTCCATCCAAGCCGGAATGCATCACTTGATCATTATTGCTTCGTGAAGACTCGTAATATGCTCCCCCATACACCACTATGGGATAGCTTCATTAAGACACATCTTCACATGCCCATTATCACCAGTATGGATGGCAAGCTTCAAGGAAATGATCTTCTCGAGTTGCTTATCTTGAACCTGCCCTTCTCAAACTTTGATGACGATCACCACTTAATGTCATCCTCTCATGGTCTATATGAGATCTTCACTTTTGAAGCATTCCCATGGAAAGATACCTATCCCATATAGAAAACGCAAAGGCACATAAATAATGGGTTAGTTCATGATGCATAAATGACAAGGCTTACCATACCACAAGATCCATGTGGTACATTCTTTATGCTTCATGTGTTGACCAACTTGAAATCACTCTTCACTCTTTGTATTGGTCAACCAAGTATCTTCTCATGCTCCATCTCAATATCTTGAGGTACATAAATAATTCTTTGTTTGATTACATGCTCTAAATCTTAGTCAACCATAGCTCAACTAATGAGGCTATCATGACACCGGCTTAGAGCCATATCTTGAATTCTTCTATTGAGATCACACTCTCAAGATCTTGAACATATCATATTCTTCTCTTCAATTTGATGATCGTGATGCCAAAACTCAAGGTATATCTTTATCTTCATGGCATCCATACTTGAATCTAACATATGGACTACATGCATGACCTATGGAATATTCCTTCATATAAAACTCAATGAAAACATTAGTCCATAGGGATTGTCATTAATCACCAAAACCACACATAGGGGAAATTACCCTTTCAATCTCCCCCATTTTGGTAATTGATGACAATCACAACAAGAGGGTTTATATAATGAATATTAGAAACAAGTACGCAACTTATCCGAGAATAAGTTGTATACAAGAGGTTGTATTTGATATGGTTAAGTAACACAAAGTTACTAGGCAGTTTTTCTTTCAGGTTGGGTTACAGACGTTCAATATTTCATAAGTGCAATTTTTCTTTCAGGTTGTGTATAGCGTTCCTGACATTTAGCTGCATCGGCTATGCCATGCCTTTCATTCTCTGCGCATTGATATGTTGCTGCCTACCCTGCATAATCTCCCTAATGAGCTTCCGTGAAGATCTAAACCAAAACAAAGGTGCTACTGCAGAAGCAATCAATGCCCTAAGAACATGCAAGTTCAAATCGAAGAAGACTCGTAACAACACGCGGCTAGGGTACCCGCCGCGCTCGCCTCCATCCTTCTCGCGCGCCGGGGGGAGCTTCTGGATGCCAAGGAGGATGGCCGACGCGTAGTCCTCGCGCTCGTCTGGCTCGGTGCCGCGCGACTCCACCCTGTCGCGCAGCACGGCGGTGCTCCGGCCTATGAAGCTGAAGCCTGAGTCCCCGCCGCGCTCGGCGCCCCACACGTGCTCCCGTGGGCTCGCCATCAACGAGCACCACGCTCCATCGCCACCGAGCGGCATCTCCGCCTCGTCAAGCCGAAGAGGAAGCAGGGCATGCGTGGGCCGCTACGCACGCCAAAGAAGGAGCCGACGGAGTGGGCCTCACGGGATGTCGGTGGTGACTTCCTTCCTCAAGATGGAGATGTAGGCGCCGCTCAATGACGTCCCTCCGATGATGGGCCCCGCCGCATGCGCCTGGTCCAGGTCGGACTGGGATAGGAAGGAGGCCGAACGCCTTTGTCGCCTGCAGCACCAGGTCGAGCACGAGGTAGAGTGCGCTGCTCGCCGTCGAGAGCACGCGCCGCTCGTTCTCCTCAGTGACTCTGACTCCGACGAGGGCAGGTCAGGGCCCTCGTCGCAGCAGTGGCGTAGAGACGACGCCGGGCAGGACTACAACTCCCAGCCGCCGAGGTACAATCCGCCGAGCGACGACGACGACGACAACGATGGAGACTACACAATGTTCTACCTCTGCCTCGGCATGAACTAGGATTTCCCGAGTGTTTTTATGTTTTTGAAGCCCAAGGTAAGTCGAATTCGGGTATATGTCCGAATTTGACAGAATATGTACGAACTCGCCTATAATATAATAGAATCGGCTAAATTAGTACGAAATTTGCTCAGTTTAGGCGAACTTTGGGCAAATTTCAATAATTTCACAAATCGATCCTTAGAAAGCGAGTGGAAATTTGGATGTTTTCAGACCGAATGTTATATCCATCTAGCGTTATTTAGCACCTGATTTCCGCCTGAGAACGTCCCCAACAAGCAAAATGGTTCAGCCGTCGCGGTTGTCCAGGCGCCAGTTTCGCACATTCTCCGTATGCAAAGTTGTGCCAGCGCAGCACATGCTAATGACACGAACAGAAGGAATCAAGACCATTGTCACTTGGCGCCATCAAGGGACAACCGGCCACTTAAAACTCTGGAAGGACGGTAGGCGAGCGAATCTGGATAATTGCCTACCCCTGAGATGCACAGCACCATGCGTTGCAAGCTCCTGTGTCCATGACGATGAGTGGCCGGATGAGATGAATCATTGTAAGACAGGTATCTGTTCAGGTGGGTGATGGACTGATGGCGATACGCATGCCCAAACCATAGTAGCAAATCTACGGGCGGGTGAATGAGATGGATACACTGCCGTGGCGATTGCAGGCAAGAACAGAACATCCGTCTTTCCCTACACAGTTTCATAATCCGCACTCACCACCACCAGTGCAGAACAAAATTGGGCACGTCTCTTCAACCAGATCAAGCATAAGCCGACTCATTTTGCATAGACCATTTTTTATCCAGTGTCCGCCCGCTTACCAAGAAAGAAGTTTTGCAGGTTGTTTACTTAATCCCCTTCCCTTCCCACCGCTCTCGCCTCATGCTTTCTTCAGAGTCTCCCGTGTGTCGCCGGCCGGAGGCGATGGGGGAGACGGTAGCCAGCCTCTGTATAGTAGTAGTTGTAGCTATCTCGATCGCCCTAGTGCCGGTAGTGGGCCTTGTGCCTGTAGGCTGGAGTAGTGCTCCAGATCCCGATCTGATCTGGATACTAGAGTTACTCGTCGGTGTCTTCTCGCTCCTCTGGTTGAAGGAGAAGACGGAGGAGAGCAGCTCAACTTCTCAAATAAATATCATGTTCTGCCGGCTTGTCCTGTGGCAGAGCATCAGCGTGGATGGGCTTCCTCAGGCCTACCATGGTGGCGAGGTGAGGATGCAGGTTGTCTCGCCATAGTGCTGATACGGAGGTTCTTTGGCTCCGAGGCGGTGTGATCCCGCTGCACCACTCTAAGTGGCGAAGTCCCCGGTGGTGGCGTTGTTGACCGCGCTCGGCAGCATGGTGTTTTCGGTGGAGAAGGAGAGGACCTGATTGCGTTTTTCTAGTTTCTTTCGGGTCTTCTCTATTTATTTGCAGGGTCACGTTGTATTTCCTTTTTCTTCTGAGGGCCTCTCTGTAAATGTTACCCCACCTAATCTAAAGCAGCATCGAGATCTTTCCAGACCCGTTCAAGACAAAAGAGAGAAAAGAAGAACTAGAAGTAGAACTCTCACGATTGGTTTGCTCTCACGATTGGTTTGCTCCCATGGAGATGGAGTGCAGACAGTACAACTCATAACAGGCACCACCATGTCCCTCCGTTGGCTAGCATCGCCTTCGTGCTGCCAAACCGATGAACTGTGCAATCCACCGAAAAAGGATTGCCACAATCAAACTAGAGATGGAGGAAACTAGCTAGCGATGCTCATGCAGCAAAAAAAAAAAAAAAAAACTGTATCCAAAACGTGTGCGTGATCGACGTTGCCACAATCAAACTGCATCATCATCGACACCCCAGTAGTATAGTACCACCAGCAGCATTGGCATTAGGTACTCTCTCCGTTCAGAAATATAAGACATTCTAGTTTTGTGCAATGAATGTATCTAGACATTTTTTAGTGTGTAGGTTTATTTCGAACTTCTATGAACCTATACACCAAAAGATATCTAACACATTCAATTCACAAAGCTAAAACGTCTTATACTCCCTCCGTTAAGAAATATAAGACATTTTTTGTAAATGAATATACGTAACGCTTTGTAGTATATAAGTTCGTTCCAAATATCTACGTACCTGCGTCTACAAGCGCGTCTAGATACAGCTGATTCACAAAAGTAAAACGTATTATACAACTGAACAGCGAGAGTATTTCTGAACGGAGTGAATATTTGATTCGAGGACCGCTGAAACCGGCAGAACCAATGCATGGCAGGGAAAACGTGGGCGTAACGTAGGAACGCATCGCGTGGTCCCGGACAGCATACGGAGTAGATAAGCCACGACGACGACCACCGGTGGAGCAGAACGTGGTGTGCCGGCCGGAAGCAGCGCCGCAGAGCTCCGATGACGCCCACACGGGGCCATACCGCCGTTCTCCTGCCACGTACGCGCCTACGGACGATGCTATCCGTCGTGTGGGCGCGGTGCGTGCCCACGCTTGACCGGTCCCTCTCTCGGTCATACTCGTATCCAACTGAATTGGCCTTTATATCCTACGCCACAGCTAGGATTTTATGCACCCTGTAGGATGGTGAACGTTGCCCAATATGCACGCGAGAGAAAGGTATATCCGGACGCTACACACAGGCGACTCGGCCGCTCCCGGCAGGCCACCAAGCCTCGGTGCGCCGCCTTCTCCCACGCGCCCCCTTCCTTCAACCTCTCTCTCCCTGTCGTAGCCAACATTTTTACATCGAGCAAAACCCGCGCAGTGACAGCGGCGACAGACCCTCGACGGCCGTCACCGGGCACTCGACTGACTTGACGAGAACCCAGTGCATGACAGATTCGTCTTCAGGCGGTGTGGCTAGGCGATGACTCGGTCCTTGCATCGGCCTAGAGCACCCGACGTCGTGGTGTAGTGCTAGCGGCGTTCAGGAGTGGGCGACCTGGGGTGGAGTAAAGAGATCTAGCGGCGCGGGCCAGCATGCCTAGCCCAAATCTGTGTGGAGGCGGGTCCTTGCGGTGTAGTGCTGCCCTGGCCTTCGACCATAGACCGACGGTTGCCCGACGGCAGCTGCAAATTTCTGGCCGAGATGACAAGGGTAGGCTGCAGCATGGACTTGCCGGTGGATGGTGGCGGCAAACATGGCACTTCAGTGCGGTGAAGGGGCTAGTCGGGCTTGTGGGGCCTGGCAGGCCCTACTCCCGCGTCTGGTTAGCGACCGCACCTAGCGGTGCAAGATGTAGGATTTCCTCTCAGTGACCGCGACACTGTCGGAGGATGAATCGGGACCTTCGGGTCTAGATACGACTGTTGATGGCTGCGGAGTGTGGCTGGTGGGTGGTAGGTGTCCACCTGCTGATAACCCCCAAGTGCAGGAGATCACCGTAGTAAAATTCGATAAGAATTTGCGTGTCAAATCCACGAGGAGCTGAAGGTAAACTATCTATTCTCTAAAGCCCTATAACCCTCGTATATGGCCTTCTATGCAAAGTTAGGATCTAAGTGTGTGTTTTGTTTTGGTACAAGGTAGAAGATAAATAAAGTATGTGTCAGTGGATACTACAAGTAGTGCAAGTTAAATTGATCTAATGAAGTGGAGTGGAGTGGTGGCAAGTTTTCTCAAATAGCAAGTTTCTCTAAGGGAGTAAATGTTTAGGCAATTGTTATTTCATTCGTTTGTTTGGTTCTTTATTGTTTCTTCCAGGACGAAGTCTTAATTAGGTGCAGGCAAATAAATACTCATACACAACACTTATGATGGATCCTAAGGCCATGTTACTGAGCAAACATAGGAATTATTAAGACACAATTGTCCCACCATAGCTATAAACTCTAGGGTCTTCGATAGATGTCCCCCCTAATGTAACTTTATGGATTGGACCACGGTTTTTTGTCCTCCACGGTCCTCCCCACGCCATTACACTACGGTGATCACCTTACATGCATTCCCCAACATATGCATGCACTCATATATTGTACTAACAAGACAATCACAAAAGATAACAACAACGTATGCAACCAATAAACAAACTATTTCACTTTTGTCATAACAATTCACTACCCAAACAAAGACATGGGGTCACAATAGATCAAGGGAGGATAAAATATTGCTTCACACATCATGTTTGCCAAGATATTACAGTAGGGAGATGGAGAGGATCTTGTTGTAGGTGTTGATGATGAACACGTCGAAGGGGGTGGAGCCCTCCGGAGGCGATTCTAGCGGTGTTTCCCCCCTCCGATCTTCTCCGATGACTCTATGTTTCTGTGTTTTTGATCTCCACCTCTGTTTGTGTCGAGAATCGCCGAAAGGGAGTATATATAGTAGGTTTTAGGTCAAGACAAGTCGTTTTGCGAAAGAATCAACGACATCGGAGACTTGAGGGAGGAAAGAGCATACCAGCCACGCGCGGGGGGTGGGCCGCGACTGCTGTGCTCGTTCCCTTCTCGGCCTTCTTTTCTCATGGATCTTTGGCATATTGTTCTTCATTCTGATAAATGATGGGTCCCGTGAAGTTTCAGGTCAATTGGGTGTCGTTTGGGTACCTAAAAGTCAAAAACATTGAAATAGGGGTTTTTTTTTTGCCTCGGTGGGGTTAATTCCAAAGCAATATGGGAAGTGTGAATTATTCCCAATAATCATTATAAAACATGAATAAAACCCATATATGGTGCAAATATGTTGGAATATCAAGTAATAAAGTTCAAAGTTTATGTATGCATTTTACATGCATCACATGTCGACTATACTCACTGGTCCTATGGCGAGCTGTTTATCACTTCTTGGTATGGAGCTCGTTGATGCTGGTGGTAGCCCTAGAAGCTGGACTGCATGGGCGTCTCTACGGTGAGTGACGCGGCGGTGGTGATGGCCTGACTCTTTTGGCCATGAAGGTGGCGAGGAGGGGGGTGATTGGGGACCCTGGTGTTGGCAATGCTTCAGCAAGGACATCTACCAGATCATGTGATGAAGGCCTAGTCGGGGTCAATGGGTGTTCTAGCATACCATGTGTAGTTTGAAAGTTTTTTTGAGCGAAAGCTCTACGCTACGTCACCAACGGTGGCGATCCCTGCGGGGGTCATAACCCCCTTGATGGCATTGTTGTGGTTACCATTGGTTTCGATGATGGCTGGGCTTAGCGTTGTTACCCTCTCGGGGACATTGTAGTGGAGCCCGGTTTTCCCGGTCACTCTCTGGTTGTCCTCGGTGGCAAGCTCAACTCTTCTTGTTTTCTATTGTTTATCTTTGGCCCCATTTTAAATAACTAATCTCGTGAATGTTTCTACCAGGGGTAGGAAGGAAGCAGTGAGATCTAGGGAGAACAAAAAAGATTGCTTGGTAAGAGGATTTCCTTCATCCCTTTGTATCGATTGAGCCGTTATGGCTTTATTTATAATATAAAGTGTGGCGAAATACTATTTCGAGAAGGTGTTAGGGGTGACCCCTTAGGGTGGCCTGATCTTTCATGAATCTCCATGGAAATTGATGGGAAAGGGAGAAAGTAGCGAAAGCGAACACACACCTCGCGAAGAACACGATGAACACACGCAAACACGACACGATACAAGGCCAATTTCTCCCACCGGATGGGCCACCGGTACGGTAGATCCTTGCAAGGAAAGATCGATCAACGTGCTCCTGTCAATCCCAAGCGGAGAGGGAAGAACACCTTGGAGAGGGTCTTGACAATTACACTCACGCACTCGAAAATGTAGGACTTGTACAACGATGGGTAAGTGATGCAAACTCCAACGATGTTGTTGATGATAGTCGGACCCCTTGGTAAAGGAGGATGAGGCAAAACTAGAGATTCCACAAAGGGGGTTGTCTCTGGTCTATCATCTATGCCTAAAGGATAAAATAAGGGGTGGGGGATCTATATATAGGACAACCACACCAATGGAGGTAGTTTGAGCATAAAACTAGAGTTTGGAATAGACTAGAGGGGTACATGGGCCGAAGGCCCAGCTGGCGGCGCGCATGCGCATCACTTAGGCCGGAGACTCCGGTGTAGTCGGGCTAGAGACTCCGATCTAGGGCGGAGACTCTGGGGTAGCGGGCGGAGACTCCGAACGGAGTCCAGAAGGTTCCATACATGGACAGCTGGGGCTCGGACCGAAGACTTCGGGCACGTGCGGGCGGGGACTCCAGGATCTGGCGGAGACTCCGGATTCTTGGCAGGGACTTTGGATTGAGTCTAGGGGTTTGCAGCCGGGCTTCGAGCAGAGGGAGGCTTGAGACTCCGTGGCTTGGACGGCGGAGACTACGGTTGATCCGGAGACTCTAGGGTGATGAAGACGGAGACTCAGGTTCTAGAGGTGGCCATTCCTTGTCCATCTTCTTGGGTGACTTGGGGACGAGCTTGGGTTCTTGGCGTTGTAGATGTAGTAGCATCCGTAGGATGGGCTACATCAGAAGTTTTCTGGACGGTAAAACTATCATGAGAACTACTCCCACACACCCACCAACCTCTCATGCTCTACGTGACAAGAGATGGCTGATGGCTCTGAAATATAGCCATCTACGTCCATATTTAAACTAGATATTACTCATATTCTTGATGGAATATCTCTCTAAACCCTGCCACTAATGCTAATATTTAGAGGGGTATGCAATCCTTTCTTTTATATTTTTGCTACGCAGGTAATGTCGTTTATAGGAGGGAATCACTACATTAAAGTCAAATATACGAGATTTCCAACAACCATAAGAAACCAGGAGCCGTACAACAGAGGCAGACGCTTTAACGACCAACTATACGACCGGAGCAAAAATTCCGGCCGTATAGCTCCGGTCGTATAGTTGGCGCCGCCACTGTTAGGTCAAACAGAACAACTTTTGTGAAGGGACCCCTATATAAAGGATCCTCGGGTGACGAGAAAACAAGCCAGACCTCGCCAAAAAGTCTCTGCCACAGATCACCTGCCGCCTCCAGATCTCCAAACCCTTCTCCATCTCCATAGCCATATTCCACCACTTGTAATAGTAGATCTGTTCTCCGATTGGCGACATTGTAAGACTATTGCTATCAATATTATGATTTTCATTACAATGTTTGTGATTGTTGATCTCAAATCTATGTGTGAGTAAATCTCCTTGGGCTAAGGGCTTCAGCCTAGCCATGTAGCAATTGCGCATGTTATTTATCATAAATGGAATCGTGTATTAGTTTGTATGACATGATGATTATTGTATACTCTCTTGCCTCAATCCAAGGACTTGCCAGGTTCCCAAGACCTCGAGGGTTGAGCTAGGTATAGGGAGTATGAGTGATGACTGATCTGCATGTTGGGAACCCTAGTGACAGAAGGGGTAGTACGGCTGTATGTGAGGGATTTGCTTGGAATTAATGGTGACATCACTATGCATATCATTAGTTCTCTTTCTTCCATGGATGAGACTAGTAGGTTATTGTTATAAGCGGTTGTAGAGGCAATAGCAATTATGGATGCACTGCCCACATATAATTTATCTTGCTCTAACAAGTACACGCATACTTTATTTCTATCTTTTATTCCCATCAGATGTTTTGGACAGCTACAGGTGAAACCGAACGCCCTAGGCCCTCTCTCTGTATCATCAACAATAAAGAAAAGACGCAAGCTATTGGTCCGGTAAAAACACAAAAAGAATTTTAAAACTCCCGAAGGTCCATTAAAGTAACTACAGTACGCATTCGCTTCTCGAGGAATCGATAACCAAGGTCTACTAGGAAAAAAGAAGCTATACTACATTCGTAATCCGGATCGAAGGTATCAACCCTTTTTCTGGTGCCTTTGCCGGGGAAGCAATAGCTACCCTGGTAAGGTTATTAGGAACCTTGCTAGTTTTAATTCTTGTTTTTAATTTTGTTAGTTTGCTTTTAGTCTTTATTTAAAAAACCAAAAAAATTATTTATCCTTTAAATTCTTGCTTTTACTATTATAATTCTTTGTCTAAGAAAACCCCAAAACATAGGAAGTATGGCTGAAAAGAAGCCTCGGGAGTTTGTTAGTCTCAATAATGATTATTTGCGTACTCCTATTACTCAGCCAGTAATCGTTGCTGATGATTATGAAATGAAGCCCCATTACTTAAGTTTGGTTCAACATAATCAATTTGGAGGCTCTGCTGTTGAAGACGCAGGTATGCACTTTTATACTTTCACTGAAATATGTGATATGATGCGTATAAAAGACGTTGACCCTGATGCGGTTAAATTGCGTTTATTTCCTTTCTCTCTAAGAGGGAGAGCAAAATAATGGTTGCTATCTTTGCCTGAAAATACTATTACATCACGACTAAAATTTTCCCACCTGCAAAGACTATGCAACTCCGATCTAATATTACTGGCTTTAGACAGGAAGAGCGTGAGCCACTAGCGCTTGCATGGGAGAGGATGAAAGAATGCTTAAGAAACTGTCCTAGTCATGAGATGGAAGATTGGTTAATCCTCCATTTATTTTATAATCCTCTTAATCATGTGTCTAAGTCTATGCTTGATACTGCAGCTGGAGGAACATTCATGGGTAAACATATTACCGAGGCAAAATAGCTGCTAGACAATATGCAAGACAACCATGCCCAATGGCATGTGGAAACATCAAACACGAAGAATGTGAACTCTATTTCACCACAAGAAAATGAAGATCTCAATCCTAAGTTGGATGAGTTCATACTAGCCATAAAAGGTAAAGAAACTAAGGTAAGAGCCACCCCTGAAACAAATATTGAAGAAATAGACTTTGTAGCTCGTAATGATTATAACCCTGCTTGGAAGAAGAGTTACAATCCTAACTTTCAGAAACATTATGCTATTCCTGCAAGTAACTCTAATAATAATATGGGAACTAGCAATGGTAGTCTCCAAGAAACACTTAATTCTTTCATAAACTCATAAAATGAACAAAATAATATTCTTGTTAAAATTACGGAGAACCATGATGCCATGCTTGGTAAATTATCTAACCAAGTTGTTGGTTTGAGAAATGATTTGCAGGCCCTCCAAAAAGAACAAGGATCATTGAGGCACAGTTAGGTAAGATAACCGAGAGTCAACTCTCATTCTAGCTAAATTTGCAGGTAAAGGCTGAGTCCAATCCAGTTGAAGAACTCAAAATGATGAGGATCCAAAGGGAGGAGCCTGAAGAAATTGACTATAGTAATGTTTCTTCACCAAGTTACACCATTGAAGATCTCGTAAAAAGGATCAACGTCAAGATTCCGGTAAGTGAAGGTAGTGAGCAAGCTATGTACAAATACTTTGTCAATCAAGTAGCAATAAAGGTATGTGAGCTTGAGGAATAATACAAGCAAATTGCTGAAAAATTACATGTTAAACTAGATGACATATTTGAGCCTACTATTAAGATTAAAATTAGAACCAATGAGATAGCTGCACTTTGTGATCCAGGTGCAAGCATCTCAACAATTCCAAAGAGTCTTTTTAACAAGTTAAATCTTGGCTCCTTTGAAATTACTAAGTTAAAATTGCATCTAGAAAATTCTACCTACAAACAAGCTGTAGGGATTACGGAGAACACTTTAGTATATATTAAAGGTTATCCCACTCTCATTGATTTTGTTATTGTTGACAGCCCGAAGATGATACTGCTCCTATTATATTAGGTCATCCTTTCTTAAGAACTATTAATGCTTTGATTAATCTACATGAAAGGAATGTGAACCTGCAATTGCCTTTGCGGGATCCTTTTGTTATTCATTTTCCCAGGAAGAAGAAAGCCAAGCATGATGAAAAGGATGCCATCACTTTGAAGTGGGTGTTCCACTCATCTGGCCCAAGTGAGTATCATCAAGGTCAAGCTATTGACCATAAAAGAGCGCTCCATGGGAGGCAACCCATGTGAAATAAAGGTTTGAGTTAAGTTTTTAGTTTTAGTTTTAGTTTATGATTAATAAAGAGTGCTAGAAAACTCCATTTGAGGAGAAGAAGTTCGGTAGTACTTGAAATTCTGCTTTATTCATGCTATTGTTGGTCGACAATATTTACTGTCTTCAAAAACAAGGTATATCACTAAGTTATAGGAAAAGAAATAGTTCTCGAAGAAACATAATTTTTTTGATGCACACAGAGAGTTTAACGACCAACTATACGGCGGGAATAAAAATTCCGGCCGTATAGATATCTTTGTCATCGAAATTTTTTCTACAATATGTACTGAGAGTTTAACGACCAACTATACGACGGGAATAAAAATTCCGGCCGTATAGCTCCGGTCGTATAGATATCAGTGCATCCATATAATTTCTTTTCTAATGTACTGAGAGTTTAACGACCAACTATACGGCGGGAATAAAAATTCCGGCCGTATAGTTCTGGCCGTATAGATATCGATGCCTTTGTATATTTTCTTTCACAGGAATAGATAGTTTAACGACCAACTAGATGGCCGGAACATTTTGTTCTGCTCGTATAGTTGCGTCTGTATAGCTGCGTCGCCAGGAGGAAACCCTAAAATTTGATAAAAGGCCAACTATACGGCAAGAACGCATTGTTTTGACCATATAGTTCCGCCCGTATAGTTGCGTCCGACCATAAAATTGCACAGGAAGGTACTCCCAACCCCAAAACTTCAATCCTTTTTCTTTCTTCTACCTCCAAACTCTCTCAACTCAAGAGATCTTCATCTCTACTCAATTTCATTCGATTTCCTCGCACACGAGTGATCTACGGTATGTTTATCCTCTGATACTCCAATTACTTTTTTGTAAATTCATCTTCGATCTATTGTCATTATCAATCTAGGGTGAGACCTACTATGAACCAATTGCCATGATTTTCTTGCCTAGATTACTATTTTGAGGAGAATTCTTTAGTGTGCTATGATGAGGAATATGATGCACTTATTGTTGTTGGATCAAAAGTTTTATTTTTGCCTTTCTTCAATGTTTTAGATGATGAACACAAGGAGCCAAACTCGTGCTCGTGCCACCGCTAGCGCTTCTCGGGCTTCCACTTAGGAATGCATGGGGATACGGATCAGGGATGAGGCCCATCGTGATCGCTTCAACAGGATCAAGAACCGCGAAGTGAAGGCCACCAAGTGGGCTTGCCCCATCATATTGAACCAACTCGGTAGTTCTGATGAATTTAATTTACTTTGCAATAGAGTTGGCCTGCAAAACTTTGTATACAATGATATACCTACTTATCGCCGCTTAACCATTGAATTCCTAAGTTCATTGCAAAGCACCGTTAAACAATGGCAAGGAGAGGACACTATTACTTTCCAACTTATGAACAACAACTACACTTTAACTTTAGATGAATGGTGCGTGCTGGCTCGTGGTTGATATCGAGCTCGTTGGGGAACCCCAAGAGGAAGGTATGATGAGCACGTCAGTAAGTTTTCCCTCAGTTATGAAACCAAGGTTATCGAACTAGTAGGAGCAAGGAAACATCTCCAAGGTGTTGTTTCCAACTTGGAATCCTGCACAACACAACCACAGAACTTTGCCTCCAACTTAAAGTGAGGTTGTCAATCTCACCGGTTTTGCTGAAAACAAAGGATTAAACGTATTGTGTGGAAGAAAGTAATAGCTTACAGAAAGTAAACAGAAAACAGTAAATAGTTGTATATTGATGGTAAAAGAAAGGACCATGGTCCATAGTTCACTAGTGGTGGTTCTCCTTAAGATAGATGACATGTTGGGTGAACAAATTACAGCGGGGAAATTGACAAACATCGAGAAAGCATGCATGCATATACTAATCATCTTGACTCCTATGAGATTTGATTGGGCATTACAATATTATACATAGACTGTAATCCAACTGCATCTATGACTAATAATCCACCTTCAGGTTATCATCCGAACCCCCTCCAGTATTAAGTTGCAAGCAATAGATAATTGCATTAAGCATTGCGTGTAAAGTAAACAATACGATTGTTCTATGAACAAAGAATTGTTGTTTTCTCTAGTAGCAACATCACATCTAGTACCTTAGAGATTTATGTCACTTCCCCAGATTACTAGAGGCATGAACCCACTATCGAGCATAAATACCCCCTCTTGGAGTTGCTAGCTTCTACTCGGCCAAGATATCTACTAACAACAGAGAGCATGCAAGATCACAAATAACAAAGACATGATAGAATCAATAATCAATCTGAAATAGCATCTCAATATCCATCGGATCCCTGCAAACACAACATGTATGATTACAAATAGATGATCTTGATCATGAACGGAGCTCACAAGATCTAAACATGATAGCACAAAGGAGAAGAACCAACCATCTAGCTACTACACGGACCCGTAGTCCAAGGAGGGACTACGCACGCATCACACCGGAGGCTGGCATCATGATGAAGAAGGCCTCCAGGGTGAATTTTCCCCTCCGGCAGGGTGCAGGGATGAGCTTCAGATCCCTCCCGATCTAGGGATGGAGATGACGGCGGCTATAGACTCTTTCGTGGATTTTTGATCGGGTACTTAGGGTTTCTGTATCAGAGGCAATATATAGGCGAAAGGGGAGGCCGAGGGGGTGCCCTAGGAGGGCGCACCACCCCCTAGCGCGGGCCAGGCCTGGCCGCACGGCCAGGTGGTGTGGTCGGCCCCTGGCCCCTCTCCGTCTCGTATTCTGGCTCCGTGGCCCCCTCGGTGAAATATTGACTTTGGCTTTTTACCCGTTGAATTCCGAGAATATTCATTTTATGACTTTCCCGGAACCAAAACAGCAGAAAATTGGCAGTTGGTACCGTGGCATCTTGTTAATAGGTTAGTCCAAGAAAGTGTATAAAAAGTACTCAAAAGTGTGGAAAAAACATCTTGAGGTCATCCATTGTGACCTTATCCACAGCCTCATTCCCATCCTCCTTGGTATCCATACTTCTCTTAGGCGGTTTAGCCCGAATAAAGAGCCGGGGCTCTGATACCAATTGAAATGGATCGTATGGGCACCTAGAGGGGGGGTGAATAGGTGCTACTCCAAATTTTAATGCTTTTTCAATTTTAGGCTTGACACAAAGGGTAAATTCTCTAGATAAACTATTCGGAGGAATTTCCCTATATGCGAACCTATCTACTAGCGAGTAAAGGCGAGTGGAGGAGGAACGAGTGAATCATAGTGAAGCACGAAGAGACACAAGATTTGTTTTACCACAGTTCCTTCCTTATTAATGGAAGTATGTCTGCGTTGGAGGGGTGGGCGGTACTAAGACCACCACGCCACAATAGGCCTCACCCTGTTCTCCGATGGATCCCACCACCAAATGCCTAATCCACCTTTCCACTATAGGAACCCTTCGAGGCGGGTACCGGTGCCTTTACACAACTAGCGGGGCACAACTCCACAATCAACTTGGAGGCTCCCGTAATGACAACAAGCTGCCACAAGAACAAGTTATCAATAACAAAGAACAAGATCTAGATATTGACAAGAATACTAGATCAGGGATTTCTCCAAATGAATGGAGAGGAGTTGATGCGCTTGATTTGTTATGACGATGATGATTCTCTCCTCCTTCAATTCCCCCAAAGATCGAAGCCTTCAGGTGGTTGAAGTGGGAGATATAGAGTGGGAACTCTTGCAAAGGGTCTGAACAATTTCGAGTGAATCAAGAGAACTGCTCGTTGGGGAAGAAGGGATATTTATACCCCCTTCCAAATCCAAGCCGTTGGAGCCTTTGGGGGCCGGATTTTCTGGCCCAAGTGAGGGCCGGATTTTCCAGCCTGGGGAAAACTCCGCCCCAGACTCGGATTCTCCGATAGAAAAACTGGCTACGGACAAAAGCTCACACAGACTTACCCTTCACAATTTCTCTTGGGGACCGGATTATTTGGCCCTAGGGGAGGGCCGGATTATCCGGATGGGGGAAAATCCGCCCCAAACACGGAATATCCGGGGGAAATTCCGCCCCCAGACAGAAGCTTCCACAGGAGCTCACTTGGGCGATTCCCCTAGGGCCGGATTATCCGCCCCAACATGAGGGCCAGATTATCCGGTCTAGGGAGAAAATCCGCCCTAGAGCCGGAATTTTCCGGGGGAAAATCCGCCCCCAGACAGAGACTTGCGCAGAGCCAGCCCTGGCCAAGGTGGTCTGGACGGATTATCCGGCCCATGATGGGGGCGGATAATCCGGCCCCAAACTCACAAAAACTTTCCTGCAACACTTAGTGCACATTAGAATAATACATGGTATTGTTATCTAACACATAAAACATGGGAAATCATGAAATGTTCTTTCAATCTCCCCCATTTTGGTGTTAGATGACAATACTAGGATTTGCAAGAAAGGATCACAAGACCACCAACAAAACATGGAAGAGACTCCCCCTCAATGTGTGCATATTAGAAATTTGCATTTGAATGCAAATGCATATTAGAAATAGGTGTAAGTCTATTCCATTGAAATATAAACAACATAATCATACCACCGAGATAATGAGAGAGGCGTCCTTGAAATAGCCACAATTATCAACGTGATAACCAATATAAGCGCCTTCCTCGAGATCGATTCCCAGCATAATAGGATATGAATAGATGAATCCATACATAATCCATGAGATACATCCAGACGTCCACTGACACAGAGTCTCATACAAACCACAAACCACAAATAAAGTTCAATGCTAAATGGGCACAAGCAAGAAAACGATGAATGAAAAAAAATGCAAATGCTTGTGCCCAACCCATGCAAATCCTCGAAGACCTAATAGAACTAATTCTCCCCCTTTGGCATCGAGATGCCAAAAAGGAAGAAGAGCGATGCTGGCACCCCAAGGTATCACTCGTAGTCCTCATCCTCGTCCTCGTCCTCATTTCCATCATTGTCCTCATCCTCAAGATCCTCTGTGTCATCGTCCTCATCATCAGGAGTGGCTGCAGAGGGGAACAAGTGATGCTCCAGCTCTCCATAGTTCAGCCCAGAATAAGAGTTCCACCGGGCATATGGTGTGGGAGGAGTAGGAGCCAGGGGATCACCAGAAGCACCAGACACATGGTGAAGGATGAGCTGCTGAGAGTGGGCCAACTCATGGCACTGCTTGTAAGCCTCATACTGGCCCTTGCGTGTGTCCACGCCCATGCAAAGAATGTGACGCTAGAACCAGTTCAGCTGCTTGATCTCACGAGCAATGGGAGGCACTGGAGACCTGCGAGCATCCCTCATGAGACCCTCAGGTGCATAAGAGGGGTGAGAGGTCTTCCGAACCTTGTTGTAGATCTTATTTGCCTTATGCACAACATCAATGTTGAAATCTTCAGAGGGAAGCAAGTGCCTGATGAGCATCATAATGTAGGGAGCATAAGGAATGGATAGCCGGTTGAACATAGCATCAGTCAGTTCATGGTAGATAAAATCCATCACATCCAGCTTGTACTGCACAGACTCATCCTCGCACGAGGCAACCTCATGAGAGAATGCTAGGAGCTGGACAAGGTGACCACGGATGCTATCATTGTTGCCTCCACTCGAAGTGATGGAATCACGGAAGAGGCCCACCAAGGCAGCATAGATAGGAGCAAGACCAGCAAGAGTTCCCACAATGCCATTGTCCATCGTGCAAGGAGAGAGAACTGCATCTTTATTGGGCTTCAGCTGGGTGATGATGCGGTGGCCACTGGCCCTATCCCTGCTACGGAAAGAGTATCCAAGCACCTCAGCAAACAGAGGGAAATCAGCAGTCATAGGCCTGTCATGAGTCATCCATTTCATAGTATGATGCTCATCTCCACAAATAACCAACATGGAAAAGAACTGCTTCACCACCTTAGAATCATATGAGCACTGGAGAGCCATGAGATGGTGCAGCCCCATGCGCTCAGCCACATACATGGCATCAACAAGGTGGGGCTTCTCCAAAGCCTCAGCAAGAATCAGTGGGTGCATAGGCCAAATGTTCAGCCTGGCATACACATCTTCATATATCCCTTTCTGTTCAGCACACCGAAAACGAGAATCCCCCAGCTCAGAATCACGGGGCAACTCAGCAAACAGATCACTGTGATGGATAGAGGAATAAGTGACTGGATCCAAAGCCTTGTAGTTGATCTTGGGCTCTTTACCCTTCCTCTTGGACACACCCCTCCTGGATCTCTCCCGCTTCTCTTGTTCAGCCATGCGTCCAGCCTCTTTTTCTCTTCTCCTCAGCTCAACTTTGTCCATAGTATTACCCTCACTATCTACCCCGAAATAGATAGTACGAGAACGACGCTTGTAAGTCTTGGGAGCACTGGAACCACCTGTGAAGAGAACAAGGTCGATAGCATGGGGATAAGTATACACACAAGTCCAAGAGAGAGCGTGGAAAAGGTAGTCAAAAAGTTCATAGGAGGCCAGGGCGGATAATCTGGCCCTGGCAGAAAATTTTCAACTTGCCTAGAGTGAGCGCAAAGAAGTAGATCGGGCCTAGAAACTTCAAGACTATGAGTTCTACACGAAAAAACATCCTTCTAGACAACATTCCACCCAACAAATGACACATCTAGCCAAAGATGGGGAGGGAGGGAGTTACCCTCACTCTTTGGAGGAAAAATGCGGAGGAGAAGGTACCCGGAGGCGCGGAGAAGAAGATCCGGGGAGGCCCGGAAAATCCGGTGGCCGGAGAGGCTCCTGGGAGGGTGGGGGACAACAGGCGGTGGCTGAGGAGGAGGAGAGGGTTGGGGGAGAAGTGCTGCTTGTTATGAGCCCTTCCCCCCCG
Source organism: Avena eriantha (assembly GCA_910589775.1). NCBI lineage: Eukaryota > Viridiplantae > Streptophyta > Magnoliopsida > Poales > Poaceae > Avena > Avena eriantha. Next base: position 20,068,816 of record OU342740.1, read on the forward strand.
ATCCCTGCCCTTAAAGACGAAATCCGCCAGGGCCGGATTATCTGGCCTACACTTGGGCCGGTTATCCGGCCTCAAATCTGAATTTCTGTTGTACACAGATTCAGGCCCGCGCGTCCCTAAACAACACCCCCACAAGGTGTATAAGGGACTTGTGTGCAAGAATAGATGGCTTAGAGGTAGGGAAAGGCTTAGGATTAAGAGAGCCAAACTGAGATGGTACTACACACTCAAAATTGCAAGAACCAAATCAAATAAAAGCCAAAATTGAGTGTGATTCCCATAAGAACATGAGATGAGCGAAAACAACCAAAAAGATCCACCAAAAATTCAACTCTCCTCATGGAAGAGGGCGGTGGCTGAAGCCACCTTGTTGGAGTGTATGGTATGACACCGTGAAGATATAGCTTGGGTTCATGATCAATACTCATCAATAAGCTCACATATCACAAAATGATATTAAGAGAAATGACTTAACTTGCTTTCGGCATTATGGGGGAGGGTTAGCCCAATTAATTAGGACCACACTCCCCCTGTTTCCATGCCCACATCTAGACCAAATAGGACTGAGATGTACGAGTGAGTGCATGGGTAATTAAGACAAGCTCCTAGAATCAATGATATTTAGCTCGTTCCTCAAGTAGCAGAACCTTGCTTCATCAAGTGGCTTCGTGAAAATATTAGCAAGTTGGTTCTTCGTGCTCATAAAAGATAGATCAATATTGCCTCGAGCAACATGGTCACGAATAAAATGATTCCGAATCTCAATATGCTTTGTCCTTGTGTGCTGTACCAGATTGTACGCAATTTTGATTGCACTTTCATTATCACATAAAAGAGGCACTTTGACACAATTGACACCGTATTCCTTTAAAGTTTGCCTCATCCACAATAACTGAGTGCAAGCACTAGCAGTAGCAACATATTCAGCTTCGGCGATGGAGAGAGAGATACAATTCTGCTTTTTAGATGACCAACACACTAGACATCTTCCTAAGAATTGACAAGCTCCAGAAGTGGATTTCCGATCATCCTTATCACCAGCCCAATCTAAATCAGTATAACCACATAGAGAGAAATTGGAGCCCTTGGGATACCATAAACCAAAGTTAGGGGAATGAACCAAATATCGAAAGATCCTCTTGACCGCCACTAAGTGACTTTCTTTAGGAGCTGCTTGATACCTTGCACAGACCCCCACACTCAACACAATATTGGGTCTAGATGCGTAGAGGTAAAGAAGAGATCCGATCATGGACCGGTATACCTTTTGGTCCACATCTTTACCATGGGGGTTAAGTTCAAGGTGACATTTTGTTTGCAATGGAGTGGCGACACCATTAAGATCCGTCATCTTGAATCTCTTGAGCATGTCTTGGATGTACTTAGCTTGATTGATGAAGGTTCCTTCTCTAAGTTGCTTGATCTCGAATCCAAGAAAGAACCGTAATTCCCCCATCATAGACATCTCAAATCTGTTAGTCATAAGCTTTGAAAATTCATCATTAAAAGCTTTATTAGTAGAACCAAAGATGATGTCGTCTACATATAGTTGGCATACGAAGAGCTCCCCCTTAACCTTCTTAGTAAAAAGAGTGGGATCGATTTGCCCAACTTCGAATCCACGGTCTAGCAAAAGCTCTTTAAGGTGCTCATACCACGCACGTGGGGCTTGTTTAAGGCCATAGAGTGCCTTATCGAGTTTGTAGACATTGTTTGGGAAGTTAGGATCCTCAAATCCCGGGGGTTGCTTTACATAAACCAACTCATGTAGAGGACCATTAAGAAAAGAACTCTTGATGTCCATTTGCTACAATTTAAAATTGTTATGGGCAGCATAAGCAAGAAGGATACGGATGGACTCAAGCCGAGCCACAGGAGCATAGGTCTCGCCGAAGTCAATGCCCTCAACTTGGGAATAGCCTTGTGCCACAAGTCTCTCCTTGTTCCTCACAACAATGCCATTCTCATCTTCCTTGTTTTTAAATATCCATTTAGTGCCGATAACATTGCCGCACTCCTTGGGCTTCTCCACGAGTCTCCAGACCGGGTTACGCTTGAAATTATTCAATTCTTCATGCATAGCAACAACCCAGTCCAAATCTTCAAGAGCTCCAAATACTTTCTTGGGTTCCACCATTGAGATGTGAGCTTGATTCTCACCAAAACTTTCCAATTCCCTTCTTGTGGAAACCCTTCATCAAAGATCACCTACAACCTTGTCGAGAGTGTGACCCCTTAACTCAAGGTTCCGATCAGCACGAGCCTTGCGACGAAGTTCAATAAGCTTGTTGTCTCTTGGTGGAATAGTTTCATCACTTGAATCTTCATTGGAATCATTTGCTTGACCTTGATTAGAATTCGGATTAACAGTAGTAGGAGGTGATGAAGCATGCTCTTGAGGTGGGTCAGCAGCAGTGACAGGAGGTTGCTGAACAACCGGTGATTCGGGGCCGGATAATCCGGCCGATGGTGAGAGGCCGGATAATCCGACCTAGGAGAACTTGTTGCAACTTCATCAGGCTGCTTGTGATTTGCTTGAACTAGCGAGGGGCCGGATAATCCGGGGTCAACCGGAAAATCCGGCCTAGAGCTTGCAGCGATTTCTTCAATACCAGGAGCAGTTTGGTTGTTAGGAGAGGGGTGGCCAGATAATCCGGTGTCGACCGGATAATCCAGCCTGGAGCTTTCTAGAACATCTTGACCTTCAGCAATTGATGGAGATGGTGTAGATGTTACTCCCGTGGTTGGAACATGTTGAGTATGTGTAGATGAGGGCTCTTCATGAGTAGAGCATTGTCCTTCCCGATCCGCCACAAGGGGTTCCTCAATGGGGTGGAAAAATCCCATGCCCATTCTTCTTATGGAATCTTGGGGTATTTCAACATCTGCATCACAAACATCAACTTGCCCCGCACAGGAGCCATCATTTTCTTCAAACACCCCACTACAAGATTCTACAACAGTTCCGGAGATCTTATTGTAGACTCAATAAGTGTGGGATTCGACACCATAACCAACAAAAATACCTTCTAGAGCCTTAGATTAAAACTTAGATAAACGAACTCCCTTGATGAGAAAGAAACACTTACACCCAAATACCCGAAAGTATGAGATGTTTGGCTTGTTACCGATAAGTATTTCATATGGGGACTTGTCCAAGATTTTATGGAGATATAACCGGTTGGATGAATGACAAGCGATTGAGATTGCTTCAGCCCAGAAGTTATATGGAGACTTGAATTCGACTAGCATTGACCTTTCCATATCCATTAGAGTGCGATTCTTCCTCTCGGCTACACCATTTTGTTGAGGGGTGTACGCAGCGGAATATTGATGTCTTATCCCCTCTTCACTTAGGAACTCATTTAAGGTGTAGTTCTTGAACTCGGAGCCGTTATCACTTCTTATAACTAGAATAGGGACGTTGTGTTGAAGTTGAACCTCGTTGGCAAAGTCGATGACCGTTTCTTGAGTTTCACTCTTCAACTTGAAGAAATAGACCCAAGTGTATCTTGAGTAATCATCAACGATCACAAGACAGTACTTCTTCCCACCGAGGCTTGCATGAGATGGAGGTCCGCAAAGGTCCACATGAAGGAGCTCTAAGATCCTTTTTGACGAGATAATAGTCTTCCTTCGATGAGGAGAGTCATGCATTTTCCCTTCAACACAAGCCCTGCAAACACGATCTTTGGCAAAGGAGACATTTTCTTTTAGTCCAAGGATGTGGCCACCCTTGTGGAGACTTTGCAAAGTTCTCATATTGACATGGGGTAGTCGTCCATGCCATAACCAACCCGCGTTAGCCTTTCCGAAAAGACACATCGGGCCTGTAGTGGTTTTCCCCGAAAAGTCCACCACGTACAGGTCATTTTCGACATATCCCACGAAAGCGACTTTTAGAGACTTGCTCCACAAGAGGACCACCAAATTAGCATCAATATAAACTGCAAAGCCCATCTTACCAAGGGCGCAAACTGAAAGTAAATTGTACCCGAGGGTCTCAACAAGCATGACGTCCATGAGAGAGATATCGTGAGCCACCACGACTTTGCCGAGACCCAATACCTCAGATTTTGACTTGTCACCATAGGAGACTATTATATGATCATGATTTGGCCGCATCTCCGTGATTATCTCCTTGCTTCCGGTCATGTGACTCGTGCATCCGCTATCGAGTACCCATTTAGACCCACCGGAAGCATAGCCCTGCAAGAAAGTTACTTCTTGGTTTTAGGTACCCATTTTTCAATGGGTCCTCTCCTGTTAGTGACAAGGGTCTTGGGGACCCAAATAGACCAAGGAATGTAACAATCATAAGGACCTACATAACTAGCATTAACATCACCATAATGATCGCAATATAACTCAAAGTTAGGATTGTTAGCCCCTACAAAACCATCATAATTAGACTTGTCATTGGTGGTGTTGCTAGTCTTTGGTTGAGCAGTCTTGCTCTTCTTCTTCTTGTTGATGTTTTCTTGTTCTTTGTCTTAGGAATATAACCAAGACCTTCTTTTCCATTTTTTGTCCTTTTCTTGCTTAGTACCTCATCTAAAACTTCTTTACCTTTGTGTTGAGAACCTCTTGCAAGATCTTCATTTCCATAAGATGATGTGGAGGTGCTTGGCACATCATACAGCTTCAATTGAGTTTGGAGTTGGTCATGAGACTCATTTAGAGTAGAGTGATCACTCTCCAATGCCTTGTGATCACTGTCAAGTTTATCAAACATCTACGAGAGTCTAGCATGAGCAGCTCCAAATTCAATCTTTACTTTCTTTAGTTTCTTTACCTTGGCAAGAGCATTGTCACGTTCTTTGATGAGCTGAGCCACAACTTCTTCATGTGACTCCTCAATGGATTCGAGTCTCTCTTCCAAAGATACTGGAGCTTCCTCTTCTTCTTCCAAGGCATTCTTCAAAGATGTTATCTCCAAGGCATCTTCTCTTTCAATTCTGCCCTTTTCTTCAAGAAGATCTTCGGCTTGAGAAAGTTGACTCATAAGAGCATCAAAATGAAGTTTGTGCTCACCTTGCAGGTTAGTGAAAAATTTGTCCAAAGCAATAACTTATTCTTTCATTTCAAGACTAGTATGATCATCCATATCCAAATTTACGTTAGTCTTAGGCAATGAAGAGCTAGAGATTGATACCTCGGACCCTCTTGCCATAAGGCAAGTGGCGTTGTTGTTGATGACATTCTCGTTTGGCCGGTAGAAGAGAGATGATGGAGTCGATGTAGTGGCTATAGCAGCCACCTCGCGAGAACTATCTTCATCCTCTTCATCTTCACTTGCAGAGGAGTATTCTTCTTGTGCCACCAAGACGATCTTGGGTTGCTTCTTGTAAGGGCCATTCTTTTTGATAAATGGCTTCTTCTTAGGCGCCTTGTATTTTTCTTTAAGAATGAGCCTGCCACCATTGTCTTCTCTATTTTGATATGGACACTCGGCTACGAAGTGCAGCCTATATCCACAATTGTAGCATGTTCTTAGTTTTGGGCCACTTTCTCTTCTTCCACTTGATCCATTCTTGCGCTCGAGTTCCGACTTGGCCTTGACAGGATCCTTCCAAAAGTTTCCTGGCGTAAAACGCCATGTACTCACCATGAGCATGTTTGACTTCATCGGGGCAGTCCATGGAGGCCCCCTCAAAAGCTCTTTCATCCTCATCTTGCTCAACAACATTAGCCTTTAGAGCAACATTGACCCCCTTTTGCATTTCAATGGCACGGGCACGGGCATCTTTAGCGTTCTTTGCAGCAACTTTGAATGACGCCATTTCTTGCATGAATTCATTGGATGTCATTTGATGGTAGTTGTGTCCACCTTGTAAGCTCTTCAAGTCCGTTGGCTCGAAAGGCATTAAGGCACTCACATATTTTCTTTTTATCCACGAATCATCAATGTGAGTGGCTCCATGCTTTCTAAATGTTGTTGCAATGCCCTTGAGTCTTCTATACATGTCTTCATGGTTTTCACCATCCAACATGTAGAATCCTTCAGCTTCATTACTAAGGGCATCATACATATTCCTTCTCATGCTTTCATTCCCAATAAAGATATCGGTGAGGGTATCCCAAGCTTCTTTAGTTGTGTGGAGATGTTACATGTGGGGCATGTCCTTGGGACCCACACTGAGCCGAATCATGTCGAGAGCCGTAGCATTCAATTGGATATCCACAACTTATCTTCTTGTCAGGTTGGTATGATCTCCAATATGAAGACCCTCTTCAATAATCCTCCAAAGTTCAATAGAAGAGCTGCAAACATGAGACTTCATTAAGAATTGCCATTGATTAAAAGAGGATGCAGTAAGCTTGGGTGGATCACCCCTATTGTTTATATGAGGATGAGGGATAGGTGGGTCGGGGGAATATACATGACGAACCTCACTATATTCCTCCTTACCACTTCCCTTCTTGGAGGTGGAACCATTATGTTTTTCACCTACCACTTCATCATCCTTGGATCCGATGTTAGCCTTATCCTTGGATGATGGTGTGGCGGCCTCAGAGGAGGATGGAAATGGGGCTATGGATGATGTGAGACGAGCAATCATTTGATTCATCTCCTCCATCTTGGCCTCAAAGGATTTCAACAAGGTTATTTCCAACGTCTTGAGGTCATCCATCGTGACCTTATCCAGAGCCTCATTCCCATCCTCCTTGGTACCCATACTTCTCTTAGGCGGTTAAGCCCGAATAAAGAGCCGGGGCTCTGATACCAATTGAAATGGATCGTATGGGCACCTAGAGGGGGGTGAATAGGTGCTACTTCAAATTTTCATGCCTTTTCAATTTTAGGCTTGACACAAAGGGTAAATTCTCTAGATAAACTATTCAGAGGAATTTCCCTATATGCGAACCTATCTACTAGCGAGTAAAGGCGAGTGGAGGAGGAACGAGTGAATTGTAGTGAAGCACGCAGAGACACAAGATTTGTTTTACCGCAGTTCCTTCCTTATTAAGGGAAGTACGTCTGCGTTGGAGGGGTGGGCGGTACTAAGACCACCACGCCACAATAGGCCTCACCCTGTTCTCCGATGGATCCCGCCACCAAATGCCTGATCCACCTTTCCACTATAGGAACCGTTCGAGGCAGGTACCGGTGCCTTTACACAACTAGCGGGGCACAACTCCACAATCAACTTGGAGGCTCCCGTAATGACAACAAGCTGCCACAAGAACAAGTTATCAATAACAAAGAACAAGATCTAGATATTGACAAGAATACTAGATCAGGGATTTCTCCAAATGAATGGAGAGGAGTTGATGTGCTTGATTCGTGATGACGATGACGATTCTCTCCTCCTTCAATTCCCCCAAAGATCGAAGCCTTCGGGTGGTTGAAGTGGGAGATATAGAGTGGGAACTCTTGCAAAGGGTCTAAACAATTTCGAGTGAATCAAGAGAACTGCTCGTTGGGGAAGAAGGGATATTTATACCCCCTTCCAAATCCAAGCTGTTGGAGCCTTTGGGGGCCGGATTTTCTGGCCCAAGTGAGGGCCGAATTATCCAGCCTGGGGAAAACTCCACCCTAGACTCGGATTCTCCGGCAAAAAAAACCGGCTACGGACAGAAGCTCACGCATACTTTCCCTTCACAATTTCTCCTAGGGACCAGATTATCTGGCCCTAGGAGAGGGCCGGATTATCCGGCTGGGGGAAAATCCGCCCCAGCCACCGAATATCCGGCTGGGGGAAAATCCGCCCCAGCCACGGAATATCCGGGGGAAATTCCGCCCCCAGACAGAAGCTTGCGCAGGAGCTCACTTGGGCGATTCCCCTAGGGCCGGATTATCCGCCCCAACATGAGGGCTGGATTATCCGGTCCAGGGAGAAAATCCGCCCCAGAGACGGAATTTTCTGGGGGAAAATCCGCCCCCAGACAGAGACATGCGCAGAGCCAGCCCTGGCCAAGGTGGTCTGGTTGGATTATCCGACCCATGATGGGGGCAGATAATCTGGCCCCCAAACTCACAAAAACTTTCCTGCAACACTTAGTGCACATTAGAATAATCCATGGTATTGTTATCTAACACACAAAACATGGGAAATCATGAAATGTTCTTTCAGTTTATGTATCAGAGGTAATATATAGGCGAAAGGGGAGGTCGAGGGGTGCCCTAGGTGGCCGCACCACCCCCTGGCGTGGGCCAGGCCTAGCCGTGCGGCCAGGTGGTGTGGTCGGCCCCTGGCCCCTCTCCGTCTTGTATTCTGGCTCCGTGTCCCCTCGGTGAAATATTGACTTTGGCTTTTGTCCCGTCCAATTCTGAGAATATTCATTTTCTGACTTTCCTGGAACCAAAAACAGCAGAAAACAGGCAGCTGACACTGTGGCATCTTGTTAATAGGTTAGTCCAAGAAAGTGTATAAAAAGTACTCCAAAGTGTGGACAAAACATAAGAAAGTAGATATAAACCAAGCATGGAACATAAAAAATTATAGATATGTTTGCAATGTATTAGTGCGCATGTTATAATTTTCCAAACAATGATATCCATGCTTTACGCGCATCCTTTAGTGGCTTAGAACCTACCCCCGAATGATACTATAATGGAATGAGTTTTACTAGTAGATTGAACAAGGGGAAGAATATTCAACACCCTACAATTCGCTATTTGTTCTATGTTATTGCTAACACCTTGCAGGCACGTAATGAGTTCACAAGTCTCAATGAGGAGGACATCTTATTCCTTGCAAAGGCCGCTTACATCAAATGTGGCTTGTCACTCAACTTGGGCGCCATCCTTATGCGCTACTTGGAGCACCAAGCCTCCTAAAGCCAAGGGCCAATCGTAGGTAGAGGCGTCATCACCGTGCTTGCCACTACCCTAGACCTCGATCTAGGTGAGTTGCAACCCGTACTAGGTGATACACGTGTTGGTTTCTCCACTTTGAGATCCTGTTGAATGCTCACTAGGAGAGGTGGTGCTAATTACCGGCATATTGCTGGAGCTGGGCGTATCTACCCCGCTCCTATGCCTAATGGTCTTTTCTCTATCGAGGAAGGACGTTTGCTATATGATCCGCAGGTTGAGAAACACCAACCCGAGGAAGAGATTCCAAAGGAGGATGAGAACAAAGAGGAGGAGCAAGAAGTTCCTTATCAAAAGGAGCAACCATAAACCTGGTTCGCCACATACCAAGATTTCCAAGGACTTCGAGGGACTATGGAGAGGATGCATAACCTCTCTTTGAGCCTTCGTGAATCAACAAGTAACCTCTCAACTCAATTTGCGAACTGGAGTAACGACCTTTTCCCGCCACCACAATGATTTGAAGGGCTTGCAAAAGCCTAAGCTTGGGGAAGTTTCCTCATTTGGCGTTTATTTTATTTTATTTAGAGGTTGTGTTTTGATTTGAGTTTATAAGCACCCGTGTTGGTTTACCCAACACATTATTTTTAGTTCTTTCTATTTGCTTTCGAAATTTTCTAGCTGAGCTTTGCCGCCGATTTTCTATTCTTTAAAGTTCATCTCTTAAAAACCACAAAAAGATTTCTCCATTTTTCCTTATTTTCCCTTTTTCTTTTGTTTCCGCCTCGAGGTCTTCATATATTTGCAGGAGAGTGGTCGACTTCAAGTTTCTAAGAAACAAACAAAAAAGGAAGAAATAAGTGGAACCAAACATGAGAGGTATGCCTTATGACTCCCTACTTTTAAAGTTTGAGAAACCCATGCTGGTTAGTAGTAAATGTTAAGATATTATATTGGTGGAGTGAGTCTTTGTATCGTAGTAAGATTTTCGTTTGCATGGGTATTTAATTGGATACGTTTTGTTCCAGCTCTCGTAATTAACCAAGTCTTGCCTAAAATTTGCTAAACAATTGTAATAAGAAAAAGTCTCCCAATTGAAGGCTTGGGTGTTGTAGTGCTTAGTCTTGATGGATTATTTCTAGAGACACTCAACACCACTGAAAATGTTGATTGACTTGATAGCTCTCTTTGAAAAGATTTGTTCGATTGAATTAATGTTTAACGGTTTTTGTGAGCATGCCAAAGTTTGACTTGTTAATTATTAGAATGATATAGCTTTACGCGTGTCAAACTTCATGGGATGCCAACAACTCCGCTGGCCTACGAATGATCTTAATGGATGAAACTCCTAGATTTCGGCTATGAGTTGATTAAACACTTGCAGCAGCAATGCTATAGTGGGTAAGATTTTTGGCACTCCCGGGTAGCTGTAATCATGATGGAATCACTCCTCTGGCTGTTATGAGAAATCATTATGCAAAAGTAACAAGACCTTAGTAATGCCACGAGTGTCCATCACATCCTGATAAACTAATAAATTTTGTTGGCATGCTCTCAATTACTTAAAAACTGAAATTCATGAAGGACAATGAATAGAAAAGTAGTGCTTGAAAATTCTTGACTTATTAATGTGGGAGAATTGAGATACTCTAGTGTATATTCTTTTCATGACAACTCTCACACTCTTAAATTACATGATTATACTTTATCATTCAAAGGCAAGCCTATAAGTTGATTACTTGACATGGAATAAATTTTACTCATTTTAATCATCCATGCTTACAATAATTTGGTGCATTATGAGGATGCATGAAACCCGTATGATATGCTTGCCATTACTCTGTCTATGCTGAGGTTTTCAGATTTATGAAGTGGAGGAAACGTAAGACTACTAATCATGAGTAAGATCACCATCTCGTTATTTTAGTTTAAATGCTGAGTTCCTTTTTGATTTTGGTTGTCTTGCTCGAGATGATCAAGTTTAAGCTTGGGGAGGTTGATGGCTCTGAAATATAGCCATATACATCCACATTTAAGCTGGATATTACTCATATTCTTGATGAAATATCTCTCTAAACCCTGCCACTAATGCTAATATTCAGAGGGGTATGCAATCCTTTCTTTTATATTTTTCCTGCGCAGATAATGTCGTTTAAAGGAGGGAGTCACTACATTAAAGTCAAATATACAAGATTTCCAACAACCAGAAGAAACCAGGAGACGTACAACGGAGGCAGACGCTTCAACGACCAACTATACGACCCGAGCAAAAATTCCAGCTGTATAGCTCCGGTCATATAGTTAGCGCCGCCACCGTTAGGTCAAATAGAACAACTTTCGTGAAGGGACCCCTATATAAAGGAGACTCTGGCAACGAGAAAACAAGCCAGACCTCACCAAAAAGTCTATGCCACGGATCACCAGCCGCCTCCAGATCTCCAAACCCTTCTCTATCTCCATAGCCATATTCCACCACTTGTAATAGTAGATCTCTTCTCCGATTGGCGACATTTTAAGACTATTGCTATCAATATTATGATTTTCATTACAATGTTTGTGATTGTTGATCTCATATCTATGTGTGAGTAAATCTCCTTGGGCTAAGGGCTTCAGCCTAGCCATGTAGCAATTGTGCATGTTATTTATCATAGATGGTATCATGTATTAGTTTCTACGACATGATGATTATTATATCCTCTCTTGCCTCAATCCAAGGACTTGTCAGGTACCCAAGACCCTGAGGGTTGAGCTAGGTATAGGGAGTATGAGTGATGACTGATCTGCAGGTTGGGAACCCCTGTGACATAAGGGGTAGTACGGTTGTATGTGAGGAATTTGCTTGGGATTAGCGGTGACATCACTATGCATATCATTAGTTCTCTTCCATAGATGAGACTAGTAGGTTATTGTTATAAGCGGTTGCGGAGGCAATAGCAATTATGGATGCACTGCCCACATATAATTTATCTTGCTCTAACAAGTACACACATACTTTATTTCTATCTTTTATTCCCATGAGATGTTTTGCACAGCTATAGGTAAAACCGAACGTCCTAGGCCCTCTCTCTCCATCATCAACAACAATGAAAATACGCAAGCTATTGGTCCGGTAAAAACACAAATGGAATTCTAAAACTCCCAAAGGTCTGTTAAAGTAACTTCACTATGCATTCGCTTCCCGAGGATTCGATAACCTTGGTCTACTAGGGAAAAAGAAGCTATACTATATCCGTAATCCAGATCAAAGGTATCAACGACACCACCACCATCAACCGCGGCGAAAGCAAAAGAAAATAGAAAATTAATCCATCAAATTAAGCAAATGACAACTTCCAGTTTAGTTAATCGCAACTTCTTATACCAAGTTGCTCAATACATGTTTTGACTACTTGAAACTAACTTTTAACTACAACCATATTTTATATGAATCAAATTTTAACTACAAATCAAATTACTACTTCAAGTTACATCGAGGTGGATTTTGAAGAGTGAAGAGACAGGGGAAAACCCTAGCCTCGTGCGTCGCTCCTGCGGCGCCCGAGGCGATTCGCGCCGCCACCCCCTATCCCCCTTCCCTTGTGCCTCCATGATACGTCCATTTTGCATCACTATTCTATGTCTTAATTCACTATTATTTATTGATATATTTCGTATTGAGAGGTGATACTTATGTTATTTCATCTGTTTTTGCATGGTTGATGACTTTTGGAGCATGGACCGCTGCAGTCAGGATTCTGATGGAAAAGGTGCTATTTGGAGGCAAAATTCGCGAAGATCAGAAAATCCGGGAAAATATACGGAAAATTCTATTTTTCCAGAAGACACGGGATGCCAGAAGATGGAGTGGAGGTGGGCCACAGGGGGCGCACACCACCCCATGGCGCGGGCAGGCCTAGGCCGCGCCTGGGAGTGGTGGGCCAGGAGTGGTGTGGCTGCCCTGGCCCACTCTAGCCTCTCTCCTCTGGCGTATATCATCCTCCCCAAACCCTAAGACTCGGGGAGCGACCACAGAAAGATTACGCCGCCTCTGCGGGGCGGAAAACACCAAGAGAGAAAGATCTCTCCAGCAGACAGATTTATGTCGGGGGAATTCCTTCCCGGAGAGGGAAGATCGTCGCCATCAACACCACCATCAAGCTGGACTTCATCGGGATCATCATCATCATCATCATCATCACCACCATCATCACCATCAGCACTGATGACCCACAAGTATAGGGGGTGTATCGCAGTATTTTCGATAAGTAAGAGTGTCGAACCCAACGAGGAGCAGAAGGTGCTGGCTAGTGGTATGGATCAGGAATTCTCTGCAAATACTTAGCAAACGGATTTTTAGGGGTTTTCGATAAAGCAAGTAAACAAAGTACGAGTAAATAAAAGACAGTAGGAATAAATGCAGCAAGTGGCCCAATCCTTTATGCAGCAAAGGACAAGCCGGTTGTATTTCTATAGATGACCAAACGTTCTCGAGGACACATGGGAAGACTGTCAAGTGCTTTCGCTTCATATAGTTGATTATTCTTCTCTAGCTTGCTAAGTGTTGTGTGGGTGAACCTGTGCTAATGTACCGTCCCATCCAAGACTTAATACATACTTGTGATTAAACCCCCTTGCAAACATCCGTAAGTACAAGAAAGTAATTAAGGTAGAAACCTAACCACAGCTTTAAACTCGAAGACCGTTACGTCCCTTGTGCAATGGTTTCCTAACAGGGGTTCAGGTTTCTGTCACTCCAGCAACCCCTACAATTAGTAGCCAAATACACAATGCATTCCCCTAGGCCCATATAGGTGAAGTGTCATGTAGTCGACGTTCACATGACACCACTAGAAGAAGTACACCACAACTTAATTAACAAACTATTGAATCTCTCTGAACACAACTCCACTACTAACAACATGACTTCTCCCATGTCCTCAAGAGCAAAACGAACTACTCACAAGACATCATATGGATCATGATCAGAGATGGAATAATGATTTATAACAATCTGAACATAAACAATAATTCAATGGTTCACTCAATAGCATCAACTACAAAGAGTAATCAACACCGGGAAAGTTTCCCCTATGAACTATTGCAAGATTCAACCAATTGTTACAGCAATATGGAGATGGTGATGAGGGTGCTGATGGTGATGATGGTGGTGATGATGATGATGATCCCAATGAAGCCCAGCTTGATGGTGGTGTTGATGGCGACGATCTTCCCTCTCTGGGAAGGAATTCCCCCAGCAGAAATCTGTCTGCCGGAGAGATCTTTCTCTCTCGGTGTTTTCCGCCCTGCAGAGGCGGCGGAATCTTTCTGTGGTTTCTCCCTGAGTCTTAGGGTTTCGGGAGGAAGATATACGCTAGAGGGGAGAGGATGGAGTGGGCTAGGGTGGCCACACCACTCCCTGGCGCGGCCTAGGCCTGCCCGCGCCATGGGGTGGTGTGGGCCCCCTGTGGCCCATCTCCACTCCATCTTCTGGCATCCTTAATCTTCTGGAAAAATAGGATTTTCCGTATATTTTCCCGTATTTTCTGATCTTCGCGAATTTTGCCTCCAAACAACACCTTTTCCATCAGAATCCTGACTGCAGCGGTCCATGCTCCAAAAGTCATCAACCATGCAAAAACAGATGAAATAACATATGTATCAGCTCTCAATACGAAATATATCGATGAATAATAGTGAATTAAGACATATAATAGTGATGCAAAATGGACGTATCAACTCCCCCCAAGCTTAGACTTCGCTTGTCCCCAAGCGAAACTGAGCTCAATAAACATGACCTCAAGTTTATGGAGTGAAGAGTCGATAAAAGAATACGGACAAGAAGCATCACATTCATCAAATACATAGATCATAATATAAGACAACTCACTATTATACAACTCAACTCTCAATGAGTAAAGGAAACACAATAAAGATACATAAAGTGAATCATAATTGGTAATGGCAAACTTAGCTCTTGGTCGAAGAATAGTTGATAATTTGCTGGAGTTCACAAATAGCTGGTTTTTCAACGAAAGCTTTCAAGGTAGTAAACATCAAGATAAGAGCAATGTGCAAAACAAGGAACATAAGAAACATGAATGCATAAATCATCGTATGAATGAATGAAACACATCAACTCAAAATACTTGCCGAGATAGAAGGAAATAGGTTTACTGACTCAACTACAAAGTAAAAGAAAGGGCCCTTCAAAGAGGGAAGCAGGGATTACAAGTCTCATAAAGAGCTCCCAAAAATTATGATACTTCTAGCTTTCAGCTCTCATTGCCCCTATCATAGGCATCTTTAGGTGATTAAGGTTAAAGTGACACAACTAAGAGGATACGCTTGACAAGTTATAAGTTGAAATCTCATGCCCCTTACTTATGAGTACCGATCCTCATGCTACTCAACTTCAGTCACGAGCAAGCTCTTGTCATTGTAAATACATGCGTATCATTGAGAACCACCAACGGGGTACCCCTTGCACATGACACAGGAGCTATCCCATAATCAAAATGACAAGGCAAGCAGACAGTGATCATATCAGCGATCTTTTTATTTGCGATTTGCATAGGTTTTTATTGAGGATGCTTCATAGAATGCTCACTATAGTTATGCTGCAAGTTTCCACCATGATTAGGCATGGCTTAGGCTAGCGGCCCAGGCGTTTCTCTAACACACATATAAACTCCATGATCTTACAAGTTCCACTTTTATTTCACACCGCCGGGATCCATAAGAAAAAGAACATGATATCAACGAGGTACAAGTACCAATGAAGTGTTGAAAGCGGTCCCCATGATACATGGTTCGGCTAACTTCAACTCATAAAGCGCAAGCATATACGCAACAAAGAAGGACCCAATGGTTCAAGTTTATTAAATGCAAGAAAATAAAGTGTGCCATCAAGTTCGTGAGAGCTTTAATCACTAATTTTCACATAACAAGTTTAATTTGGGAGGTAGATAAAATAGGAATTTACTTGGAACAGCAATAATGCTACTAGGTAGGTATGGTGGACACAAATGGCAAAGGTTTTGGTTTAAAGGAGGTGGATGCACGAGAAGAATACCCGCTCAGTACAGGTTTTTGGCTAGCAAGGCTGGGTAGGAAGTATAAGAGTTGAAGGGAATAAACAAACATACAAATGGTAAAGATAAACATGCAATCTTCCTTGGAAGCACAAAAGATCTTAACTAGAGAAAACTAGACTTATGAGCAAATCAAGAAAGAAAGATGATGAAATTATTTTCTTCTAGAGTACTTCTATCTTTTTCTTTTGAACTCTCAAAAAGGTGTTGCTACTGACCGAGCCAGGTTTGCCAAAACCAACTAAATTAACTCAATGATCCCAAAGTGCTACCAATACTAACAACAAGATCAATCATATAACCACGAATTGAAAACTATCATAAGCTATGCAAAAGAGTGAATGATAGAACTTCTCATTAGTACTCCATAATGGAAACTCACACCAAGGGATACAAATCTAACGAGAGAGGGGACACTTACATAATGCAAACCATACTACAAAATAACCCCTCTATTCATGATATGACTCTACTAATAAGGTAAAAAGATAGAAGATAGTGATATGATACCGCGGCACTCCCCCAAGCTTGGAACAAACCAAGGGAATGCCAAACCTGATGACGAATTACTCCTTAGGATGAATCTTCAATTCTCTCATATATGGGTTGATGATATCTTCTAAGGGATCTCCCTTGGATGTTCCAGGGGAAGACATTGTGGCTCCAAATCTGAGATTACACCTGGCAGAAACAGATCGAAACAAAAACTCAACGAAAACACGATATACAAACCTCAGAAGATCCGGGGGGTTATATATTACGAAGTTTCATATCAAAAGGAAGGTACTGGGAGAAAATGGGTCAGAGACGGAGTCCTGGGTGGCCTCACCACCTGGTGGCGCGGCCAGCGGTGGACCCGCGCCATGGGGTGGTGTGGGCCACCCTGGCTCCGGTTTCGTCCCTTTTTCGCTTCATAGCTTTCCTTATTGACTGAAAACTGCAAAAATATAGTTGGATTGTATTTTCGCGGAACTTTTCTTACCAGAACTGTTACCTAGTTGGAAACAGACTCTGCAGGTCTCTGAATTTGGTCCTCAATGAATTTCTATGGAGTTATAACTTGAAAGGCATCAACATCTTCATTGTAAGAATCTCCAGCAATATAGTGTTTGAGTCGCTGTCCATTCACTACTTGTGTAGTATTATCTTTTAGAGAATAAATTTTTATTGCTCCTGAACGGTATACTTCTTCAATGATGAAAGGTCCTTCCCATTTTGATAGTAGCTTACCTGCAAAAAATCTGAGACGAGACCTATACAATAGAACTTTCTTAGCAACATGAAATTCTCTCTTAAGTATTCACTTGTCATGCCATCTTTTAACTTTTTCTTTAAAGAGCCTAGCATTGTCATAGGCTTCACTCCTCCATTCATCTAAAGAGCTTAAGTCAAAAAGTCTTTTCTCACCAGCTAGCTTACAATCTCTATTTAGTTCTTTCACTGCCCAGTAAGCTTTGTGTTCTAATTCTAAGGGTAAGTGGCAAGCTTTCCCATAAACCATTTTATAAGGAGACATTCTCATGGGATTCTTATAAGCAGTTCTATAAGCCCATAAAGCATCATTCAACTTCTTAGCCCAGTTTTTTCTAGACCTATTAACAGTCTTTTGTAAGATAGATTTAATTTCTCTATTTGATAACTCTACTTGCCCGCTAGTTTGGGGGTGATAAGCTGAAGCAATCCTATGATTAACATCATACTTAGCGAGGGTCTTCCTAAAACCGCCATGAATGAAATGAGAACCCCCATCAGTCATGAGATACCTAGGCACTCCAAACCTAGGAAAGATAACATCCTTAAGCATTTTTAGAGAGGTTTCTCCGTCAGCACTTTTCGTAGGAATGGCTTATACCCACTTAGTAACATAATCAACGGCTACAAGAATATGAGTGTAACCCTTCGAAGGAGGGAAATGACCCATAAAGTCGAATCCCCAACAATCAACTAGAGAGTAATTCATAGGCATTTCATTGTGTCTAGAAATATTACCAACACGTTGACATTCGTCACAAGATAAAACAAATTTTCTTGCATCTTTAAAAAGGGTAGGCCAGTAGAAACCTGATTGTAATACCTTTTGTGCAGTTCTATCTCCTGCATGATGTCCTCCATAGGCGCTCCCGTGACATTTACGCAATATCTCTTTTTGTCCATACTCTGGAACACATCTTCGCATAATACCATCAACCCCTTCTTTGTATAAGTGTGGGTCATCCCAAAAATAATGCCTCAAATCATCAAAGAACTTTCTTCTTTGCTGAGCTATAAAAGTTGGAGGCAAATACTTGGAGACAATAAAGTTAGCATAATCTGCATACCAAGGGCTTCCTCGCGAGTTCACCCCTACTACGGCTAATTGCTCATTTGGAAAACTATCATTAACAGGCATAGGATCAAAAGAGATGTTTTCCAAGCGAGATAAATTATCAGCTACAGGATTATCAACACCCTTTCTATCTACTACATGTAGATTAAACTCTTGTAAAAGCAGTACCCATCTAATAAGCCTAGGCTTAGCGTCCTTCTTTGTCATAAGATATTTAATAGCAGCATGATCAGTATGAATAGTTACTTTTGAGTCCACAGTATAGGGCCTAAACTTATCACAAGCAAAGACAACAGCTAGAAATTCCTTTTCAGTAGTAGCATAATTCCTTTGAGCAGCATCTAGAGTCTTACTAGCATAATGGATAACGTTCAGCTTTTTATCAATACGTTGCCCAAGGACAGCACCTACAGCAAAATCACTAGCATCACACATTATTTCAAAGGGTAAACCCCAATCAGGTGGTTGAACAATTGGAGCTTTTGTTAAAGCCTTTTTAAGAGTTTCAAAAGCTTCCTTACAATCATCATAAAAAACGAAGGGTACATCCTTTTGAAGAAGATTAGTAAGGGGTTTTGATATCCTAGAAAAGTCTTTAATAAACCTTCTATAGAAACCAGCATGACCAAGGATACTACGAATACCTTTTATGTCTCTTGGGCATGGCATCTTCTCAATTGCCTCAACCTTAGCTCTATCAACTTCTATTCCTCTTTCAGAAACTTTATGCCCAAGAACAATCCCTTCGTTAACCCTGAAGTGGCATTTCTCCCAATTAAGAACAAGATTAGTTTCTTCACATCTCTGCAAAACTTTATCAAGGTTGTGCAGACAATTATCAAAAGAAGTTCCGTAGACAGAAAAGTCATCCATGAGCACTTCTACAATTTCCTCACAAAAGCCATGAAAAATAGCAGACATGCACCTTTGGAAAGTAGCAGGAGCATTACATAAACCAAAAGGCATACGTCTATAAGCATAAGTTCCATAAGGGCAAGTAAAAGTAGTTTTTTCTTGATCTTGTTGTTTAACAGCAATTTGAGAGAAACCAGAATAACCATCAAGAAAACAAAAATGGGTCTTTTTAGACAACCTTTCCAACATTTGATAAATAAAAGGAAGCGGGTAGTGATCTTTCTTAGTGACTTTATTGACTTTCCTAAAATCGATGCACATCCTATAGCCTACTCCTATTCTTTGAGGAATAAGCTCATCGTTATCATTAGGGACAACGATAATACCTCCCTTTTTAGGAACACAATGAACAGGACTAACCCATTCACTATCAGCAATAGGGTAAATAATACCAGCATCAAGGAGTTTCAATACCTCATTCCTTACCACTTCCTTCATCTCAGGATTTAAACGTCGTTGGTGCTCCACTACTGGATTCGCATCTGGTTCTATGTTGATAGAATGCTGACATATAGTAGGTGAAATCCCTTTCAAATCATCCAGAGTATAGCCCATAGCTCCTCGGTGTTTCTTCAAAACTTCCAATAATCTTTCTTCTTCCTCCCCTGAAAGTTTAGCGCTAATAATAACAGGATATATCTTTTTATCATCAATAAAAGCATATTTAAGATCATCAGGGAGAGGTTTTAGATCGAAGACCGGGTCCTTTTTAGGTGGCAAAGTGGTACCCAAGTCTTCTACAGGCAAGTCATGTTTAAGCAACCTGGGTTGACGACGGAGGATCTCGTCAATCTCATTCCTTTCATCCATGAAGATCTCACTTTCGTGATCTTCCATAAATTGCCGCAAAGCATTGTTAGGAGCAAGAGAGATAGAAGCAAGTTGTTCAACTCTAAAATCCTCATTAGGGGTTTCCTCTTTGCAAGGTTCTTTAGTAAATTTCGAAAAATTAAACTCATAAGATTCCCCAAACTTAGTCAAGATTTTATCCCTCTTGCAATCAATAATAGCACCACAAGTACTCAAGAAAGGTCTACCGAAAATGATAGGATAATTTTTCTAGCAGCTGAACCAAGTACTAGAAAATCAGCAGGATACTTGATCTTACCACAAAGGACTTCGACGTCTCGCACAATGCCAATTGGAGAGATAGTCTCTCTATTAGTAAGGTGAATAACCACATCAATCTCCTCCAACTCGCAAGGACTTATTTCATGCATAATTTCTCTGTAAAGCTCATAAGGAATAGCACTAGAGCTTGCACCAATACCACATAAATCATAATAGCAATGATCACCAATTCTAACAGAAAGCACATGAACACTAGCCTTTTTAGATCTATTGGGATGTGAAACAATATTGGAAGCATCCTCATAGAAGACTATGTGCCCATCTTCTACGCTTTTAGTAAAAAGGTCTTTCACAATTGCTACGACAGGTTCAATGTTTATTTGTTCATCAGGTTTTACAGTTTTCTTTCCACTTTTAGTGATTATATTAGTTATCATAGGATGATCCTTTACCTTATCTAGGAAGGGAATATTCTCGATGTAAGGTTCAGGTAGGATATGATCAATAATGCAACACTCAGTGCTCCCAATAGGAACATGGTCAACAATATCTTTATAAGACGCATGGTACTTATTCCATCCCTTTTTTGGAATTTCAATATACGAAGCAAAAGCTCTAAAGCAATTCGTAATAACTTGCAAATCAAGACCATAAGCATTATTAATATTTCGAAAGTCATCAGTTCCCATAAAAGATTCAATGCATTCATAATCATAATTTATACCTGACTTTCTACCTTTGTCGTTCTCCCAAGCTTCAGCATTGTCTTGAATACGGTCCAGAAGGTCCCATTTAACTTCTTCTTCCATGCGAGTGAATGATCCAGCACAAGAAGCATCCAATAAATCCTTGTCATGTAGAGGGAGCCTTGCATAAAAGTTATTGATAATAATATTGTTGGGGAGCTCATGAATGGGACATTTGAGCATTAGTAATTTCAATCTCCCCCAAGCTTGAGCAGTAATCTCTCCATCAAGAGGCCAAAAGTTGTATATTTGATTCTGATCTTTATGAATTTCACTAGGAGGATAAAACTTTGAATAAAAGAGAGGCACTATTTCCTCCCATTCCAGAGCTTGACCATTCTTCAGCAGCTTATACCATTCCTCAGATCTTCCTTTCAGTGATAATGAGAATAACTTCTTCTTAACTTGATCTGCAGTAATACCTGCACACTTGAACAACCCGCATAATTCGTGTATAAAGAGCAAATGATCACCGGGATGGACAGTTCCATCCCCAACATAGTAGTTATCCATAACACGATCAATAATTCTTGTAGGTATTTTGAAAACATCTTTCTCAGCAGGTGGTGGCTTATCTACTACCTTAGCAGTGGTAGTAGCATTACCAAATAAGAAACTCAGCGAATTATCCATAACGAAAGTAAAGAAACTAGCAGAAGTAAACAATACTCATAGTAGAAGTTTCCTTTACCAGTTCCACTCTCCAATAGCGCTTCACTCCCCGGCAACGGCGCCAGAAAATAGTCTTGATGACCCACAAGTATAGGGGGTGTATCGCATTTATTTTCGATAAGTAAGAGTGTCGAACCCAACGAGGAGCAGAAGGTGCTGGCTAGTGGTATGGATCAGGAATTCTCTGCAAATACTTAGCAAACAGATTTTTAGGGGTTTTTGATAAAGCAAGTAAACAAAGTACGAGTAAATAAAATACAGTAGGAATAAATGCATCAAGTGGCCCAATCCTTTATGCAGCAAAGGACAAGCCGGTTGTATTTCTATAGATGACCAAACGTTCTCGAGGACACATGGGAAGACCGTCAAGTGCTTTCGCTTCATATAGTCGATTATTCTTCTCTAGCTTGCTAAGTGTTGTGTGGGTGAACCTGTGCTAATGTACCGTCCCATCCAAGACTTAATACATACTTGTGATTAAACCCCCTTGCAAACATCCGTAAGTACAAGAAAGTAATTAAGGTAGAAACCTAACCACAGCTTTAAACTCTAAGACCCTTACGTCCCTTGTGCAATGGTTTTCGAACAGGGGTTCAGGTTTCTGTCACTCCGGCAACCCCTACGATTAGTAGCCAAATACACAATACATTCCCCTAGGCCCATATAGGTGAAGTGTCATGTAGTCGACGTTCACATGACACCACTAGAAGAAGTACACCACAACTTAAATAACAATCTATTGAGTCTTTCTCAACGCAACTCCACTACTAACACCAAGACTTCTCCCATGTCCTCAAGAACAAAACGAACTACTCACAAGACATCATATGGATCATGACCAGAGATGGAATAATGATGTATAACAATCTGAACATAAACAATAATTCAGTGGTTCACTCAATAGCATCAACTACAAAGAGTAATCAACACCAGGAAAGTTTCCCCTATGAACTATAGCAAGATTCAACCAATTGTTACAGCAATATGGAGATAGTGATGAGGGTGCTGATGGTGATGATGGTGGTGATGATGATGATGATGATCCCGATGAAGCCCAGCTTGATGGTGGTGTTGATGGCGACGATCTTCCCTCTCCGGGAAGGAATTCCCTCGGCAGAAATCTGTCTACCGGAGAGATCTTTCTCGCTCGGTGTTTTCCGCCCCGCAGAGGCGGCGGAATCTTTCTGTGGTCGCTCCCTGAGTCTTAGGGTTTCGGGAGGAAGATATACGCCAGAGGGGAGAGGCTGGAGTGGGCCAGGGTGGCCAAACTACTCCCTGGCGCGGCCTAGGCCTGCCCGTGCCATGGGGTGGTGTGGGCCCACTGTGGCCCATCTCCACTCCATCTTCTAGCATCCTTAATCTTCTGGAAAAATAGGATTTTCCGTATATTTTCCCGGATTTTCTGATCTTCGCGAATTTTGCCTCCAAACAGCACCTTTTCCATCAGAATCCTGACTACAGCGGTTGATACATTGCAAATGTATCTATAATTTTTGATGCTCCATGCTTGGTTTTATCCACTTTCTTGTGTTTTGTTCCAACTTTGGAGTACTTTTATTATGATTTCTTGGACTAACCTATTAACAAGAGCCACAGTGCCAGCTGCCTGTTTTCTGTTGTTTTTGGTTCTAGAAAAGTCAGAAAATGAATATTCTCGGAATTGGACGGGACAAAAGCCAAAGTGCCTATTTTTCCAGAAGGGATCAAGTAAGAGAATACGAGACGGAGAAGGGCTGGGGCCCGGCCACACCACCTGGCCGCGCAGCCAGGCCTGGCCCGCACCAGGGGTGGTCTGGCCACCCCCAGCACCCCATCAGCCGCTCCTTCCGCCTATAAGTTGCCCTCGGGACAAAAACCCTAGGTACGCGATCAAAAATCCATGAAAGAGTCTGTATCCACCGTCGTCTCTGTCCCTAGATCGGGGGGATCTGAAGCTCTTCCCGGCACCCTGCCGGAGAGGGGAATTCACCCTAGAGGCCTTCTTCATCACCATGCAAGTCTCCGGTGTGATGCGTGAGTAGTTCATCCTTGGACTACGGATCCATGTAGTAGCTAGATGGTTGGTTTCTCCTCCTTTGTGCTTTCACGTTTAGATCTTGTGAGCTCCGTTCATGATCAACATCATCTATTTGTAATTCATACATGTTGTGTTTGCGGGGATCCGATGGATATTGAGATGCTATTTCAGATTGATTATTGATTCTATCATGTCTTTGTTATTTGAGATCTTGCATGCTTTCCGTTGTTAGTAGCTATCTTGGCCAAACAGATGCTAGCAACTCCAAGAGTTAGTATTTATGCTCGATAGTGGGTTCATGCCTCTGGTAATCTGGGGAAGTGGCAAAAATCTCTAAGGTACTAGATGTGCTGTTGCTACTAGGGAGAAAACAACAATCCTTTGTGCATAGAACAATCGTATTGTTTACTTTACACGCAGTTCGTAAAGCAATAATATGTTGCTTACAACTTAATACTAGAGGGGGTTCGGATGATAACCTGAAGGTGGATTATTAGTCATAGATGCAGGGTGATGGCGGTCTATGTATTATGTTGTAATGCCCAATCAAGTCTCAAAGGAGTCAAGATGATTAGTATATGCATGTATTGCTTTCTCGGTGTTTGTCAATTGCCCCGCTGTAATTTGTTCACCCAGCATGTTTTCTATCTAAGGAGAGCCACCTCTAGTGAACTATGGATCCTGGTCCTTTTTTACTTTACATACAATCTACAATCTTTTACTACTTTGTGTTTACTTTCTGCAAACTTCTACTTCTTTCCATTCGATACGTTTAATCCTTTGTTTTCCGCAAAACACGGTGAGATTGACAACCTCATCGCAAGTTGGGGACAAAGTTCTGTGGTTGTGTTGTGCAGGTCTCCACGTTGCTACTAGCACCGGTAGTGCGCCCTGCCAAAGCTCAGCTAGTAACACCTTTGAGGTGTTTCCTTACTCCTACTGGTTTGATTAAACCTTGGTTTCATAAATGAGGGAAACTTGCTGCTGTGCTCATGATACCTTCCTCTTGGGGTTCCCAACGAGCTCTACATCAACACCACGCACCAAGCACTTTTCTGGGCGCCGTGTATTGAGCCATCAAGCGATTTTCTGGCGCCGTTGCCGGGGAGTCAAGGACATCTTCACAAGGGGAGTCCCTCATAACCAATCTCTTTACTTTGTTGTTTTTGTTTTGCTTTGTTTGCTTGTTTTGTTCTTCAAAAAACACAAAAAAATTA
Organism: Avena eriantha; assembly: GCA_910589775.1. Classification (NCBI taxonomy): domain Eukaryota; kingdom Viridiplantae; phylum Streptophyta; class Magnoliopsida; order Poales; family Poaceae; genus Avena; species Avena eriantha. Next base: position 20,093,611 of record OU342740.1, read on the forward strand.
GTTTTACTTGTTTTGCTTTCTTATTTGAAAACACACAAAAAATAGTTCCTATCTTGAGTTTCCACTATGTCTAGCCTTGCTCCAATAACTATGTCACCTGAGGAAATGATTCTCACTTTTAAACAAGGAATTGAGGAAAGTTTTAAGGAAGCTTGGTCTAGAATCTCTGATCTACCTGAAAAGACTAAGCCTAAAATGACTCAAGGCTTGTTCCTTAGCAGTTTTTACCTTGGGATTGCTCTTTGCTATAGATATGCTTTAGATGCTATTGCGGGAGGAGATTTCCTCCAAAGTAATGAGGATGATGCCATTAATGCTATAAAGAAATTGATCCTCACTTACAACTTGCCTAGCCAAACTGATACTTCTTTCGCAAAAATATTTGCTAGGATAGACACTCTTGAGGCTAGCATTACTAGATTGGAAAGTTGCTATAATACGCTTAGGGAGCATCACGATTATGTTCCAATAAACGCTGAACCATCAAAGTGGTTCCCTACAGTAAAGATTGAGATGCACAATGAAACTTTTCAAGCCTGTTGTGATATCATGTGTGAATTTTGTCTTATGCCCAAAGCTATTTATGAATCTCTGTATCTTTGGGGGCTCATTGAGGGAGGAAAAGAAATATCTCTTACTAATAATACTACCATATTACCTCTTGGAATATCTGAAGGAGTGTTTCCAAAGATCCTTGGGAAAATGATTTCTATTGATTATCTTGTTATTGAATGTGCAGGAAAAGGACAAATTACACTTGGAAGGTCCCTATTAGAACTCCTTGGAGCAATAATAGATGTGGGAAAGGGGACCATGCACCTTTCTTCTCCACCAAACAATCATATTTTCCCAAAGGTTAAGAATAAAAATAAGAGAGTTAAGGGCAAGAAAGTTGGTTTTAATGCTTCTTCATTCGAGAACACTTGATTCTTTCTTTGCTTCTTATGCCTAACTTAAAGGCGTTAAAGAAAAGTACTTGTTGGGAGATAACCCAAGAGTTTTAGTTGAGTCTTGGAAGTTATTACCTCTGTAATAACCTCTCCTTATCCTTTTTATTTACTTTTTGTGCCAATAGTTACCTCTAATGAGAGTGAAGTAATGAATGGGAAAGTTGCTGTCCCGAAACAGATTTATGTGCTTCACCGTAAAAATTCCTGAGAGAGCTCTGTAGGTCTGATTGAGCTGTAATTTTTTGTTCTTCTGCCCCAGGTTGTTATCTAACTTTCGTTAGTTCAACACTTTTTTTATTTGAGCAACTGAAGGTCTTCTAAAAAATTCATATTTACCTGCTGTTCTGTTTTGACAGATTTCTGCCATTTTCTGCATTTGCTTCTTGTTAGTTCCTTCTTGAGTTCCTTTGGGGAATTGAGCTTTTTGAGGGAAGTGCTACAGTATCTAGTGTTCTAATGGAAGTTTATTTGGTGTTAGAACTGAACCTTGAGACTTATTTATCTTAAGTGCACTAATGTTGCTAATGAGATTGTGAGAAGTTTTGTATGAAGGAAAATTTTCAGGTGTATGGAAGGAATGAGTAATGAGATGAAGGATGGACTAAAGCTCAAGCTTGGGGATGCCACGCATGTCACCCCAAGAAATATCCAAGAAGTACAAGCGTCAAAGCTTGGGGATGCCTTGGGCATCCCCTTCTTAATCAATAAAAATTCTAGGTTTCTTCCAAACACTTCATTTTATTGTTTCGTGCACAGTTGTGTTTCTCTTGGAGCGTCTTCTTTTTTTTCGTTTTGGTTTTTAGTTTGCTTGGTTTGTTTAGTTTTCTGAATAAGTTGGTTGGACCCCCTCTTTCACACTTTGGTTTACAAATAGTTTGGTTTGGTCTGGAAAAGAGTAGGAAAGTTTATGCTTATGTGGTAAAAAGAGCTCGTTTTTGACTGTGGCCTATGCTTTGTCATGCCATGCTTGATATTTTTTTGGCTTTATGCTTACTATTCTTTGCTTTACCATGACTTGTTATAAACAATTGAGATTGCTTAATGTGCCTTGGATGAATCATGCGTTGTTTTAGCATATTAAAGCATAGTATAGTGGTATTCTCCTTTGATGCTTTATTTGGGTTGACTTGGCGCATGCTCACACCATGTTATGACTATCTCAAGTCACCATAGCCTTTATGATCCTTTAGTTTTCAACTTGTAGTATCACTTTATGCTTTGAGCAATGATGTTTTGTCGCTCTGCATGATTATGGCCATTATTGCTCTCTTAGTTTGTCGCTCCCAGTCTTTTGCTAGCCTCCACAACAAAGTATGAGTTCCACTCATGCATACAACTCCCTAAACCAAGTTATCCCAAAGAGTCCACCATACCTACCTACTAGCTCATGCTATTCCAAGTATATTTATGCTTTTGTTTACCTTCCACTTGTTATGAGAAAACTAGTGATTAAAGCTCTCACGAACTTGATGGCACACTTTACTTTATTGCCTCTAATAAACTTGAACCATTGGGTCCTTCTTTGTTGCGTATATGCTTGCGCTTTATAAGTTGAAATTAGCAGAACCATGTTTCATGGGGAATGCTTTCAACATTGCACTTGTACTTTGTACCCAGTTGATATTATGTTCTTTTGCTTACGGATCCCGGCGGTGTGAAATAAATGTGGAACTTGTAAGATCATGGAGTTTGTATGTGTGTTAGAGAAATGACTGGGCCGCTAGCCTAAGCCATGCCTAATCATGGTGGAAACTTGCAGCATCACCATAATGAGCACTCTATGAAGCATCCTCAATAAAAACCTATGCAAATAACAAATAAAAATATCGTTGAGATGCTCATTGTCTGCTTGCCTTGTCATTTTGATTAAGGGAAAGCTCCCGTATCATGTGCAAGGGGTACCCCGTTGGCGGTTCTTAATGATACACATATACTTACAATGACAAGAGCTTACTCGTGACTGAAGTTGAGTAGCATGAGGATCGGTCTTCGTAAGTAAGGGGCATGAGATTTCGGTTTATAACTTGTCAAGCATATCCTCTTAGTTGTGTCACTTTAACCTTAATCACCTTCAAGATGTTTATGATAGGGGCAATGAGAGCTAAAAGCTATAAGTACCATAATTTTTGGAAGCTCTTTATGAGACTTGAATCCCTACTTCCTTTTACAAAAGGCCTTTCTTCCACGATTATATTGAGTCTCCACCTTCTATCTTTATGCACCTACTTTGAGAGCATAGTGGCCATTCTTAGTTCTATGTGCATTGTCCCAAGACTAGTTGATTGATGCATAACTTGTTATTGCTTGTTTGAAACTATTGTATCTAGTCACTCTTATGAACTTTGAAGGTGTCCTATGCATTTATATTTGCTACTCTATCGAGGGACAAGCTGAATACTTTTATGCTATGTTTTTTTTATGTGAAACAAACAAACGTCTTGCAAAGCATGTTATTCATGAAACTTTTGTTTGTGCCTTTTCATGTTGCATCTTAGTTTCTTTACTTATTGCTAGAACTTTGTCTTTCATGTTATGATTGAAGTACTATGATCCCAGCCTTGAATGTTTTGCAAATACTTTGATCAAGTCCTTGATGGTGCATGCCACCTCAAAAATTATATCTTTTTATCACTTACCTACTCGAGGACGAGCAGGACTTAAGCTTGGGGATGTTGATACATTGCAAATGTATCTATAATTTTTGATGCTCCATGCTTGGTTTTATCCACTTTCTTGTCTTTTGTTCCAACTTTGGAGTACTTTTATTATGATTTTTTGGACTAACCTATTAACAAGAGCCACAGTGCCAGCTGCCTGTTTTCTGTTGTTTTTGGTTCTAGAAAAGTCAGAAAATGAATATTCTCGGAATTGGACGGGACAAAAGCCAAAGTGCATATTTTCCGGAAGGGATCAAGTGCCATAATACGAGACGGAGAAGGGCTGGGGCCTAGCCACACCACCTGGCCGCGTGGCCAGGCCTGGCCCGCGCCAGGGGGTGGTCTGGCCGCCCCCAGCACCCCCTCGGCCTCTCCTTCCGCCTATAAGTTGCCCTCGGGATGAAAACCCTAGGTACCCGATCAAAAATCCACGAAAGAGTCTGTAGCCGCCGTCGTCTCTGTCCCTAGATCGGGGGGATCTGCAGCTCTTCCCGGCACCCTGCCGGAGAGGGGAATTCACCCTGGAGGCCTTCTTCATCACCATGCAAGCCTCCGGTGTGATGCGTGAGTAGTTCATCCTTGGACTACGGATCCATGTAGTAGCTAGATGGCTGGTTTCTCCTCATTTGTGCTTTCATGTTTAGATCTTGTGAGCTCCGTTCATGATCAAGATCATCTATTTGTAATTCATACATGTTGTGTTTGCGGGGATCCGATGGATATTGAGATGCTATTTCAGATTGATTATTGATTCTATCATGTCTTTGTTATTTGAGATCTTGCATGCTTTCCGTTGTTAGTAGCTATCTTGGCCAAGTAGATGGTAGCAACTCCAAGAGTTAGTATTTATGCTCGATAGTGGGTTCATGCCTCTGGTAATCTGGGGAAGTGACAGAAATCTCTAAGGTACTAGATGTGTTGTTGCTACTAGGGAGAAAACAACAATCCTTTGTTCATAGAACAATCGTATTGTTTACTTTACACGTAGTTCGTAAAGCAATAATCTGTTGCTTGCAACTTAATACTGGAGGGGGTTCGGATGATAACCTTAAGGTGGATTATTAGTCATAAATGCAGTTGGATGGCGGTCTATGTATTATATTGTAATGCCCAATCAAGTCTCAAAGGAGTCAAGATGATTAGTATATGCATGTATTGCTTTCTCAGTGTTTGTCAATTGCCCTGATTTAATTTGTTCACCCAGCATGTTTTCTATCTAAGGAGAGCCACGTCTAGTGAACTATGGATCCCGGTCATTTTTACTTTACATACAATCTACAATCTTTTACTACTTTGTGTTTACTTTCTGCAAACTTTTACTTCTTTCCATTCGATACGTTTAATCCTTTGTTTTCCGCAAAACACGGTGAGATTGACAACCTCATCGCAAGTTGGGGACAAAGTTCTGTGGTTGTGTTGTGCAGGTCTCCACATTGCTACTAGCACCGGTAGTGCTCCTGCCAAAGCTCAGCTAGTAACACCTTTGAGGTGTTTCCTTGCTCCTACTGGTTCGATTAAACCTTGGTTTCATAACTGAGGGAAACTTGCTGCTGTGCTCATCATACCTTGCTTTTGGGGTTCCCAACGAGCTCTACATCAACACCACGCACCAAGCACTTTTCTGGGCGTCGTGTATTGAGCCATCAGCGGTCCATGCTCCAAAAGTCATCAACCATGCAAAAACAGATGAAATAACATAAGTATCACCTCTCAATATGAAATATATCAATGAATAATAGTGAATTAAGACATAGAATAGTGATGCAAAATGGACGTCTCAAGCACCCTCATCACCATCTCCATATTGCTGTAACAATTGAGTTGAATCTTGCATAGTTCATAGGGGAAACTTTCCCGGTGTTGATTACTCCTTGTAGTTGATGCTATTGAGTGAACCATTGAATTATTGTTTATGTTCAGATTGTTATACATCATTATTCCATCTCTGATCATGATCCATATGATGTCTTGTGAGTAGTTCGTTTTGTTCTTGAGGACATGGGAGAAGTCTTGTTGTTAGTAGTGGAGTTGCGTTGAGAAAGATTCAATAGATTGTTATTTAAGTTGTGGTGTACTTCTTCTAGTGGTGTCATGTGAATGTTGACTACATGACACTTCACCTATATGGGCCTAGGGGAATGCATTGTGTATTTGGCTACTAATCGTAGGGGTTGCCAGAGTGACAAAAACCTGAACCCCCGTTAGGAAACCATTGCACAAGGGACGTAAGGGTCTTAGAGTTTCAAGCTGTGGTTAGGTTTCTACCTTAATTACTTTCTTGTACTTACGGATGTTTGCAAGGGGTTTAATCACAAGTATGTATTAGTCTTGGATGGGGCGGTACATTAGCACAGGTTCACCCACACAACACTTAGCAAGCTAGAGAAGATTAATCAACTATATGAAGCGAAAGCACTTGACAGTCTTCCCATGTGTCCTCGAGAACGTTTGGTCATCTATAGAAATACAACCGGCTTGTCCTTTGCTGCATAAAGGATTGGGCCACTTTCTGCATTCTTTCTTACTGTCTTTTATTTACTCATACTTTGTTTACTTGCTTTATCGAAAACCCCTAAAAATCCGTTTGCTAAGTATTTGCAGAGTGGCAAGGGTTTAACTCATTAATGCCCATTGTTATGGACTTGGGTTTTGGAGAAGGAGGGAGCGCTGGAGACATCTATCGGCTAGCAAACAAGCACACAGGGGCCAAAGGATTAACCCAGGTTCAGGCCTCGTAGAGGTCCCTACTCCTGCTTGTCTGCTCATGGAATTATCGAAGGAGTCGAAAGTTACAATGGTGCGCAGATGCAATCTGGCAAGGATTGTGGAAACTAGGGTTGCGTGTGTCCTTCTCGCCGCCCCTCCTAGCCTTTATATAGATAGGCTAGGTCTCGGGTAGCAGGTCGAGTCGGTTACAAGTTAGGGTTTTCCCCTTCAAACTTTCTATCTTTAGCTTCTTCTTGTCCCTCAAGCAATCGAGAGTCCGCAGGTTACTCGAGTCCTTTCATCTGGGCCTTGGCGACACCGTGGGCCTGTACGTATTTAGACCGTATATACCAAGCTCGAGTTCTTGTAGGGTATACCCATGTCAGTAGCCCCCGAGTATCCAGTGGAATCACAGATTCGATTGGGTACTTTTTGAAGTCTTCGAGTGCCTGAATGAGTACATTTTCGACTGTTTTCATTTATGTCATAGGGATTGTTGATATACGTGCCTGATATAGCCGAAGTATCGGTATCAGTTAACCACCTTAGGGTGAAACAACGCAATCTACTCGAACTCGAGTCCCCGGACTCAAATCCGGAAAAGTGCTGGCGTAATTCGAATCAGGCCGTGGAGGTCTTACAGGAGTCGAATTCCAGTTATATGGGTGTGAGCACTTGACGCGTCCGTCAAGGCATGTTCATCGTGCCTGCAGGCACTGATATTTTTCTGGTAGTGCGCAGTTAAATGCGTTGCCAGGCCTTATTCAGGTCTTACCTTCACGCTGTAAGCGTGGCATCCGAATTTTATCATCGCGGAGATGATTCGGGCAACCCAGGAGACGTAGTCTCTTTGTAGGGAAAATTATGAGGCGGTGTCACCATGATCTGCGAGTGCAGATGTTATCAACACACAGTTTTTGTGCAAATAATCATAGGGTGCGCGGCCAGCTCTCCCTATGGGAGTAGCCCCCGAGTGCCTGGCTGAGTCGAAGACTCAGGCAGGGACTAAAATACATTTGCGACTGTTGTCTTCTTCTGCCTGCTTGTTTTAGTCGAAGACTCAGGCAGAGACTAAAACACATTTGCGACTGCTGTCATCTTCTGCTTGCTTGTTTTAGTCGAAATTGTTTCCGGCGCTCCCTATGGGAGTAACCCATGTCCGTAGTCGAACCGTGTTTCGAGTGGTTGGGTTTGAATTTGATTGCCTATATCCCTCCAATAAGAAAAGAAAAAATCATAGGGTGCGCGGCCAGCGCTCCCTATGGGAGTAGCCCCCGAGTGCTTGGTGGAGTCGAAGACTCCAGCAAGGACTAAAGTAGTCGAAGTTTTCCACTACGTAGCTGTTGATGATGTCAGTGCTGACGCTTGCATGACCTCAGTTGTCCGCGTGAGCGATTTTGACGGGACGTGACAAGCGGTGGGTCCCACTTTCTGACTTTGATTTGACTAGTCGTGTGTAATCTTATTATTAACTGTGCCTCCTCGATTTCCACACGTAATGGGAGCAGTGGAGGGACGGTTCGCGCTTTCTCTTCTCCACGTGTCAAACGTGATGCGTGCCACGCGCCCAGTAGGGTTTTTGTGAGACGTTGGATTGCATCTCCTAGGGGTTAAGTAGCGGCGCTACAATGGTAATTTTCCATCTGCACTCTTTTCTTCTTCGCTGCCATCGCCATTGCTGCTGCTCATCTGCTTTTCCCTGCGCTCATCTCCTCCTCAACTCTGGACCACCTCCGCTCATTTCCAAGTTATTTTCTGCGTTCTCATCGCTGTCGTGCAATGGGAAAGAAGAAAGGAGGCGCTGTCGCTGAATCCGCGGCCACCGTCGCTGCGACGAAGAAGAAGGGTGGCCCCGCTACTGCGGGCACCAGTGCCGCCGCCGGCGGGAAAAAGAAGGTCACGGGCACCCGCGTGACCAATGGCGCGTGGCGTCCCTCTATCATCAAGGCGTCGGATCTCCGTCTTCTTCGCCAAGACGGAGTTATTTCTGCAGCAGTCGCCGATGCGCGCGTCCCCAGCGGTGAGACCATTCCTGTGCCTCCCGCCGGTTTTCGAGTGATGTTTTCTGCATTCGTCATTTGCGGCCTTTCTTTGCCTCTCCACCCCTTTCTTAGGGGTCTCCTTTGTTTCTACGGGCTCCAGCTCCATCAACTGTCCCCAAACTCGATTCTTCACATCTCCTGTTTCATCACTCTTTGCGAGTGCTGGCTCGGAATCGAGCCACACTTTGGCCTTTTCAAACGCTTATTTAAGCTGAAGCGTCAGTCCGCATCTGGCTCTCTAGTTTACGACGTAGGTGGTTGTGGAATCCATGTCGACCCGTCCGCCACCTACTTCGACATCAAGCTCGCCAAGTCCGTCCAGGGATGGAGGGACAAATGGTTCTATGTTCGCGACCAGAAGGCCAAGGACGAGCCCTTTGGACTTGCGCCTTTTGATCCCGCGACTCCCTGCAAGAAGATGCGTTCTTGGAAGAACGTGATCATGCCTTCCGAACTCGCGGAGACAGACATGCTATATCAACGCGTCTGCGACCTCGAGAGTCGCATAGGCGCAGAAGAGGGAGGCTACGCCCTTTTCAGGACTTGGCTGCGTCGTCGCGTCCAGCCTCTCCAGGCCAGAGTCCATCCCATGTTTCAATGGGGTGGTGCTGATGATGCCACTCGCGTGTCTGCCGATGGCATGTCCGCGAGTGAGGTAGATAAGAGGGTGCAACTGGTCACGAAGTACACCTTCAAGGATGTGCTTCCGAATGAGCCAGTCGTTCCTCCTTTCGATGCTTCGAATCCTCCTCCTGAGGTACAGTTGTGCTACACAGTAGCTTACTTTCGCGATTGCCATTTCTGTTGCTTACCTGTTCTGTTTGCTGATCTTCACTCTCTGTATGCAGGATTGGGCGGTGTCGCCTTGTATGCCTCCTCTCCTTGAGGGTATTATTCCTCGCAAAGCTTTGGAAGAGGACGAGTCTGAGTTGACTGTCCCTTCTGATGTGGAAGAGGAAGCCCCCAAGTCCGAGAGCATGGATACTCGCAAGCGTTCGCGCAGGGAGGACTCCGATGCGTCGACTCCTTCGACTCCAGAAGGCACAGTTGCTGGTGCGGAGTCACCAATTCCCGCCGTTCCTGTGAGGGTTGTGGCACCATCTTCTCGCAAGAAGATGCGATTGCCGAAGGAGTCTTCGTCAGAGTCGGTGGAGGCCACGTTTAATCTTGACAACTTTGACTGGTAAATTTGCGAGTTCACTAGTTCTTTTCTGTTTTATTCTTGTTGGCTTTCCCCTAGAGTTTTCCTTTTCTCAATGTGAATTTGGTCTTGTAGCCAAGAGGCGTCGTCATCTTCTGGCGACGTCGAGTTTGTGAAGGAATCTGGAGTCGCAACCTCAAGGGCCAAAGTAGAGGTCGAGTGCGCTCCTTCTCCTCTAGCGGCGGCCCACTCCGGGAACAATTCTTCGAGCTCTCCTCACGTAGGGGAGCATCGAATAGTTGCTCGGATGACGGTTCAGCAAACTTCTTCGGAGTCGCTAGAGGACCATGTAAGTATATCTTTCCTTCTTTTGTAGTGTGGCAGTCGACGCCTTTTGTTGCCCTCTTCTGACTCCTTTTTTTGTGTGACAGCTCCTTGTAAAGGAAGCTGCGCAAGTGGCGGAGCAGGTGATGGCGATGGGTCGCCAGCATGCCATGCTGGAGACGCATCACCGCGTGGTCGAAAGTGAGTTCTTCTACACTTTATCTTTTCGTCTTCTCTCTGTTTTGGTATAATCGACTGATAGCCAATTATTGACTGCCATGTAGCTGAGCATAATGCTTTACTGCGCAACGTCGCCACGTTGGAGAAGACATTAGCCGCAGCTGTAATGGGGCACGACGAGGCAATCGCGGCTCGTGATGATGCCCAGAAGCGTGAAGAGGATCTGCGCGCCTCCTTTGCGGCCAGGGAAAAGTTGTTCGAAGAGAAACTGTTCTCAGTCGCCAAGGCCCTCTCAGGTACCTTTACTGGTAGATATTTTATTGATGTTCCTATCTGCATCTAGAGTTTTGCCGGTGGCACTAGAAGTTTGATCCATGTGTGTATTTTCGGTGTAGATGCTGGCGACTTGAATTTTGACCCGCAGGCCCTTCGTTGTGATGACGCTCTGGCAGGCGCAGTATCTGCGGTCGAGGACCGAAGCGCCGCCATCCAGGATACATTGTCCAAGGCCAAGGTCGCCCTTAGTCGCCTCCGAGAGGAGTTGATGCCGAAGGCGGAGCTGGTCGATAATATGGACAAGCTGGTGGAGTCACTCGCCGGGGGTGTGCCTGCTACCTACAAGAACTCCCTCCGGGCGGCTGGTGCGACGATGTCACTCGCCATGGTGCAAGCTCATGGAGTCGAGATAGATCCCTCTGCGGTGTCGAAGGCGATGCCTGTTGGCGCGGATGGTCAGCAGGTAGTCTTTGCTCCCTTTGCGACTGCTTGTGCCAAATATGGCCATTCCTTGATAAATACTGTTGCCAAGTATTCGGAGGAGCTCCAACGTGCGAAGAAGGCGGCGAAAGCTTCGGCCTCAGGGCCCGGCGGAAAGTCAGTGGCATCTGATACTGCCACGGAATTGATGAAGCCCCCGAAGCCGTCGAAGTCGAAGAAGCCAGCTGCTTTGTAGTTAGCTTGTTGTAATAATTGATCAGTTGCCTTTTTAGCCTAAGGACGTGCCTGCTGGCGAGTGTGTTTGTAAGCACTTATGCTTATCTTGAATGCATCTGTTCCCCTTGCCTTTGTGTTAATTTGCTCGCCTTAATTGCCTTTGGCTTGACTTGTGGTAGGGTGCATCGAGTGGTCCTGTGGGGGGAAACCAGGATTCGCAATGTCTTGATGAGACAGTTGCACCGCCGCGCTCCAGGGTAGAGGAGCTGTCCTTGTTGTCGCGACTTCGTGATCGCGTGAAGGAACTGGAGCGTGAGTTGCCCCTGATCCATGGTAACGCAGACGTGTGGAAGTTGAAGGTGGAAAAATCCGCCGCCCGCGAGCAATATCTGCTTGGCGAGGTGACGCAACTAGGTGACCAGTTTAAGTGTTAGTTTGCTCGTCCTCATCTTTTCCTTTGTAGATAGTCGCAATGGTATGTTGTACTCATACTGTTGGTCCTGCTTCGTGTAGTTGTTAGCGCACGCCATCCGTAGGAGGAGAGGGATATGATTGCCATCCGCCTTCATGATCTCACCCAGGAGCAACTTCAAGAGAGTGGATACTTCTGGGTAGATCATGATCGTGCGACTGCATTGGCGACCCTGCAGGATCGCGCTTCGCGAGTGCTGCTCTTCCTGAAGAAGTCGCAGTCGTGTTTGAAGAAGATCTATCGGGCGATGTTCCCGTTGGATGACACTCCATCAAGCCTATTGGCTCTTCTGGCCAAATTTCAAGATATGTCCGCGGTTCGCGAGTGCGTGAAGCAGCAGTTGGTGGCTGGTGCCAAGGCTGCCCTCTCGATGGTGCGATTGCACAGGCCTAACGTGGATGTCGCCGCCATTTCTTCTGGTCCGCCAGCGCCGCCAGCCGGATCTTCTTGGAATATGGTGCCGCACTATCAGGCGGTGGACCGTCCAGCAGAGGAGATTGTCGACTTCTTCGAGGAACAAACCAATGTTCTTCTGTTGCAGCAGTAGCCAGATTTGTATCCTACACATAAGTTTATTTGTGTTGTAAAGTTCATGTATAGGTTGTAGATATTTTATTGTTGAGTGTGTATAAACAGCTTTGTTGGCGTGAGGTGCGTTGCACTATGCGAGTCCTTTTCGTTAGCCTGGCCATCCCTTTGTCAACCTGCCAAGTGCACTGCAGCTGGGTTGAGTTTGTGTTAAGGGGTTTGATTGATGTGCCAGCTACTCAGGATATCGTGTTTATTGGTTCGAAGAACATATGTATGTAGGGTGGCGTAGCCCCCGAGTATAAAATTGACAGAAGTGAAAAGAAAAAACACAGAGTTTTGGGGCACTTAGCTTTTATTTATTTGAAGAACAGTACGAGGTACAATGTGTGGCTAAGTAGCCTTGGCTGAGTAGCCTTGGCTGAGTAGCCTTGGCTGAGTAGCCTTATTTGCGATGTAAAAGTAAAAACAGCTAGGGGTAGAAGCGTTGCAGTTGTGCGACGTTCCAAGGGTTGGAGTATGCGAATCCTGTCTCTAGATCTTGAAGGCGATAGGCGCCACCTGGGATTACTTCTGTAATCACGTACGGTCCTTCCCAGGGGGACTCGAGCTTGAGATGTCCCTGCTGCTTCAATCACAAGACCAGGTCACCTTCGACGAAGGATCTGGGGCGAAGCCTTCTACTGTGGTAGTTGCGCAGGTTCTGCTGGTAGATCATGGATCTTTCTGCGGCAATTTCTCTTGCCTCGTTGAGGAGGTCGATGGAGTCTTCGAGTGCAAGAGATGACTCTTGTTCGCTGTAAGCGACTACGCGCAGCGCCTTGTACCGAACTTCGGCGGGTAGTACTACTTCTGCTCCGTGCACCATAAAGAATGGCGTGTAGCCCGTGGTGCTGTTTGGAGTTGTTCGTAGGCTCCAGAGTACGGATTGGAGCTCATCTGGCCAGCAACCCGCGGCCTGCTCGAGTGGTCGAAGGAGTCGCTTCTTGATGCCGCTGCAGACGAGCCCGTTTGCTTTTTCCACTTGACCGTTGGTCTGTGGATGCGCGACTGAGGCGTAACTGATGTTGATCCCCAGGTTTCCGCAGAATTCTTGGAACTCTTTGGATGTGAAGTTCGTCCCATTGTCAGTGATGATGTTGTGCGGCACGCCGAAGCGATAGACGATGGACTCAAAGAACTTGACCGTGTTGTGCCCTGATTGCTTGGTCACTGGCATGGCCTCAATCCACTTGGTGAACTTGTCGACTACGACCAAGAGGTAGACGTAGCCTCCTTGCGAGGACCTTGGGAGCTTGCCCACCATGTCGAGCCCCCATTGTGCGAAGGGCCAGGCCAGTGGAATAGGCCGTAGTTCTGCGCCTGGTGCGTGTGGCTTGTCCGCGAATCGCTGAGAAGCGTTGCACTTTTGGACTATGTCCTTGGCGTCGCGCATGGCCGTGGGCCAGTAAAATCCAGCTTGTAGAGGTTTGGCAATGAGGGCGCGACTGCCGGCATGGTGCCCGCAGGTCCCTTCATGGATGTCGAGGAGGACCGCTCTTCCATCGGCCAGGGAGACGCATCGTTGTAACACGCCTGTGATGCTGCGTTTATACAGTTCGCCGTTGATAACGGCGAATGCTTTGGAGCGTCGCGCGACGTGCCGTGCATCTGCGGGTCGTCTGGTAGGCGCTTGCTGGGGAGGTACGTAATGTACGGCTGCGTCCAGGATTGTTCGATCATCATGACGCTCATTGGTCCCTCGAGTCCTGTGTCTAGCTCCAAGTCATCGAGTGCCATTGGCTCATTGGGTGGTGTAGGCCCCGAGTCCGTTGCTTCGCTTGTTTTCTTCTATGCGGCCTTTGGCTTGATGGAGCGCTCGCAGATGTGCTCGAGAAATACCCCAGGTGGTATGGGGGCGCAGGTAGAGCCTATGTTGGTGAGTGCGTCCGCCTCATCGTTGCTTTCGTGACCTACATGTCGCAACTCGCAACCATCGAAGTCTCCCTCGAGTGTATCATAGAGGTCGCGGTATGCGATCATATTGTCATTCAGTGCGTCGCACTTGTGCATTGTTTGGTTGACGACCAGCTTGGAGTCGCCATATATGATGAGCCTCTTTGCGCTGTAGGCTTTTGCCATCCTCATCCCGTGCAACAGGGCCTCGTATTCAGCCTCGTTGTTTGAGGCTATCAACTGCATTCGCAGGATGTATTTCAGCTTGTCCCCTTGAGGTGATGTCATTATGACACCTGCTCCTGCTCCATCTTTCCGCTTGGATCCATCGAAGTGCATTGTCTAGAGGTAGGACATATCTGGCTTGTCCGGGAGTTGGTTTTCCATCCAATGCACGAGGAAGTCAGGGAGAACTTGCGACTTGATTGCGTCGCTCTTTTCATATGTGATGTGTCGTGGAGACAGTTCGATTCCCCAAAGCACAACTCATCCCGTGGCATCGGGGTTATTGAGGATATGTCCCAATGGTGCGTCGCTGACTACCACGATTGGGTGTTCCTGGAAATAATGGCGCAATCGCCGGGCGGTCATGAAGACGCCGTACGCCAGCTTCTGGTAGTGCGGGTACCGCTGTTTTGTTGGCGTGAAGACCTCGCTGAGGTAGTATACCGGGCGTTGTACACCATGGACCTTGTTTTCCTCGGCCCGCTCGACGACGAGCACTATACTAACCACTTGGTTGGTAGCGGAGATGTACAGCAGTAGTGGTTCCCTTTCTCGTGGAGTCACCAGTACTGGTGAGGTGGATAGCAGGCGCTTGAGATCTTCAAATGCTTCTTGCGCTTCATTGGTCCACTCGAATTTGTCAGCTTTGCGGAGGAGCTGATAGAAGGCCAGCGCCTTTTCTCCCATTCGACTGATAAATCGACTGAGGGCCGCGATTCGTCCGGCTAGTTGCTGGATGCCTCTTATGTTCTTTGGCTTCTCCATGGCCAGTATGGCCTTTATCTTTTTCGGGTTTGCCTCAATCCCTCTCGCGGAGATGAGATACCCGAGCAGCTGCCCAGATGGTACGCTGAAGGCGCATTTGTCCGGATTGAGCTTAATCCGGTAACGATCGAGATTGGCAAATGTTTCACGCAAGTCGTCGATTAGAGAGGCTTCCTCCTTGGTTTTGATTACTATGTCGTCGACATAGACTTGGATGTTGCGACCCAGTTGCTCCTTGAGGCAAGCCTACATGCACCGCTGGTAGGTGGCTCCCGCGTTTTTTAGCCCGAAGGGCATTGTGTTGTAGCAGAACACACTGAAGGGCGTTGTAAACGCGGTCTTCTCCTGGTCTTCCTCCTTCATTCGAATTTGGTTATATCCTGAGTAGGCATTGAGGGAGCAGAGGCGCTCGCATCCAGCGGTGGAGTCGATGATTTGATCGATCCGTGGTAGCAGGAAGTGATCTTTTGGGCAGTGCTTGTTTAAAGAAGTGAAGTCCACGCACATCCGTAGGATATCCGTGTCCTTTTTTGGCACCAACACCGTATTGGCGAGCCAAGTGCTTTCCTTGATCTCGCGTATGAATTTGGCCTCGAGGAGTCGGTTGATCTCCATTCCGACTACCTGCGCTCGTGGCTCAGACAGTCGCCTGATTGTTTGCTTGACTGGCTTTGCATCGGGGTTGACATTGAGTGCGTGCTCGGCGAATTCCCTGGGAACTCCTGGCATGTCCGCAGGACACCAGGCAAAAAGTTCCCAGTGCTCACGGAGGAATTCGACGAGCGCGAGTTCCTATGCGGGACTCAAGTTGTTGGCGATGAGGGCCGTTTTGGCGGGATCTGACGGATGGACCTGCACCTTCTTTGTGTGCACAGATGAGTCGAAGGAGAGATTAGGTGAGCTTGGCCTACTCAGGGGAGGCAGACTGTTGTCTGTCATTTCCTTCAATCGCGCGAGCTCCTCCTGCATGCCGAAGGACTGGGAGATTCTGTTGAATTCCTTGTCACAACTGTCAGATCGCTTAAAGCTCCTGTTGATCGTGATGACGCCGTTGGGACCTGGCATTTTCATCTACAGGTAGGCGTAGTGGGGTACCGCCATGAACCTAGCGAACGCGACGCATCCGAGGATGCAGTGGTATTGTGAGGGCCAGTCGACAACCTCAAAGTCGATGCGCTCGCGCCGGTAGTTCTTTGGCGTGCAGAATATGACGTCGAGGTTGATTTTGCCCAGAGGGTATACGCCTTTCCCTGGGACGATGTCGTGGAACGTTGTGTCCGATGCCTCCAAGCAGGTTAGAGGGATCCTCATTGCTCGCAAGGTGCTCGCGAATATGAGGTTGATGCCGCTTCCGCCATCCATGAAGAAGCGACTCATGTCGAAGCCTCCAATTTGTGCCTCGAGTACGAGGGGGCAAAGACCTGGGCGAGGTACTTGAGGCGGGTGCTCGCGTTTATCGAAGGTAATGCACGACTCACTGCCACTGAGGTACTCAGTGGTGGATGGTGGCGAGTGCGTGGCCAAGTTGACTTGGCGAGTGATGGCTTTCTGCACCCTGTTGGAGGGGCGCCCCTTTTGGATCATCATGGTACCCATGGCCCGTGGGTACGGTTCTCCTCCGTGGTGCTAGTCCGGTGCAGCTCCGTTCGGGGGTGGCCCAGGTGGTAGTGGCGGTGCGCCATGTGCCACGGCGCCTGGAGCGGCTCCGTAGCCTCTTTCGACTTTATTGCGGTTCATTCGAACCAATCCCTCGTGTAGCTTGAGGAACTCGCAGTAGTCCTTGAGGAGGTGGCTGGACTTTCTCTTGCCGTCATGCTTGTCGATGTAGAAGTGTACCGTGCATGGCCCGGACAGTTTGTCCTCGATGGAGGTCGCGGGTGCCTCGTTGCGAGTGCGGTGTTGCCACACGTGCGTGGTTTTCCCGGAGTTGCGGTATCTGTCGCTGCGGTATCCGCTGTTGCGGTTGTCGTCGCGTCTATCAGCGTAGCCGGCTACGACCATGTTGACGTTGTTGCGATCGTCGTAGATGCGCATGCGACGCTTGCCCCGGCGGTCGCGTCTGCGTTCGAGTTCCGCCTCCTCGTCGGAGTGAGCGCGGTTCTTCACTGAATCTTCTCCATCGGCCCACCGATTCGTGATCTCCATCAGGTGGTCGATGGTCTGGGGCTTCGAGCGGCCCAGCTCCTCCCTGAGCTCTAGGCGGCGGACGCCACCGTTGAATGCATCAATCGCGTGGTCCTCCGAGATGTTTTTCGCGGAGTTCTTGATGATGGACCACCTTTGGATGTATGAGTGCAGCGATTCGCCAGATCTTTGCTGGCAGCATCTCAGTTCTTCGATTGATGCGGGCCGTTTGTACGTGCCCTTAAAGTTGCGCATGAAGGTGTAAACCAGCTCATCCCAACTACGAATGGATCCGCGTGGGAGGTTATTGGGCCATGCTCGAGCGGCGCCCTGCAGCTGTAGCTGCAAACATTGCATGGCAGTACTTCGACTGCCTCCGTGGAGCCTGACGGAGGAGATGTGATCCTCTAGCCAGATTTTAGGGTCTTTTAGACCGTCAAATTTCGGATTCTCTGACGGGAGATTAAACCCTTTAGGCATTCGCTTCTGCCTAATGGATCTGCTAAAGCATCTGGCGCCGCAGAGCTCCCCATCTTCCTCTTCCGAGTCAGTCGACTGAGCACGTTGTGCCCTTGACTTGTCGATCTTGCGTTGCGTGAGGTCATTGCGTGCATCGTAGTCGCCATCGTGTCGCCGTGAGCGACGGCGTCGAGACAGGTCGTGATTGTCATCGCTGGATGAGGGTGAGGAGTAGCGCTTTGCTAGCGCTTTGCCCTTTTTTGGGTCTGGTACCGGCTCCTTGTCGAGGGCGGCCTCGATTAGCTCCAAACCCGCGATCGTAGATCGGTGCATGGCAGTTCGGGGATCTCCAGCTGGCGGCTGGTTATTGAGGAGGTACATGGTGGCTGCTGTCACCGCAGCCTGCGGCGTCCTAGGAACCACGTTGCCTCTCGTGTCGACTGTCATAGAGCCGAAGTCGAGGACTTTCGCGGCCTCTATGCGTTCTTGCTCGGTGAGGTGAGCCATCCGCGACTACCTCTTCTTGGCGAGGTACTCATTGCCTCTAGAGGAGGATCCTCCATAGGAGGAGATCCCAGCGCGACGAAGGCTTGACTCATCCGCTGCCTTTTTACGCGCCTCAAGTTGCACGATTACTTGTTTTTGGCGCTTGAATTCTTCTTTTAGGAGCCAGTGGTAGCCCATCAGCAGTTCCTGCGGGGACCCAAGGGGTAGAGGTGCACCTCGTAGGACTTCGCGGCAGCGCTCCCACTCTTGCTCGTTGAGCCTGATTACGACGCATTCGCCAGTTTGCTCATTGATTATGCTGGGAGGTTCGACTGCTTCCCCGTTGGCGCCATTACCACCGTTGCCACCGTTGGGTGGATCGGTGCCATTGCCGGTGTTACCGCCGTTGCCGCGATTGGCGGAGGTGTCGCCTGCGTTAATGACGGCGCACATGAAGTGATTGGGGAAGCTGTTGCTTCCACAACTTTCAGATTCGGAACCGTAGGTTCCATCTTCTGTGGCCAGATCGCTCAGATCGGAGTCGTGACTGCTGTCGCTGATCGTGTTCTCGACTGCCACCGGAGCATTGAGCTCGTTGAGGGTGCCGATTGATGGAGGGAACCACGATGCCGAGGCAATCGCCAGTGCTGTCGGCTGATCGGGAATGCGAAGCGTGCCCATCTGGCCAACTTGGAAGCGGAAGCTCCCAATTGCCAGACTGATTCCGTCGCCCACGGATTCGAAGGATGCGCGGGTGGCGGGCGTGTGGACGGTGAAGTCGAACGCGCCGAAGAGCTGGCGAATCTTCGCTGTTGCGGAGTTGTAGATCGCAGTCGATGGAGCCGAAGAAGCCGCAACATCAGCACTCCCAGTTCCCACAGACGGCGCCAATTGACGAGGGTTTAACTCATCAATGCCCATTGTTATGGACTTGGGTTTTGGAGAAGGAGGGAGCGCTGGAGACATCTATCGGCTAGCAAACAAGCACACAGGGGACAAAGGATTTACCTAGGTTTAGGCCTCGTAGAGGTCCCTACTCCTGCTTGTCTGCTCGTGGAATTATCGAAGGAGTCGAAAGTTACAATGGTGCGCAGATGCAATCTGGCGAGGATTGTGGAAACTAGGGTTGCGTGTGTCCTTCTCGCCGCCCCCTCCAAGCCTTTATATAGATAGGCTAGGTCTCGGGTAGCAGGTCGAGTCGGTTACAAGTTAGGGTTTTCCCCTTCAAACTTTCTATCTTTATCTTCTTCTTGTCCCTCAGGCAATCGAGAGTCCGCAGTTACTCGAGTCCTTTCATCTGGGCCTTGGCGACACCGTGGGCCTGTACGTATTTAGACCGTATATACCAAGCTCGAGTACCTGTAGGGTATACCCATGTCACAGAGAATTCCTGATCCATACCACTAGCCAGCACCTTCTGCTCCTTGTTGGGTTCGACACTCTTACTTATCGAAAATACTGCGATACACCCCCCTATACTTGTGGGTCATCACTCCACCCCGCCACCGTCACTGGCGGCCGCCGGCCAGCCCGCGGTGGTGGCGAGGCACCCTGCCACCTCCTCTCCCCATGCTTCCCCTCTCTTCTGTGAGCTCATCCGCTTGCGACGGCGTGCCCGCTCCGCTTGGGTTCCCGTGGCCACAACCTTGGCACCTTCTACAGGCAGGGGTCGTCTTGGTGGCGCTCGCAGCCGTGGTCGGGCATTCCGACGTGGCAGATCTTATTCCTGTGTCGGGGGCCATCTCTTGGGGCTGCAGGTGAGGGTCGCCGGAGTCCTGGGCTCCTCGTGAGAAGCTGGCCGAAGAGGATCCCCATGTTGTGTGTGCTCCCGGTGCTGGTGCAAAGGGGCACTTTTACTAGCTTGGGAAGATCTGCAGTAGGCTGCCTCGTTGTCTTCTGGAAATCGTTCTGTCAAGATGGGTTTCAGGATGGTGGTGGAGCTGTGCCGGCGTGGCAGCTGGAGTGGCCGGCTGCATGCCCGCGGCCTGGCTCCGCTGGGAGGCAGGTGCTTTTGGACGCCAGAGCAGCGACTCTAGATGGTGGAGGCACCGCCTTGGAGATGTGGTTCTACTGGTTTCAACTTGTCTACTTCAGTTGCTCTCTTGCGCTCTACGATGTCAAGCTTGCTCCTTATGTTGTGGCGCCGTCCCTGCGGTAGCCTTGGTCCCTTTGCTGGTTGCCCCGCCATCTTTGGTCTAGTGTGTCCCAGCGGTGTGTAGTATTTGTTGGTGTGTCTGACCTCTAGGGTGACCTCCGGTCTGACGACTTTGCCTGCCCGGCTTGCGCTCCCCCTCATCGGCATCATTCCATTAGCATGGCAATGGTGCCCGACGTAGTGTAGATATGCCTTCTTTCTTTTTTAGCTTGGACTTTGATCTGCTTTGCAAGAGGTGTTCCTCAACATCTTAGCGTGCTGGCTTTATTAATTTAAAGTCGGGGTTTATACCCTCTTATTAAAAAAATACACCAAGGCTAGCTTTCAACTCTTGAGAAGTCAACTTTCAACTCAGCACCAAAAATGCTTTAGGAGAAAAGAGGGGGAACTGTTACGACATTTAATTGTCCTACCACACATAATGTAACAGTTGCATGCCTAATTTTGATCAAGACCATGTCGACGTCACACATAATTGAGGAGCAGGGAGTCCTGTTTGTCCACACCAACAAACACTGTAGCATGGTGTGGCGCCTCCCCCTCCTTTTAGCCCGGGTGGTGGTGGCCCCGGCGGAGGTGGCGGTGGCAATGGTGGTGGCCCAGGTGGCCCTCCTGGTGGAGGTCCTGGTTGTCCGCGCGGCGATGGGCCCCCCCCGGTGGGCCCGGCCACGGCAGTGATGGCGCAGGCCCAAGCTCTTCGCGCGTGTCGTCGCTGTTCCGTCGTCTCTCCGACGACTTCCACTCTATGCCTGCCTTTCTTCCTACTGCAGGTGGGGTCATGGTGGCTCCGTTCGAGATTGCCGCCAGTGGATATGTACTTGACGTCTGCCCCACCGCGGAAGATGCCCCTGTACATGCGGCCGCCTTCTCCGCTGTCACTTCGGGCGGGGTGCCGCGCCCCGTGTCCATGCAGTTGGCGACGTGCCCGCTGTTCTTCCACCTGCTGCTCCGTGGCGGCTCCGGCGAGGTGGGATACTTCCGCATTCCACGTGCGCTGGCTGGCATGGTGGTTCATGGGCCGCGTGGGATGCCTCACCTCAACCTTGATACCGGCACGATCGGCATTATCCAGGATGTTGTTGAAGCTCGCGGGGTTGCGTCCACAGTCTCTGTCCAAGTGCTCACGCTGGCTGTTGTCAGCTCCGACCCGCTTCAGTACGTGCCCGCTGAAGCCTCCTTGTCTTCGGTGGCCCTGGAACCTCCCGTCTTGCAGGCTGCTGCGGCGGACACGGCGAGCTCGATGTCTCCTCTGCCGGTGGTGGGTGCCAAGCGTGGCCCTCCGACTCGCGCCAGCATCTGCATCCACGGGCAGGCGCGAGCACGCTTCGAGACGGTGCTGGATCGTGCGGTCCGTATCAAGGCGTCGAGGACGAAGGGTGCCGCGTCCTCATCTACTCCGTGCCCGCCACCGTTCACTGCCGAGGAGCTACTAGCGATGGCTGAGGAATGTCAGCTCCCCGAGGAGGATGTCCGCTGCCTGGTGGGCGCGGCAAGGTCGCACGCTGGTGCTCCATGAAGGGCCCTCCTCTCCAGCCCATATTCGTCTCGGTTCGGCTGATCGTACCTTGCTGCTATTTTGGTGTGCTAGCCACGATAGTTCTTGTTAGGCTGATGTCCTTCTGCTTTGGGTGTGTACGTACCCGTGTCGGGTGTTCTCCCTTGTACAGTGTGTGTGAGCCTAACTCTGCTTATGGGAGCACTCCCGTGTGCAACGTGTGTGCTGCTTCTTCTACTAGTGTTAATCCCTCTAGGTGCCACGTGTGTGCTCCATGTCTCTGAACCGTCTCCGACAACTCCTTGTGGGATCCTGGAACATTCGTGGGCTGAACGACCCTGACAAATGCACCGATGTGAAGATGAACCTTATGGCACAACCCTTGCACGTCGTCTGCCTCCAGGAATCCAAGCTCGAGGATGTGTCTCGTTCTAAGGCCGCGACGTTCCTCCCTCCGGCTTCGCATTGTTCTCCTTCATCCCTTCGATTGGCGCATCCGCGGGCGTGATCACGGCATGGGACCCTCGCGCGGTAACTCACGTCGGCGACCGCGTGCTGGAATTATCCTTGATGTCGTCGTTCGAGCTCGCCTCAGATGGTTTGCTCTTTGATGTCATAAACGTTTATGCGCCTTGCGACCAGACTCGACGTGGGGCATTCCTTGACGAGTTGTGCTCCCTCGCTAACCTCGGTGGCACCCCATGGCTGGTAATGGGGGACTTCAACATTGCTCGGTTTGCGGAGGACCGGAGCAACGACAACTTTGATGCTCGCTCCGCGGGGGAGTTGAACGAGCTCATATATGACTTGGAACTTCAGTAACTCCCACTGTTGGACCGGCGGTTCACCTGGACCAATGGACGCGATGTGCTCACCATCATGCGACTGGACCGTGCTCTAATCAACCTTGCATGGGGCAGAAGCTTTTCAACTCCTCTTTGGTCTCCATGTTGCGCACCACCTCAGATCACGTGCCCCTGCTGTTCAGTGCCTCCTCCCGCGCCCCTGCGAGCCAGATTTTCCGTTTCGAGCGGTCGTGGGCCATGTCGCCAGAATTCCGGGCCTTAATCTCATCTGTCTGGGCTCGCCCACAGAACCGTCGCCTCTAGTGCGCCACCACTCGCCTCTCTAGGTCCCTGAAATGGGCCCGCGCGGCCTCGAAAAAATGGTCCCGTGCCAGGAAGCGGCCGGCCGAGCTGATTTCCAACTGTCGGCGTGTGATCGAGCTACTGGATCTGGTGGAAGAATTTCGCGCGCTTTGCGTACCGGAACGCATGCTGCGGGGCATGGTTCTAGATCGTCTCTCTTCTGCATACAAAAGCTTGAATTTGTATTGGAAGCAGCGGTTCACATACAGGCTTTGTCGTCTTGGTGAGGACAACACCAAATTCTTCCACGCTTGCGCATCGGCGCGTCTTCGTGGGAATCAGATCAAGGTGCTACATGATGGTGACAGAGTGCTCTTCAATCACTCCGATAGAGCGGACGTGCTGCACCGCTTCTACACTGAGCTCTTGGGGACCTCCGCCCCTCCTATTCGGGAGTTGGATCTGCATTGCATCCTCCCCAGAGTCCCCGACCTCAATGCTCTCGATGCTCCGTTCTCGGAGGAGGAGGTTAAGGCTGCCCTTTTCTCTATGAGGTTGGACAGCAGCCCCGACCCTGATGGCTTTGGTCCTGCTTTCTACCGTACTTTCTGGGGCGTTATGCGCGAGGACGTTCTCGGTTTCTTGAGCGATTTCCAAGCTGGTACCGCTCCCCTCGATGGCGTCAACCGTGCCTTTGTCGCCTTGCTTCCCAAGAAGGCGTACGTTCTCACTGTGGACGGTTTTCGCCCCATCTCACTCTAGAACTGTCTTATGAAGCTTGTCACGCGCATCCTCACCACCCGGCTATAGTCCTTCATTGAATTACTCGTCGCCTATAAGAAATCCGGCTTCATCAAGGAGAGGACCCTCGCCGACAACTTCCTCTACGCCATGGACCTTGTACAGAGCTGCCACGTTCGTAAGGTGTCGGCTGTCGTCCTGAAGTTGGATTTCAAGAAGGCTTTCGACTCAGTCAATTGGGAGGCTCTGGATGCAATTCTCGAAGCCCGTGGGTTTGGTACTAGATTTCGTGGCTGGGTTGCGGCTATTCTATCCACCGGGAAGGCGGCGGTGCTTCTGAATGGGGTACCAGGCCGCTGGACCAGGTGCCGGAATGGGCTACGCCAGGGAGACCCGTTGTCCCTATATCTGTTACTGGCGGTGGGTGAGCTCCTTCGTTGCTTACTTGTGGAGGGAGTGGGTGAGGAGAGCCTACTACATCTCCTTGTGGATGATCTGCCATGCCCCGTGGTCCGGTACGCTGATGACATGCTGATTATCCTCCGCGCGGACACCTCTCAGATGTAGCGTTTGGGTACCGTCTTGGACACTTTCTCTCTCGCCACGGGCCTACGCATTAATTTCCACAAGAGCACCTTCGTCCCGATACATGTGCCTCCCGGCGTGGCCACCAGCCTTGCCGGCATCCTTGGATGTCCCATCTCTGGCTTCCCCCAGACGTACCTCTGGCTTCCCCTCTCGGGCCGGAAGTTACCCGCAGCTACTTTTTAGTTCCTTGCCACGCGAATCTCGAACCAGATCCCAGGATGGCGCACCTCTTTGATCCCGATTGGTGGCCGTTTGACTCTCGCCACTGCCGTCCTTTCTGCGATGCCCTTGCTCGCCATGTCTATGTTGCCTCTGCCCAAGGGCACCCTCGCGAAGATGGATAGGCCTAGGCGCACCATGCTCTGGAAGGCCGCTGCCTCATGCTCTGGTGGAGACTGCCAGGTGGCGTGGGACCTGGTCCACCGGTTGTGGTATGAAGGTGGTCTCGGGGTTGTTGACTTCGCTCTCCAAAACACATGTCTGCTGCTCAAGAACCTCCACACACTCTTCTCTGGGCGAGATACCCCTGGTCGCGCTGGGTCCGTCGGAGCTACCTGTGTGAGGAGCCACAGCCTTCTACACCATCATGGCGAGGCTTCCAGTCCCTGATCCCCTTGTACCGCTCCATCACACGAGCAGTCCCAGGGGACGGGGTGTCGACCTCCCTCTGGTTCGACTCGTGGACGCAGCTTGGACCGCTTGTTGATGCCCTTCCTGCCGCCTTCTCTCACTGCCTCTCGCCTATGAGGATGGTGGCTGAGACCATCGGCGATAGTACCGTCCGCATCTCGCTGCGGCCGCGTATCACTCCCCAGGCGGAGGCTGAGTTGGCCTTCCTGTGTTCCCGCATGCGTACTCTCCAGCTCTCTAGTGCCCCTGACAGCCGCGCTGTCACGCTTTGCCCCACGGGCGAACTCCGCACTAGAGACGTGTATCGCGCGTTGTGCTCCTCGGGATGCATAGTGTCGCACCAGGAGGTGAATTGGACAAACTTCGCGCCGCCCCGTGTCAGGGTGTTCTTCTGGATTCTATGCCTCAGACGTACCAGGACGCGTGCCCACCTGTTTCATCTTGGGTGTGTCCCATCCCCACACTGCCCGTTCTGCCCAGGCACCCCCGAAGACCTGGAGCACCTATTTGTCCGGTGCCACCGCCTGGCTCCTCTGTGGACGCTCCTCGCGCGTGACCTGCAGCTACCCCTCGACGCCGATGTTGCTGATTTGCTAGACACACTATCGGATCGTCTGCCACGTATGCACGCCTCGGCTCTTCACACGGTTCTGCTCGCCATCCTGTGGTCGGTCTGGAAGTCACGCAACCGCATGGTGTTTGATAGAGCCTCCACCACAGCCAGCCAAGTCATCGCCTTGGTCGCGGAGCACCTGCGGCTGTGGGTCGTCCGGGCTCCCAGGCGAGTGGACCTGGACCCCCTTCGAACTTGGTGTGACCACTTACAGTAGTCCCCTCCTTTTTCTCTCCCCCTTGCATGTACGCTTCTCTCCTCCCCTCCCCCCTTATCTCTGTGGGGTGGTATGCCACCTCCGCGCTGCCACGATCTCTCGTGTCGGCGCTTCCATGTAAATCTGTTTCTTTAATACATGATCACGTTCAGCTGGGCTATCGCCCCCGTTGCACCCTCAAAAACAAACAAAAAATCCTCTTTGGCCCTTTCTGTTTTATAATCACCTCTTGTCTACGCAGCGACTGCTGCATCATGTCCAACTGAAGTGGTGACCGGTGATGTTACCATATTTCCTTTTTAATATGCGAGACCCTGCATCCGATCCGAGTCAGGAGCCTGTTTTTTTTCAATCAATGTCTCTATCCAAATACTTGGGCTAGCCGAACGTCAACATTAGCTAGCGCACTAACCAATAATCGTTCTGTACTATAGTAATTCTTCCGTTTTAAAATATAAGATATTTTACTTTTATGAATGAAATGTATATAGAACTTTTTTTAGTACATAGGTTTATATGGATTTGAAGTGGACACACTAAAAAGATTTTAGATGCAAATATTTCATAAAACTAAAATATCTTATATTTTAAAATGGAGGGAGTATAATACTGCAGCGCAGAGAGTGCAGACAAGCGTCTCCAAATCATTGCAGTAATGTAATCGAACTAGAAATTCCAAATGACGGAACCATCTAATGATAAATTAGTGATCAGGCTGCCAGGTTACAGACACCAACCAAAAAAACGCCCAGTGTTCTCAATCGATTGATTAGCAAGTGGGCGGATTAAAGAAACGCTACGTACGAGGGCAGAACAGTCCGTCCAGCGCCAATGTCGGCTTTCAATAACGAGCCGTCGCCGTCACGTGGGCCCTGCTACGTAGACCGGGCCGGGCCCTATAAAACACGGGCGCCGTTCTCATGTTCGCCACACCACGTTTATCTGTTTTCATCCGCACCCATTTCTCTCGCGCAACAGTTTGTCCTTCACGCGACAAGTCTCTGTTCTTCCATCTCAAAAAAAAGACAAGTCTCTGTTCTTCGGTCGTTCATCTCCTTCGTAATCGCATCCATGGAGCTAGCGGCCTCAGCGTCGGCTTCCGCCTGCTCGGCGTACCACCACCTGTCAACGCCGGCCGACGCGGACGACGACGGCGCGCGGTCGCGACCGCAGCTGCCGCGGCGGAGGAAGCACGCCGCGGGCGGCGGCGGCGTCAGCGGGCTCAGGCGCCGGTGCCACGCGGTGCTGAAGCAGCAGAGGACGAGGCTGTACATCCTCCGGCGGTGCGTCTCGATGCTGCTGTGCTGGAGGGACAACGATGACCACGACATGTCCGACTGAGCTCGGACCAAGGCCCGGTGGTTCTCAGCTCGGGCCCTCGTGTTTCTGAACCTGGTTTTGTGACTGACACAAATGGAGTCTCGCCAAAACAACGTACTCACCAGAAATCCAAGGTAGCACAGTCTTCCATTCCATGATCAGTTGTCCCTCTTAAATTTATACATCAGCAGTTTGCATCATCTAGTGTTTATGTCTGCAATACATATCGACGAATTGCAACAAACCTCAATTAGTTACCTTTCTGTGCTAGAATTTATTGTATGGCATAACTCAGGAAATGTGAGAAAAAACTGATCTCAGATAGATATACAAAAATCTTATTATTCTAGTAGCGTTTTGCAGTAATGCTATCGAAGTAAGTCCAGTGTGGAGTACTACATCAGAGTTTGAGCTATTCTTCAGCATTGGGAGTCCAGACTCTGAGTTGTTCTGTTTTTCATGTTAAACTGAGTTGAACTCTTACTCTTGTTATAGGGCCCAAGCTTATGCTGATCACTTCAGGATGGCCCTTGACTGTTTCTTCGCGGTGTGGTGTTGTTGTGGGGAATGTGTGGGTATTTGGTGGACCTTCAGATTTGCTGTATATGCCTAGTAAGATACTTGAACAACGATGAGCTCCGAGAGCTTCCTTGCACTCACTTCTTCCACAAAGAATGCGTCGACAAATGGCTCAAGATAAATGCGCTGTGCCCCCTCTGCAAAGCCGAGATAGACAGTGGTCCGACAACTGCTCCATCCATTGGCTTTGGGCGTCACCATAGTGACAACAGGGTAGGCAGCGACGTCGAGTCACAAGTGTAAACAGGTTCTCGACGTGGTTTTGGCAGAGCAATACTATGTAAATTATGAAGTGAAATAGTTGACATAATGTACGGGCCCTTATATTATCCGACAAGTTCGACACTGTCTGATTACTGTCTCGTTGACGATCACTCGGATATTTGTTCTGATGATGGTAATTGTTGTCACCGGACGTGAGCTCCTGGCCTTTGCTAGTCATTGGCGGCAATGCTCACGGTATCCACACATAGGCTGGCTAGAGATGGGAAGTACCCATTTGTTTCTTGAGTTAAATCTATGGTTAGTCACTGAACTTGCTTAGCAAATTTAATACGGTCATTGTACAATAGAAATACGAGTTTACGGTCGCTGAAGACGCGTCAGAGCGTCACTCGCGGTGACCGCAGACGCCGTAGAGATGTATTTGATGACGTGGCATTCTGGGGACCCACTATCAGCCTTAGTTGTGTATCATTTTTGCAAAAACGTCCCTAAAATCTACTCTTCTATCCTAGGCAAAAGGTTAAAGTTCTGGACTGGTCAGACTGAGCAGTGGGACCCACTTGTCAGTCTCACCCACTCGATTCTCTCCGTCGTTCACACAGCACAACACTTATGTAGTACTCGGATTAGATGATTAACGTACTACATAATAGCATCTTCATTAAGTACTACTAATCCACTTTGCTATGTACAAGACACATCAAATCCTCCTGCCACGATCGCAACAAAAGAAAGGAATTCAATCCCACGACGGGTCATCCATCCATGATCTAGCTAAATCATCTATCGGGCGGAGCAGAGGACACTCAAAAGCCAGCGCAAGAAGAATTAAGGACTAATCCTCCGGTTAGATCAGATCAGATCATTCCCCAGCTCTCCAATGTCGGGAAGGCAGACACATCAGCGGCCGGAGCGCTCATCATCGCCTCCAGCTCCTGCATCAGCAGTAGCGACGAGTCGTCCATTCCCGCATCCACCCCCAGGGCCATTGCTGTCGAGGCTCCGCCCGTCGTCATGTCCTCCCAACGCTGTTGTGGAAACGGCGGCGCCCGATCGAGCAGGAAGCAGGCAGACGTGTCAAGCGTCGGGAGCACGAACGGGAGCGGGTTCGGCCTGCACGGCGCCTCAATGGCAGAGGCGTGCACGACATCCTACAACCACCACCCGCAGCAGCAGCAGGCGCCGGCGGGGTTCGACTGCCTGTGCGAGGTCTACGGCTGTGGCCCCTTCAATGCCATCGGATACGGCGGCGGCGAGATGGGGTTCCTGGACGCGATGGGGCCCAAGGCGTCGGCGGCGGAGGGCGGGCTCGGTGCCTGCAAGGTGGAGCCCGGGCTGGCGGCGGACGGGTCCGCCGCGTTCGTGGTGCCGGTAGCGGCGCCGGTGTCAAGGAAGAAGCGGGTGGAGGGGATGCCCTCAAAGAACCTGATGGCCGAGCGCCAGGAGCACGAAAGGGAGCGGGTCTGGCCTACGCGGCGCCTCAATGGCAGAGGCGTGCTCGGTGATCTCCTACACCATGCGGCGGAAGTCGGCCGGGTCGGCGCTGATGTACGTGGTGGGTGGGCGACAAGGGAAGGAGAGAGTCGCCATCCGCGATGCCCAAGCGTCGGGGCCGGGGCCGGGGCTGGCCTCCGAAGGATTTCTCCCTGCCCCCGTCGCCGACCACGGCCTCTCGTGCTGCTGCGGACCACGGCCGCCGACATCTCCGGCAAAGCGCGCGTCATGGACATGAAAGATGATGGCGAAACTCCGAGGTGTGGGAGCGTCAGCGTGCTCCATCGACGGTGGAGACAGCACTAGAATTTTTCATAGCCACGACATGTCGGGTGGGGAACTGGGAGCAGATAGAAGAATGCGGTTTTACAAAAAGAACCTCGTATATATTGTTATTCTTTACTGACATGTTAAATTATTTGATAGTGGGCGCCACATCATCAAATACGTCTACGGCGTCCGCGGTGACCGCGGGTGACGCTCCGACGCGTCTTCAGTAACCGTAAACTCGTACTTCCATGGTACAATGACCATATTAAATTTGCTAAACAAGTTCAGTGACTAACCATGGATTTAACTCTTGTTTCTTCTTCTTCTGAATACCGAAAATCTGATCAGAACCATTTAGGGTTGCCTTGGGGGACAGAAAGAGTTTGTTAGTTGCAACGGCTGATACTTTGCTAGAACAGTCCCGGGGAACTTTGATTCTTGCAGATCACTTTGCTGTACTATATTTTTGCAATGTCCTATGGATTATATCATTTCTACAATGAGACGATGGCTACAACAATAATGCTTTACAGATCCACATTTTACACTACACACATTCCACATTTTGTGTAAAAGTGTAGAGTTGATAGTGCTGCCGGTAACAACAGCAATAGAAAACGACTGAGCATTCCCTTAAAGGGGTTCCAGCAATAGGGCGAGGCAAAGGGACGCTCGCCCCGGCCCCCGTGATGCAGGGCCCCAGCCCAACATGTTTTTGTGTACCCATATGAGTCTACTTTTTTTGAGGCTCAATAATATATAATAATTCTACAAAATATAGACGATCCAAGTTGTAGCCTACACTCTCACTCTTATTTTTGGAAAAAAATATTGCAACATTTATGAATAATTTTACTAGATGCCATGATTTCTCTGACCTTTGCAATTGCGTAGAATAACATCAGCACTCATGTGTATTTTAAAAGTTGTAAGTATTTATTAGTGGAGACTAGCGATGCAATAACATAACTCTAACATTCCGCACACAACTTTCCTATGATTCTCAATTATTCTACGTGTCCCCATCATATATGTTTGAGAGACTACTCCTTCCTCTATTAGTTTAATGCCTAGTATGTCTACACTTTTACTCATTTTTTCATAGGCATATGTACGCGAAGAGCAATTTGTAGAAATAAGTATCAAGTATATTGTGCCCTCGATCAATAGAAATAAGTAGTATTGAATGTCTACACCGAGATTTCAAAGACCATTGATGTATCAAATATATGCATTATTTAATTTTCTATTGCATTATAGTAATATTTCTCTTACATAATACAAATATTTTTAAAGTCTTTCATGTGTTAACAAGTGGTGGAATTTAACGGACATTGTTGAGAGGCACAAGAATTCTAATCATGTCTAAACTTTGAGAAATCTTTAAATTTTTAGAATAAATATTAAAGGTGGTCTGGGTCACCAGTCTCGCTACCGACAATGAGGCCCTTCTTATCAAGTTCTTGCACAATTTTTTCAACAAGGAGAATATACCATGGGTTCATCTAATTTGGAAAAGCTACAATAACTCTACCCCACAAACCACCAATATCTCTATCTCTTTTTGGTGGAGAGACGACATTGTTAAACTTTGTTTCAAGTTCAAAAGAATTGCTTCTTACTCGATTGCTTACGGTGATACATCCCTCTTTTGGAGTGACAATTGGACTTTAGATCTCCCCATGGTTAAATTTCCCAGGCTTCACTCTTTCGCTATCGACAAACTGGACTCAATGAAGAGTATCATCGACCTCGAAGACCCCATTGATGATTTTCATCTTCTATTGTCAGCCTAAGCTTTTGAGGAATTCCAGGAATTCAACCACCTTGTATGCCAAACTAGATCTTCTCGAAACGCCGAGGAAAATGATGTGTGGTCGTATAATTGGGGCACTCGTTTCTCTGCCAACAAGATACAAGATGTACTTTGATCACATCCAGGCCCCCATTTATTCCTCCTAGATTTGGAAATCAAAATGCACACCCAAGATCAAATCTTTGTTCTGGCTCCTAGCTAACGACCGCCTAAACACGAAGGGTATGCTCATAAGGGAAAAAAATTCTCTCAATGACAATGGCCTCTGCTGCCTCTGTGATAACGGTGTTCTAGAAACCAGAGATCATCTTTTTGGGGGCTATAGTTTTAGTAAGGAATGCCGGGGCCTCCCCTGTAGTTTTCAGCTCAAAAAAGGTGTCTTCTGGAGTAGGGGGGCCATTGCCCCCCTTGACCACAGGAAAGCTATGCCACTTAAAACAAGAGTCCCTTGGTGTCTTGTTGCCCTAGGGCTCCCGAAATCCGTGGATCATCCCTGCCCGCGGTTTTGGATTGGGGGGAGGGGGAGGATTCCTAGGCGAACCCCGATAAGAAATGCAGTGCGAGAGAAGAGGAGCTATCGAACTAGCTGTGTGACGGTGATACACAGGCTCAAACCGTAGCAGCAAATCTGCAAGTGGGTGAAAGAGGTGGATACCTTAAAATGAGGCAAGATGATGATTACCCTCCACGTAGGACGTGGAGAAGCGTATGAAAGAAGGAAAGGTAACCCGGATATATGAGCAAAGACCCGGCCAGCGAGAAATAACTCGGAATGCGCCAATGGAATATAGAAGAAAAAGGTCCGGGTTACAGATTAACTCGGCCGAAGAAGTTAAGATCCGGATAAAGAAACCTGCTGTGGCCTTAACAACTAAGGTTGCTAAGACCGCACCAGCTTCGGGGACTAATTGCGGTGACCCAGCATACCACTGCATGATATAGTATACTATAGTCGTTGACATAACACCAATGAAACACCGTTCACTAGTATTACATCCCTCGGAGTGGTACAACAGAAATACAGCAGGTCCAAGACATGACTATAGATTACAACTCGACTCTTTACAAAAGATCCAGAGAACATTTTAGGTTAAAGAGAGAGAAAGAACTTCTTACAAAGAAGAATCAGAAATAATAACTCAAAAATATCTAGTAACTAAGACTAGTATTTAAACTATTTGGCTTGCCATTGCTGCTATTGAAATGCTCTACAGAAATAGGTTTTATGGCTAGAGAATCTACTCCTATATAAACCGACACTTTATCTTCACTTCAGCTGATGTATATGTTGACTTCATTGACTTTATTGAAGAACTTGAGTTGTCGATGATGGTTTCTTGAGCGGAAATTGATGTTGACGTTGTCTTCAATGGCTTAGAACCTAGAAAGGGTTAAGAAGATACGGTTGAGTATGAGCGTACTCAGCAAGTTCACTAAAAAGGAGTGTTTGATGCAATATCTCTACAGCCACAGACCATAGGTCGTAGGCAATGCAGGTTTTCGTGAACATTTCTTCAAAGGTTGCTTTTATTCTGAAAACTATGTCCGACAGCCTTCACAGGTTGACCAGAACCTTCGTGGGGTTCCTTTCCTGCCGCATTCGTAGCTCCTTCTCAGAACAGGGAGTAACATGTCACAATTCTTACACTCTGCAGAGGTGCGTTGCTTTACCCATGAGAGACCAACTCCTTGTTGCACAACCGAGCATACTTTCCCGTCCACAATTCCGTGATGTGGGGCCTAGTAGGTGATCCAAGCCAATCACTGCCCTCTCCGTGATCCCATATGTTTGCACGATCCTCCGGGCCAAGCTCCATCTCCGTTAAGACCCCATTTTTTGCAAGTGATGACCCACAAGTATAGGGGGTGTATCGCAGTATTTTCGATAAGTAAGAGTGTCGAACCCAACGAGGAGAAGAAGGTGCTGGCCAATGGTATGGATCAGGAATTCTCTGCAAATACTTAGCAAACTGATTTTTAGGGGTTTTTGATAAAGCAAGTAAATAAAGTACGAATAAATAAAAGACAGTAGGACTAAATGTAGCAAGTGGCCCAATCTTTTATGCAGAAAAGGACAAGCCGGTTGTATTAATTAAGATGACCAAACATCTCGAGGACACATGGGAAGACTGTCAAGTCCTTTCGCTTCATATAGTTGATTAATCTTCTTTAGCTTGCTAAGTGTTGTGTGGGTGAACCTGTGCTAATGTACCGACCTTCCTAGCACTAATACATACTTGTGATTATACCCCTTACAAACATCCGTAAGTACAAGAAAGTAATTAAGGTAGAAACCTAACCACAACTTTAAACTCTAAGACCCTTACGTCCCTTGTGCAATGGTTTCCTAACGGGGGTTCAGGTTTCTGTCACTCCGGCAACCCCTACAATTAGTAGCCAAATACACAATGCATTCCCCTAGGCTCATATAGGTAAAGTGTCATGTAGTCGACGTTCACGTGACACCACTAGAAGAAGTACACCACAACTTAAATATCAAACTATTGAATTTTTCTCAACACAATTCCACTACTAACAACATGACTTCTCCCATGTCCTCAAGAACAAAGCGAACTACTCACAAGACATCATATGGATCATGATCAGAGATGGAATAATGATGTATAACAATCTGAACATAAACAATAATTCAATGGTTCACTCAATAGCATAAACTACAAAGAGCAACCAACACCGGGAAAGTTTCCCCTATGAACTAATGCAAGATTCAACCCAATTGTTACAATAATATGGAGATGTTGATGAGGGTGTTGCTGATGATGATGGTGGTGATGATGATGATGATCCCGATGAAGTCCAGCTTGATGGTGGTGTTGATGGCGACGATCTCCCCTCTCCGAGAAGGAATTCCCCTGGCAGAAATATGTCTGCCGGAGAGATCTTTCTCTCTCGGTGTTTTCTGCCCCGCAGAGGTGGCAGAATCTTTCTGTGGTCACTCCCCGAGTCTTAGGGTTTCGGGAGGATAATATACGCTAGAGGGGAGTGCCAGGGATGGACCAGGGTGGCCACACCACCTGGTGGTGCGGCCTAGGCTGGCCCGCGCCAGGGGGTGGTGTGGTCCCCCTGTGGCCCATCTCCAGCCCCCTTCTGGCTTCCTTCGTCTTCTGGAAAAAAATAGGATTTTCCGTATATTTTCCTAGATTTTTTGATCTTCGCGAATTTTGCCTCCAAACAGCACCTTTTCCATCAGAATCCTGACTACAGCGGTTCATGCTCCAAAAGTCATCAACCATGCAAAAACAAATGAAATAACATAAGTATCACCTCTCAATACGAAGTATATCAACGAATAACAGTGAATTATGACATAGAATAGTGATGCAAAATGGACGTATCAACTCCCCCCAAGCTTAGACATCGCTTGTCCCCAAGCGAAATTGAGCTCAATAAACATGACCTCGGGTTTATGGAGTGAAGATTCGATAAAAGAATACGGACAAGAAGCATCACATTCATCAAATACATAGATCATAATAGAAGACAACTCACTATTATATAACTCAACTTGTAATGGGTAAAGGAAACACAATAAAGATACATGATGTAAATCATAATTGGTAATGGCAAACTTAGCTCTTGGTCGAAGAATAGTTGATGATTTGCTGGAGTTCACAAATAACTGGTTTTCAATGATAGCTTTCAAAGTAGTAAACATCAAGATAAGAGCAATGTGCAAAACAAGAAACATAAGAAACATGATTGAATAAATCATCATATGAATGAATGAAACACAACAACTCAAAATACTTGTTGAGATAGAAGGGAGTACGTTTACTGACTCAACTACAAAGTAAAAGAAAGGCCCTTCGCAGAGGGAAGCAGGGATTGCAAGTCACATAAAGAGCTCCTAAAAATTATGATACTTACTAGCTTTCAGCTCTCATTGCCCCTATCATAGGCATCTTTTGGTGGTTAAGGTTAAAGTGACACAACTAAGAGGATATGCTTGATAAGTTATAAATTGAAGTCCCATGCCCCTTACTTATGAGTACCGAACCTCATGCTACTCAACTTTAGTCACGAGTAAGCTCTTGTCATTGGAAATACACGTATATCATTGAGAACCGCCAACGGGGTACCCCTTGCACATGACACAAGAGCTATCCCATAATCAAAATGACAAGACAAGTAGACAATGAGCATCTCAGTGATCTTTTTATTTGCTATTTGCATAGGTTTTTATTAAGGATTCTTCATAGAATGCTCACTATAGTTATGCTGCAAGTTTCCACCATGATTAGGCATGGCTTAGGCTAACGGCCCAGGCGTTTCTCTAACACACATATAAACTCCATGATCTTACAAGTTCCACTTTTATTTCACACCGCCGGGATCCATAAGCAAAAGAACATGATATCAACTAGGTACAAAGTACCAATGCAATGTTGAAAGAGTTCGCCATGATACATGGTTCTGCTAACTTCAACTCATAAAGCGCAAGCATATACGCAACAAAGAAGGACCCAATGGTTCAAGTTATTAAATGCAAGAAAAGTAAAGTGTGCCATCAAGTTCGTGAGAGCTTTAATCACTAATTTTCACATAACAAGTTTAATTTGGGAGGTAGATAAAACAAGAATTTACTTGGAATAGCAATAATGCTAATAGTTAGGTATGGTGGACACAAATGGCAAAGGTTTTGGTTTAAAGGAGTGGATGCACGAGAAGAATTCCCCCTCAGTACATGTTTTTGGCTAGCAAGGCTGGGTAGCAAGTACAAGAGTTGAAGGAAACAAACAAACATACAAGCGATAAACACAAACATGCAATCTTCCTTGGAAGCACAAAAGATCTTAACTAGAGAATACTAGACTTATGAGCAAATCAAGAAAGAAAGATGATGAAATTATTTTTCTTTAGAGTACTTCTATCTTTTTTATTCAACTCTCAAAAATAGTGTTGCTACTGACCGAGCCAGACTTGCCAAAACCAACTAAATTAACTCAATGATCCCAAAGTGATACCAATACTAACAACAAGATCAATCATATAACCACGAATTGAAAACTAATATAAGCTATGGAAAAGAGTGAATGATATAACTTCTCATTAATATTTCATAACGGCAACTCACACCAAGGGATACATATCTAACGAGAGAGGGTACACTTCCATAATGCAAACCATCCTACATAATAACTTCTCTATTCATGACATGACTCTACTAATAAGGTAAAAAGATAGAAGATAGTGATATGATACCATGGCACTCCCCCAAGCTTGGAACAAACCAAGGGGATGCCAAACCTGATGACGAAGTACTCTTTTGGTGGTGGTGGTATCCTCTCGATGAGCTCTCTGATAAGTTTCCCCAAGTCATCAATCTCGAAGGTGAGATTATGAATCAGCTGTGAGTTTTGCTCAATGCGGCTCATGATCATGTCGGGTTGAGAATTCCAGCTCTTGCTATTCCTTCCCCACTCTTCCTCCTTAAAGTCTTCTTTTCATGCATGGCTTGAACGAGGAAAATCCCAATTGGAGGGTAGTTTCCCCTTGGGCATATTCTGGTATTGATGCTCATGGATAAGGGTATGGAAAGGATTCTTGGTGCGTGGAGGAAGTGACCGTGGAGCCAAGTAGTGACGAGGAGCTTTCCCCCAGTCTGCATCCGTGAAATCCTTCTAACCCTGGAAGGTTTTGTCACCACTACAATTCTCGCAATGGTAGTGCCGGTGTGCAGATATTGGCCTTGCTCCTCTTCACCTTCACTCTTGATCTCCTTTTCCTTCCCGGGGTCTTGGAGGTCTTCCTCCATAGGCTCATTCCCTTTATCCTTGGCAGACACCATTGTGCTTCTAAACTTTCAAAGAGTATGTCCTGGCAGAAACAGATCGAAACAAAAACACGACGAGAACATGATATACGAACCTCGGGGGATCCGGGGGATTATATATTATGAAGTTTCATATCAAAAGGAAGGTACTTGGAGAAAACGAGTCAGAGGCGGAGTCCGGGGTGGACTCACCACCTGGTGGCGCGGCCAGGGGTGGGCCCGTGCCACAGGGTGGTGTGAGCCACCCTAGCTCCGTTTCCGTCCCTTTTTTGCTTTCCGTTTCCGTATATTTTCCCGGATTTTCTGATCTTCATGAATTTTGCCTCCAAACAGCACCTTTTCCATCAGAATCATGACTGCAGCGGTCCATGCTCCAAAAGTCATCAACCATGCAAAAACAGATGAAATAACATAAGTATCACCTCTCAATATGAAGTATATCAATGAATAACAGTGAATTATGACATAGAATAGTGATGCAAAATGGACGTATCAGCAAGCTATAACCCTGATGAGTTTCCAAAGACTCTATGAGCTGGTGATGCCCCTGGCAAGCTCCATAAAGGTCTGACTATACCTCCGGCAGCCACTCATAGATAATCTGGACACAAAAATCATGGGGCCTAAGGGTGCCCACCCATATGCTGGATCCACACAAGGAATCCCAGCGTCACGATAAGGTAATCTTGCCTCCATATGAAAGAAAGAAGATGTAGCTGACTTCTCTGTCCCATTCCAAATCTCATGGTTAACACGTAATATACGGCGCTAGAATCACTGATGTCATGGGTTATTAATCCTATGGTGACTTATGCATCTGGAACCCTAAGTTCCATTGCTCATCTTTATCATCACTTAGGATCATAACTATATCTTATTTATTAAAGAAGATAATATTTTCTTCCTCTAGATCATAGGTGATAACACATAATTTGCAATATCTTTGATAAAGACTCTTCAAAGGACATGAGCAAGTTATGAACTTGCCTTTTGTGATTGCAAGATTATGCACTCACGGTCTTCAAGACAATAGAAGATCCAAATTCTGTAAACAACATCATTGGTCTGGTAAGGACTAATGTTTAAAGAAGCAAGATGCAGTTATGCATAAGTAATGTAATGTAGTTTGGAAAACCTCGAAGTAATACCCCAATATGGTGAATGAGTTAAACTTAGGTGATTTTTTAAGATTTAGTTTGTCTATAAGTTTACTTTATAAGCCAATATACCTATACAAGGAATTTAAGACTAACACGTATGATATAAGGTAAATATAACAACACATGCTTAGATTTATTTGATAGTATGTATCTATTATGGAAGTCCATGTTTTAGGTTGCTAAGAGTTGAAGAACTTATTATGAGATTATTATTTGAAGTGGCAAAACGAATAACTTTTGAAGAGAAGGTTTCTTTGATAAGGTTTAACCAATCTTTATGGTTAACAGAATGTGATCGATGTCATGTGCGTTTGCTCGATAAGTTTGGATTTGAGATGCCTTACGACTTAATTTGGAAAAGACAAAAGTTAACTATAAAAACATAATTAGATCTAGGGTGTGATGTTTTAAAAAGTATTAATAAGTTTTAAACCTTGCAACAAGCATGTTTAAATGTATGGGATCATTCACTTTTAGCTTAAGTGAATCATGAGTTTAAATGTGATTTGTTATTATGAATATAGTTTAACTTATTAAGGAAAGTAAATTTAGATTATTTGAATAATCTATTTAGTGTGGGAATCATGTTTGAGAATAGTTAAAAGAGAAGTAGCATTCACTTTTATAATGTTTAAATTTTACTTAAAATTATTTGTTTAGTTCGGATTTATGATTTTAAAAGAGTTTTATAAGGTTAATAAGTTACACTTAAGTTTTATTATAGATCCACGTTATGGCTTTGGACTTAGTATTTAGTTATTAGGGATTTAAGGTTTAATATATAATTGTGATTATTATTTTTTTATTTAAGAATGTTCTTAAAGAATTTGCCAACTAAATAATAAATAAGGATTTATTTCTTAATAACCTTAAAATGTGTTGGAATAATATAATTAGTATTTTCTAGGAAAATATACTTACTTAAGATCTTAGAAGTGTATTTAATTTAATTTTTGGTGTTATCCTTATTTTTACAAAATTCTACCAAGGATTAACTGTCCTTGACTATTTGTTCCAAGTTTTATTTGTAAAAAATTAAGTTATTTTTTTAAATAGTTGATTTATTTGCATATGCAAAAATGATTTTTATTCATTTTTTGGACTTTTCCTTAATTTATTAGATTTTATTAAGGATTAAAGGATGTTAATATTTATTCACATTTTATTTAACTCAAATAAGTGAATCTATATTTTTATTAAGTAGATATTATTTTTGTGATAATTTTGATATATTATATGCATTTTTAGGATTTCATATGAATTTGCTATGCATTATTTTAGTTTGGGAATATTTGATAGGGTTTATTAAGTATAAAAAATGATTTTTTGGGGCAAATAGTGGGGCTGTGGCCCAGTTGGTTAAAACCATACCTGGTCCAACTGGACCGTGTTGGGTTGGCCCAACAGGCTGTGGCCCAGTTCGGGTTTGGGCCCAACCACCCCTGCTCTTTCTCTTATTCTCTCCACACACACCACAAACACGATATCGTCTCGCCCCTTCTGCTCGCGATGCCACCACCGCCGGCACTACTATGGCCGGTCGCCGGCCATTTCCCGCTATATCCGGCGCCGCTGCACTCCGGCGCTGCCTCGCCACCTTCCCCTCTTTCTTTCCCTCTCACTGATTTGACTCAAGCATGCCCGACTGAAACCCTAGCCCATGCCTTGGTCTCGACCGACGGATCGTCACCTGCGCCCTAGCGCCTCCTTGTCGGGCATGACCTCCACCACGAGCTCGTGCTGGTTCTCCTCCATCTGCCTCGACCGCTTCCTCTCCGATGGTGTGGCTTCTATTGTGCCCACAGCTAGGATTGGCCATGGCCTCCTACACTTGGGTGCAGTTGTAGGCTGCGGTTGTCCCTCTCCTCTGCTTCGACTATGACAATTGTGGCTCAGGTATGACCCTTCTGTGACCGGCCTTCGAGCCGATGAATTGTTCTAGGTTTAGGATTATGGTGTGTGGGTGAATTTCTGGACATGAACTAGATTGTGATGCTAGTTAGATGTGTGTTTAGGTGATTGACAAATTTGTTTAGGACTGGTGGTGTTGTAGTGATCTCTAGTTCATCACACTTTCATGAGTAAAGGACTATGAGTTGTTGTTTTCATCTGGTGGTCAGGTGTATATGGTGATGACAACTTGGTACTAGGCAGTGGTAATGATCTGTTTAATTTTCCTAATCGGGTCTATGAGTACAAGTAATATTTCACAAAGAGAGTTTGTTTTCCTGCAATATAATTAGATACACTAGTGTGTAGGTATCTACACCACAAGTAATTCTCAAACAAGGTGAGCACAAAAGTGGACAAGTAAAGTTATACATGTTCAACTCCTTTTCTAAATGTAGGACGGTTTTCTAATAATCATATACATGATCAGCTACTTTGAGTGTCAATGATTTATTTTGCTGGAACATGTTCTTTAATGTCCTTGATTGATCTTGTTTGCTGTAATTAGATTATGACCTTGGGTTTGGTCCCCTAGTGATTTCATGATCTCACAAATGCATAAAGAACATATTTTTAGATGAAGTGTATGTTTGTGACTTCTAGAGAGATCTGATTAGAAGTAAATAATAGATTTGATTTTTTGGTATTACCCCCTCGTTTTCCCAGGTGTGTCCCTCCTAGCCTTTCCCCTGGGCTTCTGTAGGATTAAATCTTCCTGGTCTTCTTGTTGTTTTCTTACAAGTAGGCTCCCTTGTCTCAAAGTTGGAGCACAACCCATACTTCTACTTAACTTGCTGGAGCTACATTCTTTGTGTTCTTTTTAAAATAAAGATTAATTTTTATACGATTAGATGCTCTAGTAGCTTTTATGATTAAGATAGAACAAAATAAGCACTATTATTAGCTGGTTGAATGAATCCCTTCTAAGATGCATATATTCCACATATATCTCATAGATCAGGTGTATATGAAATGCTGTAGTAAATATATTAGGAATGCATGTTGTACTACTTATTAGCATCACACAAGTGTGCTAGATCCATAGCTTAACCAAGTGTAAGCAAACAAGTGATTTGTTGTTGTATTACTTGCTGAAATCAAGATTTGATGAAGTGTTCTTGGTTTTGTAGGGATCATAGGATTATATAGATGTATGGATAAATCTACAGGTTAAGTCGATGATTCCTAACTTGTATCTTTACTATTAGAGTCAAGTAGTCATGGTCTTGATAGTGGTTTCTACTTTACTTTATGTTTACTGTTAGTGACCATCAGATCATGTGCATATATGATCTGATCATGTAGTAGAGTTTGTGTGATTAACTGGCTGGATTTGCTTGCTCCTGGACAGATCTGTCCAGCAACAATATTATTGTTTTACCACACTCGTCTCATATCCTCTCTACCAAAAATGTTTAAAAATAGATAGGTGATGCACTGGATCAACCTAGGATCTTAATTTTATTGTACCTTGTTTATTCCTTAGTGTGTGCCCTTGTAGCTTGTTCCAAAATCCCTTGCTTCTTGTGGATGACCTTCTCCTCCTAGCTATTTGATTAGGAACTAAGATCTAGATATAGATGGAGATATTCTTGTTGTGCTAGCTTCTGTTCTAAGGCTGCTACTAGAGATTCTTGTGGTAGCTCCTCTCCCTGGTGACCTCTTGGTAGTTCTTGAGCTTTGACTGCAGTCTTGTAACCATCTCTTGGTGTTCTGATGGATTTTGGAAGATGAGGAACATATGGTACGACTAGTGCTGTTGGTTTGCTCTTGTACTACAACACTACTACTGCAATGGTGACATCACATCAAATGCATGTGGTGAGAGTGCTGCTTGCAAGTGGCCCTGGTCTGGTGCTAGCCACCAAGTCTCTTTTCTTCTCTTCCTAGTGCAAGCTTTGGCTGTGCTAATGTTTATCCATGTGTAGCACTAGTTTCCTTTATTTCTTGATTGCCAAGTGTAAACTCGTGTTAGACTACTATTAGTACTTGAACTTGACTCTGAGGATGCCTGGAACTAAATATGGGCTTTTTTATTATTCACTTGTGGCTACTGATTCAATTTCCTCTTGACTACCTAATGTAAATGTTTATAAAATATGTTAGTTTATTCTTAATAAGGAGCTAGTTCTATGGTTATGGAACATTTGAGCTGCCTTCCTAATACTTCTTTCTTTATTTTACTTGATTAGTTCCAACTCAAGCTACTGCGAGTGATATATGTAATTTTTAGATGATCAATAAAATGATATGAACATGATTTCCTAGTGCATGTAATTGATTTCCTTCATTCATCTTGGATTTATTGGCTAAATCTCACTTATATA
Organism: Avena eriantha; assembly: GCA_910589775.1. Classification (NCBI taxonomy): domain Eukaryota; kingdom Viridiplantae; phylum Streptophyta; class Magnoliopsida; order Poales; family Poaceae; genus Avena; species Avena eriantha. The sequence goes on from OU342740.1 coordinate 20,136,000, forward strand.
ACTTGTTGTTTTTCTTTTTGCTGGGAAGAAGAAATAGATAAGAAGAGATAAATATTAGATTAGGATTACCGTTTTATTATACCAGTACTTTCCTTTGTATTTTCTAAAGTGTAAAACATTATACTATTACCTTTGTGATAAAGATTGTTACATTCTCTTGTTGTTGTACTTTTATTTTTCTAATTGGATATTGTACATTACTTTGTAACTTACATTTTTGTGTATTCTCATTTATTAATGTAATCTTTCATTTGGCTTGAAGTACCTTTATTATAAAGGTAATGTATTATACATTCATATAAGATGTACTTTATTCTATTATGACAATTTATTTTCCACATTCATCTCAAATTCTATTTGAGTTCAAACATAACTTTTGAATGTTTAAATTTGAATAGATACCCCCTCAAAAGAAAAGATACAGTGGAGGTCATGTCGAAATCTATCGCACTTACCCGGATGCTGCCATTAGAGCAAGAGAGATCCCGATCCCTCACTGACTTCTTTAGTTTTGCGCGAAACTTCTTCAGATTTTCTATGCATGAATGCAATGCACACACCTTATCTCAGCTTATTACTAAACTCTAATGTTGGGATGTTACACTAATGTTGGGGAGATACCCTCGGGTAGGGTCACGCCGGGATATAAAGGCCGAGTTAGTCGGGGTACGGCCTGGTCAAAGCAAGTGCAGGCCGGATCACCTCAAGGCAGGCCGACTTACAGAGTAACCCGGTCCATGAGGCAGCTCCCTAGCGTAAACCCGGCCGGCATAAGATATATGCCGACCATGTTTGTCTATCTATTACACAGGTACCCTCATAGCCGGCTTTGCTATGTGCTAACTGGACTACCACTTGTCTTTCAAGAGAAGGAAGAAATCTCCCGCTAGTCAAAATGTGGCTTTGATTAGCTGTAGCGTGAGCGAAGCAAGCAGAGGGAAGGACCAGCGGGGCAGGGCGACCAAGATGACGCGGGCAGTGTCGGCTGACGTAGCCCATGTCTGGTGACACTTAAAAGCAAGGATTACGCAATGGGTTACGTTCAAGACCCGAATGAGCCGTTAAAGAGAATAAAGAAGCATCTAGCTTTAGTCGATGGGCATATTTGGAGAATATGCTGCCATGTATGCCCTAACATTGTAACCCGGCCTCCCCTATATAAGGAGCACCGGTGCCTCCATAGAGAGAGATGGATCATTTTCTCTATCTAAGGTAGAACTCTAGAGCTAGGTAGTGGTGAGTAAGAGACCTAGTCTCTTTCTCGCCAATAGCTTGAGGAGCACTTGTAAACACCTTCAGCAGAAGAAATACAAGAACTTATGTGCGTGGAATCACCACGTTTTTCCTCCATGGATTCCCCTAGCGCTCATTGGCCCCATTTTTAGTCTATCTATGGCATCTGTCGTGCCACCACGATGACAGCTGCCGCAGCTATTGCAGGCAGGAACAGAACATCCGTCTTCGCAACGCGGTTTCTTAATCCCAACCACGGGGACGTGCTCACATCTGGGAATCATCGACCCGAACGCACATGACGTACGGACATGCATCGAGAGCTGTATAGTTCAATGTAATAATCTGTTTGACATGCGGGAGTACTTGACATGGTTTTAGTTCACGATGATGTAAAATCCTGTACTGTATGGTCACTATTCAATCTCGCTTAGCTTAACCGCATAGGTTGCTAACCAAATTAAGCACGTCTCTTCAAGCAAATCAGCGCATAAGCCCAACTGACTTTGCATAGACTATTTTTGTCCGTCCACTACCAAGCAGAAAGAAAAGAAGAAACAGGAGTAGAACTCTCATGATTGGTTAGAGATGGAGTGCAGACAGTCCAGCTCATGACAGGCACACCATGTCCCCCCTCCCTTCGGCTAGCAACGCCTCCGTGCTGCCAAGCAAACCGATGAACTGATCAAATTGCAATCCACCAGAAAGATGGAAGAAACTAGCTACCGCTGTAGCCGCTGCTCATACAGCAAAAAAAAGAAAAATTGTATCCAAAACGGTCGACGTTGCCACAAGAGAGATCGGGAAGAACCGCATCGTGATCGACACCCAGCAGTACAGTACCACACCAGCACGCACAAGGTTAGGTTTGATTCGAGGACCGCTGAAGCCGGCGCTAGCTAGCTAGCGCATGGTTTAAGCTAACCCATGCATGCATGGCCGGGAAAACGTGGGCGTAACGTAGGAACGCATCGCGTGGTCCCGGGATTCAGTTAAGTCTGGACAGCATACGGAGTAGATAAGCGACGACGACCACCGGTGGCGGTGGAGCAGAACATGGTGTGCCGGCCGGAAGCAGCGCCGCAGAGCTCTCCGATCCCACCCGGACGGGGCCATACCGGCGTTCTCCTGCCACGTACGCGCCTACGTACAATGCTATCCGATTTGCTATCGGCCCGTCGTGTGGGCGCGCCGCGGCAGGCGCGATGGGGATTTGGGCGTTGTTGTCGCAGTCTCGCAGATGCATGCATCAGGCCTCGCTTGTTTTGTTGTTTGACTTACAGATCAGATCCGTAATATATGGAGTATGCGGCGGTTTTAGTGGGACCTACATGAGTCCGTCGCTAAAACCAGAGAACCAAGCACGGCCTCAGTGTGTCACGGTGACGGGTGAATGTCGATGGCGATCCTGCGTGCCGGTCGCGGTTGCGTGCCCCCATGCTTGACCGGTCCCTCTCTCGTTCGGTCATACTCATACCTAACTGCATTTACCTTTGTACCCTTACCATCATTTAGGGTGTGTTTGGTCCATTGCCAAGATAGCCATAGCTCAACTAGCCAGCTAGCCCAGCTGGATTTGGCTAAGCCTGCTTGGCTGTGCATTTGGTTAGGGTGCTTGCTTTTGCCTGCAAGTTCAGGTGGGCTATTTGTTTGGATGGTGTGCGCGGTTGCTTTTGAAGACAAGCTAGCATATGAATCCAGCAGAACGTACGGGATGTGGGGACGTTTTTTTTTGCGTGGACCAGTTTGTCGTCGGGAGCGAGCCAAATCGGCTCTCCCTGCCTGGCAAGTTTTTCATAGTTCTGTGAGACTAGCTGGCCCTCAAAAGCAATCTAATTTTCTAGGTACCAAACAGATGTCCGAGCCTAGCAAGGTTATAACTGGTTTTGCCTAGGATCCAAATGTACCCTTAGGCAAGCTGGACATCAGAGTGCCAATTATGCCACAACTAGGACTTTTATGCAACCCCTGTAGGGTCTAATTGGTGCTCACTGGCCAACATGCACACGAGAGAAGGTTTCCGCCGGACGGTAAAACTATCACGAGAACGACGTCTACGTACCCACCAACTTCTCCTGCTTTGCACCACCATAGTCAGCAGCGACGAAGCAAAAGAAAACACAACAAGAAAATCACGACAACTTTCAATTGGTCTAGATCATCTTTCAATTTTTAAACTCATTGTACTACCGGTTTCCTCCGTTATTTCATTAATATGCTCGGGCCACGGCGCGTCTTCGGTTCACGCTAGTGTTTGTGGCCATCGCTAAGTGGTTCAATGACCTATTTATTATTTTTATTACTTTTGAAGCTCATTGTATTACTGGTCATGACTATTAATAGATTGATGTAATTTTGCAAAAATAGGAAGAAAAAAATTAAACTAAGCAAAATGACAACTTCTAGTTTAGTTAATCTAAACTTCTTATAGTACCAAATACGGCCACTTCCAACTTGCTCAATGCATGTTTTGACTACGTGAAACCAACTTTTAACTACAATCCGCATTTTAGATGAACCAAATTTTAACTCCAAATCAGATTACTAATTCAAGTTACACCGGACTAGGGCTGGAGAAACACCAGACCCGGATTGACAAGCCATCTACTACTCGCTTAATCAGCCATATTCTAAGAGCTTCACGTCCGTATAAAATGACATTCCATACATGCGATGCGTTCTTCTTTCTTCTAGCTGCCATGAAATTTGAATCATGGTTGTACTTTCCCTTAAGGACCCTCGCGCACAAAGAATATGGTTTTGATAAGAGTCCCCAACACGGATCACATGAATGGAATCATGCTATGATAGTCAGTCTAACCACACCATAAGCTTAAGTAAAAACTAGGTAGTCATCCGCGAAGAAAAGATGAGACACCCAGGGTGCATGAATCCCAACACGGATACCCCTAGATAAGTGTGCCGGTCCACAGAATTTCAGGTGGCTTGAAAGGCCTCGAGCATATAACTTAAAAAAAATATAGGAAGAGATGAGGTCTCCATGTCTTATAGGTCTGGATGGCTTAAAAAACACTTGTAGTTTTGGTTAAGACCAAGTTCAATAATTGAAGCACACAGAACGTCCTGTGTGTCCGAAATCCTCTTTGGCTCTTTCTACTTTATATAATCACCTCTAGTCTAGGCTGTAACGCTGCATCATGTCCAACTGAAGTGGTGACTGGTGATGTAGCCATATTTCCTTTTTAATATGCGAGACTCTGCATCAGATCCGAGTCAGGAGCTCGTTTTTTCCACTCAATGTCTCTATCCAGACACTTGAACTAGCCGAACGTCACTATTAGCTAGCGCACCAACCAATAGTAATCATCTGTACTATACAATAAAGTATACACCAGCGAAGAGAGTGCAGACAAGCGTCTCCAAATCATTGCATTAATGTAATCAAACTAGAAATTCCAAATGACGGAAGCATCTAATGATAAATTACTCCAAGATGTACAAACACCAACAAGAAGAAACAAAACCGTCCAGTAGTGTTCTCAATCGATTGATTAGCAAGCGGGCGGTTTTTTTTTCGAACTGAGCAGTGGGCGGATTAAAGAAATGGTACGTACGAGGGTAGAACAGTCATTCCGGCGCTAATGTCGGCTTTCAATAATGAGCCGTCATGTGGGCCCTGCTATGTAGACCGGGCCGGGCCCCTATAAAAAACGGGCGCCGTTCTCAGGTTCGCCACAGCACATCGCGCCAAATCCCTCGTCTTCTCCTTCGCAGTCGCATCGCATCCATGGAGCTAGCGGCTTCAGCGTCGGTTTCCGCCTGCTCGGCGTACCACCACCTGTCAACGCCGGCCGACGCGGACGACGACGGCGCGCGGTCCGGACCGCAGCTGCCGCGGCGGAGGAAGCACGCCGCAGGCGGCGGCGGCGTCAGCGGGCTCAGGCGCCGGTGCCACGCCGTGCTGAAGCAGCATAGAACAAGGCTGTACATCCTCCGGCGGTGCGTCTCGATGCTGCTGTGCTGGAACGACAACGACCACGACATGTCCGACTGAGCTCGGACCAAGGCCCGGTGGTTCTCGGCTCGGGCTGGGTCAGGGCCGGGCCTGTAGGTGGGCCCGGTTCGCAGAATGGGACGGTAGAGTGGTTTGGTTGGTGTATAAAATACTCCATACCGGTTTGTTAACAACCTCTGTCTATATCATGAGATGAGCTTTTTGTAATCTGGTGATGTCCGAGTGAATGAGAAATCTAATGCCATGTGATGGAATTGATTGGTGCTTACAGCATCTCCACTCCTTGGAGGTCCTCGGGGCAAAATCCGGCTAACAATAAGTTTTTGGCATTGGGGCCTAAGACTTCTCAATCGTGATCACAGGTGATGCCGGCGATTGCATTTGAATTCACGGAATTAAAATTAAAATTAGGCGAAATACGAGTAAATTTAGGCGAAATTCATACTAATTCAACAATATATAGCTTATAGGTGAAAATGGTTCGCGGAAGTCCGGCGGCGCCGGGTAGTTGGCCTCGTAGAGGAGGCGTCCCTCTCGCTCGTTGAGGGAGCGGCAGCCGAAGCCGTTCGCCGCCGCGCCGTCGCCGGGAAGCGCTCCACCATGGTTTTGCCAAGGTTCCGCTCGTGCTCGAGGAGGAGGGGAGATGGGATGGAGTTTTTTGGTGTGCAACTGACGACGAGGTTGGGCCTATTTATGGGCGACGACAAGGTGGGAGGGGTGTAGCTGCGCGGGGAGAAATGGCAAGAGGGGTGTAGAAGCTGATGCGCTGGCTCGCCATAACCTCGCCATGTGGATGGCGATTGGACGTCGGCCTGCCGTGTTTGGGGAAAGGCTGACCGCCGGCATCACATTGATTCGCGCGAGAGCCGAGGCGATGTGGATGAACGACCTTTGTCACCGATAACTTGGCCCCACTTGGCGGGTCCGCTGCTTCCCGCCAATTCCTCTCCATCCGGCGCCCACATACGAACCCCAGAGCGCTGAGTTCACCGGCTGCATTTTGTGTCCAATCCGGCGAATTTCGGGCTCCTGGGAGCATGGTTGGCGAGTTTTAGCCGGATTTAGCCAAAAAATAGGCCTAGGGAGGTGTCTATGGGGGTCTGAGTGGAGATGCTCTTACCCTAGAATAACTTTTTTGTGTTATGTTCCGTTTGAGAGGTAATAACCCCATGATCTGAAGGCTATTGGTTAGACTCGGCAATATTGACGCAAAACTAGATTGTTTTGGAGCAGTTAGCTCTATGTTATACCCGAGGTGTTGATAAGATTATGGTTGATGATACATAATATGGTTATTGCAAGGCCAGTGTTTCCTAGTTTTTTCTCTTCCAGACCTATTTTGTTAAATTTATGTTTGTGCGCATTCCGGTGGATGCAAAGACTCTTTGAAATAGGCTTTCGCCCCGCTATATTAACATATAAACTATCCGATACTAGTTTGTGACCACTGCTAGGGCAAACAACATAAACCATGCTCAAAAGGACCAAGAAAGAAAAATGAAGAGAAAACAAAGCTGATGTCGATGGCTCGATGAAAATGAAGATGACACGTAGCCGCCGCGCCATCCGAAGAACTCCCACCATGCTCCTAGCGCTTTGAAGCGTCACGTAGCAATCAACACCTCCAAGAAGGAAGCGACGACGATGACACTATTGCCCGGGCATGTTCTAGGGTTTCCCCCGGTATGCTGCGTGAGGTGGGGTAGAGGTACACCGGACGCCCTCCAGGAAGGACGGCGACACCCGAAGGTGTCACCGCGTTGGTGCCAAAACGACAAGGATTTCTCCCGACCTCCAAAAAACCACGCCCCTAGACGATCTGCATCTCTCCACCAAGCTTGCAACCCACTAACACACACCACCACGATCTTGCAATCACCGTCTTCGTCTCACCGTGACCCATGTAGCGAGGCCAGCAAGACTAAGAAGAAGGAACTTTGGTGAGGGGCCACAGTACATCAGCACGCGGGAGGGAACGTGATATGGGGTGGCCCGATCTTCTCAGCAAGCACTTGTCGATGATGATAATGGTGGATAGATAAATAGCCTGTAGCTATGAACTCTCCTGCTCGAACCCTGATGCCAATGCAACAACTCTCAAACCCTATGGGATATTCACAACGCCATGCTCTTGCACACACAGCTGTCGACCACAAACGGTAGTTTGCGATCCACTAATTCCCAATGGAACAGATCACACTCAATTGCAGTACTATAATTCGATCATAGGGTAATTCCAGAGGTTCTTTGAAAGAAACAACTCCAAAATAGTTTAAACGTGGTCTAAACCCTAACTAGGGGTCGTCCCAGGGCTTATAAGGGCGACTGAGGCGGCCAGAAACCGAAACTAAACGCAAATGACTCAAACTGATTCAAACCAACTCGGACCAGATTCGGTCGGCGGGCGGACACTCCGGTCGATATCACCCGGACAGTCTGGTCAGGCCAGACACTCCAGGTGGTGTGTGCCGGACAGTCCGGTCTGGTCGGAAACTCTGAAGTTTCCGGATGGTGTTCGGGTAGTGTCCTATCAACATCCAGATTTTTAAGTCTAGACGCCTGTTATACCGTACATTGCAATCTCAGGATTACCATTTTTGCGAGACATAACATAATTGGTACCACAGTACATCATCCATTACAAATCATAATAAAGGTCTTACAAATAGAGGATCTCATGATCCAGTCTTAATATAATCAAAGCAGCGGAAAGTAAACGTAGTAGGCTCCATCTTCATGGTCACAGGCAATGTTGACGCTCAGAGATTTCCTAGTTATCATAGACCTCCTGTTGTACATCTTCCTGGTAGTCTTCCTCGTAGTCTGGCATGGGAATAGTCAGGGACAAAGCCATGAGTACTCTTTAAGTACTCGCAAACTATCACTAACATAAGTAAGGGAATACTAGTAGGAATCTTAAGCTCTAGGTTTGTTTGTAAAAAGCTAGGTTTATTTCATAAGTATTTCATAACCAAGCCTATATTAGTTCTCTAGATTACTTAAGAGGGAACCTAGTTTTCATGTCCACAACCATATTGTGGTCAAGTCAAAGTCATCCTTCAAGTCACAAGTCATTTTGAAAACATCTGACAACGGAACAGTATGGCCACTCCAACTGTCCATAACCGCGGACGCGGCTATTCGAATAGTTTGGCACTTTGTAGAGGTGGTACACTTTCACCACAAAATTCGATACATCCATCAGGGATAACCCTGAATCATCATACTTGGTATGCGGATAATCAATCCTAACCTTGCAATTACACATCCTATTATAGGCACCTCCCCTATGAGCTTGGCCTCCCAGCCATGGCCATCTGCCATCCTGGGCACTGGATAGGTGGACATTCATCACGAGGTAGCCTCTTCTCAACCTCTTTCACAAGGGAACCCATACTAAGACATATAAGCTTCCAGTTAAGCCCTACCCAGCTCAGGTATTGTGGTTGTACGGTAAAATTGGAATGGTATCACATCCGAACCCAACCATCAGTTTTTATCAAAGTCAAGGCTCATGCCTCATTTAGTTTCATCATCAAACCATTGTGTTGCATAACACCTGTTAAAACATTTCAATAGAATGACTCATTATTCCAAAGTTTTCATAATCATTTTCACCAAGTGGTCCCATCTAAAGTGACCAAGTTTAGTTTTAGCACTAGCCACTAGTATTGAGGGTATCACTATTTAGGGGTGCTAATCAATTATAAGTACCCAAGATTATTCCTATGATCTTGGTGGTATCAATCCTAATTTTGCACTACTCATAATTCGTTAACTAGATAAGAACTTCAGTAAAAGGAAAAAGTAAAGCTTGTAGATAAAACTAGGATTGGTATAATCAAAGTTGAATAACCAAACATGCATAGTGCATCCTTAACAGGTTATCTGGCATAGTGGTCTTGCATAGATAGCTTGCTGATACGTCCAAAACGTATCAACTTTCCCGAACACTTTTGCTATTGTTTCTCCTCTATACTTGTGTGATTTTGATGCAACTAATGCGAACTGACGCTGTTTTCAGCAGAATTGCCTTGGTGTCTACTTTTTGTGCAGAAAATCAACTATCAGGAAAAATTCCGGAAAATATGCCAAAAATCCTATTTCACCCGAAGACTCGAGGAGCCAGAATACGAGACGGAGAAGAGCCAGGGGGTGGCCACACAACCTGGTGGCGCGGGCCAGGCTAGGCCGCGCCAGGGGGTGGTGTGGGCCCCCCAGGCACCCCCTCGGCCTCTCTCTTCGCTTATAAGGAGCCTTCTGACCTAAAAACTTTGAGGGGTTCGACGTTTTTCGAGAAGGAGTTCCGCTCTGCCGCCACCACCATATTCCACGAAGCAGCACCAGAAACTCCGTTCTGGCACCCTACCGGGACGGGGAATTGGAGGAGATCATCGCCATCATCATCACCATCGCTTCTCCATCGACCATCCATGTTTCCCCCATCTATGAGTGAGTAATCCCCCGTTGTAGGCTATGGGGATGGTAGGGATTGGATGAGATCGTTCATGTAATGGCATCAGATTGTTAGGGCATGGTGCCTAGTATCTTTTATTAGTGCTTTATGACTTTGTTGCGACTTGTTGTGCTTAATGCTTGTCACTAGGGCCCGAGTGCCATGATTTCAGATCTGAACTTATTATTGATTCATTATGATAGTATTGTTCCTGGTCTTATCTACAAGTTGTATACACACGTTATTGTCCGGAACCTGTGGCCCTGAAGTGATAGAAATCGGGATAACCGGAAGGGAAAGGCTTTGATGTGAGGATCACATGTGTTCATGGAGTGTTAATGCTTTATCCGGTGCTCTATTAAAAGGAGCACCTTAATTGCCAGTAGTTCCCTAGAGGCCCCGCTGCAAACGGGCAGGCAGGACAAAAGATGTTGTGCAAGTTCTCATTGCGAGCACGTATGACTATATATGGAACACATGCCTAGGATTGTCTAGTACTTGGGTGCTTTATCTTATTTATCTGGAATTGCCCTATGTTTTGATTGCTATGTGAATTGTCTTGTCCATGCAACGCCCGTTCATCCATCCCTATGCCTACCGCACTCGAATCCCACTGTTTACTTCTTTTGTTACTACTGTCTTTGCTTTACTACTGCTGTTACTTTGCTATTCCTAGTACAAAACTGTTGCTACTGATAAACTGCTGTGAGCAAGATTGTTTCCAGGTGTAGCTGAATTGACAACTCAGTTTTTAAGGCTTATAAATATTCTTTGGCTCCCCTTGTGTCGAATCAATAAATTGGGTTTCACTTCCCTCGAAAATACTGTGATACACCCCCTATACTTGTGGGTCATCAAGACTATTTTCTGGCGCCGTTGCTGGGGAGCATAGCTTTATTTATCAAGTTCGCTTGGATTCTCTATTGTTCGCTGCTATCCATCCATCATGGGTAAGTCTCGTGATGGCAAGGTTCCTATTTTACCATCCACTACAAGAAGAGGTACGGTTCTAAACACCTCTGCTGCTCTTGATTCACCATCTGTTATAAGTATGCTCGTTACACCACCACATACACATGCTACACACACTGCTACTACTGCTGAATCTGAAACTTCTGATGCTTATGATGTTGCTTCTACTGTGCTTGATAAGAGTGGTTCATTAGGTCCTTTCCTAGATGCTACGATTGCTAGAACTATAGCTGGAAATACCGAAACTCCTAATGAAGATACTATTGGAGATATGCCCAAGAGGCAATAATAAAAGTGGTTATTATTATATCTTTGTGTTTATGATGAATGTTTACATCCCATGCTATAATTGTATTATTAGGAAACACTAATACATGTGTGTTTTGTAAACATAAAAGAGTCCCTAGTAAGCCTCTTGTTGAACTAGCTTGTTGATTAATTGATGATCATGGTTTCCTGATCATGGACATTGGATGTGATTAATAACAAGGTTATATCATTAGGAGAATGATGTGATGGACACACACCCATAGTAAGCGTAGCATAAGATCAAGTCATTAAGTTCGTATTGCTATAAGCTTTTTAATGCATGGTAACCTAATCCTTCGACCATGAGGTTGTGTTAATCACCATCACCGGATGGGTACTTTGATGACATCAAACACCACTTCGTAACTGGGTGGTTATAAAGGTGTCATTGGGTATTCTGAAAGTATGTGTTGAAGCGCATGGACCAAGATTGGGATTTGTCCATCCATATGACGGATAGATATGCTCTGGGCCCTCTCGAATGTCATCTAGTTAGCTTGCAAGCATGTGACTGGGTCACAAGGGATGACATAACATGGAACGAGTAAAGAGTACTTATCAGTAACGAGGTAGAACTAGGTATGGAGATACCGACGATCAAACCTCGGATAAGTATAGTATCGCGTGACAAAGGGAATTGGTTTCGTATGTAAATAGTTCTATCGATCACGAAGTCATCGTTGAGTATGTGGGAGCCATTATGGATCTCCAGGTCCCGCTGATGGTTATTGATAGGAGATGTGTCTCTGTCATGTCTACATATTCACGAACCATAGGGTGACACACTTAAGGTTCAAAGTTGTTTTAAGTAGATATGGAATGTGCGTTGGAGACCAAATGTTGTTCGGAGTCTCGAATTGGATCCGGGACATCACGAGGAGATCCGGAATTGTCCGGAGAATAAGATTCATATATTGGGGATCATTTTCTGAGTTAGGAAATGTTCCATAGTATTTGTATGAGGATTCTAGAAGGTTTCGGAATGTTCCGGAAGGTGCTAGAAGGTTTCTTGGAGTTTGCTTGAAAACCAAGAAAGGGATCAAGGAGTCCTTGTGGGGCAAGACAAGGAGTTGTGGGGGAGGAGGACTCCTCCCCCCCTCCCCAATCCGCCGGCCAAGGAGGGAGGGGAGTCCTACTAGGACTCCCCCTCCCATGGCGCCCTCCCTCCTTTAAATAGAGGGGTGGAGGCGCCACTCCCTGGCCCCCGCCACTACTCCAATCCTAGCCGCCTCTCTCCTCCTCCTTTCTTCTGCTCAGGCATAGGCGAAGCCCTGCAGAATTCTCTACTCCACCACCACCACCACGCCGTCGTGCTGCTGGGATTCCGTGGAGAAGATCTACTACCTCCGCTGCTCGCTGGAACGAGGAGAGGAAGGTCTGCTTCGACTCCGCACGTGTGACTGACTGCGGAAGCACTGCCGGAACGCGGCACCGGAAGGATCGTCCACTCGATCTTGAGATCGGCAAGTGATCGACTACATCAACCACGAGATCCAATCTCGTAACGCTTTCAGATCTACAAGGGTTAGTACAGATCTATCTCGTTGCACATGTCTAATAGATTAGATCTTGGCTTTTATCTAGATTAGATCTGGGTTTTGTTCGTTCTTGCGGTAGAAATTTTTTGTTTTCCATGCTACGAACCCATCAGATACTACCACACCTGTTAGCTCACCTGAGTCTAGTGAGAGTTATGATATTGAAGATGGTTATGTTGAGATGACCGATGAGTTTATTAAAGAATGTAAGAACATCCATGATAGGAGCGCTGCTAAGGGTCTCCTTGAGAGGCGTACTATTAGACCGAAATTATATCCTGCTGCTAAGTTTGCTGCTTCTCCCATAAACATTATAGATGAAGATTATGATTCTCTCTCGATCTATCTTACATAGCTATTGTCGAGAAAGAACCTTTTTGTGGGACTAAGAATGAAAGTGCGGTAGCACATATGAATGAACTTTCTACCATGAGTGGCTTGTTTTCTGATGATATTAAGATGCGTACTTACTTTGTTGCTAAGATTTTTCCCTTTTCACTGAAAGGAGAAGCTAAAACTTGGTTTAGTAATTTACCTCCTGGATCTATTGATAGCCCTGAGTGCTTGATTAGTACTTTCCTGCAGAAATATTTTCCTCCCAGTGCTAGACATGCTATTTTGCAGGAACTTTTTGATTTTAAACAGGGAGAAAAAGAGGTATTGCCCGAATCTTGGGAAAGGTTTTGTGCTTTGATTCATGCACAAGCTGGAAGTCCATTACCTAAGAATGAACTTCTTGCTATATTTTATAATGGACTAACCGAGGAATCTAGGACATACCTAGATAGTTGTGCTGATTGTGTTTTTAGGAATAGGACTCCAAAGGAAGCTGAGGAATTAATGGCTAAAATAAGCAAGAATTATGAAGATTGGACTCCTCCTAAACAAGCTATACCTGAAGTAATTGTACCTGAACCATCTATTCCCGTGCCTATTCCAACATCAAAGAAGAGGGGAGTTATTGAATTAAATGATGAAGTGATGAAGGAAGCTAAGAAATGTCTTAAGGAGAATGGAATTAAAGCTGCAGATGTCAAGAATTTACCTCCTATAGAAGAATTATGTAAGCCTATTCCCTACCCACCCACTATTGAGGTACAGTCTCTCCAACACTTTGATGAAGGTGATATCCCTTACTCTAAACCTCCTGATCAATGCTTAGAAGAATTTGATATCTTTATTGTTAAGCAAGATAACTTTAATAAAAGGGTGCAAAATCATCTAATGGAAAACACTAGAGCTATTGTTGAGTTGAAAGATATTGTGGAAAGAACCTCTAATGATGTTAAAATGATTGTTAAACACTTTCAAATGGTTCAAACTCAAATAGATCAACTCGTTAAAGTGCAAAACGACTTGCTAGTTAATGCTGCTAAAGAAAAACATGCTTATGAAATTAGAACTAGAAGTGGTGCTGCTACCCAGGATCCTCTATATCCTGAGGGGCATCCCAAAAGAATTGAGCAGGATTCTCAACAAGCTGAAAATAGTGGTTCTACTCGTAAGAAAAGGAAAAAGAAACATAAAACTGTTGTAGAACCCTCTGAACCTGCTATAGATCCAAATAATATATCTATCTCTGATGCTGAAACTGAAAGTGGTAATGAAGAAAATGTTGTTCCCAATGAAGAAAAAGTTGAAGAAGAACCTGAAAACCACACTAAGACTACTAAATACACCAAAGAAGATTTTATTGCTAAGAAACATGGTAGTGAAAGAGAACCTTGGGTCCAAAAACCTATGCCTTTCCCTGATAAGAAACACAAGTCAAAGGAAGATGAACACTATAATAAGTTTTGTGAGTGGATGAAGCCTTTATTCTTGCAAATTCCTTTGACTGATGCTATTAAATTGCCTCCTTACTCAAAGTATGTGAAGGACATTGTCTCGAATAAAAGTAAGATCCCTAATGAAGAAATTTCTACTCTTCTTGCTAATTATTCCTTCAATGGTAAGGTTCCTAAGAAACTTGGAGACCCACGGATTCCAACTATCCCTTGCTCTATTAGGAACAGTTATGTTAGAACTGCTTTGTGTGATTTGGGAGCCGGAGTTAGTGTTATGCCTTTATCTCTCTATAAGAGGCTTCAACTTGAAAAATTAATACCAACTGATATATCTTTGCAAATGGCTGATAAATCTACCACCATTCCTGTGGGTATATGTGAGGATGTACCTGTTCAGGTGGCTCACAATTGCTTGATATTAACTGATTTTGTTGTGCTTGAAATGCCTGAAGATGATAATATGTCTATTATTCTTGGGAGACCTTTTCTTAATACTGCAGGAGCTATTATTAATTGTAATCAAGGAAAGGTGACCTTCAGTGTTAATGACAAGGAACATACTGTCTATTTCCCCAAGAAGATTGAAAGGACTTATGGTTTAAATTCAATTTAACATGTTGAAGGCATTCAAGTTGGAGAAATATATTGTCCCATACCAAGAGAAAAATTTGAAACTATTATGATTGGGACCATTGCTATCAAGGTTGAGGTAACATAATCATTAGTGGATTACAAATTTTTGTCTCATATGCAATTGTTTTGGTAGCAAGACTTGATCAACCTTGCTAACAAAAGGATTCCATTGAACAAAACAATGTTTTCATTATGATTATCTCCGTTTATTTCTATCCTTTGCTTCTTAGTTTTTGCTTTCGTTTAGTTTTCTTTGTGTTGTTAGTTGATGGCATGTTAGAACTTCTATAGTTCTAGCCTTGTTTTGTCTTTGCATCATGTTTCCAAAAGAAAAAAATCTATCTGTCAGAAAAATCATTCTTCTATTTCTGAAAAAAATAAAGTGTCTCAAAAAGTGTCTCGAAAATAAAGTGTCTCGAAAAGTCCAGAAAATTCATATTAAATTTTTACATAAAAAAGGGGCAGAGGAGTACCTGGTAGGTACCGGGGGGTCCACCAGGCAGGCACACCACATGGTGGCGTGGCCAGCCTTGGGTGGCGCCATGCCCTGGTGTGGGCCACCCCTGGTCCCCCACTAACTCTCTCACCTGCCACTTTATTCTCTCTCCCGAGTAAGCTCCAGTTCATAGCTCAAAATCGCGTTCTTGCTGTGCTTGCTCTCATTTTTTTCGATCTCCTTGCTCAGCCCATCTTTCTTGCTGAAATTTGGAGCATTTGTTCCCTGAATAGAAGATGAGTGAACACCACCTAAACCAACATGAGCTTTGGGTGCCTGAGGTCATGAAGGTCCACCGGGAGGAGGAAGTTTTTCCCTCCATTTATCCATGCCCTGAGTTCATGAGAGCTGCAGGAATTCTACAAGATTTCCACACTTTGGTTTCTAATGCAGGGTTAGAGCACTTTTTGGAAGATGAACCTTGTCAATTTGTGAAGCTAACCATGTCTGTGTTGCAGGATTTCCAGTTTAGTCACTCTTTGCCTAACCCCATGGTCCATTACAAAATTTACAATATTGCTATCAACCTTTATCTTGATGATTTTTGTGCAGCTATTAAGGTACCTCAATGGGGATCATGTAGGAAGATTAAAGAGAGACCAGAACCACTCATGGATTTATATGCAGAAATTTGTCAAGGGAGTAGCTTCTCGAAGGAGAGTGGAAAAATTTGTAACATTCATCTTCCCTCCATTCGCTACTTTGCCTACTTTATTGCCAAGTGTGTTCTTGCTAGGAAAACTGCCAATAAGTTATCTTTGTTTGATTTAGCATTTATCTCTGCTGCTCTTATACGAGATAGGTCTTACAACTTGGGTGCTTTGATAGCTTTCCGTCTTGCTGCTAACCATGAGAAAGGTGGAATTTGTGGAGGCCTCATTGCTTCTCGTTTGCTAGCATTGCATGGTTTAGCGCCTCATCATCTAGACCTACAGTTTCCCATAGAGAGGCTTGATCTTAATTCCATGATACAGCATAAATTTGTTTCCTCATGGGCTAGTATGAGTGAGTTATCTTATGAAATAACCTTCCTCAAGGCTGGTTGGAGAAAGAGCAAGTACGAGCGTCTTGTTCTTTTGCCTGCACCTGTTTTGTTTAACCTTGATAACAGGGAAGGATGGTCCCTCACTGAGGAGGAGCTTGACATGTACCTGGGAGAGCTTTCCCAACAGGAGCAGGACACTAGAAGGGAGGTCACGGATGATTCGGTCCAGCCCTCGAATGAGGGAGAGTCTTCATATCATCAGCCCGCTTATGATTGGGGAGCTTCTTCTTCTCATGGGCTCAGCTACGACCATTCTTACCAATATCCGCCCGCTTGGAACCCCTATTCGTACATGGATTGATACCCACTTAGGACAAAAGCCTAAGCTTGGGGGGAGGTACGCCGACACCGCACTCATCTCCATATCATGTTGCATCGGTACTTTGTATATTCATGTTTTCATTCTCTTTTTAGTTTTCGTTCTTCTTTGTTTTTGCTTTCTAAAAACACAAAAAGACCAAAAATATTTCTGTTGTTTCTCTTTGGTTTTCTTCTTCTTTTTGCCTTGGTTTGCTTTTCCCTTTTTGCTTTGTTTGAACTATTCGAAAAACCCAAAAAGATTTTGCTTTGCTTGTTTTTCTCTTTTGGTTCTTGTTTAAAAATCGAAAACACCAAAAATATTTGTCGTTCTTCTTTGGTTTTTGTGAGTTTGCTTCAGGGTTCGGCAGTCCTCAGTGGATATCGGTTTCATATTATTCAAGCCACACAAGTGAAGAGCAATAATGAGGATCAATGACAACTTGAGGCGTGGTAAGAGGCTGGTAACGAACTCTATTTGTTTTCATTTTTGTACATATACTCATCACTGTGGGCATGCTTAGTCCGTTCATGTAGAGTGTATGTTTTCTTTGGATGCTTAGTAGTTCTTGCTTTCTTATGATTAGCTCCAGCTCGCTAATAGTTGGTAGCATATCTTATGAATGTTTGCTTGCATTGCTCTATTCATAAATTGGTATGACACCGTGGTATCCTCCTCTAAATGTTTCATTTGATTGACTTGGCACATGCTCACGCATGCACATGACTGTAATAATCAGTTAAGCCTCGATGAATTATTTTGCCTTGAGGATCTTGAATCACTTTCATACCATGAGTAGTCCTGTTTTGTTGCAAGCATGATAATGACAACTATTGCTCTCTCGTTTATCGCTACCTTACTATTGCTAGCCTTCACTTTCACCGAGTATGTTTTACTCAAGTTCCCAACTCCCTAAACCAAATATTTCCAAAGTGTCCCCCATACCTACCCATTAGCATCATTTGCTACTTCCGTGCATATTCAATATGCCTTGTTTTCTTCCGAATAAAATGTTTGCTTGTTATGAGAAAGTTAGTTAGTAAAGCTCTCACGAACTTGATGGCACACTTTATTTTCTTGCACTTAATAAACCGGAACCATTGCGTCCTTCTTTGTTGTGCATATGCTTGCGCTTTATGAGTTGAAGTTAGCAGAACCATGTATCATGGGGACCGCTTTCAACGCTTCATAGGTACTTTGTACCTAGTTGATATCATGTTCTTTTGCTTATGGATCCCGGCGGTGTGAAATAAAAGTGGAACTTGTAAGATCATGGAGTTTGTATGTATGTTAGAGAAACGCCTGGGCCGCTACCCTAAGCCAGCCTAATCATGGTGGAAACTTGCAGCATAACCATAATGAGCATTCTATGAAGCATCCTCAATAAAAATCTATGCACATAGTAAATAAAAAGATCGTCGAGATGCTCATTGTCTGATTGCCTTGTATTTTGATTATGGGATAGCTCCCGTGTCATGTGCAAGGGTACCCCGTTGGTGGTTCTCTATGATACGTATATACTTACAATGACAAGAGCTTACTTGTGACTAAAGTTGAGTAGCATGAGGATCGGTCTTCATAAGTAAGGGGCATGATGCTTCGATTTATAACTTGTCAAGCATATCCTCTTAGTTGTGTCACTTTCACCTTAACCACATTAAAGATGCTTATGATAGGGGCAATGAGAGCTCAAAGCTAACGAGTACCATACTTTCAGCATTTGTAAGCCTTTCAAATTATTCAAAACCTTTTCTTCTACTTGTTGAGTCTCCACATATTCTTTGAGCACCTTCTTGAGAGCATAGTTGTCATTCTTTGTGTTTGTTCCATTACTTGATTATGTGTGTTATGACTTTGATGCTTGTATCCTTGATATCTTTACTTCTAGTCATCACTTGAACTTCAGAGGTGCCTTGACATTCATAATCAAAGGCAAGCGAGATACCACTCTATCATACCTTTCTATGAGCATTGTAATGTTGCTTATGTTCGTGCTTCATGCTACTTATTATTATTGAGTTGGAATCTCTTCATAGCTTGCAAAGACTATTAAGTAGACTTGGTTGCATAATCTTTATTATGAATTGTCCAAGTAGTTGATCACATTGCTGAGAATATTTACATCATATGAAGCAAATGTGTTCGCCAAAGTTCTTTTATCGCACTCAGTTTTCAACTGAATTGGTTGAGGACAAGCAATAAGCTAAGCTTGGGGGAGTTGATACGTCCAAAACGTATCTACTTTCCCGAACACTTTTGCTATTGTTTCTCCTCTATACTTGTGTGATTTGGATGCAACTAATGCGAACTGACGCTGTTTTCAGCAGAATTGCCTTGGTGTCTACGTTTTGTGCAGAAAATCAACTATCACGAAAAATCCCGGAAAATATGCCAAAAATCCTATTTCACCCAAAGACTCCAGGAGCCAGAATACGAGACGGAGAAGATCCAGGGTGGCCACACCACCTGGTGGCACGCGCCAGGCCAGTCCGTGAAAGGGGGTGGTGTGGGCCCCCTAGGCATCCCCTCAGCCTCTCTCTTCGCCTATAAGGAGCCTTCTGACCTAAAACTTTGGGGGGTTCGACGTTTTTCCAGAAGGAGTTCCGCACCGCCGCAGACCACCAGATTCCACGAAACAGCAGTAGAAACTTTGTTTTGGCACCCTGCCGGGACGGGGAATTGGAGGAGATCATCGCCATCATCATCACCATCGCTTCTCCATCGACCATCCATGTTTCCCCCATCTATGAGTGAGTAATCCCCCGCTATAGGCTATGGGGATGGTAGGGATTGGATGAGATCGTTCATGTAATGGCATCAGATTGTTAGGGCATGGTGCCTAATATCTTTTATTAGTGCTTTATTACTTTGTTGCGACTTGTTGTTCTTAATGCTTGTCACTAGGGCCCGAGTGCCATGATTTCAGATCTGAACTTATTATTGATTCATTATGATAGTATTGTTCCTGGTCTTATCTACAAGTTGTATACACACGTTATTGTCCGGAACCTATGGCCCCGAAGTGATAGAAATCGGGATAACCGGAAGGGAAAGGCTTTGATGTGAGGATCATATGTGTTCACGGAGTGTTAATGCTTTGCTCCGGTGCTCTATTAAAAGGAGCACCTTAATTGCCAGTAGTTCCCTAGAGGCCCCGCTGCAAACGGGCTGGCAGGACAAAAGATGTTGTGCAAGTTCTCATTGCGAGCACGTATGACTATATATGGAACACATGCCTAGGATTGTCTAGTACTTGGATGCTTTATCTTATTTATCTGCAATTGCCCTATGTTCTGATTGCTATGTGAATTGTCTTGTCCATGCAACGCCCGTCCATCCATCCCTATGCCTACCGCACTCGAATCCCACTGTTTACTGCTTTTGTTACTACTGTCTTTACTTTTACTACTGCTGTTACTTTGCTATTCCTACTACAAAACTGTTGCTACGGATAAACTGCTGTGAGCAAGATTGTTTCCAGGTGCAGCTGAATTAACAACTCAGTTGTTAAGGCTTATAAATATTCTTTGGCTCCCCTTGTGTCGAATCAATAAATTGGGTTTCACTTCCCTCGAAAATACTGCAATAAACCCCCTATACTTGTGGGTCATCACTTGCATTATGAGGCTTGCCTAGAGCAGTGCAGTGGTTGAAGTTTTCTTCCTCCTCCTCGAAGTACTCCTCCTTGTCATATCCCGGGTCGGTACTAGCATCTATAAATAGATACGAGGTACACAGTTACCAATCAACACTTAACTACTTTCTATGTTGCACACAAGGGCTCACACTAGATGATCTAGCATCATCTCAATCATTACATGCAATAATGGCACGTTATTATTTATCCTTTATGCGAAAAGTAATTTCTACTCATTGCAAATACTTAAGATTTAATATTCTCCAATTAAAATATGGGATCATATTGACACATGCCATCATCAGATATTTCAATGGTTGGGAATGTGATTTAAAGAGGTGTTCATAAATTACAAGATTTTAATATTACTATTAATAATATTTAAGTGATTAGAAATTCCTATATATCATTCTTTTAATACTAATCCATATTTAATATCTGTAAAATCAAATATTTTTACATATTTATGTAGATCATGGCAAATGTGATTTTTGAGAGTTGGAATCAACTCAAAAGCTTTTATGGTTGATTTTATAAAAATGTTGGAAGTTGTAAAAGGCTCTGTCTTGTTATTTTTATCATAGGTGAGCTATAATTTCAAATGGTTTGAATCCAACGGGAGTGATTATATAATTTCAATACCTTCCTAGCAAAATTTGAATCATGTAATTTGGTTCAGTAAAACTCTCTAAATTTAATTTTGAATCTAGCCACAGAATAGGGTTTTTAACTAAATAGAAAAATTCTATTTGAATCGTTGGGCTCTGCGTGGGAAAGAAACTGGGCCGGCCCATCTGTAGAGTGCACACGCAGCGGGCTACTGACAGAATGGTCCCACGCGTCAGTGGGTCTATCTAACCGAAACGGTATCAACGAATCTCAGCGCTATGATTAGAACAAGATCTATGGCGGAGGTTCATCGTCTACGTCGCGGTGCTCTAGTGAGATTCTAAACCTAGCGGCACGATGGGGGTCGTGGGAGGCTTACCAGGGCTCCAGCTAGGTACGGCGATGGGGGCGATGGGCTGGTCAACAACGGCAAGTCGATTTGTGGCCGCGGCGGCTCCTAGGGTGGCTCCAATCGATGGCTTCATTCCACCATAGCAGCGGCGGGCTCTGGCAAAATTCCAGCGAGGTGGTGCTCGCCTTGCTCCGGGGAAAGTTCAGGTAGGTTTTTGAGAGAGTGAGGAGTGAAATTGTGTGCCGTTTGAGGTCTGGGGTGGCTCCTATTTATACACCGGCGTTGGAGGCAGGGCGGCATGGTCGGGCTCATCGGTGATGTTGCTACAAGTCACGCTAGGCATGGCGGGGGGCATGGGTAGACGTGGTCGACTATGGCGATCGTCACACACGTAGTGGCGTGGCAAGGGGCGGTCTCAGTCAGTCGGATGACGTTGACGCTCTGTTCAGGTACGACAGTGTTCGCCATCGAGTACGGTGGTCACGAGGCGCGCGACGGTGAATCATCGTGTCTAGGAGGTGGCTGGTGACGCGGTGGGTGCGGGTACAAGCAGAGAGAGTGAGGCGCGGCGTGGCTGCGCGAGGCAGCTTCAGCGCTCCGTTGTGCTCTCGGCATGGTAGAGACTTAAATGGGCGCGGCTGTTCTGGCTCCTCCACTCCTCGCCATTGGTCAAGGGGTAGACAGAGAGAGGCGGTGAGGTCACGGCTACCGTCTAGGCATCATGGGAGAGGGTGGCGTGGTGTGTGGCGATCTGTCCATGGTCGATCGGCATGACCTCGCTCGGGTACGGCATGGCACTAGTCAATGTGGCAAGTGAGGTTGCTCCTTTGCACGGCCAAGTACTAGGGTGATCGTGGGTGAGCAAGTGAGGTTGATTGCAGTACCAAGATGAGCACAAGATTGATTCAAAACAGCAGATAGTTGTTGAACTTGTACTTTGTCTGCTAAGTGCTCGACTAAATGGCCGCATGAACTTAACTTTGGAAATTTTCCATGATTTTTGGTGGGTGATCTAGTCACATGCTTGGTAGTCTCTGATTGCTAGGGATGGTCAAGGGGTGGTGGTTTGAGTGGTTTTTGGAAAATGGTGATCTATGTACCTACACTTTAGTCAATTTTGAATTGCCTCTTAAATAGATTTGAAAATAGTTTCAATAAGTTTGTAAAGTTTGCTTGGGTTCATTTTTACTTAGCCTAGCAAGGGGTGAAAAGAACGAGAATTGTTTATGTTGGAAATCTTTTACTAGAGATACCCAAAGTAGGCTAGTGGTTAATTTTGGTCAAAATGACCATATGCTCATATGATTCATATTTGATTTTCTTTTTATTTGATTATGTTTGGAAATGATCTAGATGATGTCGTATTCATCTTTAAACCAACACTTATCATTTGTAGCAATCAAACATGGCAAAAGCAAGCATTCATGCTTTAGTAGAAATCACACATGCACAATATGGGTGATACATTGCAAATGTATCTATAATTTTTGATGTTCCATGCTTGGTTTTATCCACTTTCTTGTGTTTTGTTCCAACTTTGGAGTACTTTTATTATGCTTTCTTAGACTAACCTATTAACAAGAGCCACAGTGCCAGCTGCCTGTTTTCTGTTGTTTTTGGTTCTAGAAAAGTCAGAAAATGAATATTCTCGGAATTGGACGGGACAAAAGCCAAAGTGCCTATTATCTGGAAGGGATCAAGTGCCAGAATACGAGACGGAGAAGGGCTGGGGGCCGGCCACACCACCTGGCCAGGCGGCCAGGCCTGGCCCGTGCCAGGGGGTGGTCTGCCCGACCCCAGCACCCCCTCGGCCTCTCCTTCCGCCTATAAGTTGCCCTCGGGACAAAAACCCTAGGTACCTGATCAAAAATCCACGAAAGAGTTTGTAGCTGCCGTGGTCTCTGTCCCTAGATCGGGGGGATCTGAAGCTCTTCCCGGCACCCTGCCAGAGAGGGGAATTCACCCTGGAGGCCTTCTTCATCACCATGCAAGCCTCCGGTGTGATGCGTGAGTAGTTCATCCTTGGACTACGGATCCATGTAGTAGCTAGATGGCTGGTTTCTCCTCCTTTGTGCTTTCATGTTTAGATCTTGTGAGCTCCGTTCATGATCAAGATCATCTATTTGTAATTCATACATGTTGTGTTTGCGGGGATCTGATGGATATTGAGATGCTATTTTAGATTGATTATTGATTCTATCATGTCTTTGTTATTTGAGATCTTGCATGCTTTCCGTTGTTAGTAGCTATCTTGGCCAAGTAGATGCTAGCAACTCCAAGAGTTAGTATTTATGCTCGATAGTGGGTTCATGCCTCTGGTAATCTGGGGAAGTGACAGAAATCTCTAAGGTACTAGATGTGCTGTTGCTACTAGGGAGAAAACAACGATCCTTTGTTCATAGAACAATTGTATTGTTTACTTTACACGTAGTTCGTAAAGCAATAATCTATTGCTTGCAACTTAATACTGGAGGGGGTTCAGATGATAAACTGAAGGTGGATTATTAGTCATAGATACAGTTAGATGGCGGTCTATGTATTATGTTGTAATGCCCAATCAAGTCTCAAAGGAGTCAAGATGATTAGTATATGCATGTATTGCTTTCTCGGTGTTTGTCAATTTTCCCGCTGTAATTTGTTCACCCAGCATGTTATCTATGTAAGGAGAGCCACCTCTAGTGAACTATGGATCGCGGTCCTTTACTTTACATACAATCTATAAACTGTTTCTGCTTTGTGTTTTCTTTCTGCAAACGTTTACTTCTTTCCATTCGATACATTTAATCCTATGTTTTCCGCAAAACACGGTGAGATTGACAACCTCATCGCAAGTTGGGGACATAGTTCTGTGGTTGTGTTGTGCAGGTCTCCACGTTGCTACTAGCACCGGTAGTGCGCCCTGCCAAAGCTCAGCTAGTAACACCTTTGAGGTGTTTCCTTGCTCCTACTGGTTCGATTAAACCTTGGTTTCATAACTGAGGGAAACTTGCTGCTGTGCTCATCATACCTTCCTCTTGGGGTTCCCAACGAGCTCTACATCAACACCGCCATCAAGCATTTTTCTGGCGCCGTTGCCGGGGAGTCAAGGACATCTTCACAAGGGGAGTCCCTCATAACGAATCTCTTTACTTTGTTGTTTTTGTTTTGCTTAGTTTCTTTTTGCTTTGTTTGCTTGTTTTGTTCTTCAAAAAAACACAAAAAAAATTAGTTTTACTTGTTTGCTTTCTTATTTGAAAACACACAAAAAATTAGTTCCTATCTTGAGTGGCCACTATGTCTAGCCTTGCTCCAATCACTATGTCACCCGAGGAAATGATTCTCACTTTTAAAAAAGGAATTGAGGAAAGTTTTAAGGATGGTTGGTCTAGAATCTCTGATCTACATGAAAAGACTGAGCCTAAAATTATTCAAGGATTCTTCCTTAGCAGTTTTTACCTTGGGATTGCTCTTTGCTATAGATATGCATTAGATGCTATTGCGGGAGGAGATTTCCTCCAAAGTAATGAGGATGATGCCATTAATGCTATAAAGAAATTAATCCTCACTTACAACTTGCCTAGCCAAACTGATACTTCTTTCGCAAAAATATTTGCTAGGTTGGACACTCTTGAGGCTAGCACTACTAGATTAGAAGGGTGCTATAATACGCTTAGCGAGCAACATGATTATGTTCCAATAAACTCTGAACCATCAAAGTGGTTCCCTACAGTAAAGATTGAGATAAACACTAAAACTTTTCAAGCTCGCTGTGATATCATGTCTGAATTTTGTCTTATGCCCAAAGCTATTTATGAATCTCTGAATCTTTGGGGGCTCGTTGAAGGAGGAAAATAAATATCTCTCACCAATAATACTACCATTACCTCTTGGAATAGCTGAAGGAGTGTTTACAAAGATCTTTGGGAAAATGATTTCTATTGATTATCTTGTTATTGAATGTGCAGGAAAAGGACAAATTACACTTGGAAGGTCCCTATTAGGACTCCTTGGAGAAATAATAGATGTGGGAAAGGGGACCATGCATCTTTCTTCTCCACCAAACAATCATATTTTACCCAAGGTAAGAATAAAAATAAGAGAGGTAAGGGCAAGAAAGTTGTCCTTAATGCTTCTTCATTTGAGAACACTTGATTCTTTCTTTGGTTATTATGCCTAACTTAAAGGCGTTAAAGAAAAGTACTTGTTGGGATATAACCCAAGAGTTTTAGTTGAGTCTTGGAAGTTATTACCTCTGTAATAACCTCTCCTTATCCTTTTTATTTGCTTTTTGTGCCAAGAGTAACCTCTAATGAGAGTGAAGTAATGATTGGGAAAGTTGCTGTCTTGAAACAGATTTCTGTGCTTCACCGTAAAAATTCCTGAAAGATCTCTGTACGTCGGATTGAGATGTAATTGTTTGTGATTCTGCCCCAGGTTGTTCTCTAACTTTCGTTAGTTCAACACTTTTTGATTTGAGCAACAGAAGGTCTTCGAAAAAATTCGTCTTTACCTGCTGGTCTATTTTGACAGATTTCTGCCATTTTCTGCATTTGCTTCTTGTTAGTTCCTTCTTGAGTTCCTTTGGGGAATTGAGCTTTCTGAGGGAAGTGCTACAGTAGCTAGTGTTCTAATGGAAGTTTATTTGGTGTTAGAACTGAACCTTGAGACTTATTTATCTTAAGTGCACTAATGTTGCTAATGAGATTGTGTGAAGTTTTGTATGAAGGAAAAATTTCAGGTGTATGGAAGGAATGAGTAACGAGATGAAGGATGGACTAAAGCTCAAGCTTGGGGATGCCACGCGTGTCACCCCAAGAAATATCCAAGAAGTACAAGCGTCAAAGCTTGGGGATGCCCAAGGCATCCCCTTCTTCATCAATAAAAATTCTAGGTTTCTTCCAAACGCTTCATTTTTATTGTTTCGTGCACAGTTGTGTTTCTCGTGGAGCGTCTTATTTTTTGTTTTCGTTTTGGTTTTTAGTTTGCTTGGTTTGTTTAGTTTTCTGAATAAATTGGTTGGACCCCCTCTTTCACACTTTGGTTTACAAATAGTTTGGTTTGGTTTGGAAAAGAGTAGGAAAGTTTATGCTTATGTGGTAAAAAGAGCTCATTTTTGACTGTGGCCTATGCTTTGTCATGCCATGCTCGATATTGTTTTGGCTTTATGCTTAGTATTCTTTGTTGTAGCATGACTTGTTATAAACAATTAAGATTGCTTTATGTGCCTTGGATGAATCATGCGTTGTTTTAGCATATTAAAGCATAGTATGGTGGTATTCTCCTTTGATGCTTTATTTGGGTTGACTTGGCGCATGCTCACACCATGTTATGACTATCTCAAGTCACCATAGCCTTTATGATCCTTTAGTTTTCAACTTGTAGTATCACTTTATGCTTTGATCAATGATGTTTTGTCGCTCTGCATGATTATGGCCATTATTGCTCTCTTAGTTTGTCGCTCCCAGTCTTTTGCTAGCCTCCACAACCAAGTATGAGTTCCACTCATGCATCCAACTCCCTAAACCAAGTTTTTCCAAAGATTCCACCATACCTACCTACTAGCTTATGCTATTCCAAGTATATTCATGCTTTTGTTTACCTTTCACTTGTTATGAGAAAACTAGTGATTAAAGCTCTCACGAACTTGATGGCACACTTTACTTTTTGCCTTTAATAAACTTGAACCATTGGTTCCTTCTTTGTTGCGTATATGTTTGCGCTTTATAAGTTGAAATTAGCAAAACCATGTACCATGGGGAACGCTTTCAACATTGCACTTGTACTTTGTACCCCATTGATATTATGTTCTTTTGCTTACGGATCCCGGCGGTGTGAAATAAAAGTGGAACTTGTAAGATCATGGAGTTTGTATATGTGTTAGAGAAACGCCTGGGTCGCTAGCCTAAGCCATGCCTAATCATGGTGGAAACTTGCAGCATCACCATAGTGAGCACTCTATGAAGCATCCTCAATAAAAACCTATGCAAATAGCAAATAAAAAGATCGCTGAGATGCTCATTGTCTGCTTGCCTTGTCATTTTGATTATGGGAAAGCTCTCGTATCATGTGCAAGGGGTACCCCGTTGGCGGTTCTTAATGATACACATATACTTACAATGACAAGAGCTTACTCGTGACTGAAGTTGAGTAGCATGAGGATCGGTCTTCGTAAGTAAGGGGCATGAGATTTTAGTTTATAACTTGTTAAGCATATCCTCTTAGTTGTGTCACTTTAACCTTAATCACCTTCAAGATGCTTATGATAGGGGAAATGAGAGCTGAAAGCTATAAGTACCATAATTTTTGGAAGCTCTTTATGAGACTTGAATCCCTACTTCCTTTTACAAAGGCTTTTCTTCCACCATTATATTGAGTCTCCACCTTCTATATTTATGCACTACTTTGAGAGCATAGTGGCCATTCTTAGTTCTATGTGCATTGTCCCAAGACTAGTTGATTGATGCATAACTTGTTATTGCTTGTTTGAAACTATTGTATCTAGTCACTCTTATGAACTTTGAAGGTGTCCTATGCATTTATATTTGCTACTCTATTGAGGGACAAGCTGAATCCTATTATGCTATGTTTTCTTTATGTGAAACAAACAAACGTCTTGCAAAGCATGTTATTCATGAATCTTTTGTTTGTGCCTTTTCATGTTGTATCATAGTTTCTTTGCTTATTGCTAGAACTTTGTCTTTCATGTTATGATTGAAGTACTATGATCCCAGCTTTGAGTTTTGCAAATACTTTGATCAAGTTTTGATGGTGCATGTCACCTCAAAAATTATTTCTTTTTATCACTTACCTACTCGAGGACGAGCAGGAGTTAAGCTTGGGGATGTTGATACATTGCAAATGTATCTATAATTTTTGATGTTCCATGCTTGGTTTTATCCACTTTCTTGTGTTTTGTTCCAACTTTGGAGTACTTTTATTATGATTTCTTGGACTAACCAATTAACAAGAGCCTAAGTGCCAGCTGCCTTTTTTCTGTTATTTTTGGTTCTAGAAAAGTCAGAAAATGAATATTCTCGAAATTGGACGGGACAAAAGCCAAAGTGCCTATTTTTCCAGAAGGGATCAAGTGCCAGAATACGAGATGGAGCAGGGCTGGGGGCCGGCCACACCACCTGGCCGCGTGGCCAGGCCTGGCCCGCGCCAGGGGGTGGTCTGGCCGACCCCAGCACCCCCTCGGCCTCTCCTTCTGCCTATAAGTTGCCCTCGGGACAAAAACACTAGGTACCCGATCAAAAATCCACGAAAGAGTCTGTAGCCGCTGTCGTCTCTGTCCCTAGATCGGGGGAGATCTGCAGCTCTTCCCGGCACCCTGCCGGAGAGGGGAATTCACCCTGGAGGCCTTCTTCATCACCATGCAAGCCTCCGGTGTGATGCGTGAGTAGTTCATCCTTGGACTACGGATCCATGTAGTAGCTAGATGGCTGGTTTCTCCTCATTTGTGCTTTCATGTTTAGATCTTGTGAGCTCCGTTCATGATCAAGATCATCTATTTGTAATTCATACATGTTGTGTTTGCGGGGATCCGATGGATATTGAGATGCTATTTTAGATTGATTATTGATTCTATCATGTCTTTGTTATTTGAGATCTTGCATGCTTTCCGTTGTTAGTAGCTATCTTGGCCAAGTAGATGCTAGCAACTCCAAGAGTTAGTATTTATGCTCGATAGTGGGTTCATGCCTCTGGTAATCTGGGGAAGTGACAGAAATCTCTAAGGTACTAGATGTGATGTTGCTACTAGGGAGAAAACAACGATCCTTTGTTCATAGAACAATTGTATTGTTTACTTTACACGTAGTTCGTAAAGCAATAATCTATTGCTTGCAACTTAATACTGGAGGGGGTTCAGATGATAAACTGAAGGTGGATTATTAGTCATAGATACAGTTGGATGGCGGTCTATGTATTATGTTGTAATGCCCAATCAAGTCTCAAAGGAGTCAAGATGATTAGTATATGCATGTATTGCTTTCTCGGTGTTTGTCAATTTTCCCGCTGTAATTTGTTCACCCAGCATGTTATCTATGTAAGGAGAGCCACCTCTAGTGAACTATGGATCGCGGTCCTTTACTTTACATACAATCTATAAACTGTTTCTGCTTTGTGTTTTCTTTCTGCAAACTTTTACTTCTTTCCATTTGATACGTTTAATCCTTTGTTTTCCGCAAAACACGGTGAGATTGACAACCTCATCGCAAGTTGGGGACAAAGTTCTGTGGTTGTGTTGTGTAGGTCTCCACGTTGCTACTAGCACCGGTAGTGCGCCCTGCCAAAGCTCAGCTAGTAACACCTTTGAGGTGTTTCCTTGCTCCTACTGGTTCGATTAAACCTTGGTTTCATAATTGAGGGAAACTTGTTGCTGTGCTCATCATACCTTCCTCTTGGGGTCCTCAACGAGCTCTACATCAACACCGCCATCAAGCATTTTTCTGGGTGCCGTGCATTGAGCCATCAATGGGTTTAGGCATAAAAGTTTTTGTTAACCCTAATCTTGGGTGATTAGAACTTGATAAGCTTGTTTAATATTTTTGAGATGTTACATGTCCGAACTAGCACACATAATGTCCGCGCCAGCTTGCCTCTCGGCCAGGCCAGACACTCCGATCGTGGCAGATCTTTTTTCCTCCGTCTTGATGATCTTCTCTTGCGCCTTCCTCCTGCTCCTCCCTCGCGCATCCTTGGGCGATCATCATGATGGGCTCCTCTTGTAGCCCTTCTCCTCCCCACGCCATGCTTGTTTCTCCAACGAACCCAATCACACATAAATGCATAGACTTAGGAAGTATAAAGTTCTCATCAATTAAAGTACCAGATTCGTTTAGGAGCAAATTTCACCTGTTGTTCAAGTAGCTTAGCACGAGCTCTTGTAATGGGTCCAATTCTAATCTCATTGGACTGATCCTTCCTTGCAACAGTTGGAGCATCTTCAGTAGGTGTAATTGTAGGGATGTCCTCATCATCTCCCCCCCTTCAAAAGGCGTCGACCTCGATGCTCCAAGGTCTTCCATCATATGGTGATAAATCAGCAATGTTGAAGCTGTTGCTAACTCCACCAAACTCCTCAATAGGTATATCAATCGAGTAGGCATTATCATTAATATTGGCTAGTACCATGTAAGGACCAACACCACGTGGCTACAATTTTGACTTTCGAAGTTATGGGAACCTATCCTTGCGTAGATGCACCCATACCATGTCGCCAGGCTTGAACAAAACTTCATTCCTTGCTAGATTCCTTGCAGCAGCAATGTTCTTGCCTTTCTTCTCAATAGCCTCTCGAGTCTTCTCACGAAACTTCTTCACATTACGGTTAGAAACAATCGTCTTAGGTACTCTATGTAATCTCACAATGTCCCTGAAAAACAGGTTAGCAACATGCGATGCATCGTCGCTTTTGTGGTAGGCAATAAAAATAGCCATCTTAGAGAACCTATCCACTACCACAAATATAGAATCATGACCTCTCTGTGTTTTAGGTAGACCTAGCACAAAATCCATACTAATGTCTTCCCATGGTGTAGTAGGTGCAGAGAGAGGTGTATACAAACCATGAGGCTGCAACTTGGATTTCGACTTGTGGCATGTAATACAATGGCTTACAAATTTGTAGACATCACGCCTCATCTTGGGCCAATAAAAATGATCAGCGAGCATGAGCAATGTCTTCTCACGCCCAAAGTGACCCATCAAACCACTAGCATGTGATTCCTGCACTAAAAACAAACGCAACGACGATTCTGGAATGCATAGTTTGTTAGCTCTAAATAAATATCCATCATGTATATGATACTTATCCCATGCGTTTGTAAGAGAACACAAACAATATGGTTAAGAAAAATCATGGTCAGTTGCATAAAGTGCACAAATACTCTCTAATCCAGGAATTTTAACATCAAGATTGGTTAATAGCATGTTCTTCCTAGACAAAGCATCATCAACTACATTCTCTTTTTCCTTCTTATACTTAATGATGTACAGAAGAGATTCAATCAACTCAACCCATTTAGATAATCTTCTATGCAAGTTTGATTGAGCTTTCAAATACTTCAATGCTTCATGATCAGAATGTATGGTAAATTCTTTTGGCCACAAATAATGTTGCTAAACTTCAAGTACTCTAACAAGTGCATACAATTCTTTATCATAAATAGGATAGTTCAATCTAGCACTAGTAAGTTTCTCAGAAAAATATGCTATAGGCGACCCTCTTGCATCAAAACACCACCAATACCTATACCACTAGCATCAGATTCAACTTCAAATTGCTTCGAAAAATCAGGTAATGCAAGTGCGGTGACCCAGCATACCACTGCATGATGTAGTACACTATAGTCGTTGACATAACACCAATGAAACACCGTTCACTAGTATTACATCCCTCAGAGTGGTACAACAGAAACACACAGTGATACGTCCATTTTGCATCACTATTCTATATAATAATTCACTGTTATTCATTGATATATTTCATATTAAGAGATGATACTTATGTTATTTCACCTGTTTTTGCATGGTTGATGACTTTTGGAGCATGGACCGCTACAGTCAGGATTCTGATGGAAAAGGTGTTGTTTGGAGGCAAAATTCGTGAAGATCAGAAAATCCGGGAAAATATACGGAAATCCTATGTTTCCAGAAGACGAAGGAAGCCAGAAGGAGGAGTGGAGATGGGCCACAGGGGGCCCACACCACCCCCTGGCGCAGGCCACCCTAGGCCACGCCAACAGGTGGTGTGGCCGCCCTAGCCCACCTCTAACTCTCCCATCTGGCGTATATTATCCTCCCGAAACCCTAAGACTCGGGGGAGCAACCACAGAAAGATTGCGCTGCCTCTGCGGGGCGGAAAACACCAAGAGAGAAAGACCTCTCCGGCAGACAGAATTCTGCCGGGGGAATTCCTTCCCGGAGAGGGGAGATTGTTGCCATCAACACCACCATCAAGCTGGACTTCATCGGGATCATCATCATCATCACCATCATCATCACCACCAGCACCATCATCACCATCTCCATATTGCTGTAATAATTGGGTTGAATCTTGCATAGTTCTTAGGGGAAACTTTCCCGGTATTGATTACTCTTTGTAGTTGATGCTATTGAGTGGAACCATTGAATTATTGTTTATGTTCAGATTGTTATACATCATTATTCCATCTCTGATCATGATCCATATGATGTCTTGTGAGTAGTTCGTTTTGTTCCTGAGGACATGGGAGAAGTCATGTTGTTAGTAGTGGAGTTGTGTTGAGAGAGATTCAATAGTTTGTTAATTAAGTTGTGGTGTACTTCTTCTAGTGGTGTCATGTGAACATCGACAAAATGACACTTCACCTATATGGGCCTAGGGGAATGCATTGTGTATTTGGCTACTAATCGTAGGGGTTGCCGGAGTGACAGAAACCTGAACCCCCATTAGGAAACCATTGCACAAGGGACGTAAGGGTCTTAGAGTTTAAAGTTGTGGTTAGGTTTCTACCTTAATTACTTTCTTGTACTTACGGATGTTTGCAAGGGGTTTAATCACAAGTATGTATTAGTCCTAGGAAGGTTGGTACATTAGCACAGGTTCACCCACACAACACTTAGCAAGCTAAAGAAGATTAATCAACTATATGAAGCGAAAGCACTTGACAGTCTTCCCATGTGTCCTCGAGAACGTTTGGTCATCTTAAGTATTACAACCGGCTTGTCCTTTGCTGCATAAAGGATTGGGCCACTTGCTGCATTTATTCTTATTGTCTTTTATTTACTCGTACTTTATTTACTTGCTTTATCAAAAACCCCTAAAAATCCGTTTGCTAAATATTTGCAGAGAATTCCTACCACTAGCCAGCACCTTCTGCTCCTCCTTGGGTTCAACACTCTTACTTATCGAAAATACTGCGATACACCCCTTATACTTGTGGGTCATCACACAGCAGGTCCAAGACATGACTATAGATTACAATTCGACTCTTTACAAAAGATCCAGAGAATACTCTAGGTGAAAGAGAGAGAAATAAACTTCTTACAAAGAAGAACCAGAAATAATAACTCAGAACTATCTAGTAACTAAGACTAGTATCTAAACTATTTGGCTTGCCATTGCTGCTATTGCAACGCTTTAAAGAAGTAGGTTTTATGGCTAGAGAATCTACTCCTATCTACTTAAGAACTTTATCTTCACTTCGGTTGAGGTATATGTTGACTTCATTGACTCTATTGACAAACTTGAGCTGTTGATGATGGTTTCTTGAGCAGAAATTGATGTTGGTGTCGTCTTCAACGGCTTAGAACCTAGCAAGGGTTAAGAAGGTACGGTTGAGTACGAGCATACTCAGCAAGTTCACTAAAAAGGAGTGTATGATGCACTATCGCTACAACCACAAACCAAAGGTCATAGACAATGCAGGTTTTCATAAACATTTCTTCAAAGGTTGCTTTTATTTTGAAACTATGTCCGACAACCTTCACAGGTTGACCAAAACCTTCATGGGGTTCCTTTCCTGCCGCGTTCGTAGCTCCTTCCCGGAACAGGGAGTAACGTGTCACAATTCTTACACTCTACAGAGGTGTGTCACTTTTCCCATGAGAGACCTTAAGCTTTGTTGCACGGCCGGGAGCATGTCCCCATTCAAACTTCCATGGTTTGAGGCCCAACCTAAGATCCAAGCCAATCACTGCCCCCTTCGCAACCCCATATGTCTGCATGATCCTTCGGGGCTGACTACACCTCCGTTAAGCCCCCTTTCGGGCAAGTTACAACCCCAATAAGTTCCCGAAGACTCTATGAGCCGGCTATGCCCCTGGCAAGCTCTGTAAAGGTCTGACTATACCTCTGCCAGCCGCTCATAGATAATCTAGATACCAAAATCGTGGGGCCTAAGGGTGCCCACCTATATGCTAGATCCGCACAAGGAATCACAACATCACGTTAAGGTCTGATATGTTGCTAACGTATCTATAATTTTTGATGTTCCATGCTTGTTTTATATCTACTTTCTTATGTTTTGTCCACACTTTGGAGTATTTTTATACACTTTGTTGGACTAACCTATTAACGAGATGCCACAGTGCCAGCTGCCTGTTTTCTGTTGTTTTTGGTTCCAGGAAAGTTAGAAAATGAATATTCTCGGAATTGGACGGGACCAAAGCTAAAGTCAATATTTCACCGAGGGGGACACGGAGCCAAAAGACGAGACAGAGAGGGGCCAGAGGCCGGCCACACCACCTGGCCACACGGCAAGGCATGGCCCGCACCAGGGGTGGTGTGACCGCCTAGGGCACCCCCTCGGCCTCCCCTTTTGCCTATATATCGCCTTTGATACAAAACCCTAAGTACCCCGAGCAAAATTCCACGAAAGAGTCTGTAGCCGCCATCATCTCCATCCCTAGATCAGGAGGGATCATAAGCTCTTCCCAGCACAATGCAGGAGGTGAGAATTCACCCTAGAGGCCTTCTTCATCACCATGCCTGCCTCCGGTGTGATGCGTGAGTAGTTCATCCCTGGACTATGGGTCCATGTAGTAGCTAGATGGTTGGTTCTTCTCCTTTGTGCTACCATGTCTAGATCTTGTGAGCTCCGTTCATGATCAAGTTCATATATTTGTAATCCTACATGTTGTGTTTGCGGGGATCCGATGGATATTGAGATGCTATTTCAGATTGATTATTGATACTATCATGTCTTTGTTATTTGTGATCTTGCATGCTCTCTGTTGTTAGTAGCTATCATGGCCGAGTAGATGCTAGCAACTCCAAGAGGGAGTATTTATGCTCGATAGTGGGTTCATGCCTCTAGTAACCTGGGGAAGTGACAGAAATCTCTAAGGTACTAGATGTGCTGTTGCTACTAGGGAGAAAATAGCAATCCTTTGTTCATAGAACAATCGTATTGTTTACTTTACACACAATGCTTAATGCAATTATCTGTTGCTTGCAACTTAATACTGGAGGGGGTTCGGATGATAACCTGAATGTGGATTATTAGTCATAGATGCAATTGGATTACGGTCTATGTATAATGTTGTAATGCCCAATCAAATCTCATAGGAGTCAAGATGATTAGTATATGCATGTATGTTTTCTCAATGTTTGTCAATTGCCTCGCTGTAATTTGTTCACTCAACATGTCATCTATCTTAAGGAGAATCACCACTAGTGAACTATGGATCCCGGTCCTTTTTTTACCATCAATCTACAATCTACTATTTACTATTTTCTCTTTACTTTCTGCAAGCTATTACTATCTTCCACACAATATGTTTAATCCTTTGTTTGCAGCAAAACCGGTGAGATTGACAACCTCATTGAGTTGGAGGCAAAGTTCTGTGATTGTGTTGTGCAGGATTCCAAGTTGGAAACAACACCTTGGAGGTGTTTCCTTGCTCCTTCTGGTTCGATAACCTTGGTTTCATAACTGAGGGAAAACTTGTTGCTATACTCATCATACCTTCCTCTTGGGGTTCCCCAACAAGCTCATCATCTTGAGTATGCAAGACTTTTTCTGGCACTGTTGCCGGGGAGTCAAGGACATCTTCACAAGGGGAGTCCCTCATAACCAATATCTTTACTTTGTTATTTTTGTTTTGCTTAGTTTATTTCTGCTTTGTTTGCTTGTTTCTTTATCAAAAACACAAAAAAATAGTTGTACTAGTTTGCTTTCTTTATTAAAAACACAAAAAAGTGACTACTCTTGAAAACACTAAGTTGTGTGACTTCACTAGCACCAACAAAAATGATTTCATGTGCACACCTATTGCTCCACCTTTTCCTGAAGCTACTTTCTTTGAAATTAAACCTGCTTTACTCAATCTTATTAGGAGGGAACAATTTTCTGGTATTGGTACTGAAGATGTTGTTGCTCATCTTAATAACTTTGTTGAACTTTGTGAGATGAAAAAACATAGGGATATAGATGGGGATATTATTAAGCTTAAATTGTTTCCTTTCTCTTTGAGAGGAAAAGCTAAAGAATGGTTGCAATCCCTAACTAGAAATAGTATTGATTCTTGGACTAAATGCAAAGATGCTTTCATTGGAAAATACTATCCTCCTGCTAAAATTATATTTATCAGAAGTGAAATAATGAAATTTAAACAATCTGATAATGAACATGTTGCTCAAGCTTGGGAAAGAATGAAATCTTTGGTAAAGAATTCTCCCACTCATGGACTGACTGCTTGGATGATTATCCAAACCTTTTATGCATGACTGAATTATTCTTCAAGAAATCTACTGGATTCTCCTGCTGGAGGTTCCTTTATGACCATTACTTTGGGACGGCAACAAAGCTTCTGGACAATATGATGGTCAACTATTCTGAATGGCATACAGAGAGAGCTCCACAAGGTAAGAAGGTAAATTCTATTGAAGAAACCTCCTCCTTGAATGATTAAATTGGTGTTATTATATCTATGCTTGTTAATGGGAAAGGTCATATTGATGCAAATCATGTTCCCTTAGCCTCTTTGGTTTCTCAAGAAGAGAAAGTTGATGTGAACTTTATAAGAAATAATAATTTTAGCAACAATGCCTACATGAATAATTTTGGTAATAATAACTATATGCCATATCCTCCCAATAATGGTAATACTCATTGAAATTCCTACAACAATAATAGGAGTGCACCCTCTGAACTTGAAGTTATGCTTAAAGATTTTATTAGTAAACAAACTGCTTTCAATAAAACTATTGAGGAAAAACTCTCTAATGCTGAAAGAAACATAACATCATTGGCTGAAGCACAATTTTCTTTGAATAAAATGGCTGCTAAACCTGAAACTATTGAAAACCCCTTTGCTGCTACTAATGCCATACAAGTTAGAATTGATGAAAATGTTAGACTATTAGCTGAATTGCATGCTAAGTGGGAAAGAGAAGATGAAATTGCTAGAAATATTAGTTTCTACTATCACTACCACTAATGTTGAAGCTAGTAAACCCAATGGAACCTTTTCTAATAAAAATGCTGAAATTCTTCGAAACAAGGGAAACAATAGCTCTACTACTTTAGATGATAATTATGATTTTGATCTTGATGGTTGCAATATCTCTGAAGTTATTATGTTCCTACAAAAGCTTGCAAAAAGTCCTAATGCTAGTGCTATGAATTTGGCCTTTACAAAACACATTACTGATGCTCTCATAAAAATTAGAGAAGAAAAGATGAAACATAAAGCTTCTATTCCTATGAAATTAGAAGATGGTTGGGAACCCATCATTAATATGAAAGTAAATGATTTTGATTTCAAAGCTTTATGTGATCTTGATAGTAGTGTTTCTATTATGCATAGAAGGATTTATGATATGCTTGATTTGCCACCATTGGAATACTGTTATTTAAATGTCCCACTTGATGATAATGCTAAAAAGAAACTCATGGGGAGTATTAATGATGTTCTTATTATGGTTAACAATGCCAATGTCCCCGTTCATTTCTATGTTTTGGATGTTAAATGCAATGTTGTCCTATTACTTTGGGAAGACCTTTTCTTAGAACTGTTGGTGCCATTATTGATATGAAAGAAGGCACCATTAAATATCAAATCCCACTCAAGAAAGGTATAGAACACTTCCCTAAGAAGAGAGAGAAGATTCCTTTTGCCTCTCCTATTAAAACAAAATTTGCTCTTAATGCTTCTTCATTTGAAAATACTTGATTCCTTTCTTACTTCTTATGCCTAACTTAAAGGCGTTAAAGAAAAGTACTTATTGGGAGATAACCCAAAAGTTTTAGTTGAGTCTTGGAAGTTATTGCTTCAGTAATAACCTCTCCTTATCCTTGTTATTTGCTTTTTGTTCCAAGAGTAACCTCTAATGAGAGAGAATTAATGCTTGGAAAAGTTTCTGTCCCGAAACAGATTTTTGTGCTTCGCTATAAAAATTCGTGTAAAATCTCTATACGTTGCTTTGAGCTGTAATTGTTTGTGCTTCTGCCCTAGGTTGTTATACAACTTTTGTTAGTTCAACCCTTTTTGATTTGAGCAACAGAAGATCTTCGGCAAATTGGTTTTTACCTGCTAGTCTGGTTTGACAGATTTCTGCCATTATTTGCATTTGCTTCTTGTTGATTCCTTTTTGGGGAATTGAGCTTTTTGAGGGAAGTGCTACAGTAGCTTGTGTTTTAATGGAAGTTTTATTTGTGTTGGAATGGAACCCAAAGACTTGTTATATTGAGTACGCTAATGTTGCTAATAAAGATTGTGTGAAGTTTTGTATGAAGGAAAAAATTTCAGGTGTAAGGAAAGAATGATGAAATGAGATGAAGAATGGACTAAAGCTCAAGCTTGGGGATGCCACCCGTGTCACCCCAAGAAATATCCAAGAATTACAAGCGTCAAAGCTTGGGGATGCCCAAGGCATTCCCTTCTTCATCAATAAAAATCTCAGGTTTCTTCAAACACTACAAGAAAAGTTTTCTTAAGGTCATCGTAGAAGGCGCGTCTTCCACGACGAAATTCTCGGCTTGGCCGTGGCTGATGGAAAACTTTTTTATTACAGTTTCGCGGCCCTCTACTACGACGGATCTACTAAAAACATGGAGGAAGCTCGACCAGTGCGTGGCAGAAGCAAGATTTTCGTTTCCTCGCGCGATGTTGACTCGCCAAAATCTTTTGAGGTGTGTGGGTTCTGGACGTCAGTGTCTCTAGCAAACCATACTTTTCGGTCACGCCTCCCTGATTTGAACTCGATAACGTGGCTCGAGGCGTCTGCCGTTTAGTCAGGTTGTTTGGTCCCACATGTCAGCCTCTCATTAGAAGGATTGTGTGCATGATGGATTTTTTCCTTCGCTCACGCTACCCTGTTCCGAAGTTGATAGCGCTGCTCGATGCATCTACCGTCTAATCAACCTCCTGGGACCCACATGTCATCCTCTCATTAGAAGAAACGTGTGTATGATGGAATTTTTTCCTTCGCTGGCGCTACCCCGTTCCGAGTTGATAGCACTGCTCGACGCATCTACCATTTAACCAACCTCCTGAGCCCCACATGTCATCCTCTCATTAGAAGAAACATGTGTATGATGGATTTTTTCCTTGGATCGTGCTAACCCTGTTCCGAGTTGATAGCGCTGCTGGACGCATCTACCGTTTAACCAACCTCCTGAGCCCCACATGTCATCCTCTCATTAGAAGAAATGTGTGTATGATGGATTTTTTACCATCTGTCGCGCCTTCGTGTTCCGAACTTGATAGCTTTGCTCGCTGCATCAGCCGTTTAATCAAACTCCTGAACCCCACATATCATCCTCTCATTAGAAGAAACATGTGTATGATAGCATTTTTTCCCTCGGTCGCGCCTCTGAGTTCCGAACTTGATAGCGTTTCTCGCTGCATCTACCGTTTAATCATGATGAAGGGCCCCACATGTCATACACTCATAAGAAGAAACGTCTGTATGATGGAATTTTTGCTCTCGGTCACGACTCCGTGTATTGAACTTGATAGCGTTGCTCGATGCATCAGCCCTTTTTCCTGGCTGCTGAGTCCCCCATGTGAGCCTCTCATTAGAAGAAAGGTGTGCATGCTGAACTTTTTACTCGCTCGCGCCTCCCTGTTTTGAACTTGGCAACGTCGCTCGAGGCAGAACATGTATAAGACCGCGCTACTGGGTCCCACATGTCAGTCTCTATGTATATCAAACATGCATATGATGGACTTTTTTCTGCCCGCGTCCACTGTTTTGACCTTGGCATCGTTGCTCGATGTGGTAGCCGTGTATGGTCTTGCTGCTAAGGCCCCCATGTCACCCTCTCTGGTATGTTCTGGCTGGTGGGTCCCTGATGCAAGCCTCTCTGTACAAGTATTTAACTTTTTTTCAAACCTGACCATTAAACTCGAGGGATGCTGCAGGCTGGTGGGTCCGTGATGTCAGCCTCTCCGTAATGCGATATTAAAAAGTAAACCCTTTCTAAAAAAGTAAACCCAAGATATATATAAATATGTACACACAGTGGATTCGAACTAAAGACCTTCAAATCAAATCAAATAGACATAAATTGAGTGTTTTGCCACAATACCAAAGATACTAATAGAAATTGAATCATTAAACATGTATTAGTACTACAACTTATGTATCAGTCTTCTAAAAAAATTGTTGTGTTTCCATGTTATCTCTCTTAAAATAAAAGAGCAGTGCTACTAGAACCTCGATTTATAAAAATCCACATAATGGATTAGTTTCTTAAAAACACGGGTAGGCAGATTTTTTTAGAGGTGGGGGGCACTGCCAAAAAGGCCAAATTAAAAAGGTTTTGGGATATGGTCAATGGGCTCCTATCTCAAATTTTACTGGGTTTTGTCTCGCTAGATTCAAACACAGACCTCTTCGAGAGAGGAAAAAAAGCGACAATTCCTTTGACATATATTCATATAAAAATATCTAATGAACACACAACACATGCACCAAAACAGGATTGGTATCCAATGACTTCACTTGGTGAAATCACGCTGTATATATTTACCCTCTCATCTCTGTCCAAAATGCATCCAACGGTTCCGATGACACAAAGGCAAAAGCTCTAGAGTAAGCAGCCAGCATCAACGACCGAACTTTTGACAAATTCAATACCATTTGAAAGATTAAGGAGTACAAAATAATAATACATAAAAAACTAACAGATTCCTAGTTCATATTAAGCAGCACTTGACCAATTCAGAAGCATTTCAAAGTGACTGATTCAGCAATACAAACACTAAAATTCAATATCACTACATACAGAGATAGTTCTTGTTTCAGCTCTAAAAACCATGCCACGTGATCAATTTTCCCTTTTCTCCAAACACACTCGATCACAACACAATCATTTTCATAATATTTGCTCATATAGGGAACCGTCATATCGATACAGATATACCATACCAGTACATACTAGTCATAGCTCCAATCCAGCAAAAGGTTATCACAGTTTTACCACCCATATATGATTAGTGGAGATAAGACAACCACATAATTAATTACAATAGCATGCGGCCAAAGAGCTAGATAGCTAGGAAGTTCATGAACAACATGCCCCATTCAAAGCAGCGAGATACATCGACCTTGACCGTTCTTCCAATAGTAAGTTTGGCTGCTTTCCGGAACTTGATCCACCTAGAAGTAGCTGCCAAGCGCCCATCAGTCGAGTTAATGGCATAGCGTCCCTCGATAAGCAATCGTTCGCTCTACATCGTGAAGATTATTGTGCCCTTTCGTCTAGCCTAGAGTTGCTTTGTGGCACTCTTAGGCAATTTCTGAGTCAAAGCAAGAGATAGACGCATAATTACTAAGAGCGATGCACTGAATCATGTGAAACTTGAGAAGACATCCACAACAGTTTATCTGCCGCCATATACTCATAAACATAATCCGGTGTGACCTTGTGATGACACATGTGTAGGATATGGTCTGACAAGGTGATGCCCGGGGTGATGATGGAGCTTGTGCCGGTGCCTGTGCTAGGGTGGGTGCTGGTGCAGGAGATGGTGCCACTAATTGTAGAGGGGCTGGTACAGGAGCCAGAAGGCCCAGAAGCAGTGCTGACACCAGCAGCTTGATGCTAGATTCCTTCTGAGGGGTAGCTAAGCTGACTGAAGGGATGGTAGAGGCAGATGAGAAGTGTAGAAGCAAAATGGTATCTTATACAACAGTTACTCACAAGATAGAGATCAGAGGATATGATGAGTATACAAGAAAATTAAGTTACTACCTCCATTCTTTCTACTTAGGTCAATAGGTGGAAGCAGGAACTAGGGCCAGTCACGTTGGGGGTGACAGCTGCTTGGTGCTGGTTACCTTCTGATGGGTAGGTAAGGGGACTTCAGGAGTGGTCAGAGAGGCATATGAGATGTGGACAAGTAAAATGGTTTCTTATACAACAGTAACTCCTAGACAGAGACTAGAGTATACAAGTGAATTAAGTTACTACCTCTATTCTTTCTCCTACTCAGGTCAATAGGTGTTCTTTCAGGAACTGGGGCCAGTGATGGTGTCGGTGCCAGCAGCTTGATGCTGGCACCCTTCTGGGTGGTACATAAGGGGAAGCAGACTGCAGAAATGGTCAGGGTCATATGATGAGTAAAGACAATGATGCAAAACAGTTAGTCGCAAGAAAATCATTAGAGGTTGTGATGAGTACAGAATCAAATTAATTAGTACTACCTCTATTCTTGGTCCTTCGGTCAATAGGTGTACGATGGTGTGCAAGTATCTGCCCAGGCTTGCTAAAATCGAATGTTACCTTGTCCCCCTACTTCAGACCATTCTCACGGACATACTTGGACCAACCTCGGCCACCCAAATAGGTGGTGGCCATCATCTGAGAGACGTCCACATCATATAGTTGTCGCATGCCTTTAGGGCACGCGCTATATAGAGTTAGAAACTTATCGTTTCCAAACATCTTGTTTATAATGGGGCGAACGACACAAGGGATAACCTTCATGAGAAAATTGATAGAGAAGTAAGGCGACAAAAAAGTGAGATACAAGATCTTACATCAAGTCAGTCTAGACCACTTGGAATCCATACCTGATACCATGGGTACCCTTTGCGAAGGGTGGCCATGCACCGTTTTTCATCCATCTGCCTTTGGAATGGCATACAGGGGGCCCCTTTTAATCCACAAGCTTGACAAGAGGAGGGTAGCAGAAAGGGCTGAGCAGCTGGTGCATTGAAATTAAGTGGAAAGGTTAAATTATGTAAAGAGCAAGTAAATCTAATAATATAATAAAAACCATTGCCTGTAAAGCAAACAAATTTTATTTTTGTGAACTTGTAATGAGCGTAAACATATAGTACTAGCTGATAAAATTAACATGGAAAATCATAACATGTGAAATTGTGGATTTCCAAATTATACCCACTTCTTAGATAGGTCACTTCACACCTGGGTACTGTGTTGGCGCTTCCTCGTTGTCTAGAGCATGTCCTCTTTTGGTGCGGGCATCAGAAATCTACTAGCCTCTACAGCAGCCTCAGCCTCCGCAACAGCACCTTCAATCTGCATAAATAGCAACACAGCTCAACAGTTCAATACTACTATGTAAAGTTTGGTCAAACTTTCCGTCGCTTGACTTTTCAAAAAATACAGTATATGCATAAGCCTTGGGACGAGGGAGTACAGTACATAGTAGTCATATACTAACTATACGAGACAGTCTGACAGATCCAGATCTAGATTCACATAAACATAGTGCCAGAATTAATAAAATCACACATATGTTTCTAAACATCTGATAAGCATGTATCACACCAAGCGGGTAATACTTAAATCTATCTGCACCATGGTAATAAGGGTATTAAGAACAAATACCTTTCTCTTTAAGTTGGGCCCTCCCAGCTGGTCGGTGGCCTTGCACTTGTTTTTTGGTGAGTAGTGGTACTCGCCGAATCCTGCGGCATGTGGGGGTACCATCCTGTTTGCCGCACTTGGAGCACTGCACGTTCGCAGGTATGTACCATCGTGCTACAGTAAATGAAGAAGAGATGGTGCCATAGAGGCTTCCACAAAAACAGGATGCAGACAGAGACAACTTTTAGCACAGGGATACATCTAGGTTGTAGCCAACCACTTTCAGCATTGGAAAGAATGGAAGAATGCAATGAATATACTACTACATTACTTTTTTAGGCAACTTTTAAGGGAACTGACGGGACCATCCCTGTCCATAGTGGCCGTGTGCGCCACTGATCCATAGTTCTCTATACAGAATCTGACGTAAAATCCATTGCACATTACGGGTAGCAACTAAATGTTATAGAAGTGAACACCGAAATCAAACCCGACCAAATGCCCCAATCAGAACAGTGGTGACCATGCCCTGATCCATAATCCATACGAAATCAGTACCACCTCCCCCCACCCCCACCCCCCATCCCCACCACCACCCCACCCCACCCCACCCAAATGACCCAATCGATTAGAGAAGAGGAAAAATATCATGATTAGGTGATTCACGGGTGAGCAATAAGCAAGGACTCCACAATCAAAGCATAACGAATACTACTACTAGTACTAATAGTACCCCCAATGGCCCAATCGGAAGCA
This sequence comes from Avena eriantha, assembly GCA_910589775.1. Lineage (NCBI taxonomy): Eukaryota > Viridiplantae > Streptophyta > Magnoliopsida > Poales > Poaceae > Avena > Avena eriantha. The sequence continues at coordinate 20,180,350 of OU342740.1, forward strand.
AATTAAGAAAAGCCAGATTTCGAGGTGAGCAAATACACCCACCTATTTCAACAAGAACTCCTCAATCGGAGGTTACACCGGTTCCAATAGTTGCTTGCTAGATGTGAGCTAGCTAGTGATGGTTTCTTGTCTTGTCGTTGGTAGAAAGGCATGGGTAGGGGAGTAGTAGTACTAGCGGTATTAGGCTGGGCATTACACTTTTTTCTATAGTATTTTTAAGTGGCAGTGGCGGGAACATTTTGCCGGGAGAGAATCCTGAATTTTTGATCCTAGCTATCATGTGGTGGCCTACAACTGTTTCAAGCGGGACCCATGTCAGGGGTGAGTTAAAGCAGGTCCCACATCAAGTGGGTGAGATAATTGACCGAGCCAACCTCCTCCTTCCCTTGGTACCAGTACTAGTTCTCCCGGGTTCCTCTCCAAGGACAGAGAAAATCGCCCCACTTTGAATCAAATTGGTCCCAGCTTATTATCCTTCTGCTGATTTGTCTCACAGAGCAGTGGACAAGACGGCGGTAATTGCAGCATAGGGCACCAGCGCTGGGGCCTCAAAAACAGTTTAGGAAGAAATCATAATAAGGTAGCTCCATATTACAGAACTATGACAGTAGCGAACCAATCATGGGATAGCTCTACACCCCAAGAGTTTTGCAGCTGGGCTAGTGGTCATGAACAGCACCAAAAGTACACCCCTGATGATCAGCATCCCTGCATCAAATCCATCCAGACGTAGTGTACCCGATCCACAGCCTCAGGTACAGGCTCATCAATGAATAGGTCATCGTCATTACCATCAAAGTCCTCTTTGGTCATCTACTTCTGCGATTAGTAGATTAACATATACGTTTATAGACAAACACACAACCTGAACATTTGTCGGTCTACAGATATACCTTGTCATCTGGCATAGTGGTAGTACCAGAAATGAATCCTGTTTCATGCAGCTTGCGCTTTTTCTCTCCTCCCCCTTCTCCAAGTTGATCTAGATGCTTAGGAGCTACCTCTGTCAGTTGATCTAGTTGATCAACATCTGCTTCCCCTACTTGATCTTGATGATAAAGATGTGCACCCTACAATTCAACACACAACCGGCAGGGGCAATGTACTTTGAGTTGTCACAATGAGCTCTAACAAATCCCATAAATCGTAGAACATCAAGGATCCGTTTAGTGCTTCCTAATGGAGCAATCTCTATCCAAAATCTACCCATCTGTTTAATTATGACATACAAGGTTTGTTATTATTAAAATAAAAGTATGAAACATATAGATGAAGTACAAAAACTATATATGCCTATGCGTTTCAGCAAACATATTGACAGCGAAAATCGCCGAAGGTATTTAGGAACAAAGATCTAACGCAGAATAAACTATGACCATGTGATGACCCACAAGTATAGGGGGTGTATCACAGTATTTTTGATAAGTAAGAGTGTCGAACCCAACGAGGAGCAGAAGGTGCTGACTAGTTGTATGGATCAGGAATTCTCTGCAAATACTTAGCAAACGGATTTTTAGGGTTTTTTGATAAAGCAAGTAAACGAAGTACGAGTAAATAAAAGACGGTAGGAATAAATGTAGCAAGTGGCCCAATCCTTTATGCAGCAAAGGACAAGCCAGTTGTATTACTTAATATGACCAAACGTTCTCGAGGTCACATGGGAATATTGTCAAGTGCTTTCGCTTCATATAGTTGACAAATCTTCTTTAGCTTGCTAAGTGTTGTGTGGGTGAACCTGTGCTAATGTACCGACCTTCCTAGGACTAATACATACTTGTGATTATACCCCTTGCAAACATTCGTAAGTACAAGAAAGTAATTAAGGTAGAAACCTAACCACAGCTTTAAACTCTAAGACCCTTACGTCCCTTGTATAATGGTTTCCTAACGGGGGTTCAGGTTTCTGTCACTCCGGCAACCCCTACGATTAGTAGCCAAATACACAATGCATTCCCCTAGGCCCATATAGGTGAAGTTTCATGTAGTCGACGTTCACATGACACCACTAGACGAAGTACACCACAACTTAAATATCAAACTATTGAATCTTTCTCAACACAACTCCACTACTAACAACATGACTTCTCCCATGTCCTCAAGAACAAAGCGAACTACTCACAAGACATCATATGGATCATGATCAGAGATGGAATAATGATGTATAACAATCTGAACATAAACAATAATTCAATGGTTCACTCAATAGCATCAACTACAAAGAGTAATCAACACTGGGAAAGTTTCCCCTAAGAACTAATGCAAGATTCAACTCCATTGTTACAACAATATGGAGATGGTGATGATGGTGCTGATGGTGATGATGGTGGTGATGATGATGATCCCGATGAAGTCCAGCTTGATGATGGTGTTGATGGCGACGATCTCACCTCTCCGGGAAGGAATTCCCCCGATACAAATCTGTGTACCGGAGAGATCTTTCTCCCTCGGTGTTTTCCGCCCCGCAGGGGCGGCGAAATCTTTCTGTGGTCGCTCTGTGAGTCTTAGGGTTTCGGGAGGAATATATACGCCAGAGGGGAGAGCAAGAGGTGGGCTAGGGTGGCCACACCACCTAGTGGCGCGGCCTTGGGTGGCCCGCGCTAGGGGGTGGTGTGGCCCCCCTGTGGCCTATCTCCACTCCTCCTTCTGGCATCCTTCGTCTTCTGAAAAAATAGGATTTTCCGTATATTTTCCCGGATTTTCTGATCTTCGCGATTTTGCCTCCAAACAGCACATTTTCCATCAGAATCCTGACTGCAGTGGTCCATGCTCCAAAAGTCATCAACCATGCAAAAACAGATGAAAGAACATAAGTATCACCTCTAAATATGAAATATATCAATGAATAACAGTGAATTATGACATAGAATAGTGATGCAAAATGGACGTATCACCATGCAGATTGAGGACATATTAAACTACATAGGAGTATTTGAAAGGGCAGTAAAAATACCAACCAGATCGAGCTAGAGATAGAATGACTACCGTTGGATCGACGTGCCCACCGGTGTGTCTCAAAAAGACCAATGGGTAGGGAAAGCTTCTTCGTGTATGTTGGTGATGAGGAGCGGCCGTAAGCGCGTCTGTTTTGTGGGGAAGGGAGTGAGGCCTAGGCGGCGGAGGGTGGATGTTAATACACAACACAAAGGGGTGCAGAAAGCGGAGGGATAACTTTGGAAATTCTGACCTACCCTGCTTTGGGCACCACCATATACGTGGCCCACTTGTCAGTCAGCATAGATCAAAATTGATCCAAAACTTGTCAATATACAAGTTTATATTTTACCATGGAAACTAATGCACATAGCATTGCACTTTGTGAACAAATGGCTTTATGTCAAAAAGTTATTTAATTTCAGCATCTTCAGCTAGGAAGCTTGGAAACTCATGAAAGTAGGGCATTATCCATCAAATCTGGAATCTCCTTTGTAAACAATTGGTTGAAATGCCAAGATGCACCGATCTACCAAATATGGCAAGGTTTGTAATCTTGGTTGATGAAGATGCTTCAATGTACGGAGTAGTACAAAAGATGAAAAAGGTACAGAACCTATGGCTGTGACCTTGATCCTCTTGTTTGAAAGCCTGGAATTAATGTTCATTAATTTCGGCAGATGTCTATAAACCCATTAAATGCTGGAAAGCATACAGGCATGTGGGTCTATCTGACGTGGACAGCACCCCAAGTGGGAGTAGCATACCTTAGAAGCTTCAACTTCAAAATTTCGGTAGAGTGCCGAAATATCCTGCCCACCCATTCAAACATCTAGCCTGCCAAAAAAAACATCTAGCCTCAAAAATTATTTATTGCACAAATTTAGCCTGGAAGCTTGAAAGGGCGTTATACATTGTGTGAAAAAAGGGGCGGTGGCATTTTGAGCCATCATCTTTGTAGTTGCTTCACAACAAAACACATTGTTGTTACTTGGAAATTCGAAAACAAACTTCAAATTTGGAAGCAGACATATTGGTTGATTTGCAAAGATGCATCGATCTACCAAATACGGACACGTCATCATAAACTATTTTCGTGACCTTGGTCACCTTTTTTTTTACGATGGTCATCTTCTTGAAAGCCTTAAATTGTTCGAAAATTTCAGCAAATGCCTAGAAACTCGTTTAAATGCTGGGAAGCATCTCTTGCTGGCGTGTGGGCCTAGACGGTGACAGCGCGTCTTAGAGGCCCCACGCCAGAGTAGCATATGCTAGAAGCTTCGACCTTAAAATTTGGTACGGCGCCCAAACATCGCACCCATCCATTAAAATATCCCGCGCATCCATTCAAACATGCTTCACCTCTTTCTAGAATGCAAATTCCTCTTCTATCCCTGCTCCGGAAACAAGAATCCGAGGGAGCACTGCAATAACAGAGGGATATAGGTGGTAAATTTGCGTTCTCCCAAGTGCATCACCCCATCCACGTTTCCCAGCCCTTCTTCAATATTTACCTACCCGCCCACTCTGACCTACACCGACTTTTTGGACCCACTATGCAAGTGACCCACATGTCAGTGAGCCAGAATTACGGGAAGTAGAGATTCCCATCGCTTGTTGTTCAAAATTCCAACATTTTTCGCTAAACCGAGATAAAATCGTTAAAATCATCCAACCTGGCTTATACTATCATTCCACTATGTCAGAGTAAAATCTAAAAAACAAAGCCAAAAACACATCCGTAGCTTTATAAGCTAAAAATCGAAAGCGAGAATTCGAGCCCAACCAAACAACGCCTAAATCTCAAGGAACTCTTCCTGTTTCTCCCTTGTTTTCGTACCCGGGTACATTCAATTTTATATAACAAGAAATATGGCCAAGCAAGATATCATCGACTTGTAGATCAATTTTTGAGATACTTTCATTAAATTGCGGTAACACCATTCTGTTCCATGAATATATATAAGCATAAAGTTTGAAAATATTATTGAGAACTAAACCATAAAATCTAAACCCCTAAACCTTGACCAAGCAGGTATCGCGCAACTATAGATCAAAAATTGAGATATTTGAGTTAAATTAGGTAACACCATTCTATTATACGAATATAAGCATAAATCATGAGCATTACCAAAAATTCTCTGAACCCAAAACCGGAAACAACCCATAAAACTAAAATGTAAAACCCTAAACCCTCGTCCCATAAACCCTAATCAAGCATGTATCGTGCACTTATATATCAAAATTTTAGATACTTTTATTAAATTGCGGTAAATCCATTCTATTCCACGAATATAAGCATAAAGCTTGAACATTATTTAAAATTCCCGAAACCCTAAAATTTAAACACTAATTAAACCCAAAATCCTTACCAAACACGTAGCATGCACTTATCGATCAAAATTTGATATATTTTCATTAAACTGGTAACTCCATTCTATTCGATGAATATAAGCATAAATCTTGAGCATTATCGAAAATACCCTAAACCCTAAAGAGCCCCTAATAAAACCTAAACCTAAAACCCCAAACCCTCAACCCATAAACCATATCGAAACAAGTATCATGCACTTATAAATCAAATTTGGAGATACTTTCAATGAGTTAGGTAACGCCATATATATTCTATTCGACGAATATAAGCATAAAGCTTGAGTATCATTGAAACTTCGATAAACCCCCTAAACTCTATTTAGTCCATAAAACCTAAACCGTAAAACCGTAAAACCCTAAACCCTCGACCCATATAAACCCTAACCAAGCAGGTATCGTGGACTTATAGATCAAAATCCGATATTTTATCTTTCATTAAATTGCGGTAACGCCATTCTATTCCACGAATATAATAATAAAGTTTGAACATTACTGGAAATGCCCTAAACCCTAAAACCCTAAACCCTCAACACCGCACGTAGCATGCACTTATCGATAAAAAATTGATATATATTCATTAAACTGGTAACTCCATTCTATTCGATGAATATAAGCATAAATCTTGAGCATTATCGAAAATACCCTAAATAACCCCTAATAAAAGCTAAACCTAAAACCCCAAACTCTCAACCCATAAATCCTAACCAATCAGGTATCATGCACTTATAGAACAAATTTTGAGATACTTTCATTGAGTTAGGTAACGCCATATTATATTCAAGAATATAAGCATAAAGCTTGAGTATTATTGAAAATTCGATAGACCCCCTAAACCCTATTCAGTCCATAAAACCTAACCATAAAACCATAAAACCCTAAACCCTCGACCCATATAAACCCTAACCAAGCACGTATCGTGGACTTATAGATCAAAATTTGATATTCGATCTTTCATTAAATTGCGGTAACGCCACTCTATTACACGAATATAACAATAAAGTTTGAACATTATTGAAAATTCCCAAAAACTGAAACCTATAAAACCCAAATCCTAAATCCCTAAACCCTATAACCCTAAACCTTAAACCCTCACCAAGCATGTAGCATGCACTTATAGATCGGAATTTTAGATAATTTTATTAAATTGGGTAACGCCATTCTATTTGATGAATATAAGCATAAATCCTGAGTAATATAAAAATTTCCCTAAACCCTAAACAACCCCTAAAACTTAAACCCTAAAGCCCTAAACCCTCAGCCATAAACCCTAACCAAGCATGTGTCATGCACACATTGATCAAAATTTGAGATACTTTCATTAAATCAGCTAACACTCATTCTGTTCTATGAGTATAAGCACAAATCTTGAGCATTATTGAAAAACGCTAAACCATAAAAAACCCATAAACTAAACCATAAAAACCTATAACCCTAAACCCTGGACCCATAAACCCTAACCAAAGCAGGTATTATGCACTTATACATCAAAATTTGAGATACTTTCAATAAATTGATGTAATGCCATTCTATTCAATGAATATAAGCATAAAGCAACTTGAACATTATCGAAAATTCCTAAAACCCTTACCAAGGACGTAACATGCACTTATAGATCAAAATTTGATATACTTTCGTTTAATTTGCTAACGCCATTTTATTCGATGAATATAAGCACAAATCTTGAGCAGTATCAAAAATTCCCTTAACCCTAAACCCTAAACAACCCCTAAAACCTAAACCTTAAAACCCCAAACCCTCAACCCATAAACACTAACTTAGCAGGTATCATGCACTTTATAGATCAAAATTTGAGATACTTTCATTAAATTAGGTAATGTCATTCTATTCGACAAATATAACAATAAAGCTTGAGCATTATTATAAATTCGCTAAACTCTAAACCCTATACAATGATAAAACCTAAACTGTAAACCCTATACAATGATAAAACCTAAACTGTAAAACCCTAACCAAGAAGGTATCATGCACTTTTAGATCAACATTTTTGATACTTTCATTAAAGTAGGTAACACCATTCTATTCGACGAATATAAGTATAAACCTTTGAGCATTATTGAAACATCGCTAATCCCTAAACCCTAAACAACCCATAAAACCTAATCCGTGAAACCCTAAATCATCGACCCATAAACCCTAAACCAGCAGGTATCGTGCACTTATAGATCAAAATTTGAGATATTTTTGTTAAATTGTGGGAACGCTATTCTATTACATGAATATAAGCATAAAGCTTGAACATTATTGAAAACCATAAACCCTTAACTGTAAACCCTAATAACCTCCTAACCCTAGAACTCTAACTTCCTAACCCTAGAACCCTAAACCCTTACCAAGGAGGTATAATGCACTTATAGATCAAATTTTGAAATACTTTTATTAAATTGCGATAACGCCATTCTATTCCATGAATATAACCATATATATAAAGCTTGAACATTATTATTGAGAATTCCCTAAACCTCAAAACCTAAACTATCATAAACCCTAAAACCTTGAACAACCCTAAACCCTAAACCACTAAATCCTAAAAGCCTAAACCCTAAAATCCTAAACCATAAACCATGAACCCTTAAACCCTCAACCCAAAATAAAACCCCGAACTCTAAACTTAATTAACCTTAGGCTATATATACTTTGAGTGAAACCGGGGCAGTGGGATATAAAGCCATGTTTTGTAGTAGCTTCATTACTAAAGCCATTGTTGTGCATTAGAGAATTGAAATAACTTCCAATTCGGAAGCTTCCTTTGTAAATAATATTTTAAATGCCAATACACACCATAACAAATATGGATAGGTTATTGTAAACTATAGAAAAGATATGGCCATGACCTTGGTCATCTGGTTTGAAATCCATGCATATTCTTACATGGTACTCCATATATATTGTGATACAATTTTTTCTCAGAAATTATCAAATTTCAAGATTATATTTTTCCATGGAAACTAGCTAGTGCACATAGTGAGACATGAATAGAGAAAATAATGGATGCATTTCTTTTTATATTTTGTTTCTTTGTATATTTTTTAAAATGGCTGAAATTAGGTGGCATTACCATTCATATCAAAAAGTTGAATTTTCCAAAACTCTCGGTGGTTCTCCAATATTTGATTAGTTGATATCTTTGAATTATTTTAAAAAGTCAAGAGCAAGGTATATTACACACGTTCTATTTCGAAATTAGACATATTTACTTCAGATTGTTAAAAAGTCATTTTATTGCATAGATTTAGCTAGAAAGTTTGGAAATTCATGAAAGTTGGGCATTGTCCATCAAATCCAGAATCTTCTTTTGAAATGCCAAGATGCTACTATCTACCAGATATGGACACGCTATTATAAACTATAACAGAGATATGGTCGTGACCTTAGTCATCTTGTATGAAAGCCTTCAAAATATATTGTTTATCAATTTCGGCAAATGTGTGGAAACTCATTTATATGTTGGTAAGCATACCGTCACTGGCGTGTGGGTCTAGACGGGGCCAACACGTGAGAGCGGCCGCGTCAGAGTAGCGTACGTCGGAAGCTTCAACCTCAAAATTTCTGCATGGCGCTGAAGCATCCCGCGCACATCTATTCAAATATACCATGCATCTATTCAAATATCCCATCCCGCTTTTTGCAAATGCAAAATTCCTCTTCTATCCCTGCTCCGGAAACAAGGACAGTGGCAGTACTGCAATAATAGAGGGGTATAGGTTGTAAATTTGTGTCATCCCACCTATATCCCCCCATCGTCTCTTCCCCGCCCACACCCCTCCAACCTCGACCTTCCTCTAGTTGCTTCACCATCGGCCCTCTCTTCCACACCAGAGTTCCACTATAGGCACTCTTTACCGGAACTTTTTCAACGACTCCCTCGCGGCACCAGATCTGCTTCGCCAACGCCGTCGTCTACCCTACTGGGGCCGGTTCACTGAATTATTCGTTGCTGACCCCAAAATGCTGAGCCACCGTCCACTTGCCCGTCCCACCCGTCCTCGCCACGCAGCGGTAATTTCTCTTGACCATTTACTATATTTTTGTTACTCGTAAGCTACGAAATTTTCAGGATGTTGCTCAATGTCCTGGATTCTATTGCCATTTCGTTTGCAGCCTTCATCTTGTAGGTCCTATCCACCTCATTAGCTTCTTTCTTTTATTCCCTTTCTTTATTCTCACGCTATCGATTTAATCCTCCAACACGAACTCATAGATTCTATTCTTTCTGAGCGCTCACATGGGTCATGCAAACAGCTCATAGAGGATCCACCACTGACAATTTGACGCCCAGTAAGGCTGAATTTTGCCCCTAATAAACTTGAACCATTGTGTCATCTATGTTGTATATGCTTGCACTTATGCGTTGGGGATTAGCAAAACCATGTTGTCATGGGGAACACTTTCAACATTGCACTTGTACATTGTACCCGGTTGATATAATGCTCTTTTGTCTATGGATGTCATCGGTGTGAAATGAAAGGGGAGCTTGTAAGTCCATGGAGTTATGTATGTGTGTTAGATAAATGCCTGGGCCGCTGGTATAATCCATGCCTAATCATGGTAGAAACCTGCAGCGTAACCATAATGAGCAATCTATGAAACATTCTTCTTATAAAAAAAGAGATAGAGATTAAGAAAAAAGAAAAAAAAGAGATGAGAAAAGAGGAAAGAGAGAAAAAAGCACCATTTTCCCGTGGTAAATAAGAAGATTGTTGAGATGCTTGTTGTCTGCTTGCCTTGTCATTTTGATATGCGAATTCTTCCATATCATCGGGCAAGGGGTACCCCGTTGGCGGTTCTCTATGATACACATATACTTACTATGAAAAGAACTTACTGGTAACTAAACTTGAGTAGCATGAGGAGCGACCCTCGTATTCAAGGGACATGAGATTGTCAACTTATACTTTGTCAAGCATATACTCCATAGTTTGTTCACTTTAACCTTAATCACTTCAAGATGCTTATGATAGGGGCAATGAGAGCTGAAAGCTAATAAGTACCATAATTTTTGGAAGCTCTTGATGAGACTTGAATCTTTGCTTCCTTCTATGAAGGCCTTTCTTTTACTTTTATGTTGAGTCTCCATCTTCTATCTTTATGGACCTATTGAGAGAGCATAGTGGCCATTCTTAGTTTAATGTGCATTGTCCCAAGACTTGTTGATTGATGCATAACTTTGATATTGCTTGTTCTTAAACTACTTGTATCTAGTCAACCTTATGAACTTTGAAGGTGTCCTATGCATTTATGTTTTGCTACACTATGAGGGACAAGCTAAATACCATTCTTATTATGCTTTCTTTATGTGAAACAAACAAACGTCTTGCAAAGCATTATTATTCATGAATCTTTTGTTTGTACCTTTTCATGTTGCAACATAGTTGCTATGTCTTATTGTTAGAACTATATATTTTATGCTATGTTAAAGTACTATGATCCCAGCTATCAATGTTTTACAAATACTTTGATCAAGCTTATGATGGTGCATGCCACCTAAAAAATTATTCTTTCTTTTTATCACTTACCTACTCGAGGACGAGCAGGAGTTAAGCTTGGGGATGTTGATACGTTGCTAACGTATCTATAATTTTTGATGTTCCATGCTTGTTTTATATCTACTTTCTTATGTTTTGTCCACACTTTGGAGTATTTTTATATACTTTCTTGGACTAACCTATTAACGAGATGCCATAGTGCCAGCTGCCTATTTTTAGCTGTTTTTGGTTCTAGGAAAGTCAGAAAATGAATATTCTCGGAATTGGACAGGACAAAAGCCAAAGTCAATATTTCACCGAGGGGGACACGGAGCCAAAAGATGAGACGGATAGGGGCCAGAGGCTGGCCACACCACCTGGCCGCGCGGCCAAGCCTGGCCCGCGCCAGGGGGTGGTGTGGCCACCTAGGGCACCCCCTCGGCCTCCCCTTTCGCTTATATATCGCCTCCGATACAAAAAACCCTAAGTACTCCAATCAAAATTCCACAAAAGATTCTGTAGCCGCCGTCATCTCCATCGCTAGATCGGGAGGGATCTGAAGCTCTTCTCGACACCCTACCGGAGGGGAGAATTCCCCCTAGAGGCCTTCTTCATCACCATGTCTGCCTCTAGTGTGATGCGTGAGTAGTTCATCCCTGGACTACGGGTCCATGTAGTAGCTAGATGGTTGATTCTTCTCCTTTGTGCTACCATGTCTAGATCTTGTGAGCTCCGTTCATGATCAAGATCATATATTTGTAATCCTACATGTTGTGTTTGCGGGGATCCGATGGATATTGATATGCTATTTCAGATTGATTATTGATTCTATCATGTCTTTTTTATTTGTGATCTTGCATGCTCTCTGTTGTTAGTAGCTATCTTGGCCGACTAGATGCTAGCAACTCCAAGAGGGAGTATTTATGCTCGATAGTGGGTTCATGCCTCTAGTAATCTGGGAAAGTGATAGAAATCTCTAAGGTACTAGATGTGTTGTTGCTACTAGGGAGAAAACAACAATCCTTTGTCCATAGAACAATCATATTGTTTACTTTACACACAATGCTTAATGCAATTATCTGTTGCTTGCAACTTAATACTGGAGGGGGTTCGGATGATAACCTAAAGGTGGATTATTAGTCATAGATGCAGTTAGATTACGGTCTATGTATAATCTTGTAATGCCCAATCAAATCTCATAGGAGTCAAGATGATTAGTATATGCATGTATGCTTTCTCGATGTTTGTCGGTTGCCCCACTGTAATTTGTTCACCCAACATGTCATCTATCTTAAGGAGAATCACCACTAGTGAACTATGGATCCCGGTCCTTTCTTTTACCATCAATCTACAATCTACTATTTATTGTTTTCTCTTTACTTTCTACAAGCTATTACTATCTTCCACACAGTATGTTTAATCCTTTGTTTTCAGCAAAACCGGTGAGATTGACAACCTCACTGAGTTGGGGGCAAAGTTTTGTGATTGTGTTGTGCAGGATTCCAAGTTGGAAACAACACCTTGGAGGTGTTTCCTTGCTCCTACTGGTTCGATAACCTTGGTTTCAGAACTGAGGGAAAACTTGTTGCTATACTCATCATACCTTCCACTTGGGGTTCCCCAACTTGCTCATCATCTTGAGTAAGCAAGGTCATCTTGCCTACATATGAAAGGAAGAAGATACAACTGACTTCACTGTCCCATTCCAAATCTCATGGTTAACGCGTAATATATGGCGCTAGAATCACTAGCGACATTGATTGTTAAGTCCTAGATATTATGTTCCTTTACCACTGGAACTGTATCAATAGATTATTACCATTTGGTAAATAATCCATAATCAAATTATTATGAAAATAGTGTTTTCTGACCTTTTTGAAATGCAGGTTATGACAACATTTGAGTTACAAGCATTTGATAGAAAATAACCAAAGGACATGAGCAAGTTGTGAACTTGCCTTTTGTGATTGCAAGATTATGCACTCGCAGTCTTCAAGATACAAGAAGATCCAAATTCTGTAAACAATATCATTGGTCTGGTAAGGACTAATGTTTAAAGAAGCAAGATGCAATTATACATAAGTAATGTAATGCAGTTTGATAAATGTGAATCCCCGGACTAATCGTATCTAATCTAGGGTTTGGAGTTTGTGATGATATCTATAGAATGTGTTCCACTTTTATACCAGTTCCACACTTGTGCTCCTTATTAAGGCTTGTGAGTGTGTGAAACAATATGTAAATATAACAAGTAGTATACAATAGTAAATTACTCAAATGGGGCATGGTATCTAAAATATTTCTTTAGCAAGATCACTAATCAATTAGAGCCTTTTAAAGAAGTGCTTAAGGATTACTTTTAATGTTTCTTAAAAGAAATACTTTTTAGGAAAAGATTTCTTTGTTAAAGTTTAAACAATATTTGTGGTTAATCGAATGTGATCGATATCGTTTGCGCTTATCCGATAAGCGTGGGTTTGAGATGCCTTATGATTTAATTTAGAACAGACAAAAGTTAACTATAAAAACATAAATATTCTTTAGGCACTATGCATGATTTGGTGTACTAAATTTAACTTCAAAACATAAGTAGATCTAGGGTGTGATGTGTTTAAAAGTATTAATAAGTTTTAAACCTTATAATAAGCATGTTTAAGAGTATGAGATCATTCACTTCCAACTTAAGTTAAAGAAATCTAAATATGACTTGTTATTATAATTTATCTTTTAAGGAAAGTAAATTTAGATGATTTTTAATAATCTATTAAAGTTTGAAATCTTGAATAGTTAAGAGATAAATAACATTCACTTTTATTATAAGTGAAGGATGATTAAAATTTATTCAAGTTGTTGGTTTATCTTGGTCTTAGGCTTTTAAAGAGTTTTCTAAACATTAATAGTTTACTTTTAAGTATTATTATACACTTAAGTTATGGTTTTGGAAGTAGTATTTAAATGTACAAGATTTAGGTTTTTACATAACGAAAATAGTCTGCTGCCCCGGGGGATAGCTGGCCCCCGATGGATGCCCGCCAGCGTGTGCACTGACATACGTGCAAAACCAGCATAAGTTAGACAGTTTGATTAACCAGACTGTAATAAAGCTGACATGCTACAGCAACCATATTGTGAAAGCTGACACGCATGCAGAATATCTTGGGCAAACCTATTTGTCCGACCGACATATGTTTATTACTTGCTTGTGCTAGCTAACGCTTACTCGTCTCCGGCGTATTTTCATACAGCGCAGAGACTGTAAAAAATAAGTTTTGGACTCCAAGATTCCCAAGTATGCCAACCGACAAGACCAAGTCTTATCCATGTGCAGCTAGCACTCTGTACACACTGACAATAAATTTGCATGCACTATTTACCTGCCATAAGCCAACAAACAAGGCAGTACACGCGTTGCAGAGTACTGACAGACCTGGCAGCTAAAGCGTTGTTTAATCAGTGATTAACACCACTTCAAGACCCCCACATCAAAAGACAGCAAGATGGAAGTGCAAATCTTGACAAGAATCGTACGGTGCTGCTGGGGGGCAGCTATCCCACTGGGCATCAAAGCCACACTCTTTTACATAAAATTGCCATTATTTATTATTTAAGAATGTTCTTAAAGAATTTACCAACTAAATAATAAATAAGGATTTATTTCTTAATAACCTAAAAATGTGTTGGAATAATTAGTATTTTTCTAGTAAAACATACTTACTTAACATCTTAGAAGTGAATTTAATTTAATTTTAGGTGTTATCCTTATTTTACAAAATTCCACGAAGGATTATATATCTTTAAATATTTGCTTCAAGATTTATTTGAAAACAAATTAAGTTAGTATTTTTATAAAATATTAGACTCATTTTTATATGTAAAAATTATTTTTATTCAATTTTAAGTCTTTGTTTTATTTTATGAAATTTCTTTTAGGTATTAATGGTATTAATATTTATTTACAATTTATTTAACTCAAACAAGTCATGTTATATTTTTCCTAGGTATATATTATTTTTGTCATCCTTTTGATATATTATAGCTATTTTTAGGATTTTTCTATATTTTTCTAGAGTGTAAGCTAGGCTCAGGGGTATTTTGGTCATTTACTAATTGTGATAATAATTTATTTTTTGGAATTTCTTTTGGAACTAGGACAGGCTCACCGATTGACCCATTTGGGCCCAACTGGGCTTGGTTCAACCCTGGCCCTTATGGTCAGGCCAGCCCATCCGACCCCTCTCTCTCTCGAGCACCACTCTCCTCTTATCCTTGACGCCTCCCTGGCGATGCCATGGCGATGTTGTTGTCGCCCGGCCAATTCCAACCGCACAGCTCATTGCGGTCGCCACTACTGGTCGCAGCCACTCCGCCACTCCTCACTGCTTCTTCCTATCCAGCTTGATTCGATAAATATGCCCTTATGCTCACGACCTCGACCCACAAACCCTAGTTTCCCCTTCTGCTTAAACACTGGCGGGATGGCGGTGCTCGACCGCAACCCCGATGACTCCCACGGTGGTGTGGGCGTTCGGTGTTGGCGGTGTGGTCCGATGGTGTATACCCCGACGACTCCAACCTATCCTTGGTGCAGGTTGCAGCGCCACCGGCACTCTTGTGCCACCATGCCACCGAGCCCTTTATTCTCAATCGTCGGTATTCTTCCTCTACTCACGCTTACGCGAGGACTCCAGGTACGTTCTTCCTTCTCCTCTATCTTATTCTTTGTCCCTTCTATCTGCTATGCCCTTGGCTGAGGTTGTGAACCCTATCTAGGTTTGCTCTCATTTTAGAATTTCCCCTTACTTGTTACTGCCAGAGAAGGTAGAGGTGGATATGAGTCTAATACTATTGTGAGTACAAAGTGAAGATCCTATTTTCATGCTTGGTTTAGAACTACTAACAGTAGCTTCTGGCCATAGGTTACTACATGAACCTATGCTTGTTGTTATCTGAATAAGTTGACACGTATTCTGAGGATGTTGTATGAATTTGTGACTAGGTTTTACTCAATAAAACATGGTTTTGGGTGATGTGTTGATATCTTGATGTTGGATTATCATGACTTGATATTGCTTTGTGTACATCTGATGACCCACAAGTATAGGGGGTGTATCGCAGTATTTTCGATAAGTAAGAGTGTCAAACCCAATGAGGAGCAGAAGGTGTTGACGAGTGGCTTGGAGCAGGAATTCTCTATAAATACTTAGCAAACAGATTTTAGGGGTTTTTGATAATGCAGATAAATAAAGTGCGAGTAAATAAAAGACAATAATAATAAATGGAGCAAGTGACCGAATCCTTTCTTTAGCAAAGGACAAGCTGGTTGTATTACTTAAGATGACCAAACGTTCTCGAGGACACACGGGAATATCATCAAGTGCTTTCGCTTCATATAGTTGATTAACCTTCTTTAGTTAGATACGTGTTGTGTGGGTGAACCTATGATAATGTACTGACCTTCCTAGGACTAATACATGCTTGTGATTATACCCCTTGCAAGCATCCGCAAGTACAAGAAAGTAATTAAGATAGAAACCTAACCACAGCTTTAAACTCTGAGATCATACACTCCCTTGTGCAAAGGTTTCCTAACGGGGGTTCAGGTTTCTGTCACTCTGACAACCCCTACGATTAGTAGCCAAATACACAATGTATTCCCCTAGGCCCATAAAGGTGAAGTATCATGTAGTCGACGTTCACATGACACCACTAGAAGAATAACACCACAACTTAAATATCAAACCATTGAATCTTTCTCAACACAATTCCACTACTAACAACATGACTTCTCCCACGTCCTCAAGAACTAAACAAACTAATCATAAGATATCATATGGATCAAGATTAGAGATGAAATAATGATAAGTAACAATCAGAACATAAACAATAATTCAATGGTTCCACTCAATAGCATCAACTACAACAAGTAATCAACACCGGGAAAGTTTCCCCTAAGAACTATGCAAGATTCAACCAATTGTTACAGCGGTATGGAGTGGTGATGATGGTGCTCGTGGAGATGATGGTGGTGATGATGATCCCGATGAAGTCCAGCTCAATGACGGCGTTGATGGCAACGATCTCCCCTCTCCGGGAAGGAATTTCCCCGGCAGATTTCTGTCTGCCGGAGAGCTCTTTCTCTCTCTATAGTTTTACGCCCCGTAGAGGCGGCGGAACTTTTATGTGGTCACTCCTCGAGTTTTAGGGTTTCAGGAGGATAATATATGCCAAAGAGTAGAGCTAGAGGTAGGCCAGGGTGGCCACATCACCTGGTGGCGCGGCCAGGGCTGGCCCGCGCTAGGGGGTGGTGTGGGCCCCCTGTGGCTCATCGCTGCTCCCCCTTCTAGCTTCCTTCGTCTTGTGGAAAAATAGGATTTTCCGGATATTTTCTAGGATTTTCTGATCTTCGTGAATTTTGCCTATAAACAGTGCCTTTTCCATCTGAATCGTGACTTCAGCGGTGCATCCTCCAAAAGTCATCAACCATGCAAAAACAGATGAAATAACATAAGTATCATCTCTTATTATGAAATATATCAATGAATAACAGTAAATTATGATATAGAATAGTGATGCAAAATGGACGTATCAACTCCCCCCAAGCTTAGACTTGCTTGTCCCCAAGCCAAAACTGAGCTCAATAAACATGACCTCAGGTTTATGGAGTGAAGTGTCGATAAAAGAATATAGACAAGAAGCATCACATTCATCTATACACAAATCATAATAGAAGACAACTCACTATTATATAACTTAACTTGCAATAAGTAAAGGAAACACAATAAAGATACACAAAGTAAATCATAATTGGTAATGGCAAACCTTGTTCTTGGTCCAAGGATAGTTAACAATTTACAGGAGTTCAAACATAATGAGTTTTTCAATGATAGCTTTCAAAGTAATATTTACTAAGATAAGAGTAATGTGAAAAACAAGGAACATAAGAAACATGATTGAATAAATCATCATATGAATGATTGGAACACAACAACTCAAAATACTTTCTGAGATAGAAAGGAATAGGTTTACTAACTCGACTAAAAAAATAAAAGATAGGCCCTTCGTAGAGGGAAGCATGGATTTCAAGTTTCATAAAGAGCTTCCAAAAATTATGGTACTTATTAGCTTTCAGCTCTCATTGACCCTATCCTAAGCATCATTAGGTGATTAATGTTAAAGTGATCAAATATGAGGATATGGTTGACAAGTTATAAGCTGAAAATCTCATGCCCCTTACTTACGAAGACCGTTCCTCATGCTACTCAAGTTTAGTCACAAGTAAGTTCTTGTCATTGTAAGTACATGTGTATCATAGAGAAAAGCCAATGGGGTACCCCTTGCCCGATGATACGGAAGAATCCCCATATGAAAATGACAAGGCAAGCAAACAATGAGCATCTCAGCAATCCTTTTATTTCCTATTTGCATAGGCCCCTTTTTTCTCTTCTCTTTTTTTCTTTTTTTTCTTTCCTATTTGCATAGTTTTTATAGAGGATGCCTCATAGATTGCTCACTATGGTTATGTTGTAGGTTTCCACCATGATTAGGCATGGCTTAGACCAGCTGCCCAAGCGTTTCTCTAACACATATACGAACTCCATGAGCCTTACAAGCTCCCCTTCATTTCACACCGCCGTGTTCCATAAGCAAAAGAACATGGTATCAACTAAATAAGGTGCAATGTTGAAAGCGTTCCCCATGATAACATGGTTCTACTAATTCACAACTTTACAAAACGCAAGCATATACGCAACATAGATGGGCACAATGGTTCAAGTTTATTAAGTGCAAGAAAAGAAAAGTGTGCCATCAAGTTCATGAGAGCTTTAATCACTAATTTTCACATAACAAGTTTAATTCGGAAGGTAGATAAAAACATGAATTTACTTGGAATAGCAATAATGCTAATAGGTAGGTATGGTGGACACAAATGGCATAGGTTTTGGTTTAAGGATTGGATGCACGAGAAGCATTCCCTCTCAGTACAGGTTTAGGCTAGCAAGGCTGGGTATCAAGCATAAGAGTTAAAGGAAACAAACAAACATACACGTGATAAAAACAAAACATGCAATCTTCCTTGGAAGCACAAAAGATCTTAACTAGAGAATACTAAGCTTATGAGCCAATCAAGAAAGAAAGATGATGAAATTATATTTCTTAAAAGTACTTTTCTCTTTTTTCATTCAATTCTCAAATAGTGTTGCTACTGACCGAGCCAGGTTTGCCAAAACCAACTAAACTTACTTAATGATCCCAAAGTGATACCAATACTAATAACAAGATCAATCATATAATAGAAATTGAAAACTAATATAAGATATGCAAAAGAATAAATGATAGAACTTCTCATTAATATTCCATAACGACAACTCTCACCAAGGGATACATAGATATCTAACGAGAGGGGGACACTTCCATAATTCAAACCATCCTATATGATAACTTCTCTATTCATGATATGACTCTACTAAAAAGGTAAAAAGATAAAAGATAGTGATGTGATACCATGTCACTCCCCCAAGCTTGGAACAAACCAAGGGGATGCGAAAACTTGATAACGGATTACTACTTCTGTGGTGGTGGTGTTCTCTCGATCGGAGTGAGAAAATCTTCCAAGATCTTGCGAAGCCTGTCATTCTCTTCCTGCATTATATCCACCTTTCCCCTCAGGACTCGGTACTTATCGCAAAACTCATCAGCGACCCGTAGAGCTTCCACTGCTGCAGGGCAGGAACTGAGGTTTAGAATTGGGGGTATCAGTTCTTGTCCTTTCATGCCTGCCGACATGCCCTTCACTTCCTCCTCGATGCTCCGATCCATATCCGCATGCCTAGCTGTGATCTTTTCTTCTTCCACCCATCCTACGAAGGTCCTCTGCTCAAGGTCGCGATGGAGCTCGCGTCGGCGTCACAGCTCATAGTCCTCTGAAAACGAACCCTGGAACGACATCTGAACAGAACAGATCGAAATGAAAACATGACGAGAACACGATATACGAACCTCGGGGGATCTAGGGGATTATATATTACGAAGTTTTACAACGAAAGGAAAGTACTGGGAGAAAACAGGCCGGAGACGGGCTCCGAGGTGGCCACACCCCGGGTGGCGCGGCCAGGTGGGCCCGCGCCACGAGGTGGTGTGAGCCACCCGGGCTCCATTTTCGTCCCTCTTTTGACTCATTGCTTTCCTTATTAGATAAAAACTGCAAAAATATAACTTGACAGATTTTTCTTGGACCTTTTCTTACCGGAACTGTTACCTATTCAAAAACGGACTCTGCAGGTCTCTTAATTTGGTCTTTGATAAGTTTTTCCGGAGTCACTAATGTCTACACACTTCTATTCTTGTAGACAGTTATTGGACCTCCAAGTGCAGAGGTTTGTAGAGCAGTAGCAAGTTTCCCTTAAGTGGATTACCCAAGGTTTATCGAACTAAGGGAGGAAGTGGTCAAAGGTATCTCCTCTCAAGCGTCCCTACAATCAAGATACCAGAAGTTTCTTGTGTCCCCAACACACCCAATACACTTGTCAGGTGTATAGGTGCACTAGTTCAGCGAAGAGATAGTGAAATACAAGTGGTATGGATAATTATAAGTGGTAACGGTGCTAGAAAATAGCTTGATGGCGTGTGGTTGACGTGGGAAAAGGCTAAAGAAAAACTGAAATAAAGATGGAAGCAAGCAAACATGTAACAGATCTAGTTGCAAACGGTGTTTCAATGCTAAGAAACAAGGCCTAGGGATCATACTTTCACTAGTGAACACTCTCATATAAATACCTTCTCTTTATGATACTACTCTTAACTACTCTCCGGTTGAACACTCTAATCGATGGTAGGGCCATAACAGCACACCTCAAAGTTCGCTTTCCGCATCTAGATAACCCCACACTGTCACCTTGAGCTCTAGATGGTTCAAACAAACACCACAATTTCATAAAGACATCCTACTCCAAATATAACTCATAACAAGTTTTGTAATCTCTATCCTAAGTGCCACCATGGTGTGCACACTGTCAACTTCTCACACATGGGGAGAGCAGAGGTCTATTAAAGCACTTGAGTAGCAAGGTAGATCTACTTGATTACAAAGCTCATGATCACAATATGATCATGCATAGAGAGAGAGATGAACACATAGCTACCGGTAGAACCCTTAGCCTCGAGAGAGAACTACTCCCTCCTCATCATGGGAATCAGCAACGATGATGGAGATGGTGGTGAAGATCGATGGAGATGGCTCTGGGGGCACTTCCCTGTCCCAGCAGGGTGCCGGAACAGAGACTTTCTCTCCCCCAAATCTCCCCTTCGGTGGCGGCGGTGCTGCGGAACCTTTCGTGGCTGGAGGCTTGACTATTTATGGTTTTTGCATCGGGAGGACTTTATAGGCAAAGGAGGCAAGGCCGGTGGCCGGCTAGGGGGCCCACACCACTTGGTGGCGCGGCCAGGGCTGACCCACGGCACCACATGGTGTGGCCGCCCTGTGGCCCCTCTCCGTCTCGTCTTCTGGCTCCGTGAGTCTTCCGGTAAAATATCGACTTTGGCTTTTGTCCGGTCCAATTCCGAGAATATCGATTTTCTGACTTTCCTGGAACCAAAAACAGCAAAAGACAGGTAACTGGCACTATGGCATCTTGTTAATAGGTTAGTCCTAGAAAGTATATAAAAATACTCCAAAGTGTGGACAAAACATAAGAAACTAGATAAAAACTAAGCATGGAACATCAAAAATTATAGATACGTTTGCAACGTATCAGTCACCACTTGAATCAATATCTTCATTGTAAGAATCTCCAGAAATATAGTGCTTGAGTCTTTGACCATTCGCCACTTGTGTAGTGTTATCTTTTAAGGAAGAAATTTTTATTGCCTCTGAACGATACACCTCTTCAATAATAAAAGGTCCTTCCCATTTTGAGAGTAGTTTTCCTGCAAAAAATCTGAGACAAGAACTATACAATATAACCTTTTCACTAACATGGAACTCTCTCTTAAGAATTCTCCTGTCATTCAATCTTTTAACTTTTTCTTTAAAGAGTCTAGCATTTTCATATGCTTCACTCCTCCACTCGTCTAACGAACTTAAGTCAAATAATCTTTTCTCACTAGCAAGTTTGAAGTCCCTATTAAGTTCTTTTACTGCCCAATAAGCTTTGTGTTCTAATTCTAAAGGCAGGTGGCAAGCTTTTCCATAAACCATTTTGTAAGGAGACATTCACATAGGGTTTTTATAAGCAGTTCTATAAGCCCATAAAGCGTCATTCAACTTTTTAGGGCAATTTTTTCTAGATCTATTAATAGTCTTTTGCAAGATGGATTTAATTTCTCTATTTGATAGTTCTACTTGCCCACTAGTTTGGGGATGATAAGCTAAAGCAATTCTATGATTAACATCATATTTAGCAAGGATCTTTCTAAAGCCACCATGAATGAAATGAGAACCTCCATCAGTCATAAGATACCTAGGTACTCCAAACCTAGGAAAGATAATATCCTTAAGCATTTTTAAAGAGGTCTCACCATCAGCACTTTTCGTAGGTATGGCTTCTACACACTTAGTAACATAGTCAACAACAACAAGAATATGAGTATAACCTTTTGAAGGGGGAAATGACCCATAAAGTCAAATCCCCAACAATCAAATGGTTCAATAACAAGAGATTAATTCATAGGCATCTCATTGTGTCTAGAAATATTACCAACCCGTTGACACTCATCACATGATAAGACAAATTTTCTTGCATCTTTAAAAAGGGTAGGCCAGTAAAAACCTGATTGTAGCACCTTTTGTGCGGTTCTATCTCCCGCATGATGTCCTCCATAGGTACTACCATGACATTTCCGCAATATCTCCTTTTGTTCATATTCTAGGACACATCTTAGCATAATACCATCTACTCCCTCTTTATATAAATGTGAGTCATCCCAAAAATAATGCCTCAGATTGTAAAAGAACTTCCTTATTTGCTGGGCTGTAAATGTTAGAGGAAAATACTTGGAAACAATAAAGTTAGCATAATCAACATACCAAGGACTCCCTCGTGAGCTTACCCCTACTGCAGCCAACTATTCATTTGGGAAACTATCATTAACAGGCATAGGATCAAAAGAGATGTTTTCCAATCGAGATAAATTATTAGCAACAGGATTTTCAACACCTTTCCTATCTACAATATGTAGGTCAAACTCTTGTAAAAGCAACACCCATCTAATAAGCCTAGGCTTAGCATATTTCTTCGTCATAAGGTACTTAATAGCAGCATGATCAGTATGAATGGTAACTTTTGAATCAACAATATAAGGTCTAAACTTATCACAAGCAAAGACAACAGCTATGAACTCTTTTTCAGTAGTAGCATAATTCTTTTGAGCGGCGTCAAGAGTTTTACTATCATAATGGATAACATTTAAATTTTTATCTATTCTTTGCCCAAGAATAGCACCTACGGCAAAATCTCTAGCATCGCACATGATAAGGGTAAGTTCCAATCAGGTAGTTGGACAATAGGAGCAGTAGTTAAAGCTTTCTTTAGAGTTTCAAAAGATTACTTACAATCATCATCAAAAACAAAGGGTACATATTTTTGGAGAAGGTTGGTAAGGGGTTTTGATATCTTGGAGAAATATTTAATAAACCTTCTATAGAAACCAGCATGACCAAGGATACTACGAATACCTTTGACGTCTCTAGGACAGGGCGTTTTCTCAGTTGCTTCAACTTTGGCTCTATCAACTTCAATGCCTCTTTCGGAAATTTTATGCCCAAGGAAAATCCCTTCATTGACCATGAAGTGGCATTTCTCCCAATTAAGAACAAGATTAGTTTCTTCACATCTTTGCAACACTTTATCAAGGTTGTGTAGACAATTATCAAAAGAAGTTCCATAGATGAAAAAATCATCCAGGAATACTTCCACAATTTCCTCACAAAAACCATGAAAGATAGCAGACATGCATCTTTGAAAAGTAGCAGGCGCATTACACAAACCAAAAGGCATACGCCTATAAACATAGGTTCCATAAGGGCACGTAAAAGTAGTTTTTTTCTTGATCTTGTTGTTTAACAGCAATTTTAGAAAACCTAGAGTATCCATCAAGAAAGCAAAAATGGGTCTTTTTAGACAACCTTTCTAACATTTGATCAATAAAAGGTAGTGGGTAATGATCTTTCTTAGTAACTTTGTTAACCTTTCTGAAGTCAATGCACATCCTATAACCTAATACTATTCTTTGGGGGATAAGTTCATCATTCTCATTAGGCACGATAGTAATTCCCCCTTTCTTAGGGACACAATGAACAAGACTAACCCATTCACTATCAACAATAGGATAAATAATACCAGCATCAAGGAGTTTTAATACCTCGTTCCTTACCACTTCCTTCATCTTAGGATTTAAATGACGTTGATGTTCTACCACTGGTTTTGCATCGGGTTCTATATTGATAGTGTGCTGACATATAGTAGGAGAAATCCCCTTTAAATCATCAAGGGTATAGCCCATAGATCCTCGGTGTTTCTTCAATACTTCCAATAACCTTTCATCTCCCTTCCCTGAAAGTTTAGAACTAATAATAACATAATATATTTTCTTATCATCAATGTAAGCATATTTAAGATCGCCAGGTAAAGATTTCAGATCAAAAATCGAATCCTTTTTAGATGGCAATGTGGTACCCAAATCTTCCACAAGCAAGTTATGCTTAAGCATCTTAGGTTGACGACGGAGAATCTCGTCAATCTCATTTCTTTCTTCCATGAAGATCTCACTTTCATGGTCTTCCATAAATTGCTGCAAAGCATTGTTAGGAGCTAGAGAAATAGAAGCAAGTTGTTCAACTCTAAAATCCTCATTAGGAGTTTCATTTTCATAAGGAACTTTAGAAAATTTCGAAAAATTAAACTCATAAGATTCCCCATCAAGTTCAGTTAAAATTTACTCCCTTTTACAGTCTATAATGGCTCCACATGTGTTCAAGAAAGGTCTACCAAAAATGATAGGATAGGTTTTACTAGCGGCTGAATCAAGTACTAGAAAATCAGCAGGATATTTAATCTTACCACAAAGAACTTCCACATCTCTTACAATACCAATTGGAGAGATGGTCTCTCTATTTGCAAGGTGAATAACCACATCAATTTCTTCTAGTTCACAAGGACTAATTTCATGCATAATTTCTTTGTAAAGCTCGTAAGGAATAGCACTTGAACTTGTACCAATATCACATAAACCATAATAGCAATGATCACAAAATCTAATAGAAAGCATAGGGACACTAGCTTTTCAAGTTCTATTAGGATGTGAGACAATATTAGAAGCATCCTCATAGAAGATAATGTGTCCATCTTCTACACTTTTAGTGACAAGGTCTTTCACAATTGCTACTGCAGGTTCAATGTTTATTGTTCATCAGATTTTACAGCTCTCTTTGTACTTTTATTAATTACACTAGTTATCATAGAATGCTCCTTTACCTTATCTGGGAAAGGTATTTTCTCGATATAAGGTTCAGGTAAGATGTGATCAATAGTACAAACTTCAGTACTTCTAGCAGGAACACAATCAACGATATCTTTATATGGTGCATGATACTTGTTCCATTCTTTTTTTGGAATTTCAATGTATGAGGAAAAAGCCTTAAAATAATTTGCAATAACTTGAGAATCAAGACCATAAGAATTACTAATATTTTGAAAGTCGTCAGTTCCCATAAAAGATTTAATTCATTCATAATCATAATTTATACCTGACTTTCCTCCTTTATCATTCTCCCATGCTTCAGCATTGTCTTGAATACGGTCTAGAAGATCCCATTTAACTTCTTCTTCCATGCGTGTAAATGATCCAGCACAAGAAGCACCCAATAGATCCTTATCATGGAGAGAAAGTCTTGCATAAAAGTTATTGATAATAATATTGTGAGGGAGCTCATGAATAGTACATTTGAGCATTAGTAACTTCAATATCCCCAAGCTTGAGCTGTACTCTCTCCATCAAGAGGCCAAAAGTTGTATATTTGATTCCGGTCTTTATGAATCTCACTAGGAGGATAAAATTTTGAATAAAAGAGAGGTACTACTTCCTCCCATTCAAGAGATTGGCCATTCTTTAGCAGCTTATACCATTCCTCAGCTCTTCCTTTCAGTGATAATGATAATAGCTTCTTCTTGACTTGATCTTTTGTAATACCTGCACACTTGAACAACCCGCATAATTCGTGTATAAAGAGCAAATGATCACCGGGATGGACAGTTCCATCTCCAAAATAGTAGTTATCCATAACATGATCAATAATTCTTGTTGGTCTCTTAAAAGGATCATTTTCAGCAGGTGTAGGTTCAGCTACTACCTTAGCAGTGGTAGTAGCATTACGAAATAAGAAACTAAGTGAATTATCCATATTGAAATAAACTAACTAAGAGAAATAAACAATACTCATAGTATAAGTTTCCTTTACCAGTTCCACTCTCCAATAGCGCTTCACTCCCCGGCAACGGCGCTAGAAAATAGTCTTGATGACCCACAAGTATAGGGGGTGTATCGCAGTATTTTCGATAAGTAAGAGTGTCGAACCCAACGAGGAGCAGAAGGTGTTGACAACTGGCTTGGAGCACGAATTCTCTGTAAATACTTAGCAAACGGATTTTTAGGGGTTTTTGATAATGCAGATAAATAAAGTGCGAGTTAATAAAAGACAATAATAATAAATGCAGCAAGTGGCCCAATCCTTTCTTTAGCAAAGGACAACCGTTTGTATTACTTAAGATGACCAAACGTTCTCGAGGACACACGGGAATATCATCAAGTGCTTTCGCTTCATATAGTTGTTTAATCTTCTTTAGTTAGATAAGTGTTGTGTGGGTGAACCTGTGCTAATGTACTGACCTTCCTAGGACTAATACATACTTGTGATTATACCCCTTGCAAGCATCTGCAAGTACAAGAAAGTAATTAAGATAGAAACCTAACTACAACTTTAAACTCTGAGATCCTACACTCCCTTGTGCACAGGTTTCCTAATGGGGGTTTAGGTTTCTGTCACTCTGGCAACCCCTACGATTAGTAGCCAAATACACAATGCATTCCCCTAGGCCAATAAAGGTGAAGTATCATGTAGTCAACATTCACATGACACCACTAGAAGAATAACACCACAACTTAAATATCAAACCATCGAATCTTTCTCAACACAATTCCACTACTAACAACATGACTTATCCCATGTCCTCAAGAACTAAACGAACTACTCATAAGACATCATATGGATCAATATCAGAGATGAAATAATGATAAGTAGCAATCAGAACATAAATGATAATTTAATGGTTCCACTCAATAGCATCAACTACAACAAGTAATCAACACCGGGAAAGTTTCCCCTAAGAACTATGCAAGATTCAACCAATTGTTACAGCGGTATGGAGTGGTGATGACGATGATGATGATCCCGATGAAGTCCAGCTCGATGATGGTGTTGATGGCGACGATCTGCCCTCTCCGGGAAGGAATTTCCCAGGAAGATTTCTGCTTGCCGGAGAGCTCTTTCTCTCTCTATAGTTTTCCGCCCCGAAGAGGCGTCAGAACCTTTCTATGGTTGCTCCCTGAGTCTTAGGGTTTCGGGGGGATAATATATGCCAAAGAGCAGAGCCAGAGGTGGGACAGGGTGGCCACACCACCTGGTGGCGCGGCCAGGGCTGACCCATGCCAGGGGGTGGTGTGGGCCCCCTGTCGCCCATCTTTCCTCCCCCTTCTAGCTTCCTTCGTCTTCTAAAAAAATAGGATTTTTCGTATATTTTCTAGGATTTTCTGATCTTCGCGAATTTCGCCTCCAAACAGTGCCTTTTCCATTAGAATCCTGACTTCAGCGGTGCATCCTCCAAAAGTCATCAACCATGCAAAAACAGATGAAATAACATAAGTATCATCTGTTAATATGAAATATATCAATGAATAACAGTAAATTATGATATAGAATGCAAAATGGACATATCAACATCTTAATGTGGATTGTGATGGTAGGCATAAATCTAAGAC
Organism: Avena eriantha; assembly: GCA_910589775.1. Lineage (NCBI taxonomy): Eukaryota > Viridiplantae > Streptophyta > Magnoliopsida > Poales > Poaceae > Avena > Avena eriantha. The sequence continues at coordinate 20,208,165 of OU342740.1, forward strand.
TATGTTTGAATTCAAACCATCTGTTTGAATTCACCCATACACACCTGAGTACCTAGTGATAGGTAGTAGGGGTCCTTGTAAGATCTTGAATTATAGATCATGTTTGAGAGGATCTATGGCCTAGACAATGAGCAATAGTGCTCACCTATGGAATTCTAATTGTGCTAAGATTTTTGGTATTGCTAGTGATTTCCTACTGTAGTTGTACAAGTGCTCATGTGGCTCAATTCATAACTTGAACTGAATATTGGCTTAGTACTGCTCTGATGTTGGAGATATTTCCTTGATCTGTAAAACTTTGATGTTGGCTATGCCTAGTTGTATAGCAGCTTTTGCTATTGTTTAGTTACTATACTCTAGATATTCTCTTGTGACTTCATGAATAGCTCCAATGATTCCTAGAAGTGTTTTTTAGGAAGTTGATTTGTTTTTCTGTCAACTTCTGACAGTGCAACAATGTATAATTCTGATTCCTAGAGTTACTACTAGGAAAATGATGAAAATGGTTTGTATACCATTTGTAAGCAGATATGGTGGCTTTTATGATTATTCTGCCAATATGACAACAACAGTTAAGATGATTCTCAACCAGAGGCTAAGGATAACCCTAGTATCAAGAGAAGATGATTGTTTAACTTGTTTGTCTTAAAAGTTGGTCTTGGTTTGGAGGGATGCCACTGTGAAACCTCCTGCTGGATGGTACACAGTGGTAACCTCCATATACTAGAATTAAAAGATGTTCTACTTCATGTGTAGATGATGTGCAAGCATATCTTGTTTGTGCTTGTGAGGTGCTACTAGAACAACAATTTTTTTCTGAAGTTTACAGATGCTTTTATCAAAGGAATATGCTAAAGATTTATCCTTTAAGTGCTTGCCATGATTCCTGGCTAGACTAGCTAGGAAAATGATGAGAAACTTATTTACTTTTATTAGCACATGATCCCAATTGGTTTCTTTGGTGGTCTGACTAGAGCTACCATGTTTGCCACTGTTGTGCCTCTCCTGAGAGAGTGCACAGTGGTAAACTTCTCAAAGATGAGCTACAACATCCCTTGGCAAAGGCTGAGCCCATAATTTAAATAAGAGAAGATTTGGTACTGGTTTTGTGTTTAACCAACTTGGTGGCTTCTGCTGCTACAAGATCTGATGTTGTGGTGCCTCCCATGTGGAGTGTGCACAACAATAGGTCTAAGCAGCATGATCTGCTACTTTCTTTCCCTAAATACTCAATGATGAGTCTTGCATACCACTTGTATGCAAGACTGAGAGTAACTCTCCTACCCACCCAAACTATTCTTTGATCGGGTCTTATAAAACAATGATTATAATTTGAGGTGGTGATTAACTTAAGGCTTGACCTTTTATGATGTATACTTCTGGATCTTGATCCACTTCTTTTCTTCTAAGTGGAGATGATAGTGGTGTTAATGTCCTTTGAGTTCATTGGTTCAGCTGCAACTTGTCCTTCTGATCTTTTACTCCTCCTCCTAGATGAATCTGCTACTGGTATTACTAAATATTGATGTTGTTGTCCTGCTCCACGTGGTGTTGATTGATACATTGCAAATGTATCCATAATTTTTGATGTTCCATGCTTGGTTTTATCCACTTTCTTGTGTTTTGTCCACACTTTGGAGTACTTTTCATATGATTTCTTGGACTAACCTATTAACAAGAGCCACAGTGCCAGCTGCCTGTTTTCTTCTGTTTTTGGTTCTAGGAAAGTCAGAAAATGAATATTCTCGAAATTGGACGGGACAAAAGCCAAAGTGCCTATTTTTTCCGAAGACTCCAGGAGCCAGAATACGAGACGGGGAAGAGCCAGGGGGTGGCCACACCACCTGGTGGCGCGGGCCAGGCCGCGCTAGGGGGTGGTGTGGGCCCCCAGGCACCCCCTCGTTCTCCCTCTTCGCCTATAAGAAGCCTTCTAACCTAAAAACTCTGGGGGGGTCGACGTTTTTCCAAAAGGAGTTCCGCTCCGCCGCCACCACCAGATTCCACGAAACAGCACCAGAAACTCCGTTCTGGCACCCTGCCGAGACGGGGAATTGGAGGAGATCATCGCCATCATCATCACCATTGCTTATCCATCGACCATCCATGTTTCCACCATCTATGAGTGAGTAATCCCCCGCTGTAGGCTATGGGGATGGTAGGGATTGGATGAGATCATTCATGTCATGGCATCAGATTGTTAGGGCATGGTGCCTAGTATCTTTTATGAGTGCTTTATGACTTTGTTGCGACTTGTTGTGCTTAATGCTTGTCACTAGGTCCCGAGTGCCATGATTTCAGATCTGAACATGTTATTGATTCATTATGATAGTATTGTTTTTGGTCTTATCTACAAGTTGTATACACACGTTGTTGTCCGGAACCAATGGCCCCGAAGTGACAAAAATCGGGATAACCGGAGGGAATGGCTTTGGTGTGAGGATCACATATGTTCACTGAGAGTTAATGCTTTGCTCTGGTGCTCTATTAAAAGGAGCACCTTAATTGCCAGTAGTTCCCTTGAGGCCCCGCTGCAAACGGGCTGGCAGGACAAAAGATGTTGTGCAAGTTCTCATTGCGAGCACGCATGACTATATATGGAACACAGGCCTAGGATTATCTAGTACTTGGATGCTTTATCTTATTTATCTGCAATTGCCCTATGTTCTGATTGCTATGTGAATTGTCTTTTCCATGCAACGCTCGTCCATCCATCCCTATGCCTACCACACTCGAATCCTATTGTTTATTGCTATTGTTACTACTGTCTTTACTTTACTGCTGCTATTACTTTACTATTCCTACTATAAAACTGTTGCTACTGATAAACTGCTATGAGCAAGATCGTTTCCAGGTGCAGCTGAATTGACAACTCAGTTGTTAAGGCTTATAAATATTCTTTGGCTCCCCTTGTGTCGAACCAATAAATTGGGTTTCACTTCCCTCGAAAATACTGCGATACACCCCCTATACTTGTGGGTCATCACTGATCTGTTTCCTAACTCCTCTAAGTGAGCATATGAACTGTGGCTGGGTCTAATTTCTGTGAACGACTTGGTGATTTGTTGTTCTAGTTAAGAATAGTGATGTGTGTGGATGAAGCTCATGTGAGCAGAAATGGTGGTGTCTATGTGTGCTGCCTCAGAGGTAGTTATTTGGCTCCTTTTGCTCACTCTCCCCTATGTTGACAACTCACTGAGTGCATGTCTGAGTAAGGTGCTTCTGAGCTTGCTTCATCGATGGACTTGTTCCTATCCAGATTGTGCATTAGCAATCTTTGCTATGTGCACCCAGTGCTTGTCACTGGCCCTTGCCCTTCTCTCTGTAATTCAATTTTAAATCCATTGCTAGTGAAGTTAATCTGAGGCTGATATGCTGATAAGAACAGATTCTACTTAGTCCCCCTAATTACTGCTCTGTGATGAACATAAACAGTGCACCTCACTGTTAACCTTTGAGAGCACAAACCCACTAACTCTCTCTTTGTTTTTACTTGTTTTCTTTTGTTTTGTCTTTGCAGGGATCAACAATGAAGAACGAAGATATATAAGATGAGGAAATAGCATAGCTTTTAGTTTAGACTTTTCTATTTTCTTATTGTTGTAATTTGGACAACTATATATGACTTTGTAATATTGTATTTAATTAATAAATTTAAATGTTCTTCCTCGTGAAATTTGTTACTTGTAGTTTTCTTGAATTCATATTTAGGTAATAATTATTATTGTAATAAAAGTAACCTTTCTTTCACTTACTGTAAGAACATTGTATTATTTGTATTAATAAGGTATTCCTTTATTCTTACCTTTATTTATTCCAATTTCTTTATTATTAATTATATGTTGTCATATCATATTACTTTATTCAAGAATTTACATCCCATTTTCCCTAAGTATTTAAATATTCCCTAATTCAATTTGAGAAGTTTCTAACTTCATTTGAATTCAAATACATGTTTGAATAACTCCCCCTTCAAAATACAAAGATTCAATAGAGGTCATGTCGAAATCTATCGCACTTGCCCCAACGTTTCCATCAGAGCAAGAGAGATCTCGATGACTTTATAACCTTTTAGTTTTGCGCGAAAATTATCCAGATTTTCTATGCATGAATGCAATGCACACACCTCATCTCAGCTTATTTCTAAGCTCTAATGCTGGGATGTTATAACAAGCAATGGTGCAGAAGTAAACAAACGTTTCAATGTATCAAATGCAATATCTTAGGCTACGCCCCACACAAATGGCACACCTTTCTTAGTCAAATCATTCAATGGTGCAGCAATAGTGCTAAATTCCTTCACAAAGCGCCTATAGAAACCAGCTAAGCCATGGAAACTACGCACTTGACTCACATTCATGGGAATAGGCCAATTCTGAATTGATTCAATTTTAGATTGATCTACTTCTACCCCATGCTTAGATACAGCAAATCCTAGAAAATGTGACCTTATCTTTTGCAAATGTGCACTTCTCAAGATTACCATACAATTTATTATCACGCAACACTTGCAAAACTTGTCGGATATGATTACAATGTTCAATTTCGGTGTGGCTATAGATAAGTATATCATCAAAATAAACAACCACAAAACGACCAATAAATTCTCTCAAAACATGATTCATCAATCTCATGAAAGTACTAGGTGCATTAGTAAGACCAAACGGCATAACTAACCACTCATACAAACCAAATTTTGTTTTGAAAGCAGTTTTCCATTCATCCCCTTATTTCATCCTAATTTGATGATAACCACTACGCAAATCAATTTTAGAGAGGATAGTAGCACCACTCAATTCATCTATCATATCCTCTAATCATGGAATAGGATGACGATATCGAATAGTGATGTTATTAATAGCTCGACAATCTACACACAAGTGCCATGTACCATCTTTCTTAGGCACTAAAATAACAGGAACAACACAAGGGCTAAGAGAAACACGAATGTACCCTTTATCTAGCAACGCTTGTACTTGTTTCTATATCTCCTTTGTTTCTTCGGGGTTGGTCTTGTAGGGTGCACAGTTTGGTAATGTGGTGCCAGGGATCAAGTCGATTTGATGCTCAATGCCACGCAATGGAGGCAATCCTGCTGGTCATCTTCTGGAAACACATCGCCAAAATCCTGCAAAATAGTAGATACACCAAGAGAAATAGGGGTCATGTCATTAGAAACCAATACCTCGCTCTTATACATGAGCACAAGTGGCATGGCTGTAGGATCCTCACGAAACAATCTCATATCTTCCTTGGTGGCTAATATCACTAGACCAGACACTCTCTCACTTCTCATTATATCACTCTTTTTGGGCTCTATTACATCATGTACAGCTGCAACACTCTCTCACCCATCTACAAATGCTTCCTTCAAGTTCACTTCTATCTTCTGACGAGACTCATTCACAATCTGTTGTGGTGTCATTGGTTGAAAATTAATCTTCTTGCCCTTGAAATCCAAGTGATATATATTGGCACTGCCATCGTGTTGCACATGGCGATCATAAAGCCAAGGCCGACCCAATAACAGATGACACACGGTCATAGGAACCACATCAAAATCAATATAATCCTTGTATGGTCATATCTCAAAATTCACACGTACCATATGGTTTACCTTCATATCACCATTGTCACTCAACCATTGTATGTAGTATGGCTTGGAATGAGGTAAATAAGTCAAATTCAGCTTGGCACATAACTCCTTACTTGCAAGATTTCTGCAGCTACCTCCATCAATGATTACTTTGCAAGCTTTGTTAGGGCCAACGAGTGCTTTGGTTTGGAACAAGTTGCAGTGCTAGGAGTCAACAATAGGTTGCACACTAAGGGTACATGGAGAGACCACTATCGTAGGTGCATGCTCAAGGAAGGCATCCATACCGTCCTCGTTGTCATATCCATCATCGACATGAGTATCAACATCATCTCCACTCTCATACTCTCCTTGTTCATTGACAAACATCACCTTGCGGTTGGGACAACCTCTCTTGTAGTGTCCTCGACCTCCACAAGTATGGCACTATACATCACGCGTTCGTGTATTTGACATATTGGAACCCGAGCTAGTAGCAGGAGCAACGGGCTTCCTAGCATTGGAACCATAAGAAGACGTGGGAGAAGGCTTGGCCGATGGTGAAGGGTGGCTAACAGCCGCTGCAGGTGGTGCCGTAGGTGGTGGCGGTGTAGACCTCGCCACAAAATGACTGGTAGACGGAAACCTCGCACGTGACTTAGCCTCTTCAGCCAACTATGATTAGGCCTCTCTAGCATGGTGCAATAGCTCATTCATAGTCTCATACTTGTGATGACGAACAATGGTCTTGATTGGTAACTTCAAATTGTTGAGGAATCGCTGCATGGTCATCTCAAGGGATTCACAAACTCTAGCACACTGCATAAGCATCTCCATCTCCATGTAGTACTCATCATCTGACATGGTTCCTTGCCTCAATTGTGTCAACTTATCAAAAACTGATCGCAAGTAGTTGGTTGGTACAAAATGAGCCTTCATTATTTGCTTCATCTCGCGCCAATCCATCACATGAAGTTCATTGTCCTCCCATCGATTCTGCACAATAGCATCCCACCAGCGCAAAGCATATCCATCAAATTCTGACGCTGCAAGCTTGACCTTCTTGTCTTCTGGATGGTCAAACAAACGCCAGAGCTTCTCAATCTTCAACTCCCATGTGAGGTAATCTTCAGGATCAAGTGAACCATCAAACTTGGGAATCGAAATTTTTGGCTTGCCCAAACCATCATCAGCAGCTTGGTTCTGAACATGTTGAGCACGCCCAATAGGAGCAAACCCGCAGCCATAAGCAGGTGCAACAGCAGGCGCAAGTACATGGGGATTGGCACGTCCCCTGCCAAGATGTGGGGCAGCATCAGCCGCACTACCCTCATCATAGTCATCAAAAGCATCATCATGTGGGTATTCCTGCCGTTGCTGTATTGCTACTGTCAAAGCCTCAATGGAACGCTGCAAAGTTGCGACATTGATATTGCTTGCTTTCACTTGTGTTTGAATAGTAGTGACTGCGCCAACATTCTGATCCAATGTCATTTGGATATCTTGTATATTCTTGTCAATGGCATCGGCTGAGTGGGTAAACACACGCGTCAAGTAGGACTTCAATGCCTCATATTCGCGCCAATTAGAAAGCTCATCATCCTTCTTTTTCTGCGACACAACATCATCATCACTAGAAGACATGATTAGTAGGTTAGTGCAAAAATCAAAATTTGTTTGGTGGAAACTCTCACAACTCACTCACAACCGACAAGAAAGGAGATCTTACCGTTCCAAAGTGAATAGAGATGCTTTACCAAAACGAAATCAAAGACTGATGCACTAATGTGATGAAGTGAATATCGAGGGTATAGAGAACGATCACAAGGCACACAAGTTATTTAAGGTGGAGCTGTAGGTATGGTATCATAACTACACCGCAAACAAGTCCTAATGCTGATCGTATAAAACCCAAGAAACACACACGGTGGAGACAAACGTGGCAAAGCAACTTATGAAAAGGAATATTGCAATGCTCAAGAGAGACACTAGTAAAAGCTCAAAGTAAACATGCACAAGATTGGTCAATCTACAAGTGCTATGATCAACCAGGCCTCCAAAAATGCACATTTGGATATCTCTTTTTGTCACGCTTGTAGCTCTTTTCTCTTTGTAATACTGATTCTATTTTCTTTTCTTTTTTTTTGATTTTTCAACTATATGACTCAATGCAAAGGAGTACAGCGGGAGGTGGGGTAGAGGTACACCGGACGCCCTCCAGGAAGGACGGCGACACCCGCAGGTGTCACTGCGTTGGTGCCGAAACGACAAGGATTTCTCCCGACCTCCAAAAAACCACGCCCCTAGATGATCCGCATCTCTCCACCAAGCTTGCAACCCACTAGCGCACGCCACCACGATCTTGCAATCACCATCTATGTCTCACTATGACCCATGTAGCGAGGCCAGCAAGACTAAGAAGAAGGAACTTCGGTGAGGGACCTCAGTACAGCAGCACGTGGGAGGGAACATGATATGGGGTGGCCCGATCTTCTCAGCAAGCACTTGTCGATGATGATAATGGTGGATAGATAAATAGCCCATAGCTATGAACTCTCCCGCTCAAACACTGATGCCAATGCAACAACTCTCGAACCCTATGGGATATTCACAACACCACGCTCTTGTGCACGCAGCCGTCGACCATGAACGGTAGTTTGCAATCCACTAATTCCCAATGGAACAACATATCACACTCAATTGCAGTAGTATAATTCGATCATAGGGTAATTCCATAGGTTCTTTGAAAGAAACAACTCCAAAATAGTTTAAACGTGGTCTAAACCCTAACTAGGGGTCGTCCCAGGGTTTATAAGGGCGACTAGGGCGGCTAGAAACCGAAACTAAACGCAAACGACTCAAAGTGATACAAACCGACTCGGACCAGATTCGGTCGGCGGGTGGACACTCCGATCGATATCGGCCGGACAGTCCGGTCAGGCTGGACACTCCGGGTGGAGTGTGTCGGACAGTCCGGTCCGGCCGGAAACTATGAAGTTTCCGGGTGGTGTCCGGGTGGTGTCCAAACTGGCACACAGAATATCGGCACCAGTTCGCCTCTCGGCCAGGCCGGACAATCCGGGTGGATCTAGTCGGACACTCCGGTCGTGGCAGATCTTTTTGCCTCCGTCTTGATGATCTTCTCTTGCACCTTCCTCCCGCTCCTCCCTCGCGCATCCTTGGGCGATCATCATGCTGGGCTCCTCTTGTAGCCCTTCTCCTCCTCGCGTCATGCTTGTTTCTCCAACGAACCTGATCATACATAAATGCATAGACTTAGGCAGTATAAATTTCTCATCAATTAAAGTACCAGATTTGTTTAGGAGCAAATTCACTTGTTGTTCAAGTAGCTTAGCACGAGCATTTGTAATGGGTCCAATTCTAATCTCATTGGACTGATCCTTTCTTGCAACAGTTGGAGCACCTTCAGTGGGTGTAATTGTAGGGATGTCCTCATCAGAACGACCTGCAACGCTGTTTGTGGTAGCCGACCGGATGGAGCAGGAGCACACCAGGCCCTTACCGGCCCAGCTCGAATTGGGCCCATAAAGCCCCGCCGCCGCACTGCAGAAGGCACGCCGCCGTTTCAGAGACCCCTGGCACCAGCCCTCGCTCCTTGATGTCTACGCACTTCTATTCTTATAGACAGTTGTTGGGCCTCCAAGTGTAGAGGTTTGTAGAACAGCAACAAGTTTTCCCTTAAGTGGATCACCCAAGGTTTATCGAACTCAAGGAGGAAGTGGTCAAAGGTATCCCCTCTCAAGCAACCCTACAATCAAGATACAAGAAGTCTCTTGTGTCCCCAACACACCCAATACACTTGTCAGGTGTATAGGTGCACTAGTTCGGCGAAGAGATAGTGAAATACAACTGGTATGGATAATTATAAGTGTTAATGGTGATAGAAAATAGCTTGATGGAGTGGAAGAGACTAAATGCAAACTGAAATAAAGATGGAAGCAAGCAAACATGTAACAGATCTAATTGCAAACGGTGTATCAGTGCTTAGAAACAAGGCCTAGGGACCATACTTTCACTAGTGAACACTCTCATATAAATATATCATCTTCATGATACTACGCTGAACTACTCTCTGGTTGGACACTCTAATCCATGGTAGGGCTATAACAGCACACCTCAAAGTAAGCATTTCCCATCTAGAAAACCCCACACTGTCACCTTGAGCACTAGATGAGTCCAACAAACACCACAATTTCATAAAGACATCCAACTCCAAATATAACTCATAGCAAGTATTTGTAATCTCTAGCCTAAGTGCCGCCATGGTGTGCACGCTGTCACTTTCACACACATGGGGAGAGCAGAGATCTATTAAGCACTTGAGTAGCAATGTAGATCTACTTGATTACAAAGCTCATGACCACAACAAGATCATGCATAGATAGAGAGATGTGTTGGAGATATGCCCAAGAGGCAATAATAAAGTGGTTATTATTATATCTTTATGTTTATGATAAATGTTTACATCCCATGCTATAATTGTATTAACCGGAAACATTAATACTTGTGTGTTTTGTAAACATAAAAGAGTCCCTAGTAAGCCTCTTGTTAAACTAGCTTGTTGATTAATGGATGATCATGGTTTCCTGATCATGGACATTGGATGTCGTTAATAACAAGATCATATCATTAGGAGAATGATGTGATGGACACACACCCGTAGTAAGCATAGCATAAGATCAAGTCATTATGTTCGTTTGCTATAAGCTTTAAAATACATAGTAACCTAATCCTTCGACCATGAGGTTATGTTAATCACCATCACCGGATAGGTACTTTGATGACATCAAACACCGCTTCGTAACTGGGTGGTCATAAAGGTGTCATTCGGTATTCTGAAAGTATGTGTTGAAGCGCATGGACCAAGATTGGGATTTGTCCATCCATATGAGAAAGATATGCTTTGGGCCCTCTCGGTGGAATGTTATCTAATTAGCTTGCAAGCATGTGACTGGGTCACAAGGGATGACATAACATGGAACGAGTAAAGAGTACTTATCAGTAACGAGGTAGAACTAGGTATGGAATTACCGACGATCAAACCTCGGATAAGTAGAGTATCGCGTGACAAAGGGAATTGGTTTCGTATGTTAATGGTTCTATCGATCACGAAGTCATCGTTGAGTATGTGGGAGCCGTTATGGATCTCCAGATCCCGCTGATGGTTATTGATCGGAGAGGTGTCTCCATCATGTCTGCATATTCACGAACCGTAGGGTGACACACTTAAGTTCAAAGTTGTTTTAAGTAGATATGGAATGTGCGTTGGAGATCGAATGTTGTTCGGAGTCTCGGATTGGATCCGAGACATCACGAGGAGATCCGGAATTGTCCGGAGAATAAGATTCATATATTGGGGATCATTTTCTAAGCTAGGAAATGTTCCGGAGTATTTGTATGGGGATTCTAGAAGGTTTCGGAATGTTCCGGAAGGTTCTAGAAGATTTCTTGGAGTATGCTTGAAAACCAAGAAAGGATCAAGGAATCCTTGTGGGGCAAGACAAGGAGTAGTGGGGGAGGAGGACTCCTCCCCCTTCCCAATCCGCCGGCCAAGGAGGGAGGGGAGTCCTACTAGGACTCCCCCTCCCATGGCGCCTCCCTCCTTTAAATAGAGGGGTGGAGGCGCCACCCCCCTTGCCCCTCCACTCCAAACCCTAGCCGCCTCTCTCCTCCTCCTTCCTTCTGCTCTGGCTTAGGCGAAGCCCTGCAGAATTCTCTACTCCACCACCACCACCACGCCGTCGTGCTGATGGGATTCCGTGGAGAAGATCTACTACCTCCGCTGCTTGCTGGAACAGGGAGAGGAAGGTCTACTTCGACTCCGCACGTGTGACCGACTGCGGAAGCGCTGCCGGAACGCGGCGCCGGAAGGATCGTCCACTCGATCTTGAGATCGGCAAGTGATCGACTACATCAACCACGAGATCCAATCTCGTAACGCTTTCGGATCTACAAGGGTTAGTACAGATCTATCTCGTTGCACATGTCTAATAGATTAGATCTTGGCTTTTATCTAGATTAGATCTAGGTTTTGTTTGATCTTGCGGTAGAATTTTTTTGTTTTCCCTGCTACGAACCCATCAGTGGTATCAGAGCCGTGACTATGCATAGATCTGTTCCACGAGTAGAACACAATGGTTTTGTGGGCGTTGGTGCTCGTGCCGTCTTTTGCTTTGTGTACTTTGCATCTTGCGGTATGGTGGGATGAAGCGGCTCGGGCTAACCTTACATGTCATCGCACATGAGACTTGCTCCACGCTTGACGTGTAACTTGCTTTGCACAAGTGGCTTTGCGGGTGTCTGTCTCTCCCACCATAGTATAGATCAAATCTACACTTTGCACTTGATAGAACTTGTATCAATGTTGTGGTTCATGTTCGTAGGTAAGATCCGTTCTTATTCGAAAGCCCCAAGCCACGTAAAACATGCAAAGAAGATTAGAGGCGTCTAACTCGTTTTTGCAGGGGTTTTGTGATGTGATATGGCCATTATGTGATTGTGATTATATTTGATGTATGCAATGATCCTTACTGTAATATGGCAACCGGTAGGAGCCTAATGGTTGTCTTTAAATTTTGTTTAAGACCTGCGTGTCTATTCATCATGTAATAGCTTTATTCCAAGTAGTTGTAATAGTTGCTGTTGGTGATGGACAACCATGAAGCGGCGCCACGGACCTTGACGCCACGCTGGTGATGATGGAGATCATGTCCATGCTTTGGAGATGGAGATCAAAGGCACAAGAAGAAAGGCCATATCATATCACATATTATGAATTGCCTGTGATGTTAATCCTTTATGCATCTTGTATTGCTTAGATCGCGACGGTAGCATTATAAGATGATCCCTCTCAGTAAATATCAAGTAATAAAGTGTTCGTCCTTAGTTGGCACCGTTACTAAGACTCGTCGTTTCGAAGCATCTCGTGATGATCGGGTGTGATAGCAAGCCAGATTTTCACATGCGGAAACTAAGGTTAACCTTGACGAGCCTAGCATGTACAGACATGGTCTCGGAACACGGAATACCGAAAGGTAAAGCATGAGTCATATGGATGATATGATGAACATGTTGATTGTTCGCCTTTAAAGCTACATCATCTCACGTGATGATCATACTTGGTGTAGTGGATTTGGTTCGTGTAATCACTAAAACAACTCGAGGGATGTTGTTTTGAGTGGGAGTTCATTTGTAATTTGGATTAGTCGAACTCAATTTATCATAAACACAATCAAAGTGAATTTGCATAGTTTGTTGTAGTCATTGGCATCCGTTCACCACCTTACGCTTAGTTATAGTTGAGATATTGGAACTATAGAAATTCTGGATATTTACTTTACGAACTGGTATCGTATTGTTTTGAATGTCAATTTAAAGTTTATAAGTCCTATTGCAAACTTTCAGCAAACATTATTTACTCCATGAAGTTTAATAAGTAGTATTAAATCAAGAGTAACAATTCCAGTGTTAGTATCTAATGCATCATGTTTGCCTCCATGATTCTTGATACTCAAAAGATTGGTTTTAATATCAAGTTTATCTAAGAGCTGAGAACAATGTTTCAGAAACCATCATATGTGAAAGGTATTGCGATATCTAAAACAATGTGTTGGTTACAACATGATAGAGTACACGTCCTCATATTTGATGAGAATTTGTGAAGGTTGGAGACGCTAGTCATCCTAATCCTCCAAAAGTTTTTGAAAAAGAAACATTATACTCGCAATTCACCTTTATAAGCTATAGCAGCTTGATCATGAAAGTTGTCATGATAAGGATGAATAGAAGATGTAAGTAAAATGTTTACTACACTAAAAGATTACTAAAGAATGAAATTTTGAAAGAATGCTAAACATTTGATGAAGGTGATCCACTTCAAAGTGCAAGTCCAAAGATATTGGTATTTGACTATACACACTGTGTACTATGTGTCATGTGAATGACACCACTATTGATGTTGATAGATTCTTTTAAAAGAAAAGAAATTGTTGAAAGAGAATCTATAAAATATTTGGCAGAAAATAAAAGGTTGTAGATGTCCAACTTAGGCATATAGAAGATATACATGTTATGGTTGTATTCCTTGCTTGTTAAACAGTGTGGTTCTTAGGTATTGGATACCGAATTGGTTGGTATGAAGTGTCATACAGGACAACACAATTCATGAACTGCAATGGCCTAAGTAACTAGCAAGAGAATATGTGATGATGTTCATCGAAAACAAACAAAGGGTTGTTGTGTTGCTCGTTAACATCAAAGCTTGCCTTCAAGATTTGTTTAAATAATTGTTATTTTGATCAGGTGTTATGACGACAAAAGGTTGTTCAAATAATTACCGTATTCCATAATAGATGGATAATATACAAGTCTGGTAGGAGAAATAACGACCATAAAACTAGTGCTAAAATGTCGCAAGACAAATGATTGAAAGATCACTTGCGAAGTGACATCGCCGTTTAAATTATATTGAAAGGATATGTGAAGAAACTCCATGTTGATGGATTTTTGGAGTCTTTGATTTGGATCAAATGGCGCTTGTGATACTTTCCTTGAGATAATTAAAACTCCGTTCGTAGGCCAAAAGAGGAACGAACGACTAACTGACTGGAATTTGTACATATTGATGTATATAGTCCATTATGTGTAGTCGTGGGCGATGGATTTCAACTTCATATGCTTTCTCCGAAGATTTGAGTGAGTATATGTATATACTTACTCAATAAGGAAGAAGTATGAAACATTTGAAAAATGTTCAAAGACTTTCAAGATGAAGTGGAAAATCATTGTAACAAGAAAATAAAAGAGTTTATGATTGGATCATAAAGAAAGATGTTTGAGTTACAAGTTTAGCAAAACACCTAAGATTTGAGGAATCGTTCCATGGATTTGCATTTCCCAAAACACCGTAGGAGTATGGAGTGTTCGAGATATGTAATGAAACCTTGTTTTACATGATAAGATCAAATGTGTCATTTATAAAACTGCCATTATATTTTAAAGATTAAAGCTTTAGTGACTACCGCTTTTACACTGAAAAGATCTCCATCGTGATCATCTGAAATGACACCATATGAGTTATGGTTTGGGATAAAACCCGAATTGTCTTTTCTTAAATTTTGGTATGCTATGCACGAGTAAAATGTTTACAACCAAAGTCAGATAAGCACGTCTTTGTAGGTTATTCCAAAGAATTTGTTGGGAATTTCTCCATAACGCCAAGGACAAAAGAGTTTGTCGCTTGGAACGTCAAGTTTCTTGAGAAGGAATTTTTCGTGAAAAGTTAAGTGGGAGGATAATAGAACTTTGATAAGGTTGTTGAACCTTAGCTATATGTGCTAAGTAGCGCAGCGCCGAAAAGTGTCCCGGTGGCGGCCACAATGCTCATGGCTCTCGTGATTACAAAAGATGTGATGTCGGAGATTAGAGTTCCTATAGAACCGTGTGGGTCGGTAAGAATCAAATAGTAAGATTTGATAAGCAAGTCGTTATTGTTTTGACAATGATAAACCGACTACATGCAAAGAAGCGATGATGGGCCCTGACTCCATAAAATGACTAGAAGTCACGGAATCCGTGATAGTATCCATACATGAGAAATCAAGTTTCTGAACTTAGAAGACCCTCCGGAAAGGCGTGAAGCCTATCGGTCGTGTTTGGATCTATAAAGAAATAGACATGGATGTTTCAAATCTATGAAATAGTTGACATGTCGGAAAGAGTTTACGACAATGTTCAAGGAATTGACTATGATAAGATTTGATCTTTCATAGCGATATTTAGTCTGGACGGATTAATGTAGCAACCACTACATATATTTTGGTATATGGTAGTTGAACAAACAAAACAAGTTCTTCTAAAAGAATGGTTACCTATGACGTGTGCATGGCACGATCCAAAGGGTTTTGTTAAATCAAAGGATGCTAAAAGAGTATGCAAAACTTCAATGGTTGAAGTGAGCATCGCGGAGTTGAAATCTTCACCGTGATGAAACCGTTAAAAGGTTTAATTTCATTAGAGACAATAAAGATGTTTGCATTTTGCAAGAAATTAAGTGGGAGCGCTAAGACATATTTCTAATACATTATGTGAAAGACATATTGTTGATTAGAAATAATGTATCTTTTATTGACACAGGTTAAGAATTTCATTTCGATGAAAGACTTAGGCATAACTCAAGAATTAGGCATCAATGTCTATATGAATAGATTGAGGCGCTAATATGGTTTTGCCAAATGTACATAGATAAGATGTTGAATGAGTTCAATATGGAAACAACAAGAAAGGTTCTTGACGCACGGAAAGGACTAAATCAAGATTCAAGTGTGTTGACACGAGATTCAAGTGTTTTGACACTTGGTGAAATCACAAGAATATTTTGATCAATCATTCTTTGAGATGTACACATCCAGATATGTCCTATGCTCTAAATGTTATGAGCATATACCAGAATGATTCATAAGATGATCATTGGACAATAGTAAAGATATTCTTATGAGCTTTGGAAGAACTAAGAATATATCATGTATAAGTGACAAATAGTTAAAGGTAGTTCATTGTAAAGTGTTACATTGATACTAGTTTTGTCACAAGATACAAATTAAATTTATCTCAATTTAGACTATGGGTGGCACAATATAATGGAAAGGATGTTCCATGATGGATTTGGATGAGTTCCAAAGTTGAGATATTGTGACGGATACTACAACAAAAGGCTAAGTATATAACTGCTATAGTAGCAGCAAAGGAGGGCATTTGTGTTAAGTAGTTTGTTATCAAACTAGGCGTGGTTCATAGAGGGATGATACTATGAGGATACATTGTATGACAATTGTATCAACATAATTTAATCCCAAGGAACTAAAGGTCTCACCAAAGGACCAAATTTATACAATGCCATCTCATTGGAGAATGAGTAATGCGTAGAGACGCAAGGACATGCAAATACACACGGACCTAGAAGTGTCAGATCCGAAGATTATGTTTACCACTAGTAATAGTGTCTATACAACACCAGAAAGCCATAGGTGTTGAATGCACAAGTTTTTAACTAGATTATTGACTCTAGTGCAAGTGGGAGACTGTTGGAGATATGCCCAAGAGGTAATAATAAAGTGGTTATTATTATATCTTTATGTTTATGATAAATGTTTACATCCCATGCTATAATTGTATTAACCGGAAACATTAATACTTGTGTGTTTTGTAAACATAAAAGAGTCCCTAGTAAGCCTCTTGTTAAACTAGCTTGTTGATTAATGGATGATCATGGTTTCCTGATCATGGACATTGGATGTCGTTAATAACAAGATCATATCATTAGGAGATGATGTGATGGACACACACCCGTAGTAAGCATAGCATAAGATCAAGTCATTAAGTTCGTTTGCTATAAGATTTAAAATACATAGTAACCTAATCCTTCGACCATGAGGTTATGTTAATCACCATCACCGGATGGGTACTTTGATGACATCAAACACCGCTTCGTAACTGGGTGGTCATAAAGGTGTCATTGGGTATTCTGAAAGTATGTGTTGAAGCGCATGGACCAAGATTGGGATTTGTCCATCCATATGACGGATAGATATGCTCTGGGCCCTCTCGGTGGAATGTCATCTAATTAGCTTGCAAGCATGTGACTGGGTCACAAGGGATGACATAACATGGAACGAGTAAAGAGTACTTATCAGTAACGAGGTAGAACTAGGTATGGAGATACCGACGATCAAACCTCGGATAAGTAGAGTATCGCGTGACAAAGGGAATTGGTTTCGTATGTTAATGGTTCTATCGATCACGAAGTCATCGTTGAGTATGTGGGAGCCGTTATGGATCTCCAGATCCCGCTGATGGTTATTGATCGGAGAGGTGTCTCCATCATGTCTGCATATTCACGAACCGTAGGGTAACACACTTAAGGTTCGAAGTTGTTTTAAGTAGATATGGAATGTGCGTTGGAGACCGAATGTTGTTCGGAGTCTCGGATTGGATCCAGGACATCACGAGGAGCTCTGAAATTGTCCGGAGAATAAGATTCATATATTGGGGATCATTTTCTAAGTTAGGAAATGTTCCGGAGTATTTATATGGGGATTCTAGAAGGTTTTGGAATGTTCCGGAAGGTTCTGGAAGATTTCTTGGAGTTTACTTGAAAACCAAGAAAGGATCAAGGAATCCTTGTGGGGTAAGACAAGGATTCGTGGGGGAGAAGGACTCTCCCCCCACCTCCTTGATCCGCCGGCCAAGGGAGAGGGGAGTCCTACAAGGACTCCACCTCCCCATGGCGCCTCCCTCCTTTAAATAGAGAGGTGGAGGCGCCACCCCCTGGCCCTCTCCACTCTTGCCCTAGCCGCATCTCTCCTCCTCCTTTCTTCTGCTCAGGCTTAGGCGAAGCCCTGCAGAATTCTCTACTCCACCACCACCACCACGCCGTCGTGCTGCTGGGATTCCGTGGAGAGATCTACTACCTCTGTTGCTCGCTGGAACGGGGAGAGGAAGGTCTGCTTCGACTCCGCACGTGTGACCGACTGCGGAAGCGCTGCCGGAACGTGGCGCCGGAAGGATCGTCCACACGATCTTGAGATCGGCAAGTGATCGACTACATCAACCACGAGATCCAATCTCGTAACGCTTTCGGATCTACAAGGGTTAGTACAGATCTATCTCGTTGCACATGTCTAATAGATTAGATCTTGGCTTTTATCTAGATTAGATCTGGGTTTTGTTTGTTCTTGCGGTAGAATTTTTTTTGTTTTTCCTGCTACGAACCCATCAAGATGAACACATAGCTACCGGTAGAACCCTTAGCCTCGAGGAAGAACTACTCCCTTCTCATCATGGGAATCAGCAATGGTGATGGAGATGGTGGTGGAGATCGATGGAGATGGCTCCGGGGGCACTCCCCCGTCCCGGCAGGGTGCCGGAACAGAGACTTTTTGTCCCCCGAATCTCCCCTTCGGTGGCGGCGGCGCTGCGGAACTTTTCGTGGCTTTCTGGTTGAGTACTTAGGGTTTACGTCCCAAGGGCATCTTATAGTCGGAAGGGGAGGCCGAGGGGGTGCTTGGGCTGGCCACACCACCCCCTGGCGCGGGCCAGGCCTGGCCGCGCGGCCAGGTGGTGTGGTCGCCCTCTGGCCCCTCTCTGTCTCGTATTCTGGCACTTGATCACTTCCCGAAAAATAGGCACTTTGGCTTTTGTCCCGTCCAATTCTGAGAATATTCAGTTTCTGACTTTCCTGGAACCAAAAACTGCAGAAAAAAGACAGCTGGCACTGTGGCTCTTGTTAATAGGTTAGTCCAAGAAATCATAAGAAAAGTACTCCAAAGTTGGAACAAAACACAAGAAAGTGGATAAAACGAAGCATGGAACATCAAAAATTATAGATACATTTGCAATGTATCACTCCTCTCTCCGTCGGAGCTGCCGCCACCGCGCCGGTGGCCCGCCCTAACCCAGATGGGGCCCAAAGGGCCCAGATCTAGGCTGGGTGGGGCGACACCAGTCGAATCAATCGGCATCCCTCGAGCTACCATGACACCTCGCCGTGAAGTCGTTGCTCGATCGCCACAAGACCATCCGAGCATCGTTGGACCGCCGCCTGGCCGAGCTTCACCGCCACTGGATGCCATGCGCCGCGCCACCTCGCCATGTGTGCGGGGATGGCCTGTCGCCGCCACCGACACCGCCCAGGCAACGCCCAGTGGCCCGCGTCGGCGGCAGCAGAGAGGAGGGGGAGGAGGGTTGGGGGCAGCGCGGTGGAGGAGCCCATGTCCGCCCACGCTGGGGCAAGACAAGAGTGAGAGGGAGGCTGCGATATCCACCGGCCAGTCAAGATTGCAGAAGAAGAACCAATGTCTCGGATGCGAAGACTGGGAGGCTTTCGCCTTCACTTTCAAACATAAAATGGCACAATGGTTACAAAGTGTACGTTTGCCGCATCTTGTCTCAATCTATTCTTTATCTTTTACAGTTTATCTTATTTGTAAATATTAGAGTATGTTTGTTAAAATGGGCACCAAGTGTTATTTCCACTGTCCAGGATAGTACTTCACATAACATTGCAATGTGAAATGTGCTTTGCAGGGCTCGGGCCAGTAAATAGATGCTTCCAGTGCAACGCTCCAATTCGGAAGATAAAATATCTCATGCTCCAAACACCTGATAGTAGGTGTTTGAAAAGTGAATATTTTCAGTCCACCACGTAGAGATTGACTAAATGGCTGATGAATTGGCATCAGAGAACCTTTTCTTGTGACAAAAGTGCTCATATAGTTTAATAGAGAAGGTAAAACTTATACCATCCGTTCCTAAATCCGCTATGAGCAGGCCGGCAGGAGAACAGCGGCTAGGGTTTAAGACCCAAAGGGGAAAACATAAAGATTACAAGCTCATCTGTGAGCTAAATAGGCCACAAGGAACGAGAGGGAGCAGGTGAGCGGGGAACATGGGACAAGTGTAAAGCTAATCATGTCGGACGCCCAAGGTGGCCGTTGGAGTAACAGCAGCCGTTTGATCTCTTCTTTGGTAGGATCAGGTTTAGGCCTGCCAGGGAGACCAGAACACTGAACACACTTCTAATCGTCCATCTTCTTTGGCTTGCCTCCGGACTCCACGGTTTATAATCCAATAGACATTCTTTGTTGAGTATTGCCTAGGCACATGTTGAAGGCTAAAATAACCTTGACAGTTTAAGATAAAATCGACAAAATGTCTGACAAAAGTTCAGATATGCTAACTAGATAAAACATCTTATATTTTGAAACCGAGCGAGTACTACGGTAGAAAAGATGCATCATTTCTTCGTCCATGTGGAAAGCCATCACCATGATGCCATTGCTAGTTCTCCATGCTAACATGTCTATACTGCCACGATGCCACCTAAAATGTTCTACATGATAGCATAAACAGTACTTCCTCCGTTTCAAAATATAAAATGTTTTAGCTCTGTGAAAGGAGTGTACCTAAACCCCTTTTAGTGACCCCTTTTAGTGTGTAGGTTCATCTAGGTTTGGAGTGAACCTACACACTAAAAGGGGTATAGATACATTCCATTCACAAAGCTAAAACATCTTATATTATAAAACGGAGGGAGTAAGTAATAAGCATACAACAGTGAATGAAATTAAGTTGAAAAGAATTGCCATGTGTGGTATTACATTCGGAGTCCGAAGATGCTTCATCATGAGAAGCTGCATTCGAAGATTCTGCCCCTGAAGTTCTATAAGGTCCTACAAAACAGGAAGGCACGAGAAATGACATCAATATTCAGTAGGAGAACACCAACAACTTCACAAATTCATTTGCAAAGACTTCACCCAAATTACCTTCTTGCTCTTTCATTTTTTTGTGGTACCAATCTTCGAGTCACATCAAAGCTTCGACGACCTTTGGCTTAAGTAAAGCTCGATCAGGGGTTATTATTTTACCACCCATGCTAAATGCCTCCTTCGAAGCAAATAGCAAGAACATCACGAGCCATTGATGCTAGCTCAGGATAATACATGGACTCCTTGCTCTAAAACTCCAACACATCCAAATCCTCATCGAAATCTCTTAGTGATCCTTCCAAATAAAGTTCCAACTGTGACTTCTGTGGGCAAGTTAGTAGGTATTTTCTAAAGTCACTGAGAAAATCGCCCATTCCACTAGTGCTTGGAGCAACTTCTGATGAAGCCTGAGTAACAGAAGAACAACGGTATTCCTCAAACAAACTTTGTAAGGTAGTTCTAACTTCATGAATATGTCGTTCAGCATCCTCGGGGGCATAAAGTTTGGTGTAGCAAAATCTTACAAATTTTATTTTGTAGCGTGGATCAAGAACAGAAGCACATGATAAGATAATACTATAGTCAGACCAATATCTACCAAACTTCCCTTTAATATCATCTAGCAATGGTGTAATGAAGCTTCCCCTTGCACCATGTACCTCTAATAGATGTGTATGAACCATGTAAACACATTTCAAGTACAAGCTAGAAGTAAGATACTTTGTCTCCGACAGTATACATGTAACATCATAGAACTTCTTCAAAAAACTGTGCATCATGCTAAGCTTTTCCCATTGATCAGAAGATAGCCAAAAATTGGACTTAAATATGCTATCCCTTTCAGCAAGCCACAACAAAGCATCTTTGAGTACAAACCATTCTCAAGCATCTTGTAGGTTGAATTCCAACGGTCAGACATATCAACCTTCAATTTTTGGGTGACATTCAACTGATACATGGTTTCAGCAGCATCATAAAACTCAAGTATCCAATTAGAAGAAGCTTTCATGTATTCAATTCCATCTCAAAGTTTCTGAACAGATTCACCAACCAATCCAGACCAGCCTGAGCAACAAAATTTAATATGTGTGCATAACAACCAACTTAAAAAAAGTGCCAAACAATGGCAGGACACTTTTAGGCAGCAAGAAGGTTTTCAAAGAATCAATCATCTTGTCATTGTATGGAGCATTATCAAGAGTTAGGCACGTGATTTTACTGTCAAGCTTCCATTTACCAAAACGCAAATAAACCTCACCAGCAATAGGTGCTCCATCATATGGTGGATTCAACCTTTTGAACCATATAATCCTCTTATTCAATTTCAATGCAGCATCAGCAATGACAGGTAATGCAAATGAAATTGCGCTTTGTGACATCAGATTTCCAGTTGTCAACCCTGAAACTAACTCTACCAGGACAACTGGTAATAGAGTCTAGCAAATCCTTTCTCTCTCTTTCAAACATTGCCAGGATATTCCTTCTTATGGTGTGGCGACTAACATTTTTGAACCGGGGACAAGCTCTCGACATCACAATTCTAAAGCCATGTTCTTCAACCACCGTAGACGGTTGTGACCCTCCAAGAAGAAACATAGATATCTTATCTCTTAATTCTTGATCAAACTTATAGTTTCTCAATGCATGTGAGCCGTCATCATTTCTTTCAGATTTTAGATAATGTTTATTAACTGCATCTTTAATGTGAGGATGAACACTAGTAAGATGCATTTGTAGATGTGATGTAAAATTAATAGATGCAACTCTCAATATCTTATGGCAGATGTTGCACTCGGCTACTGTTTCCGCAGCATGATCTTTTCCTACACTTATGAAGTTAACCCAAACCTTCGATTTTAGTGGTTTTGAATCAGTTGTCGTATGTCATTCCCTTGCTCGGGCAACTATGCCCACTGAGAATCTTGCACTCTTATGACGCGCACATGATTCAGCAACCACCTCCCTTGACCTTCCATGCTTGCGCCTATTACGGGCACTTGTTTTAGCAGGCACATCCTTGCGTGCACTTACTTCATCATCATCATCATCGGAAGTGGGGTCATACTCTTCACCCTGTTCTTCAATACTTTGGACCCGGTTCCGTGGGGTTGTCATGTTGTTAGCAGATTCTTGAAAAAACCTGACATATAATAGATTATGAAAAAAAATCAGTACAAATATTATAAGATACAGAGAATGTGGGTAACGATTTGTTTATGAACTGAGTACAGTGTTACTGACTCACTGTTTAATAATTGATGCAACAGTACAGTGTTGCAACTAGCAGCAAGCAAAATTAATAACTCGCACTCCAGTAATACACTAGTTCTGGCCCAAAAGATGTTTCAGGCTGTAAATCGAGTCTCGGGCATGTCCTGGACCAGGAAACCAGGCTACCAATGAACAGATCTGATATAGTGATATTATGGCATCGATTTAGCAGAACATGTAAATTATTTAGTACTCCCTCCGATCCATAATAAGTGTCGCTCGTCTGTACAAAGTTACAGACGAACGACACTTATTGTACAGACGAGTGACACTTATTATGGATCGGAGGGAGTACTAAATAGCACTACCAATATATTTTTAAAGGAAACATAATAGCTACAAAATTCAGTTGTTAGGACATCACCTGATTTTCTTAGCATGTTCTAGTCATGACAGATTGGCAATAGCAGCTAATGGTAAAAAGAATGACAATGTAAACATCTGGTCTTCGAGTAGAGGGACAGAATAGGATCTGTATCCATAATATCATGTCAAATTGTCAATTATTAGTTTCTTACATTAGAGAAACAATAAGTAGGTTTATTATCTTCGAAACCCTGAAATATAATCTAACATGTACACATATTGATAGTTCTGCTCCTTAAGTCAAGAGGATGGTCATGAGAAGCTTACCATGAGGTCGTATGGACATTATCTGCTAACAGTCCTCCGTAGTATACCAAGTAGAAACATTATGTCTCACTAGATCTATACCAAAAGAAATAGAAAAATACAATGCCCAATCTAGGCGTAAATGGACAACTAAATAGCAGATGCATGCAAAGGGGGGACTTTCATCGAACAAGTAAAGGGCGTCTGAATTTCAGTTATGCAATGTGCCCAATGCACAGGAAGCAGATGTCAGGGCAGAGAGCACCAATTATTACTAACTAAGGAATCAAGATCCAAAGGCATAATAAACATCTCCACAAACACAGACACGGATTGGGGATTGAAGCACTGATATTACCTCACAGTAACTAGGGCACCTCATAGCACGGAAGATGAGGCCGTCGTCATCGGTGAAGAACTGCAGATCAGGTCGTATCCCGTCTCCCACTCTGGAGGTGATTGCTGCAATCTTGGAGGCAATGCTGAGAGTGGCGAATGGCGGCGGGTACTGTGTTGGCGGGGCAAAAGGGATGCAGCGACCCGAGGGTAGCACCGTGCTTTACTGCTTTCCGTTGTGTTTCAAAAGCACCCAGCACCAGCAGGTCAGCAGTGTGCGCTTGGACTTTGAAGCCTGGAACCAAGCAAGCATCAGACCCATTTCTCATTTGCGATGTGTTTGTGAAGTTGGGCCTTTTTATTCAGCCTGTCCATGCCCCAACCAAGCATCGGACCCATTTCTCGTTTCTCAAAACACAATATTCACCGTGGAGCCAAAAGGCCCACTACACAAAAGACCCAACCTACTTTGGCACTATGATACCAGGTCTATCGATAGACTCTTCCTTATGCCTGCCGTGTTCATTCTTTTATTTTTTTACCTTTTTATCTGATAATTAAACATTTAGAATTGTATAGTGTAACAGTTACATATGGAGGTGCGGACCGTCCGCGATGCCGCAAACGAAAGGCCACATATCAGCTTTGGGGGGGGGGGGGGGGGGGGGGGGGGGGGAGAGGAAATACTTGGATTTTGCGAGCCACCAGCATATCCCCGCATTCGCGCATATGTTCTAGCCTCGAAATTGCACATGACCGCTCGTGACCATGTGTGGCTGGACCGCGGCCGCGCGGCACATGAGAGATACTTGGATTTTGCGGGCCACCAGCATATCCCCGCATACGCGCATATGTTCTAGCCTCGAAATTGCACATGACCGTGCATGCTCGTGACCATGTGTGACTGGAGCGCGGCCATCGCTCCTCTTCCAACCACCTCCATCCCTCACCCCCCCCCACCCCCCCACCCCGCGGGCGTCTCCATCCATTCCTCTACTACCTCCTCCTCTGATTAGTTAGTGATTAGACTGTAGCTTAAGCGGGTATGCGGCCGCATGCGGCCACCGCGAGCAGGGCACGTAAGTCCTCACAAGTTAAGCGGGTATATGCGGCAATATGCGGAACGCCCCCATGTAGTCCCACTTACAGCCTTATATGGAGGTGGATCTTTCCTACAAGGATAATAGACAGGGTCTCATAGGATGCATTGAACAGAATCCGGAAGGTAACAAAAAGGCTAGCCCAATAGGAAAATTTCAGCGGACGAGTCGGTATACAACTCGCAATAAGCTTTACATAGTGCAGGCGGCTCCATTTGTGTAAGAGTAATGCTACAGCTACAGGATCCTTTTTACGGAATTGGTGTTACGGACAAACGTGGCAAGCAATCAGGGAGGTTTAGGCCTATAATCACAGAGGGTAGAGAATTTACACCAACCAATTCAATCCACGCTACATCCGTAAGATCAGTTTGTAGGAATATTTTCGTAAGTCTGGGATTACCGTTTGTGTAATGCCATGATTTTAAAAAAATGCGTATAATCTCAAAAGTGAAAAACACCAATTGTGTCGTCAGGTCAATTCACGCGAGGATGGGGTGAGTCGCGCATCCGGTAGAGGATGGCGTGAGTCGCGCATCCGGTAGTGCGCCAATCTCCAGCCTGTTGTCTGCTGCAAAAGAAGGAAAAAAAAATCTCTAGCTCTGTGTTCTGTCGTTTGGTTCTATACTACTACTCCGTACTAGTAATGGAGCCGCTTGGTAAGGTTGACCGACCAATCGATAATGTGTAAATTGACACCCATTAGGTCTCAATTCCTGTCTATTGAGACGTTGGTGTAAATGTCCAACCAAAAACTGCAATAATGTTCTAGGAAAGACTTTACTGGTAGGAGGTGGTTTGGCAGGTATTATAGTGTACCAATTGAAGTTTTGCGGGCACCATGTAAAAGTCATGTTATCCATTGAAAAAAAGATTCTGCGGACATCAAAGCGTCACTTGCTCGTGTACGAAAGGGAAAGGCAGACTGGCAGAACACAAAGCTGCTGGGTTACCAACTTCCTTAATTTTCATTAAAAAAACTTCCTTAATTTTGTGCGGTAAACAAAAATATTGATTAATTGATCATGATGCATGCATATTACAGTGTTCGTCGCTCGTGACTTTCCTCCCAGTCTAAGAACACCTCCATTCGTCAGGTGTTTCCATGCCAAAATCCGGCGCTATTTAGCATCGAAAGACGTAACATTTAGTCTGGGAATAGCCGTTTTCACTCGCGTTCCCAAGCGGCGTTCCCAGACGACGCAAAATCGGTGACACCTTTAAATATTTTTTGTTCCCGCCGGCGAAATCTCGCCCAAAGGTGTTCGACAGAAATACGCTCAAAAGGTTTCGGCGAAAATTTTATTACAAAACAGAATGAAGATCGGCGATCAGACGTCGATGGGGATGGCCTCCTTCGATGTGTCAGGTGCGACGGGGATGGGCTCCTCGATCAGTACAGGCAGCCAACGGGTTGGAGGAGGTGGCGACAGAGCTCGGCGAAGGGGTTGTGGCCGAAATGGTAGGCGTAGGTTTTGGCGGGTTGGCAAGGACGTCCTCGTCGAGAATGGCGGTGCGGCGTGCCATGGACCAGGCCTTGACCTAGGGGCTCATTGTCGTCGAGGTGTCTTCACCGCCCAAGAGGAAATGGAGGTCTGTGTTCCTCTTCTTTGCGGCAAAGCTCGCCTTGAGGAGGTCGATGTCAACACCCGGATTTTTAAGTTCATATGCCTGTTATGCCGTACATCGCAATCTCAGGATTACCATTTTTGCGAGACATAACAGAAGTGGTACCACAGTACATCATCCATTACAAACCATAATAAGGTTCTTACAAACAAAGGATCTCATGATCCAGTCTTTAATACAATCAAAGCAGCGGAAAGTAAACGTAGCGTGGCTTCATAGATGATCCTATTTGTTATAGACCTCATGTTGTCCATCTTCCGGGTAATTCTCCTCATAGTCTGGCCATGGGAATAGCCAGAGACAAAGCCATGAGTACTCTTTAAGTACTCACAAACTAACACTAATACAGGTAAGGTAAATGCTAATAGGAAACTTAAGCTCTAGGTTGGTTTTGCGAAAAGCCAGATTTACTTTATAAGGGTTTTCAAGAGTAAATACCTAATTTAGTTCTCTATATCACTTAAGGGGGAAACTAGTTTTCATGTCCACAACTCTGTTGTGGTCAAGTCAAGGTCATCTTTCAAGTCACAAATCATTTTGAAAACATCTGACAACGGAACAGTATGGCCACTCCAACTGAACATAACCGCGGACGCGGCTATTCGAATAGTTTGACAATCTGCAGAGATTGTACACTTTCACCATAAAATTCGATACATCCGTCAGGAATAACCCTGAATCATCATACTTGGTATGCGGATAATCAACTTTAACCTTTCAATTACACACCCTAGTATAGGCACCTCTCTTATGAGTTTGGCCTCCCAACCATGACCATCTGTCATCTTGGGTACTGCATAGGTGGACATTCATCACGAGGTAGCCTCACCTCAACCTCTTCCGCAAGGGAACCCATACTAAGACATATAAACTTCCAGTCAAGCCCTACCCAACTCAGGTATTGTGGTTGTATGGTAAAATTGGAATGATATCGCATTCAAACCCAACCATCAATTTTTATAAAGGGTCAAGACTCATGCCTCAGTATTTTCATCATCAACCATTTTGTTTCTCAACACATGTCAAAACATTTCAATAGAATGAATCATCATTCCAAGGTTTTCATAATTATTTTCACCAAGTATTCTCATCTAAAGTGATCAAGTTTTCTGCTTAGCACTAGCCACTAATGTTGAGGGTATTCACTATTTGGGGGTGCTAATCTGGTACAAGTATCCTAGACTAATCCTAAGATCTTGATAGGGTCCATTCTATTTTCCACTAGTCACAATTCATTAACTAAGTAATAACTGTAGTAAAGGGGAAAGTAAAGCTTGGAGTAAAAACTAGGAATTGGTAAAGTTGCATAACCAGGGATGCCCAGTGCATCTGGTATAAGGGGCTTGCATATATAGCATGCATAGTTCTAGTTTGCATTGATAGCTTGCCTTGAGCAGAGCAGTTGTTGCAGTCATTGAAGTTTTTCTCCTCCTCGAAGTACTCCTCTTCGTTGAATCCCGGATCGGTACTAGCGTCTATAAATACATCCAATGTACACAATCACCAAACAACACTTCACTACTCCTATTTAGCACACAAGTCTCATACTAGATGATCTAATATCATCTCAATCAGTCCATGTTATAATGGCACATTTTTATTTCTCTTTAATGAGAAAAGTAATTTCTACTCATTGAAATTGTTTAAGATTTATATTCTCCAACTAGAATATAGGTTCATATGGACCATGTCCTCATCATATATTCTCAAGCTTGGGAATGTGATTTAAAAGGGTGGTCATGCATTACAAGATTTAATATTACTATTTAATAAGATTTAAATGACTAGAAAAGCCTACATAGCCTTCTTTTAAAACTAGTCCAAGTTTAATATCTATAAAACCAAATGTTTTTACATATTCAGGTAGAGCATGGAAAATGTGATTTTTGAGAGCTAGAATCATCTCAAAAGCACTTATAGTTTATTTTAGAAAAATGTTTAATGTGTCAAAAGTCTCTGTCTTGTTATTTTTGGTATAGGTGATCTATAATTCCAATTGGTTTGAATCCAACGGGAATGATTAGTTAATTTCCATACCTTTCCAACAAAATTGGAATCATGCATTTTGGTTCAGTGAATCTCTTTGAATTGATTTTTGAATCTACTAACAGAATCTAGTTTTAACTAAAATGGAAAAATCCTATTTGAATGGGTGGGCTCTGCGCGGGAAACTAAACGGGCCGGCCCAACTGCCCAGCGCTGGCGCAGCTGGCTACTGACATACGGGTCCTACTCGTCAGTGACTTAACTAAGCCGAATCGGTATGTTTCAATCTTAACCCTACGATTAGAGCAAGATCTAACGACTGACGTGCGTTGTCTACGTCGAACAGCTCCGGCGAGAACTGAACCCTAACGCGGTCGTGGGGGTCGCGTGAGGCTCACTTGGGCTCCAGCTAAGGTCGGCGCTGGGGACGAATGAGGTTGTCGTCGACGGCGGTTCGAGACGTGGTCACGGCGGCTCCTGGGCTGGTCGCAATCAACAGGCTCCTTCCTCCTCTGCAACGGCGGACTCCGGCTAAATTCCGACGGTGTGGTGCTCGCCTTGCTCCAGGGAAGAGACAGTAAGATTCTGTGGTGAGTGGGGAGTGGAATGGTGTGGAGATTGAGGGCTGAGGTGGTCTCTATTTATACACCCAGTGTGGCGGTTGGGCGGCATGGTCGGGCTACTCTAGCGACACTACTATAGGTTGCAATCGTCACGGCGGATGGCATGGGTCGAGGCGGTGGACTATGGCGATCGTCATGGAAGTGATGGAATGGCAAGGGGTGCTCTCCATTGGCCGAGATACGTCCGTGCTCTGGGCGGGTACGCAGGCGTTCGTCACTTGGTACGGTGGTCACGGGGCGCGAGACGGCGAACGATCATGTCTAGCAGCTCACTGGTGCCACGGCGAATGCGGGTACGGGCGGAGAGAGTGATGTGCGACGTGTGCGAGCAAGGCGGTTGCGGCGCTCCGTTGTGCTCTCGGCATGGCCAGTGGTTAAATGGGCGCGGCTGGTCTGGCTCCTTCTCGCCTCGCCGTTGGTCCAGGGGTGGTCAGGGGGTGGCGGTGAGGTCACGCCTACCTCGTGGGGGTCGTGGTAGAGGGCGGCGCGGCACGCATCGACTGGCTCGTGCTCGACCGGCATGGACGGCTCGACATGGGCATGTCACTGGTGCAACAGTGGGAAAAGGGCTCTCCACTGCACGGCAAAGTACCAGGGATGATCTAGGACAATTCAATGTGTTGGTTGCAGTACATTTTGTGAGAAAATGACAATTCCAAATAGTGAATAGTTGGTGAGGTTGTACTGTGCATGCCAAGTGTTCGACACAATGGCCGCATGAATTCATAATTCGATTTTTTGAAAGATATTTGGTGAGTGATCTTGTTGTTTGCTTGGTAGATTGTGGTTGCTGGGATTTGTCAAGTGGAATTGATTTGAGTGGTTTTTGAGAAAGTGTGATCTATACATATGATCTTGATTCAATTTTGCACTGCCTCTTAAATAGATTTGAATTTAGTTTCTGTCACTTTGTAAAGTTTGCTTGGATTCACTTTTACTTGATCTAGCAAGGGTGAAAAGAATTGGAATTGTTTCTGTTGAAAATTCTTTACTAGGAACACTCAAAGTGGTCTGGTGGATAAGTTTGGCCAAAATGACCATTTGCTTATATATCTTATAATTGATTTTTCCTTTATTTGATTCTGCTTGGATTTGATCTAGATGATGTAGTATTCATCTTTGGACCATTCCTTCTCATTTGTAACCATCAACATGGCAATTGCAATCATTCATACACTAATACAAATCACACATACACTCTTATTAGGTTTAATTATAAAGGTTTTTGTTAACCCTAAACTTGGGTGATTAGAGCTTGATAAGTTTGATTAATATTTTTGGGATGTTACAAACCTTCCCTACTTAAAAAGAATCTTGTCCCGAGATTTAGGAAAAACTAGGAACTAAAGAGATTGGGATACTCAGTCCTAATGTAATCTTCTCGTTCCCAAGTGGCTTGTTCTTTGGTATGGTTACTCCACTAGATTTTGAGGAACTTGATACTTCTGGTCCGAGTGGTTCTAAATGCTTCTTCCAAAATACGGATGGGCACTTCACGATAATTTAGGTCCTTGTTGATATCTATGGTTCCATGATCGATGTTTTTGAACACTTCGGTCTTCTCTGGAACTTTTAAGCATTTGCGAAGTAACGAGATATGGAACACATTGTGAACAGCTGACATCTCTTCAGGTAGTTCCAATTGATACGATACTTCTCCTCTGCGATTCAAAATCTTGAAGGGTCCAATAAATCTGGGGGCTAACTTTCCTTTCAGACGAAAACATTGCATTCCCTTCAAGGGTGATACTTTGAGATACACAAAATCTCCAACATTGAAGGTCAGGTCTCGACGTCTTTTGTCCGCATAACTCTTTTGTCTGGATTGAGAGGTCTTGAGGTGCTCACGGACTTTGTGAATCTTCTCTTCGGCTTCTCGTAGGATGTCGGGTCCAAAGATCTGACTCTCTCCTACTTGCGACCAATTCAAGAGGGTATGACACTTCCTTCTATATAGAAATTCAAATGGGGCCATTTGCAAACTGGTTTGATTACTATTGTTGTAAGAGAATTCCGCGAAAGGCAGACAATCTTCCCACTTAGATCCATATTCTAACACACAAGCTCTCAACATATCTTCTAAGATCTGGTTGACTCTTTCAGTTTGTGCGTCGGTTTGCGGGTGATAAGTTGTGCTAAAATTCAGTTTGGTTCCTAATCCTTCCTGGACTTTCTGCCAAAATCTTGAGGTAAACTGGGTTCCTTTATCAAATACTATGGCCTTGGGGGTTCCATGCAAACTGACTATTCTAGCGATATACAACTCTACTAGCTTCAAACTTTGGTAGGTTGTCTTGACGGGGATAAAATGGGCTACCTTAGAAAGTCTATCAACTATGACCCAAATAGAGTCATTTCCCCTACTAGATGTAGGAAAACCGGTGATAAAGTCCATTCCGACGGAATCCCATTTCCATTCTAGAATCTGCAATGGTTGCAAAAATCCTGTGGGTCTCTGATGTTCCGCTTTGACTCTCTGACAAATATCACACTTGGCTATGTAGCTTTCGACTTCTCTCTTCATTTTGTGCCACCAAAATTGCTCCTTCAAATCCTGATACATCTTCGTTCCTCCCGGGTGGATAGAATAAAGAGTATCATGAGTTTCCTGCATAATGACTTGTTTCAACTCTGAATCTGCTGGAACGCAGATACGTCCTTTGTAGCACAAAGTTCCTTCTTCATCTTTAGTGAATCAGGGTACCTTCCCTGTTCCTATACGACGCTTGATTCCATCGATACTTGTGTTCCTTTCTAGGCTTATTTTATCTGACTAATCAAACTGGGTTGGAGTTCTATGCTAGCTAAGAATCCTTCGCTAACTAGCTCCACTCTGAAATTATCCATCTCCTCATGCAGGCTTGGTTGGGCTCCCTTAATCATGGTATTTAATCTACACGGCAATCTGCTAAGGGCATCTGCTACCACATTGGCTTTGCCAGGGTGATAGTGAATGTCAAGGTCATAATCCTTGATTAACTCAATCCATCTCCTTTGCCTCATATTCAACTCCTTCTGGGTGAAAATATACTTCATACTCTTGTGATCCGAATAAATCTCACAGCGATTACCCATGAGGTAATGACACCATGTCTTCAAAGTTAAAACTATGGCTGCTAGCTCGAGGTCATGGGTTGGATAGTTCTGCTCATGCTATTTCAGTTGTCTGGACAGATATGCTATAACTTTCCCTTCTTACATCAGTACACATCCAATACCAATCTTGGATGCGTCACAATACACATCAAAAGGCTTCTTGATATTCGGCATGATCAAAATTGGGGCTAAAACCAATCTCTTCTTGAGATCTTGAAAACTTGCTTCACATTTGTCAGTCCATTCAAACTTCTTATCTTTCTTCAACAACTGGGTCGTTGGTCTTGCGATGCTCAAAAATCCTTCAACGAACTTGCGGTAGTATCCGGCTAATCCAAGAAATGCGCGGACTTCTATTTGGGTGGTTGGGGCTTTCCATTCTTCAACATCTTTGATCTTGGCAGGATCAACAGCGACTCCTCCTACTGGCAGGATATGGCCTAGGAATCCTACTTCTCTTAACCAAAATTCACACTTGCTGAACTTGGAATATAACTGATGTTCCCTAAGGTTTCAAGGATAGTTCTAAGATGTTGCTCATGGTCTGCTTCTGACTTGGAATAGATCAGAATGTCATCGATAAAAACAACGACAAACTTATCTAGAAAATTCATAAAAATCTTATTCATGAGGTTCATGAAATAAGCGGGGGCATTGGTTAATCCAAAAGACATGACATTGTACTCGTACAATCCATATCTGGTGGTGAATGCGGTCTTTGGGATATCTGTTGCACGAATCTTCAATTCATGATAACCAGTTCTAAGATCAATCTTAGAAAACACACTGGCACCAGTCAGTTGATCAAACAAATCTTCTATCTTTGGCAAGGGTATTTGTTCTTGATGGTGACATCATTCAGCTTCCGATAATTCGTACAAAGACGGTTGGCTCCATCCTTATTATCAACAAACAAAACAGGTGATATCCACGGCGATGCACTGGGTTGAATCAGTCCTTTTCCCAGCATATCATGAAGTTGCTTCTTCAATTCCACTAGTTCAGATGGGTTCATACTATAAGGTCTCTGAGATATGGGTCCGGTTCCAAGGATTAGTTCAATGATAAACTCGATATCCCGATCTAGGGGCATACCGGGCAATTCATCTTGGAACACATCGGGGTATTCACAGACTACTCTGACTTGGTCAATGGTGGTCTTGGCTAGACTATTGTTGCACTTGAATTGGCGGGGTAAGGTCTCAGATACATGTTCTACTGATACTCCGATGCTACTGGACATTGTTATGGCTTTCTTAGCACAGTCGATTAATCCTTGATGTTTCGACATCCAATCCATTCCTAGTACTACTTCCAAACCTTTGGTTCCAAGTACTATTAGATTGGCATAGAAATCTATCCCATGGATTCTGATGGGTACGGTCTTGCAATTTTTTCTAGCTTTGGTTGTTTAACCATGGATTTGAACTATCATAACATGCTTCAGATTTGTTGGTTGGATCTTACTAGTGTATGCAAATTCTTCTGTAACAAACGAGTGCGATGCTCCAGAATCGAACAATACTCGGGTTAATACCGAGTTAACAGAAAACGTACCCAGCACTACATCTGGCGCTTCTTGGGCTTCCTCAGCATTCATGTGGAACAAACAGCCATTAAGGTTGTGCGGGTTTCCTGGGGTGAATCTCTTTCTAGGCTGGACACGGCGTTCCTGTTGGGCAGGTGCATTCACATTGGTTGCTGTGGCAAGCTTCTTGGGACACTTGTTTGAGTAGTGACCCATGACTCCGCATTCAAAACAAGTGATCATTGACTTGTATTTCCCTACGACAGGCACAACATTTCTTCTAGTCCTTGGGGAAGTATTATTATTGTTGTTGTTGTTGTTGGATTTGGGCGGTGCACAGTTGAAATTATTGGAGTTGCCGGGGTTGTTGTTGTGGTTTCCTCCGAGCCTTGGATTTTCTCCTCCACGGTTGGGATAGTTTGGGCGGTTCATTGGGGGTCTTTTGTTGTTTCGGGGTGCATATCCTGCAGACGGGTTGGGGCGATACTTCGGGGTATGGTGGGGTCCTGGTTGATGCATCATCCGATGCTTGCGGTTCTCACTTGCCTGGTTAATCTTGCCTTCCATCTGGATGGCAGAATCCACTAAGGCTTCTAGGTCATAAAAGGGGATGTTGACTAGCACTGTCTGCATCTCATCATGCAGACCGTTCAAAAATCTTTCTTTCTTCTTGGCTTGATTGTTAATCTCATCAGGGGCATATCTAGCTAGTGACAGAAATTTGTCACGGTACTCAACTATAGTCATCCTTCCTTGCTTCAGATCTCGGAATTCATCCCTCATCCTCTTGATTAAACCTGGGGGCACATGGGTCCTGCTGAACTTGAGTTTGAACTCCTCCCAAGTCATCATCTGACCTCCATGCATTGTTCGGGTACTATTCCACCAAGATCTGGCATAGCCGGACAAATAGTGGGTAGCAAATAGCACCTTCTCATTTGCATCAACTCCTGTAACTTCTAGATTGTTTTCCATGGTCTGTAGCCAATCATCTGCATCTAAGGGCTCTTCAGACTTGCTAAACATGGGTGGGTTGGTATTCTGGAAGTTCTTAAGTTTGGATCCATGGTGATCTTGGTTTCCATGGCCTTGGTTATTGTGAGCCATCTAGGCTATCTGTTGAAGACTGGCTAAGTTGGCTTGACATTCAGCTGTACCGGCTTCACGGTCAGAAACTAACATTTGCAAAATCTGTAGCATTGGGTCCTGAGATGAACTGCTTCCTCCGGGATTTCCGCGAATCATCTGAAGATTGAGATAGATAGTGGGACAAGAGGGAAATTTTTAAGGTTCATGGGTTTGTTTCAAAAGCTTTAAGCTTTGAGTAGAACTCAGATTTTTAAAACTAGCAACTTCTTTCATTCATTCATTCCAGCACACGATACAAACACACACCACAACATAACTAGAAAACAGATGGTTTTAAGAACCATTCTGGGAAACTACGATACAGTGGGACCGGGTACATCTCACTCCTACGGTAGTGCTTAGGTGCGACTAATCATCATCAATGAAGTCAGCATCATCCTTATCAGTGTGGTACTCCATGGCCTCGTCCTCCAGGTAGTCATTTTCATCACTAAGGTAAGAGTGAATATCCCACCGGATGTCTTCACCTTCCTCCTCCTGCTGCTCCTCCAGCTGGATCTCCTGGTCGTGGACGGTCTCCTCCAAGGTGGCTATCTTCTGACGTAGACGGGCGATGATGCGATCCTTTTTGTTGCACTGACTACAAAGTGACTTGTGTTCCTTGGCGAGGATGGCAATGGTTTCCTTCCTTTCAACAACTTCAGCATTGCTCCGGTTGACGTGATCACGGGCATTGTCTAACTCCTTCTGTGTCTCATGGAGCATGAAGTCCATGTGATCTACGTAGTGCCTCAACTCTAGATGGGCTGGCATGGATAGAGGTTGTCCCATTGAGTCACGTCTTACATAGTGAGAAAAACGGGTTCCGATGATCTGGTTGATGTTCTGAGCACACAAGCGAGCAAGAGCTTCTTGCATAGCCCTGGCTAATCTGTCTATCCAGTTGTTCTCCCGAATGCTGAACTGAATCTTGTCAGAAAGAGGTGGCTCCATTCTGCCTCTCAGGTGGGCAACAATTAGCCACTATAGCTCTCCTCCAACGTGGTCGTTGAGCTTTGCTTCGAAGAAATCCGGGTGCGGGCGCTCAAGATGCTTTGAGAGCGAATCCAGATCCCTCTCAAAGATAAGATGGCCTCCGTTTCCCAACTGGTAGAACTTGGTATATTTGAACTCCATCTATAAGAAATTAGCATGAGTAAGTTAGTGAGGTGATCAAGTGTGTAAAGTTTTAGGTAGACTTGTAAGAGTTTTCAGTAACAAGTGATCTTTTTTTGAAAGAATCTCAGGGATAAGAATGAGATTTTTTTTTTGTAAATACTTACTTTCTTTGTTTTGAAGCTAGTTTTTTTTTCAGGCGTCCATTCTAACTAGGGTCTCCTATGGTCAGGATGGCACGGATACCAACTTGTCAACACCTAGATTTTAAAGTCCAGATGCTGTTATGCCGTACATCGCAATCCCAGGATTACCATTTTTGGGAGACATAACAGAAGTTGTACCACAGTACATCATCCATTACAAACCATAATAAGGTTCTTACAAACAAATGATCTCATGATCCAGTCTTTAATACACTCAAAGCAGCGGAAAGTAAACATACTGGGGCTTCATCTTCAGGGTCACAAGCAATGCTGACGATGGGAGATGATCCTAGTTGTTATAGACCTCCTGCTGTCCATCTTCCGGGTAATCCTCCTCATAGTCTGGCCATGGGAATAGCCAGGGACAAAGCCATGAGTACTCTTTAAGTACTCGCAAACTAACACTAATACAAGTAAGGTAAACGCTACTAGGAAACTTAATCTCTAGGTTGGTTTTGCGAAAAGCTAGATTTACTTCATAAGGATTTCAAGAGTAAAGACCTATCTATATCACTTAAGGGGGAACTAGTTTTCATTTCCACAACTTTGTTGTGGTCAATTCAAGGTCACCTTTCAAGTCACAAATCATTTTGAAAACATCTGACAACGGAACAGTATGGCCACTCCAACTGTCCATAACCACGGCTGCAGCTATTCGAATAGTTTGACACTCTGCAGAGATTGTACACTTTCACCACAAAAATCGATACATCTGTCAGGGATAACCCTGAATCATCATACTTGGTATGCGGATAATCAATCTTAACCTTTCAATTACACACCCTAGTATAGGCACCTCCCCTAAGAGTTTGGCCTCCCAACCATGACCATCTGTCATCTTGGGTACTGCATAGGTGGACATTCATCACAAGGTAGCCTCAGCTCAACCTCTTCCGCAAGAGAATTCATACTAAGACATATAAACTTCCAGTCAAGCCCTACCCAACTCAGGTATTGTGGTTGTACGGCAAAATAGGAATGGTATCGCATCCGAACCCAACCATCAGTTTTTATAAAGGTTCAAGGCTCATGCCTCAACATTTTCATCGTCAACCATTGTGTTTGTCAACACATGTCAAAACATTTCAATAGAATGAATCATCATTCCATGGTTTTCATAATCATTTTCACCAAGTATTCCCATCTAAAGTGATCAAGTTTTATGCTTAGCACTAGCCACTAATGTATAGGGTATTCACTATTTCGGGGTGCTAATCTGGTACAAGTATTCAAGACTAATCCTAAGATCTTGATAGGGTCCATTCTATTTTCCACTAGTCACCATTCATTAACTAAGTAATAACTATAGTAAAGGGAAAAGTAAAGCTTGGAGTAAAAACTGGGAATTGGTAAAGTTGCATAACCAGGTATGCCCAGTGCATCTGGTATAAGGGGCTTGCATATATAGCATGCATAGTTCTAGCTTTCATTGATAGCTTGCCTTGAGTAGAGTAGTTGTTGCAGTCGTTGAAGTTTTCCTCCTCCTCGAACTACTCCTCTTCGTTGAATCTCTGGTCGGTACTAGCGTCTATAAATACATCCAATATACACAATCACCAAACAACACTTCACTACTCTTATTGAGCACACAAGGCTCATACTAGATGATCTAATATCATCTCAATCATTCCATGTTATAATGGCACATTTTTATTTCTCTTTAATGAGAAAAGTAATTTCTACTCATTGAAATTGTTTAAGATTTAATATTCTCCAACTAGAATATAGGTTCATATGGACCATGTCCTCACCATATATTCTCAAGCTTGGGAATGTGATTTAAAAGGGTGGTCATGCATTACAAGATTTAATATTACTATTTAATAAGATTTAAATGACTAGAAAAGCCTATATAGCCTTCTTTTATTACTAGTCCAAGTTTAATATCTGTAAAACCAACTGCTTTTACATATTTAGGTAGAGCATGGCAAATGTGATTTTTGAGAGGTAGAATTATCTCAAAAGCATTTATAGTTTATTTTAAATGTTTGAAGTGTCAAAGTCTCTGTCTTGTTATTTTTGGTATAGGTGATCTATAATTCCAATTGGTTTGAATCCAATGGGAGTGATTAGATAATTTCCATACCTTTCCAACAAAATTGGAATCATGCATTTCGGTTCAGTGAATCTCTTTGAATTGATTTTTGAATCTACTGACAGAATCTAGTTTTAACTAAAATGGAAAAATCCTATTTGAATGGGTGGGCTTTGTGCGGGAAACTAAACGGGCTGGCCCAACTACTCAGCGCTGGTGCAGCTTGCTACTTACAGACCTGTCCTACTCATCAGTGACTTAACTAAGCCGAATCAGTATGTTTCAATCTTAGCCCTACGATTAGAACACGATCTAACGGCTGACGTGCGTCGTCTACGTCGAACAGCTCCGGCGTGAACTGAATCCTAACACGACGGTGGGGGTCGCGCGAGGCTCACCTAGGCTCCAGCTAAGGTCCGCGATGTGGGTGAATGAGGTTGTCGTCGATGGTGATTCGAGGTGTGGTCACGGCGGCTCCTGGGGTGGTCGCAATCAACGGGCTCCTTCCTCCTCTAAAGCGGTGGACTCTAGCTAAATTCCGTATGTGTGGTGCTCGCCTTGCTCCGGGGAAGGGACGGTGAGGTTTTGTGGTGAGTGGGGGAGTGGAATGGTGTGGAGATTGAGGGCTGGGGTGGTCTCTATTTGTACACCTAGTGTGGCGGTTGGGCGGCATGGTCGGGCTACTCCGTGACGCTGCTACAGGTTGCAATCGTCACGACGGAGGGCATGGGTCGAGGCGGTGGACTATGGCGGTCGTCATGGAAGTGATGTCACGGAAAGAGGCGCTCTCCATTGGCTGTGATACGTCGGTGCTCTGGGCAGGTACGTAGGCATTCATCACTTGGTACGGTGGTCACGGGGCGCGAGGCGGCGAACGATCATGTCTAGCAGCTCACTGGTGCCATGGCGAACGCGGGTACGGGCGGAGAGAGTGAGGCGTGACGTGTGCGAGCGACCATGTCACTGGTGCAACAGTGGGCAAAGGTCTCTCCACTGCACGACAAAGTACCAGGGATGATCTAGGAAAATTCAATGTGTTGATTGCAGTACATTTTGTGAGAAAATGACAATTCCAAATAGGTAATAGTTGGTGAGGTTGTACTGTGCATGCCAAGTGTTCGACACAATGGCCGCATGAATTCATAATTCGATTTTTTGAAAGATATTTGGTGAGTGGTATTGTTGTTTGCTTGGTAGACTGTGGTTGCTGGGATTTGTCAAGTGGAATTGATTTGAGTGGTTTTTGAGAAAGTGTGATCTATACATATGATATTGATTCAATTTTGCACTGCCTCTTAAATAGATTTGAATTTAGTTTCTGCCACTTTGTAAAGTTTGCTTGGATTCACTTTTACTTGATCTAGCAAGGGGTGAAAAGAATTGGAATTGTTTCTGTTGAAAATTCTTTACTAGGAACACTCAAAGTGGTCTGGTGGATAAGTTTGGCCAAAATGACCATTTGCTTATATATCTTATATTTGATTTTTCCTTTATTTGATTATGACTGGATTTGATCTAGATGATGTAGTATTCATCTTTGAACCATTCCTTATCATTTGTAACCATCAACATGGCAACTGCAATCATTCATACACTAATACAATTCACACATACACTCTTATTAGGTTCAACTATAGAGGTTTTTGTTAACCCTAAACTTGGGTGATTAGAGCTTGATTAGCTTGATTAATATTTTTGGGATGTTACAGTCGAGCTTCCTGTCTTGGTTCTGCAGTAGTTGTGTCCACCTCTCCTCGGCCTTCTCCTCCCTCTTCACGACATGGACCTTGGAATCGGCGATGCACTTATCGATCGACACGTGGAGGCATTCGGCGGGAGGTCCTGTAGCTTTCAGCATCTTCGCCTTCTTTTGGCTGATTTCTGGCATCCCTTTGCCAGCAGCTGGGGGATCCTCTGGGTTGTACACGCCGTCCTTGTTCTTTCCCAGGCTCACGCGAGTGTCCGTCTATTTCGGGCAGTTCTGAATCTTGTCGAACACGTAGTGGAACTTGAACTTCGTGATGGTGTCGTCCCTGTACATGCCGAGCACACAGAGGAGCTGCATGGAGAACGCGAAATGTGTTAGGACAGGCATCATGTCAGCATAGATTTAAGCTTGAAGTCGGTGACCTATCTTGTTATCCATGCTTTCACCGCTGATTGGTGTGCGCCCAATCTCTTCCATAATGTCGTGCCACTTGCTGCAAGCCTGCCGCAGCAGTCCCCAGTGATTGGTCATGGCCTTCTCGTTGCGCTCCATATGGATCTTGTTGAACTTCAGGTCCATGAGACTATGCTCATCGAATGCCAACTTCACACGCTTCCAGTAATTATCCGAGTTTTGGTTTAAACTTGTGATGGGGTCCATGCTCACCTAATCCATGCCTCGGCGAGGCAAAGGTCCTCGAGCGTTGTCCACTTGACGTGGGGCTCCGCCGTCTTCGCATTCTTCTTACCCTTGCAATTTGCCGCATCCAAGGCGACCTCTTCGGCCAGCTTCTAGCTGGCACCATCCTCGGCCTGCGTCCGGTCTGCACTGTCCTCTTCGCCGAAGTCCTAGGACTCGAGGCCATGTTCGGCGGCGGTCCATAACTGCTCTTCGCTGAAGAAGCCGGTCGCTATGGAACCGGAGGCGATCATGCCCAACATGAAGGCCTCGCTAGGCGTTCCAGTGAACAGGTTGCGGGCGTCCTCTTCGCCGAAGTTGTTGGGCGAGGAGTTGCCACCGGTGAACGGTAGTGGGCCTCGGCGCATGGCCTACGATGAGCCGTACACCGGAGAGCTGGCGTATAGGACGTTGATATCCACATTGAAGGCCGGAGGGAGAGGTGCGGGGCAGGGGAAGAGCACGTTCAGGTTGAACCCGCCGTCAAACTCGGGGGAGGACGAGAACCTCTGTCGCAGGTTCACCTGGCTCTCCAGGAACATGGCGGGCGAGATCGACGAGAACCCGGCTGGAGAACCGACGCTCGGCTGGCTCCCTAGTGAGCGGCGTATTGCGAGGCGGGCATCGGTGTCGGGTGGTACATTGGCGTCGGAGCCGTGCGCGAGGCGCGCTCTGATGCCTCCTGCGCTTCCCTCATCTCTGCCCTCGCGTCGTCCGATCCTTCTGGCTATCTATCTCGATCTTCTTCCACCGGCACTCCTTCCCCCACTCGGCGTCGGTGTACCATCCGGCCTCGGCGCCGGCTTCCTCGGCTGCCTCGGCTTCTTCTCCTTTGGCACGCCGATGGCATATCGGGGTTTCATGAAACCCTTGGGAGGCATGGTGGGCGGGAGCTCGGGGACTGACGGGAGATGTGGTGGGGTGTGGAGAAGAAAGGCAGGAGGGGGAGAAGAAAGGCGGGAACTCGGTCTTGAGTCGCCGATAGAGCTGGCCCACACGTATTTTCGTTGCATCCGGCGTTTCCAGGCGGTTCCCAGCGCCCTGGGTTCGGCCTGAAAACGCCGGATGAAAGTTGATCCAAATCCGGACTAATTCGGTGTCCTGAGAACGCGGGTGGACGAAATTTGGCAGTTCCAATGTAAAAATCACTCTGGGAACACCCTCCTAAAAATGCGAGTGGAGATGCTTTACTGTGGATTACCAAGGACTCTAAAGCATCACTCTCCCAGTGGACGTGCCACTAGACTGAAAATACTGTCTAACTGTGGATTAGCTAGCCTGATCTCTCAGTCTCACGGACGCTTCTCTGTGGGCATGTTAGCTTCCGTGCAAGCAACCGAAGCATCCAAAACGACATCAAGCGGCGAAGGGTCCGGTAATCAACAATATGAAATCAGCAACACGACGCTAACAACACAGTTAACAACAAGTGATCACGTCCAAATCGTGGCAGCAGGTCTTTAACACAGTTAATGCAAGACGCTGGTTATTCGAGATGATTGAGA
This sequence comes from Avena eriantha, assembly GCA_910589775.1. Taxonomy (NCBI): domain Eukaryota; kingdom Viridiplantae; phylum Streptophyta; class Magnoliopsida; order Poales; family Poaceae; genus Avena; species Avena eriantha. Next base: position 20,250,581 of record OU342740.1, read on the forward strand.
CCCTGCCTCATGAATCATGAACAATATCCTCTACTCTTTGGGCAATTTGGACTGCTCATAGGAAAGTACTTTACGAGGAGATCTTTCACACTAGTGGAGAACGGGCCTCTAGTACCGGTTCGAGATGGCCTCTAATTTTGATCGCCTTCGTAATGCAGTTATGGAGTGAGATGGGGCAAAACATAGACGGATGAGTTGCAGACTCCAGTTTGGGAAGCAGAACAAGGAAGGCTTTGTTGATGTGGGTGAGATCAATAGAGCCGTTGTAGAAGGCGGAGAAGACATTGATGACGTCCTGGGAGACAAGATCCTAGAAGTACGAAAAGAAGCAAGGCCCAAAACCATCTGGGCCAGGGCTGGATAGTTTGTTCATGGAGAGGAAAGCAGCGCGAATTTCCTCAGTGGCGAAGGGTCGGACAGGTTAGGGGGGGCGAAGTTGGAGCGGTGGTCGAGAGAGGGAAAGTCAAAACGCCATTCCGTGGGATGAACAGTTCCAAGAAGGGCAGAGTAGTAGCTTTTAAGAACATCCGCTTTGTCAGTGTGCGACTGGAATTGCACCCCGCTGTCCTTGAGTCGCAGAGGTGTGGAAGAATTTAGTGTTTTCATCCCCCTCGAGAGCGTACCTGATTTTGGCACGAGTGCGCCAGTAGATCGAGTGTTCCTTGATAGAGAGATGAAAAGCATCCATAGTAAGAGACCGGAGGTGAGATTTAGGTGGAGAAAGAGGTCGGTTCTCCTCGAGGGTATCTAAGAGGTTAATCAGGAGGCGGTAGTCCTTCTTTCCTTTCTAGGCAAGGGATAGAGCGTTTCTTCCAGCGCTTGCAGGAGAGCCGACATTGCTTGAGTCTAGCCACAATTTGAGCAGTCGGATTAGAGCGGCGGACCGTAGTCCAACTGTGGGTCATGGCGAGGCGAAAGTGGATGTGCACACACCAAGAAGCTTCAAGGCGGAAGAAGCCGCTTTTCGGGATGGCCGTAGAAATGGTGGCGAGGAGAGGCACGTGGTCAGAAGTGTCTCGCGAGAAGGAGGCCAGAGAGGAGGAGGGTAAACGGTCATTCCAGGCCGCATTGATGAAAACACAATCTAACCTGATCAGAGTGGGAACTTGCCGACGGTTGGACCAGGTGAACTGGCGGTCGCGGAGAGGAAGTTCAATGAGGCAGAGGTTGTGTCATTAAACATCTCAGCGTCACAGATGGAAAGTTGTCGTTATTGCGGCTAGTAGGATCGCGAGCAAGATTGAAGTCGCCGGCCACAATCCAGGGGATGTCATCATGGGGGCATGGGTAGCGAGGTTTTGCAGGAAAATGGTTTTAGCAGCATGGTCGCAGGGCGCATACACGTTAGTCAGACGGAAATGAGAGAGATCAGAAGTTTAGGAAAGGTCAAGCGAGAGAATGTTCTGGGAGGGGTTTGTGGCAACGAGTGCAAACATGTTTTGATCCCAGGCAGGAAGCAGCCCACTTGAGGAGCCCAACGCGTCAACGAGGTGAGGGGGGAGGAACGAGTGGGCCTTGCGAGCCGAAATGGAGGAGAGTTTACTTTCCTGAATCGCCGTGATCCAGGGATGGACACGAAAACTTCTTTCTACCGGCTCCGGTACATGCCGGCGTTCGATCCACCACACGACCCCTCACGAGTACTTTGAGATTCGTGATGCCGTTTCTGCCTCTGTCCGCTGCTCCGTCAATCCCGCACACCCGCATGGACCCACCTGACGCGTGACTAGACTTGTTCTCTATCTCTCTTTCCCCTTCCACTCTTTCCTCGTCAGATCTTGAGTGGTGCGGCGGCGATCTCATGGGCGTGCGCGGTGGCTGCCGGTGAGCGAGCGGCCGGTGACTGCCGGAGAGCGAGCGGCCCGGTGGTTGTTTCGTCTGCCGCCGCGAACAAGCCCCACCCGACTTGCAGCTACCCCTCTCGCCGGCGTCCCTGCGGAGGCACCTGTCGAGGAAGTCGCGGCAGGAGTTTTACGCGGGCAGCTCGAGCCGCTTCCCTCTGAACACGATGCGGCACAGCGGCTCGCTGATCTCCAGCGCATCACCAATTTCTGACCATGGCCGCTTCTCGGTGAGCAGCTCCACCGCCGTGCACCCGAGCTACCAGACGTCGGACGTCGGTCCCGCGCTCGTCCTAGTCCGCGCCCGCTAATTTGAGTAGAAGCTAGCTCGATTTGGCTAAAGGGCCGCCAAATCCAGCCGTGGAGCTAGCTCGATTTGGGCAGCTAGATGCGAATTTTTAATTTAATTTATTAGTTGTTGGTACATCCTGTTATGTCTCGGGTATAAATTGTTTAGGTATTACAAATTTGTGCTAAAATTAGTTGTTTAGCTCATCCCTCCCAGGTATCGCCGCATTGTTTCTAGTTTTCTTGAACTAATTCTCAAAAGAAAGCTTCCATTTGTTTCTAGTTTTCTAGAACTGGAGATTTTTTTTTTCAATTCTTTGCATTTCCCAAATTGCAATAGAGCTAACTGTTTACCGAGTTGATGAGTTTGAATTCCATTTGCCAAGAAGTCAGCTGGATTCGACGAATAAGTAGCACTGCCATGTATTTACCCTGTCTTTAGTTATTGTGTGCACTGCATCACGGCTTTCAAGTTTCCATATTGTCTGAAGACAGTATTACGGGAATATGGATATATTCAACTGCTGCATAGTTGATGGTCATGGCAAATGGCATCTCCTCTTTGGATGCTAAATCATCAAGATTACATACTCCCTCCGTCTTGAAATATATTTCACAAGTTTGTCAAAATTTGGATGAATCCGTATACGTACTAATAGTGTCTAGATTCATCCAAATTTTGCCAAATCTGAGACATCTATTTTAAGACGGAGGGAGTACTTTTTTTACCTGTCTCCTGTGTCATATCTCTGCTTGATGCTACTGATGCATTAGCTTATTTAGCACGAGTGCTCTGCGACTTTTTCATCTGCCTACCATTGCAGCATTCTGTTGGACTAGTCATTTTGCAAGCTGAACAGCGGAGTTTCAGTCGTAGTGTTGCCGGTTTAGACCGTGTGGTAGCGACAGTTTGTTACCAGTTAGTTACTGTGAAGAGTGGAGCTTGACTTGTCACTCGTGTACTTGCTTTGGTCATGGAGCGTTCTAGAAGAGAGTTCTTCGTTGGCTCAAATTTTACTAGAATGGTTGGGAGGAAACATAGTACGGGGTTGCATCCTATCTCTACTATCTGAGATGTCAGAGATGCTCGTTTGTTTCAGTTACTTTTTGTTATTTTGTAATTAGTTTCTCTACAATTTGAAATGTGAGACAGATCGACTGTTACAGATAATAAATGACCCATAGTCACGATCGTTGCCTAAATCCTAGCTCAATCCGCAAAATACAGAAGTCTGCCTTTTGTGAATCTGGTATGAAATATGTGTGAAACTACTAAATCTTATATGGAACATCTTTGGAAAATATTTGTGAAACTATTGGTACTTTTGTGTATTTAATAGAACATTTATGAAATTGGTTTGCGTTATGCGTGAAACAACTTAAACTTTGTGAAAAAACTATGAAATAGAAATATATGCGGAATTACTAAAAAAATTGTGGAATTTAGCCAGGTCTTGTTCTAGTTGTTGGTGTAGTTGCCTAATCATGTGCAATTTAGTGCTTGTACTGAAACGTGCTGCTACAATACGACTTCTAGTGAAACCAGCTATAAACTTGAGTGAAACGTAAGCGAAACCCGTGTTGCATTTTAAAAATCTCAATGAACTATATTGAAACATGAACACATGTGAAACCTCAATGAAACATAATTGATACTACTAGAATTAAACACAAGTGAAACCCGTATAAAATTTGCGAGGACTTATTTTGAAACAAGACAAAGCAAGTTAAGCACTATTGGCGATTCTTTTATGAAACAATTCAAACCACATGAAACCTTTATGGAACAATTGGAGCACATCAAAACTTTTCGAAACAATTCAAACAATGGTTTCATTTTCAATTAGTGGGAGCACCAAACCTTTTATGAAACAGTTCAAACCACACACAGATGTTTCAAATAAAGCGAAACCTCACAAGCATGTTTCAAAACAATTGAAACCATCACCCAAGAAAAAATAAAACCATAAAAACAAGTTTCATTACATTGAAACCACACAAGCATGATTGGAACAATTGAAACCACAAAAGAAGCATGTTTCAAACAATTTAAACCACACCAACACTTAATGACACAATTGAAACACCCAAAAAACTATTTCAAACAACTGAAACCATCACCCAAGATGTTTAACAATTTGGCACCCCAACAAATATTTTTGAAACAATTGAAACCACAACAAATATCTATAAATCAATTGAAACCACCTCGCAAGTTTTTTATCAATAATGTGAAACCAAATTGAGCCGTATTGAAACTATCGAAAGCAAATCAAACATTTCTGAAACCTTTGTGAATCAATTGAAACCACACAAGCATGTTTGAAACAATTGAAACCGCATCGCAACTACTTATCAAGATTTCGAAACGACATTGTAACTTATCGAAACTATTGAAACCAAATTTATACTTATTGAAACCCGTGTGACCCAATTGAAACCAAATCGAACATTGTTGAAACCTTTGTGAACCAACTGAAACCACACAAGCATGTTTATAACAATTGAAACCACAAACAACTAAAACTATAAAAAAAATGTTTCTAACATTTGAAACCACCCTGCTTCCTTTTATGAATTTTTTGAAATCACACTCAACCTCTCTGAAACATTTGAAACCACACTCAACCTTGTTGAAACCTTTGTGAATTAACTCAAACCACAGAAGCCTCTTTGAAACAATTGAAACCACACCAATGCTTCATGACACAATTGAAACCCCAAAAGCATATGTTTCAAACAACTGAAACCGATAACCGAGATGTTGAACAATTTGGCACCCCAACGAACCTGTTTGAAAAAATTCAAACCACAACAAATATCTATTAATCAATTAAAACCACCTCGCAACTTTTTATCAATAATTTGAAACCATATTGAGCCTTATTGAAACCATCGAAACAAAATTAAACCTTTTTGAAACATTTGTGAATCAATTGAAACCATACAAGCATGTTTGAAACAATTCAAAGCATATCGCAACTACTTATCAAGATTGTATTAGTGGTTTCAAATGTTTTAAACATGTTTAAATGCTCTGAAATGTTTCAAACATGTTTTAGTGGTTTCAAATGCTTAAAGTGGTGGTTTCAATTGTTTCAAATATGGTTTTGTGGTTTCAATTAAATGAAACTTGGTCTTGGGGTTTCGGTTCTTCTTATGTGGTGCTTTCGATTGTTTAAAACATGCATTAGTGGTTTGCAATGTTTCATACCTGTTTTAGTGGTTTCAGATGTTTGAAGTGGTGGTTTCATTTGTTTCAACCACGTTTTTGTGATTTCAATTAAATGAAACTTGGTCTTGTGGTTCTGGTTCTTCTTAAGTGTTGGTTTCAATTGTTTCTAACATACATTACTAGTTTCCAATGTTTCAAACCAGTTTTAGTGGATTCAAATGTTAGAAGTGGTGGTTTCAATTGTTTCAAACATGGTTTTGTGGTTTCAAATAAATGAAACTCCATCTTGTGGTTCCGATTCTTCTTATGTTGTGGTTTCAAATGTTTTAAACAAGTATTCGTGGTTTCAATTGCTTCAACATGTTTTATTGGTTTCAAATACTTGAATTGGTGGTTTCAACTATTTCAATGATGCTTTTGTGGTTTCAAATAAATGAAACTTGGTCTTGCGGTTCCTGTTCTTGTTATGTGGTGGTTTCAAATGTTTCAAACAAGTATTTCTGGTTTTAAATGTTTCAAACATATTTTATTGGTCTCAAATGCTTGCATGGGTGGTTTCAAATGTTTTAAACATGTTTTATTGGTTTCAAATGCTTGAATTGGTGGATTCAATTGGTTCAAACATGGTGTTATTGTTTCAATTAAATTAAACTTGATCTTGTGGTTCCGGTTATTCTTATGTTGTGGTTTCAATTGTTTCAAACAAGGATTTGCGTTTTCAAATGTTTCAAACATGTCATAGTGGTTTCAAATGTTTAAAGTGGCGGTTTCAAGTGTTTCCAACATGTTTTTGTGGTTTCAATTAAATGAAACTTGGTCCTGTGGTTCCGGTTCTACTTGTATGGTGGTTTCAATTATTTCAAAATTGTATTAGTGGTTTCAAATGTTTCAAACATGTTTAAGTGGTTTGAAATGTTCGAAGTGTGGGTTTCAATTTTTTTAAACATGGTTTTGTGGTTTTAATTAAATGAAACAGGATGTTAGGTTTCTGGTTCATCTTATGTGGTGGTTTGAATTGTTTCAAACAAGTATTAGCGGATTCAAATGTTTCAAACAAGCTTTAGTGGTTTCAAATTTTGAAGTGGCGGTTTCAATTGTTTAAAACATGGTTTTGTGGTTTCGGTTCTTCTTATAATGTGGTTTCAATTATTTGAAACATGTATTTGTGGTTTAAAATGTTTCAAACATGTTTTATTGGTTTCAAATGCTTGCATTGGTGTTTTCAATTGTTTCAAACATGGTTTGTGGTTTCAATTAAATGAAACTTGGTCTTGTGGGTCCGGATCTTCTTATGTGGTGGTTTCAATTGTTTCAAACATGTATTAGTGGTTTGAAATATTTCGGCGGATGCCGACGTGGTGGTGGCCAGTGCGACGATAGTGCGTGGGAGATCGGCGGATTCCGACGCGGGGGCGAGCGGTGTAGCGGCACCCTAGTGCGAGCGGTGGGGGTCAACCAGAGCTCGAGAACTCCTGCATGCCTGACGGTGCGCTGCACACGGCCGGGACGACATGTCGGATGACTAGGACATTGTTCCGTGGGGAGTCCTAGCGGACAAGGCGGTGTGGCCGGAGTGCTGTCAGCGTGGTGGCGGATGGTGCGGTGGCGATCAGAGCCCGAGCGGTACTGTGAAGGCCGGAGCTAGAGCAGCGCGGTGCCAGAGCACGAGCGGTGCCTTCCAGAGCTTCACCACTGTCTCCAATGCGCACGTGACGTTGCTGGCGACCTGCCAACGGTTGATTGTGGGCTCCATACAAGCATGGCTTAAACAATTCAAACCCCCAAAACATGACCGAAATATTTGAAACCACCACCCGTAGATAAATGAAACCACAAAACCATGTTCAAAGTGGTGGTTTCAAATGTTCCAAACATTCTTTTGTGCTTTCAATTAAATGAAACTTGGTTTTGTGGTTCTGGTTCTTCTCATGTTGTGGTTTCAATTGTTTTAAACAAGCATTTGTGTTTTCAAATGTTTCCAACATAGTTTTGTGGTTTCAATTAAATGAAACTTGGTCCCGTGGTTCTGGTTCTACTTATATGGTGGTTTTAAATATTTCAAAATTGTATTAGGGGTTTCAAATGTTTCAAACATGTTTAAGTGCTCTGAAATGTTTCAAACATGTTTTAGTGGTTTCAAATTCCTAAAGTGGTGGTTTCAATTGTTTCAAATATGGTTTTATGGTTTCAATTAAATGAAACTTGGTCTTGGGGTTCCGGTTCTTCTTATGTGGTGCTTTTGATTGTTTAAAACATGTATTAGTGGTTTGCAATGTTTCATACTTGTTTTAGTGGTTTTAGATGTTTGAAGTGGTGGTATCAATTGTTTCAACCATGTTTTTGTGGTTTCAATTAAATAAAACTTGGTCTTGTGGTTCTGGTTCTTCTTAAGTGTTGGTTTCAATTGTTTGTAACATACATTACTAGTTTCAAATGTTTCAAACAAGTTTTAGTGGATTCAAATGTTAGAAGTGGTGGTTTCAATTATTTTAAACATGGTTTTGTGGTTTCAAATAAATGAAACTTGGTCTTGTGGCTCTGATTCTTCTTATGTTGTGGTTTCAACTGTTTCAAACAAGTATTCATGGTTTCAATTGCTTCAACATGTTTTATCGGTTTCAAATGCTTGAATGGGTGGTTTCAACTGTTTCAATGATGCTTATGTGGTTTCAAATAAATGAAATTTGGTCTTGTGGTTCCTGTTCTTGTTATGTGGTGGTTTCAAATGTTTCAAACAAGTATTTTTGGTTTCAAATGTTTTAAACATGTTTTATTAGTCTCAAATGCTTGCATTGGTGGTTTCAAATGTTTTAAACATGTTTTATTGATTTCAAATGCTTGAATTGGTGGATTCAATTGGTTAAAACATGGTGTTGTGGTTTTAATTAAATGAAACTTTATCTTGTGGTTCCGGTTATTCTTATATTGTGGGTTCAATTGTTTCAAACAAGGACGTTTTCAAACGCTTTAAACATGTCATAGTGGTTTCAAATGTTTAAAGTGGCGATTTCAAGTGTTTCCAACATGGTTTTGTGGTTTCAATTAAATGAAACTTGGTCCTGTGGTTCCGGTTCAACTTGTATGGTGGTTTCAATTGTTTCAACATTGTATTAGTGGTTTCAAATATTTCAAACATGTTTAAGTGGTTTGAAATGTTCGAAGTGTGGGTTTCAATTGTTTCAAACATGGTTTTGTGGTTTCAATTAAATGAAACATGATGTTGGGTTTCTGATTCATCTTATGTGGTGGTTTGAATTGTTTCAAACAAGTATTAGCGGATTCAAATGTTTCAAACATGCTTTGGTGGTTTCAAATTTTTAAGTGGCGATTTCAATTGTTTAAAACATGGTTTTGTAGTTTCGGTTCTTCTTATAATGTGGTTTCTATTATTTGAAACATGTATTTGCGGTTTAAAATGTTTCAAACATGTTTTATTGGTTTCAAATGCTTGAATTGGTGATTTCAATTGTTTTAAACATGGTTTGTGGTTTCAATTGAATGAAACTTGGTCTTGGGGGTCCGGTTCTTCTTATGTGGTGGTTTCAATTGTTTTAAACATGTATTAGTGGTTTGAAATATTTCGGTGGATGCCGACACGGCGGCGGCCAGTGCGACGACAACGCGTGGGCGATCAACGGATGCCGACGCGGGGGCGAGCGGTGCAGCGGCGCCCTAGTGCGAGCGGCGGGGGGTCAACCAGGGCTCGAGAACTCCTGCATGCCTGACGGTGTGCTGCACACGGCCAGGACGACATGTCGGATGACTAGGACATTGTTCCGTGGCGAGTTCTAGCGGACGAGGCGGTGTGGCCGGAGCGTTGTCGGCGTGGTGGCGGATGGCGCGGTGGCGATCGGAGCCCGAGCGGTACTGTGAAGGCCGGAGCTAGAGCAGTGATGTGCCGGAGCACGAGCGGTGCCTTCCAGAGCTTCGCTGCTGTCTCCAATGCGCACGTGACGTTGCTGGCGACCCGCCAAGGGTTGATTGTGGGCTCGTTCCCAGGTGGCTATTCCGGATCTTTCTTTTGTATTTGTTTGAAGCAGACGTGACTTTGTGAAATTTTAATGCATTTCTAAACTATTTTCATTACATTTTCTATACACTTCAATTTGTGAAACTACTGTGGAAAATTTGAAACAGATGTAAAAAAAGTAAAGCAAATATGAAATTATTCCTTAAATTTTGTGAAACTTTTGTGAAAAAATCTTTAACAGATGGAAACAAATGTAATGGGAGGGCTCAGGAACATCGTCAAAGCAGAAACCGGCCACCTCCACTGCCGCACGGAGATGTGGTGAGCGGTCGGAGAGGTCAAAATGGGAGGGCTTCACCGCCTTGGCCTTAGAGAGCATGTTGACAAAGGTGCCGGGATCCTTGGCTAACAGCTTTTTAATTAGTCTGGTGGAACTAAAGCCGGAGTTCATCGCTAGCACTGCGTGCCTTGCGCCGAGACTATTTTTATATGGGCCGCTGGCTCAGCACTATTGGGCCTCAATTCTTCAAACGTGTCTGTTCTATTGCTGCGCATGGAAAAGTCACGAATTGGTCTATCACGATTCACGACCAGAGTTGTCCTCCGCTCAGAAAAAAAGACAATACTTGTCCGTTCAATTCTTTCTTTTGAACTCCCCCGCAATTTTTGTTTTCGTTTTGTGAACTCGATGCTCGAGCTGTCCGTTCTTGCCATGAAGTATTATTCAGCTAGGTGCATGTTTGATGCTTTTTTTTTCTTTTTTTGAACTCGAGTTGTTAGTTCTTGTGAAGAATACCGTGACCTGGCGTTCTGACTTGTAGGCCGTGCCGTAAAAAAAACAATCCACATCAAAACGGTGTCTCCTCCAAAACAAAAGAAAAGCGGTCTCCGTCGCCCTGGCAACCTTGCTCCTGAGCACCGAGCTTCCCAACCACCTACACAGCCCCCGCCACCGAAGATCTTGTGTTGACACGAATGAAGAACTGAGACCCGCAACTAAAGGTGCACTCCTTGCCAGTCTACTACGTGACGGCATGCACTCGGTTAAGACGCTAGATAAAAGATAGTCGGTAGAGGTAGTTGCGACACATTGGAGAAAAACCGGAAGATGCACCGGTTGGGACGCCGGAGAAAAAACTGTCTGTTGAGGCGGATGAGACAAATGAAGAAAAAACAGGAGATGCATTCGGTTGGGACCATTGGAGAATAGACGGTTTGTAGAGGCGGAGGCGACACACGGGTGAAAAATCGAGAGATGCATCGGTTGGGACGCTAGAGAAAAGACTATCCATAGGGGCAGATGCGACTGATGGAGAAGGCCAGGGAGATCCATTCAGTTTGGATGATGGAGAAAAGGTGTTACGTCGAGGCAGAGGCAACAAAGGGAGAAGATCTAAAGTGACACATCTTATAGGGAACTTGACTTAATATTTGTGTACATTTTGTGTTTCATATGCGACATGCATAGATGAGTTTTTAAGGACCAGTGACAATGCACGAGTATTTAGCTAGTAAGCATGGTTTCTCACAAAAATAAGTGAGGAGGAAGCTGCGATCAACTTGGTCCCGTAAGTAGTGGGATGTTTCTTGCCTCCGTTTCAAAAAAAAGTACTACTGTACTAATAAGTACTCCCTCCGTTTAGAAATATAAGATATTTTAGCTTTGTGATAAAAGGAGTGTATCTAGACATGTTTTAATGTGTAGGTGTATAAGATGTTTTAGCTTTGTGATGAAAGGAATGTATCTAGACATGTTTTAGTGTAGGTAACACACCTACACACTAAAACATGTCTAGATACATTCCTTTCATCACAAAGCTAAAACATCTTATATTTCTAAACGGAGGGAGTACAAGCAGCTAGCGAGAGGAATTCGATCGACACTGGTCTGCAACTCGGGGGCGCTATTGTAGAACTAACTCTGAATGGTAAGGTTGACCGACCGATGGAGAATGTGTAAATTGACGCATTGGGTGTCAATTCCTGTCTATTGAGACGTTGATGTAAGTGTCCAACCAAAAACTGCAATAATGTTCTAGGAGTAGTAATTGAGAGGAGGTTTGGAAGATATTGTACCGACTGATGTTTTGCGGATATCATGTAAAAGTCATGTTGTCCATTTGAAAAAAAAAAGATTTTGCGGGCATGAAAACGTCACTTGCTTTGCGCGTGTGTACGAAAGGGGAAGGCAGATCAGAAGCTGCTGGGTTACCAAGTTCCTTGATTTTATGCGGTAAACAAAGTTATTGATTGCTCGTGATGTATGCATATTATAGTGTTAGTTGATCGACTTGCGTGACAGGCACGTCCACTAACTGTGGATTAGCTAGCCTCATCTCTCAGTCTCACCGACGCTTCTCTGCTGTAGGCATGTTAGCTTCCGTGCAAGCAACCGAAGCAACCAAACGACTTCAAGCGGCCAAGGCTCCAGTACTCCACAGATCAGCAACACGACGCTAACAACACAGTTAACAACAAGTGATCACGTCCAAATCGTGGCAGCAGGTCTTTAACACAGTTAATGCAAGATGCTGGTTGTTCGAGATGATTGAGACCCTGCCTCTTGAATCATGATCAATATCCGCTACTCTTTGGGCAATTTGGACTGCACATATGAAAGCAGTTTCACGAGGAGATCTTTCAAAATCCCTTGTCTACACATGGCTCCATCAAATAGAGGAGCTGAAATCTACTGCGAAACCATCGACACCGACGGTTAGACGGGGTGCAACGGGAGCTAGCGCAACCTGGCTTCCATCTTCGGTGGGCATGGTGAAAATCAACGTTGACGCCGCAATATATCGGGCAGAAGACAATGGGGTAGTAGGTGTGAACTGTGGAAACTATAGCCTGTAGAGAAGCATTAGCACTAGCTAAGATCTATGCTGCGTCGGACTATAAGACGGTCATTGCTGATTTCATAAAGGCACAATGGGAAAGAATAGCTCCACTATTAGAGAGATTAAGGCTAGAAGTGCACCCTTTCAGGTCTGCACATTTGTTCACGAAGTTAGAGCTTCAAATCTTTGAAGCACACAACCTTTGCTAAGCACTCGGTATCATCAGGAACATGGACGCCATTGTGTCTTGACGCTCAAATTTTGTAACTGTTCCTGTAAATATTTTGAGTGTTTAAAGCTTAGCAGTTTTGTCTAAAAAAAAGTTGTGTAATATCATTTGTTTTCAATAATGCTACGCTTACGGATAATTTTTTTACAGACTAGACTTACGGGCTGATATGGCAAACAACCGTGAAACGAGACGATAACTGCAACATGGGTTTTGCTTTGATGTCCCCACTCTACTTCAAACTTATGAAACTGAGAACACACGGACGGTCAGGATTGACCGATACCCCTTTAGTTTAGAATCATGAAAGGGTATCGATCAATCTTGATTGTCCTTGTGTTTCAAGTTTCATAAGTTTAGGCGAGAGGGGGATACTGATGCGCACCTCAACATACATAGCCTCCGATTGTGCTTAGACCACGTCGTGTCTGTATAAATAACATATAAATGTAGCATTATTGTTTTTTTTCATACGACCTCTGGGAAAAAAAACACCCCTGACAACAAGGCTAGCTCTACTTCCATATCCATAGATAAAGGAATTTCCAATAGCAAACGAGAAAGTTCAGGGTTCTTTGTTTGCCAGAAAAGTATAGCACCACCAATGCAACCGCGTACTTGGCCAACATGGCCATAAAACCCCCAAGATTTTTCCAGACCTTTTGGCCCGCAGTTGTAAAAAACAACCAGCTTAGGCTCACAGGTTATCATCAAAACAACCGCATCAGCAGCGCCAGATTTTGATACCTTCACTTCAAGCACAGCAGGAGTGAAGCATCATGCGTCATCTCCTTCTTCTTCCACAGTTCCATGTTCACTTCACATCATCCATAGGATCCGGAGTCCTTATGGGAGGGGCTATTTGTGTGATCTCATGATTCTCAAGAAAAAACAAATCCTAAGCTCACAAGTGAAAAGAAAACACCATTTGTGTTGTCAGTTCAATTCACACGAGGACAGCGTGAGTCAGTAATACACTCGCATCCGCTGATCCACGCAGACGCAGGGCAAGCACATCCGGTATTGCGCCAATCTCCAGCCTGTTGTCTCCCGCAAAAGAAGGGAAAAAAAATGCGTAGCTCTCCGTTGCGTCGTTTGCTTCAGCTAGTAGGAGTACTAGCTAGCTTCACCGCGTTTGGTGCATGTCCTGTCGCGCGCGCGCCTCATTCACGCGGCACGCATGTACCCTGCCCGTGCTCGATCTTCGCTTGCTTCCATGCCACACGCCCAGAGTCGCAGGCTCGTCGATCTTTTCGTTTTAGAAACAATCCATCGATATCTCTTCAGCCGAAGTTATAAGCAGTCGATCGAGGACGTCGGTGGAAGAGAAGCTGCGATCAACTAGCTCCCTTGCTAATTTTTTTTTAAATAATACAATTTTTTTTAGAGCGATGATGTTACGGTGATTGGTGAATACTTCTCAGTACTTCCGGTTGAATTAATTAATTCTGGCAGTCAGATATGACAGTTAATTAGAGATTTTGAATTAACATAATAAGGGGTATTATTAACCCACACGCACGTCTGGCCGCAACGAGCAAGATCTGAACCTCAGGGAGAGGATACTGATAGATTGGCACGTGGGACCGTTTAGAGTCAAAATAATATTATACACTTTTAATAAATAAAATTTCCAGTACTTTCAGGTACTTTCTTCAGTACTTCCTAGTGATCCTATCATTGGATTTGATTGGATGGACGGCTCCTAAATTCTCCAATCATAGTAAAACTTATTTTTTTAATCAATTCCACGAATATTATACTAAATAGGGAAATTACAAATCTAACGTGGTCTCTTTTTTTAAAAACCGACCTGACCCGGTCCTGTCAGAGGACTGTCAGGCAGCCAGTCGTTTTTTCAAAAACCGACTGGACCTATCGTTTTTTCAAAAACCGACGGTCGGTGTCATATATTGAAATGCCGACGGCTGCATGGATCATGCACAGAGTTGGGCTAATCCAGCCGTTCAGAGTTTATCACCCACCGGTTGAATCCCGCCACTATTTCGCGCCGTTCTTTTCCCCGCTAGTATTTCTCCCACCGCTCTTTCGCGTCGTTTATCTCCCGCCACTTCTTCCCGCTGTTTTCTCCCGCCACTCTTTTGCGCCGTTTATCTCCCGCCACTTCTTCCCACTGTTTTCTCCCGCCAATTCCTACTAGTTGCCCCTATAAATACTGACACCGAGATGGTATCTCTCCACCCTGTTTTTCCTCTTTTTTCTCGCAATTCCTTCCCCTCTCCACCATGAGTGTGCCCTGTTCGGACCTAGAGTATAGGCCTACGAAGATGAAAGATGCCAGGTTGCCACAAGGGGTGACACACGAGCGCTGTTGCTGCGGCCATCTCGCGAAGGTCAAGGAGTCGGTCGGTTTCTCCACCTGCATGGGCATGAAGTTTTTCATGTGTCCCAACTACGACACAAGCCTGCCCCGGCAAGCAAGTTCGTCGTACGAGAGGCCTCCGGTATGTTCCCAGAGCATGGTTAATATAAACCATTCATGTTATCATGTGTTCCTTTATTCATTCCATTGATTTGCTTGCAGTTTCCTCCACTTTGCAAGTGGTACCATTGGATTGACACAGAGCAGCCAGCTTGGGCCAAGAAAGAGTGTCATGATAGGAACCGAACTGCGTGGGCTGCCTTTCACGAAGAGGAACATGCTGAAAGGATGGCCGAAGAGGAGAAGAAGAAACGGGAGAGAGAAATGAAAGAATTCCGAGCAGAGCAAGCTCAAAGCCGCGAGCTGAACAGGAAGAGAAGGGAGGAAGAGGAGCGGTAGGAACAGGTACGCAAGGAGGCTCGTGAGGCAGAAAGGAAGAGATTAAGAAAAAGAGTTGCCGAGGCACGGGCGGCAGAGGAACGTGGGGACAAGACCGGAAAGTACCCGCGCTGGACTCAGGGAAGGTAGACGTATGTCTCAGTACCGATATATCTTAGTTTCGGTTGTAGTGTCTTGATGTAACCTTATTTTAGTTGTAGTGTCCTGATGTATCTTAATTTCAGTTGTAGTGTCTTGATGTATCTTAAATTTTAGTTGTAGTGTCTTGATGTATCTTAATTTCAGTTGTAGTGTCTTGATGTAACTTCATTTCATTTGTAGTGTCTTGATGTATCTTCATTTCAGTTATAGTGTTGTGATGTATCTTTAATTCAACATGTCAGACAATGTATCTAAAATGTTTCCCACCGAAATGTTTCCCATCAAAAAACATTCCCGGCAAAATGCGTCCCGCTAGAATGTTTCCCGCCAAAATATCTCCCGCCAAAATGCTTCCCGCCAGAATGTTTCCCACCAGAATGTTTCCCGCCAAAATATCTCCCGCCAAAATGCTTCCCGCCAAAATGCTTACCGCCAAAATATTTCCCGCCATTTTTTGTTCGTTTACCCTATAAAACCCCCCTCCTCACGCAGTTGTTTAAGCAAATAGCCAGTATGTTTCCCTACGATCGCAGTTTCGAGATAGACATGTCCGTCGACCTTTTTCATCTGGCTAGGAACTTTAGGATATACAACAATCAAGCCTCATTGGAGGAACTAATTGGTAGTGATTGTCTTCTCACTGAGCTAGGTGAGGGATTGCGTAGAAAATGGTGGTTGAAGAGGACTCCAGAGGAGATATGGCAAGACCTACTTCGGATCAATGCTAGGTGGAGGAAGCAAAGATTTTCTAATGAAGGGGCAAGGAAGCAGAAGATCACGCTCCCTTGGATTTGGATAGAAGAGAGTGAAGACTACGACGATCTCTTCATGCCACCGGTCGGTGGTATCAGGGATAGAGCAGAGCGTGACAAGGCTGAGACCTTGAACAAGACGCAGGCCAAGAAGAGCAACGACAAGCTAGAAGAGAGTGAAGATGAAGATGATATATTCATGACGCCTGCCGTTGGGACTAAGTGGAGAGCTGAGTGGGACAAAAGGCTGGCCTAGAAGAAGGCACTGTCGAAGGGTAAGGACGAGGCATCGTCGAAGGGTAAGGGCAAGGCATCATCAGTCGAGGCATCGTCGAAGGGTAAGGGCAAGAAGAGCAGGCCATGAAGAAGGCATCGTCGAAGGGCAAGGGCATAGTCGTAGGGATAGAGAGCGCTCTTATTTATGTACCGCAAGTTATGTTGAATTGTGTTGCAAGCTATGTTGAAGTTGAAATGGATCGTATGGGCACCTAGAGGGAGGGTGAATAGGTGCTACTTCAAATTTTAATGCTTTTTCAATTTTAGGCTTAGCACAAAGGATAAATTCTCTAGATATACTATTAGGTGGGATTTCCCTATATGCAAACCTATCTACTAGCGAGTAAAGAGCGAGTGGAATAGGAACGGATAAACCGTAGTGAAGCACGCAGAGACACAGGATTTGTTTGACCGTAGTTCCTTCCTTGTTAAGGGAAGTACGTCTACGTTAGAGGGGTGGGAGGTACTAAGACCACCACGCCACAATAGGCCTCACCCTGTTCTCCGATGGATCCCGCCACCAAAGGCCTGATCCACCTTTCCACTATAGGGACCCTTTGAGGCGGGTACTGGTGCCTTTACACAACTAGAGGAGCACAACTCCACAATCAACTTGGAGGCTCCCGTAATGATAACAAGCTGCCACAAGAACAAGTTATCAATAACAAAGAACAAGATCTAGATATTGACAAGAATACTAGATCAGGGATTTCTCCAAATGAATGGAGAGGAGCTGATGCGCTTGATTCGTGATGACGATGACGATTCTCTCCTCATTCAATTCCCCCAAAGATCGAAGCCTTCGGGTGGTTGAAGTGGGAGATCTAGAATGGAAGCTCTTGCAAAGGGTCTGAACAATTTCGAATTAATCAAGTATTCTGCTCGTTGGGGAAGAAGGGATATTTATACCCCTTCCAAAACCAAGCCGTTGGAGCTTTCAGGGGCTGGATTATCCGGCCCAAGTGGGGGCCGGATTATCCGGCCTGGGGAAAACTCCGCCCCAGACTCGGCTTATCCGGGACAAAAACCGGTCACGGACAGAAGCTCACGCAGACTTGCCCTTCACACTTTCTTCTGGAGACCGGATTATCCGGCCTAGGGAAGGGCCGAATTATCCGGCTGCTGGAAAAATCCGCCCCAGCCCCGGAATATCCGGGGGAAATTCCGCCCCTAGACAGAAGTTTGCGCAGGAGCTCACTTGGGCGATTTCCCTGAGGCCGGATTATCCACCCCAATCAGAGGGCCGGATTATCCGGTCTAGGGAGAAAATCCGCCCCAGAGCGGGAATTTTCCGGTGGAAAATCCGCCCCCAGACAGAGACTTGCGCAGAGCCATCTTTGCCCAAGGTGGTCTAGCCGGATAATCTGGCCCATGATGGGGGCGGATAATCCGGCCCCCAAAACTCTCAAAACTCCCTGCAACACTTAGTGCACATTAGAATAATCCATGGTATTGTTATCTAACACACAAAACCTAGGAAATCATGAATTGTTCTTTCAATCTCCCCCTTTTTGGTGTTAGATGACAATACTAGGATTTGCAAGGAGGATTAAAAGACCACCAACAAAACATGGAAGAGACTCCCCCTCAATGTGTGCATATTAGAGATTTGCATTTGAATACAAATGCACACAAGTAGATGACAGTCTATTCCATTGAAATAAAAACAACATAATCATACCACCAAGATAATGAGAGAGGCGTCCTTAAAATATCCACAATTATCAACGTGATAACCAATCTACGCGTCTTCCTTGAGATGGATTATCAGCATAGTAAATGAATCCATAGGCATAATTCATGGGATAAATCTAGACGTCCACCGACACAAAGTCTCAAACACACCGCAAACCACAAATAAAGTTTAACGATAAATGGACACAAGCAAGAAAACGATGAATGAAAAAAATGCAAATGCTTGTGCCCGACCCATGCAAATCCTCGAAGTCCTAATAGAACTACTTCTCCCCCTTTGGCATCGAGACGCCAAAAAGGAAGAAGAGCGATGCTAGCGTCCCAAGGTATCCGGCCTACACTTGGGCCGGATTATTCGGCCTCAAATCTGAAATTCCGTTGTACATAGATTCAGGCCCGCGCGTCCCCAAAAAACACCCCCACAAGGTGTACAAGGGACTTGTGTGCAAGAATAGATGGCTACTATATACTCGAAATTGCAATAACCAAATTAAATAAGAGCCAAAATTGAGTGTGATTCCCATAAGAACATGAGATGAGCAAAAACAACCAAAAAGATCCACAAAAATCCAATTCTCCTCAAGGGAGAGGGCGGTGGCCGAAGCCAGCTTGTTGGAGTGTATGGTATGACACCGCGAAGATATATCTTGGGTTCACGACCAATACTCATCAATAGGCTCACATATCACAAAATGATATTAAGAGAACTGATTTATCTTGCTTTTGGCATTATGGCGGGAGGGTTGGCCCAATTAATTAGGACCACACACCCCCTATATCCATTCCCACATCTAGACCAAATAAGACTGGGATGTATGAGTGAGTGCATGGGTAATCAAGACAAACTCCTGGAATCAATGATATTTAGCTCATTCCTCAAGTAACAGAATATTGTTTCATCAAGTGGCTTCGTGAAAATGTCAGCAAGTTGGTTCTTCATGCTCACAAAAGATAGATCAATATCGCCTCGAGCAACATGGTCTCGAAAAAAATGATTCTGAATCTCAATATGCTTTGTCTTTATGTGCTATACCGGATTGTACGCAATTTTGATTGCACTTTCGTTATCACATAAAAGAGGTACTTTGTCACAATTGAAATCGTACTCCTTTAAAGTTTGCCTCATCCACAATAACTGAGTGCAAGCACTAGCAGCAGCAACATATTCAACTTCGGCGGTGGAGAGAGAAATACAATTCTGCTTTTTAGATGACCAACATGTTGGGGCCGCAGCATAGAAAACAAAAGTTTTCCTACGGTGTAAACTACACTCCAAGATCTATCTACTAGGTACAAAGCAACGGGTGGAAATACATCCAACAAGAACTTACCCTCGAAGACAACGAGTTTTGTTAACAAGTAGGAACTCGTGGTTGATGTAGTCGTACACTTTCCGATCTCAAGATCGTGAGGAAGTCCGAGCGCCGCAACTCAGCAGCGCATCCGCACTCGCACACATGTTCAAGCCACCGGACAACCTCCACCTCCTTGCTCTAGCGATCCAGCGGAAGCAGCAACTCCTTCCAGACGAAATGCCACCGGGAACATGTATCTCGCTAATCCGAGACCATGGGGGAATAATTCTAGAGGGGGAGAGAGATCCTTCACAAGGAGGTGTGAGGATGACGGAGGGAATGAGTGGCATTTTATAGGAGGAGGGGGGTGCCCCTCCTCTCCATGGCCAACGCATGGGGGGGGGGGTGACCCCTCACCTCCCCCATTCATGTGGTGGTAACCCCTCCACATTAAAATGCCTCTTCACATTCCCTTTTAAAGTCTCCACTTTAAATGCATTAAAATTCTCCAAGTTTAATGTTCTCTCATTTAATAAAACTCTTTTATTAAATTTATTCAGAATTTTGTTAATTACTTTAATTAACAAACATTCACATATAGCCCCTTGCAATATTTCAATATCACATGCAAAACCACTTTCTGCAATTTCACCCAAAACAATTTCCGGTTTCTATTGAAACAATTCCTCCACTTTGCAATTCTTTCGTCTGAAACATATGTGCTCCAAAATGGTGTCCGGTAACTCTTAAGTGTGTCACCCTACGGTTCGCGAATAATGCAGACATGATTGAGACCCTTCTCCGATCAATAATCAACAGCGGGACCTAGAGATCCGTACTGACTCCTACACATTCAACGATGACTTCTGTGATCGTGAGAACCTTTAACGCTTGTAACTAAATCCCTTTGTCTCGCGATATATTACATGTCCGAGATTCGATCATCGGTATCTCCATACCTAGTTTGATCTCGTTACCGACATGCACTCTTTTCTCGTTCCCGTGATATAACATTCTAGTGATCACATCACTTGCTTGCCAGCTATCTCAATGTGATATCACCGAGAGGGCCCAGAGTATATCTATCCATCATCGGGATTGACAAATTCCACTCTTGATCCATGAGCCTCAACATAACACCTTCATAGCACTGAACCCATCTTTATAGTCACCCTGTTACGGTGTGACGTTTGATGTTATCAAGATACTCTTCCGGTGTTAGCAATTAACATGATCTCATGGTCTAAGGACTAAGACTACTTTGTATGATGTTATAGCAATATAAACATAATGACTTGTCGTAATGCTATACTTCGGATGAATGTTCATCACATCATTTCACAAATGCTGTGACCTTGTTATTAACAACATCCAATGTCTATGATCAGGAAACCTTGATCATCTTGTTAATCAACAAGCTAGTCTATAAGAGAGGCATAACTAGGAACCCTTTTTGTTTATTAAACACACATGTATTGATGTTTCCGATCAATACAATTCTAGCATGCAAAATAAACATCTATCATATATAAGGAATACATAATAACAACTTTATTATTGCCTCTCAGGGCATATTTCCTTCAGTCTCCCGCTTGCACTAGAGACAATAATCTAGTTCAGATAGTGATAAATCTAACACCCATGGAGTTCTGGTGTTGATCATGTTTTGCCCTAGGGAGTACTTTAGTCAACGGATCTGCTACATTTAGGTCTGTGTGCACTTTACAAATCTTTATATCTCCATCCTTGACATGCTCGCGGATGGAGTGAAACCGGCGCTTAATATGCTTGGAATTCTTGTGAGACCTCGGTTCCTTTGCGTTGACTATGGCTCCATTGTTGTCAAAATAGATCACCATTGGGTCCAATGCACTAGGAACCACACCTAGTTCCGTAATGAACTCTTTCACCCAAACCGCTTCCTGCGCCGCTTCTGAAGCAGCAACATATTCCGCCTCCGTCGTTGATCTAGCCACCACAGGTTGTTTGGAACTCCTCCAACTAACTGCTGCTCCGTTCAAGAGAAATACGTATCCAGATTGAGACTTAGTCATCCGGATCGGCGTCAAAGCTAGCATCGACATTGAAAGGATATAGATGCCGCCTAGAGGGGGGGTGAATAGGCGGTTTAAAAACTTTTCCGAGAGTGGCTCAACAAAGGCGGAATTAAACTAGCGTTTACTTTGTTAAGCACAAAACCTAGAACAACTAGGGTTCACCTATTTGCACCAACAACTTATGCTAAGCAAGACAAGCAACTATGTGATAGCTAGATATATACTTCAAGCACGAAGGCTATCACAAAGTAAAGTGCATAAGTAAGAGCTCGGATATAGAGATAACCGAGGCACGCGGAGACGGCGATATTTTACCAAGTTCCTCCCAACATGGAGTACGTATCGTTTGGAGAGGGGGTGGTAACAAACCACCAATGCCACAAAAGGCCTCCCTTGTTCTCCAGTGAATCTCACCCCAACGAGATCGATCCACACTTCCACTATCGGTGCACTTGTCGGTGGCAATCCGGAACCTCTCACAAGGTTTGGGCACTTCTCCACAACTTAATTGGAGGCTCCCAACAAACAAGCTTGGGGAAAGCTCCACAGCTTAATTGGAGGCCCCAAGTAATCCACACACACCTGCAAAACCACCAAACCGTCTAGGGTTCTAATGAACCCAAGAGTAAAAAGCTTCTCACCTTTCACCCAATCGAATCCTCACCGAGAACTAAAACCGATGCACCAAATGCAATGGCAAGAACACAAGAAGTGCTCAAGTCCTTCACTCCCAAATTCCACCAACACTACAAAAGCTTATGGGGGAATAAGAGAGGAAGAACAATGGAGGAAATCCACAAAAGACTCCAAGATCTAGATCCCAATATGTTCCCCTCACTTAGAGGAGAGATTGATTGGTGGGATTGTAGATCTAGATCTCCTCTTTCAAATCCCTCAAAAATATGCAAGAATCATAGGAGGGATTGAGAGGTAAACAAGCTCAATAGATCAACAATGGTAGCTCAGTTTTAGGGTTCTTGAGGTTGGGAAAACCGCAGCAACCAAGGTAGAAGAAGGGGCCTATATATAGGGCCCCTGGAAATAGAGCCGTTGGGAGCCACTTACCCCGGACAGTCCGGCAAAAACAGGCCAGACAGTCCGGCCTAGCTGGACAGTCCAGGCAGCAACCACCGGACACTCCGACCTAGCAAAGTTTCCGGCCAGTGTCCGGGTGGTGTCCGAAATGGCACACAGAATGTCCGAGCAGGTCGACGAAACCCCAGGGCCGGACAGTCTGGCGAAAATCAGCCGGACATTCCGGCCGGACAGGACACTCCGGCCGAAAACGGCCGGACATTCCGCCCAAGGCAAAACTGACAGAAATAGCAAAACTGAAACGAATGTAACTTTTGCATCCGGACTCCGATTTTGATGATCTTGGCTCGTTTCGAAGATAGTAACGAGATCTACAAGATCATACAGAGAACCATCATAGTGCAGCAATGGAGGATAGAACCAAATGATGAAAGGTTTAACCTATCTAGAAAAGACAAACCGGTAAAACCTCCAACCTCGAACAGGCGATAGAGAATGCATATGAAATCCGTTTTCGATAAACTTGGGCTTGTCATAAAGATTAACACAAGCTAAAGAACCTCACATGGATAAGATCCAAATAACAACCAAGAAATATGATGCCAAGTATGCAAAGGTTTGAGCTCTCTCCGAAGGATATGATTAAGTTACTCACTCGAGAGCCCCTCTTGATAGAACAGCTATCTATCCTATAAACCGGTCTCCCCAACTAACACCATGAGACCGGTAAGAAAGAAACCCTATCAAGAACATACCTTTGCCTTGAGCATATTCCACTTGAGCTTGACGATAGCGATCTTGTCCACCTCAAGATGGAACACCTTTCTTGATTGCACTAGCTTGGTGAAGACTTGCAAATTGCTCTCCCAAACTCAACTATGGTAGAGCTTCTCTCTTGGGCATATCATCTTCCCATATACATGGTAACCATAGGATGGCAAGCTTCAAGCAAATGATCTCTTCGAGATGGCTCATATTGAACTTGCACATCATTTCTTCTTTCTTCATTATGTTGGTGTCTTGAAGGCACATAAGAGATATCACTCCAACTTTATTCTTCAAGACACACTTGGCATAGGTTCAACTCTCACAAGAGCAATATTTGGATCTCTCCTTAAACACCTTGGTCAACGCTTGATCTTCTTTACTTTCTTCTTCTCCCAACCTTGAAGCCAACATATGGTACAAGCATTGCCTATGGACAAACCCTACAAGTAAACTCAATGCAAACATAAGTCCATAAAGATTGTCATTAATCACCAAAACCACACATGGGGGCACACATGCACTTTTAATCTCCCCCATTTTGGTAATTGATGACAATCCCTTTGAGAGGGTTTATATAAGGAATTAATCAAAGAAAACATTGTGCTAACATCAAATACAACACAAGTATGTGATCTTAGTACAACCACAATATAGAGCAAACTCCCCACAATCTATGCACGTGTGGATGAACTTGAATTTCATTGCATATATTTCTAACCATTACCGGTGGTGGAGTTTTCTCTATATAATCAAGATGCCATACAACACACTAAGATGCAAAGCACACGAGGCAAGTGTTTAAGTACAAAACTCACAACACACAACCAAATTCCCTAAAACCCTCTAAAACTTCTCCCCCATTGGCATCAATTGCCGAAATGGGTCAAGAACTTTAGAAGGCCAATTTAGTGAGAGTTCCTCCATATGGTGTGCATTTCTCATAATATGAGTGGAATCAAATGCACGTATCCAATGATGAATACCATGAGGAAATCAAACTAAACTGAGGATCCAAAGATTGCAAAGAAATAACATGGTGAAGAAGCATCAACGAATGAAGTAAGCAATCAAAAGATCGAAAGAAGCACTTCACAAAAGGGAGATACTAAAAGAAAGATAGATATTATGATAAGGTTGAAGAGAGAGTGATCTAAATAATATGAGGAGACTCCCCAAGGTTTGTGCACAAATTATAATCTGCATTTGAATACAATATGCACAGACATTGCATCCTCATTCCCACTATATCATTTAAACCACGAGCACAAGCAAGAGAGAAGATATTATGATGAGAGCAAATGGGTGTTTAGATGAAAATAGGAAGATCCCCAAGGTTCATGCACAACAGAGTTCATAATTATGGAATCCTAACTCCCCATAATCAAACAAAACACCAAACAAGAACAAGAAGGCAAATGTGTGTTCTTAGGTAAATTAGGAAAGCTCCCCAAGGTTTATGCACCAAATATAATAATTGCTTTGAATGGAAAGTTCATAAACATGGTATCCTTGCTCCCCCAAACTTACATAACAACACAAAGGCATGAGATATCAACTTTCTTAACACAACGAGTGCCAAAAGATGCAAATGAAAAGGTCAAGCACTAAAAGCAAAACATTTGGAGCCACCGAAGCATAAAAGGAGCACAAGGTGTAGACTCCAAAGCAAAAGGATATCAACTATAGATTTAGCCATAATCATGTGTATAATTTTCTAGGTAGACAACAATCACCAAGATATACATCCACAAAGAAACATGCACACACAAAAATGGATACTCAAGAATGAACAAGATATCCAAATGAAAGTCATAGATACTGCCAATAAGATTTTTGCTAGAAAGCATGGCCAAAGGCTCATATTTATCTTACTGAATATCAATGACCTTCAAACACCAACGAATACATCACAACTATCACAAGGGAACAAGATCTAGTTGGAATGCATTGGAAAAAGAAACAAGTATCATAAAAAACAAATAAACCTTGCAAATTCATCCATATTGCACATGAGAGAAATTGAGGAAATGATTGGCAATAGAATTGCTAGATTGGCATATGTGGGATTGGTGAATCATAAACATGAATTTTATATACTCCCCAAAATATGCATTCATCTTAACTTACTCATATAATAATAAGGATGATACAATAAAATCTTGTAAGAACCACAATAAAAGCAACTGAAGGAAATCATGCCATGATGCAACCACAAAGGTTGGATGCTAGAAAAGTATGCCTGAGAGGGATACTTGTTACCGAGATACCATTGGTAGGATGAAGTAGATATGAATTTGTTGATCACCCTAGCTTGACTCCAATTATCATTTAGTCCCCACCTCTTCTTATTATTGAAAAGCATCCAATGAATCTCCAATGTACCTATGACACATTCAAGTACACAATGGTCCCAAAACTCATTGGGTCCAAAGTAGTTAGATAAACTACAATACATAGGAGAGACTCCACATAAATATGTGCATATTGATATGAAATTGAATTTCATGCACATCTTAGCCGATAGGATTTGGTGGAGAATCCACTATATATCGGATCAAGAAATAAAGCATGCCATAATATAGAACATGTAGTAAATATGTATGCACAAGATTTCAAGAACCAAAAAGGAGATACAATTTGAACAAAAACACCAAGTAAACCAAGAAGTCGCACACAAGAGTGTGATACGACAAAAGGGTGTCCAAATTGTATCAAAGAGCCAAATCAACACATGAAAGGACACAAATTCAACAAATGAACAAGGCAATAGCCAGAGAGCAAAAGATAGACAAAAACACCAATGCTCAAGGATTTATCTCATCCTAAGGGATCAAACAAGTAATAAGGAATGAGACAAAACCAACTCCCAAAAAGCAAGGTTCCAACACACCAACCAAACTCTCTACACTTTTCATGATGGCACAAAGTACCAAAAGAAAAGATCAAACTTCCAAGCACATAAAACATGATATGGAACAAAACAAGAAGCATAAATATGAGTGTTCTAAATAATATAGGAGAGCTCCCCCATGGATAGTGCATTATGTAGGATTTTCCTTTTGAATGCAAAATGCAAACAAATGGGATCATCACTAGTACCTACATTAAATAAAACACACGAGGATACAAAAAAGAAGATCCACAAGAGGCAAGCAAAGCTTGGGGGACAACACAAAACATTTTGTTGGCAAGAGGTAGAACAAAATTTAAGCAAAGGCCAAAATGAATATGATCAATAAATTCTACCATATATGGAGTACCACTTGTCCAATGACAAGAATTATGGGGAAACATTTCCCAAGGTAGGTTTCAAGGATATCATGATCATATTCACAACAATAAGCATATGACGAAATATAAAAATTAAGCTTGATGTTTAGATAGAGATTCTTGATAGCTCCAAATAGTCACACAATCATAAAAGATTAAAGTAACTTGAAGCAAATGGTTTCCATGGGGGATATGGAGGTCCAAATACGGGGAAACACATACCAAGAAAACTCTCACAAACAAGATCCAAAAGATGAGCAATAAAATCAATCCAAGGGAATTGGAACTTGTTTGAGCTAAATGTGCCACTTAGGGGCCAGATAATTATCAATATCAATTCTAAGTGACACAACCTCAAATGTCCACATTTTCTAGGTTTGTAATATGCACAAAGCGTATGACTCCCCCATAATGTGATAAACCAAGAACACTCAACAAGAGGTAAAAACATCCAAATAGAGATGATTAATGAACATTATGGAACTTGAATTTCTCATGAGAAAGACATACCACATAGAGACTAGATAAGTTTGCAATATACATACTAAGTGGTATTCCTCATGTACACACATTTTAGGATTGCGGAATGCCCAAGCATAACACTCCCCCAAAATGGGATAGTCCATTAATCTCTCACAAGAGCCAAGAAAGATACCAAATAAATTCAACAAAGGCTCCAACCCAAGAGACACAAATACATGGTGTGACAACCAACATACACAAGTATACTTGATAACTCAATATAAGTACGAAGGAAGCACAACATGTACAAACACATACAAAGGTACAAAACCAACATATGCACAAGGGAACAAGTAACTTTGAGTGTAAATGAGTTAAGCACATGTTACCGCAAGGAGGAACATTGGATATATGATAGAAGCATGATAATACAAATGGATTGACTTGACAATAATAAATGATGAAGATCCCTCAATTCTTCATAATGTAACGAAGCCTCCAATGCCCTCCAACAATACCTATTGATCAAGTTTTGGCTTGTTGGTCCCCAACCAAGTTGGGTCCTAAGAGGTTAGTCACAATAGGCTTGGCAACCCAAATGGTTCTTTTCATGAACCCACATTGAGCACCAACAAATTTGGCAAACACATTGCCAACCTCATCCTTACAAAGAGAATAAGCATCATCAATAATGATAGGGTTGGATGAGGAGATACAAATAGTGCATGAGGAAGAAATGTGCCCCTTCTCACGACATATGTAGCAAGTTCTTATCTTGCCATCTTTCTTCTTAGGTGAAGCCACAACTCGAGGAAGAGCTCGAGTAGTCCTCTTAGGAAGAGGCCCATCACTAACTTGAGGTAGAGCTTGAGGCCGCTTCCCTTGTTGCTTCACACTAAGAGGCTTCTTCTTCAATGGGCAAGATCTAACATGATGCCCTTCTTCCTTGCACTTGAAGCAAACAATGTTGGCCGGATTCTTAACTTGATATTTGCCATTCTTCTTGTTGCCCTTGTGCTTCAGCTTGATAGTGGACTTGTTCTTGACATTGGAGTTGTATCCAAGCCCACACTTGTCATTGGGGAATTTTTTCATACTCAAGATATTGTCGAGAGTGGCCTTCCCTTTACGACCCTTTTTCAAGTCATTCTTCAACGAAGTGACTTGAGCCTTGAGCTCTTTAATTTCCTCTACATGGTTAGTGTGAACAAAAATACTAGAGGAAGTGGATGCTACATTGTTAGAGCAACAAGGGATGGAATGTAATTCATCACAAGATGTATCAATGGAATGAGTGGATGAATTCCAAGGACTAGCACATGGCAATATGACATTTTGAGTAGAAGTAGTGATAATGTCCACATGAGGCTCATTAGATGTTACCTTTGACATAATAGCCTCATGAGCTAATTTTAGCCTATCATGGGAGGCTAGAAGATCCCCATGAGAGCTTGATAGATTACCATGACTTTCTTCCAATATCCCATACTTGCTAGTTAGCAAAGCAAGTTGAGTCTTGAGCTCAACATTCTCTTTCAAAATAGATGCTTCACAATAAATAGAGTTAGTAGCACAAGCATCATAATTAATTGCAAGAGGTGAGGGTAACTTCGAAAGATCTTTTGAGTAAGAGGCTTTAAGTTGCTCATGTGACTCGGTGAGTTTGATGAGCTCACCCTTGTTGACCCTAGAGCCATTTTTGAGGTGCTCAAAATCCTCAAGAAGTTTAGCATAAGCAACTTGAAGCTCATCATTTTTACTTTTGAGACCACTAGCCACCTTAGGACCTATATTATGATATTCCTTTACTCTAGACAACTCTAGAGAAAAAGTCTCCTCAAGAGATTCCTTAGTGGTTTGTTCCTCTTCAAGAGCTTCATTTAGATGTGCAATTTGATTAGCATACTCACACTCAAGGCTACTCATTTTATCAATAGCATTCTCATGCTCCTTAATTTGTGCTTCTAACTTATCAATATGTTCTTTGCTCTTAATAGCAAAGTCCAAGATTTCAACAAAGAGCAAGCAATATTATCCTTAATAAGAGCATGATAAACCATCTAACCCTTTTCATATAAATCATCAACATTAATCTCCTTTTCCTCATTATCCTCATCCTCATCATCACAAGAGGTATTGGGTTCAAAAGTAGGAGTTACCTTTGAATCCCGAGCCATAAGGCATAGGTGGGAACCGTGAGATGATGACGATGAAGAATTACTTGAAGCTCCATTCAAATTCATGTCTTTACCAATATAATCTTTGGTTTCCTATGCATTGCTAGACACACAACAACTAGAGGAAATAGAAGCATTTATATTATGACAACAAGGCAAAGAGAGCATATCATCATGTGATATATTGAGGCAATTTATACATGATATGCAAGGACTATAAACACTAGCATGTAAATCATATATAGTGCTAGACGTGTTTAAGTCCAAAGATGAAGCATTGCAATGAGATAGAGATGAAGGATCATCAAGAGTAAGCTTACTATCAACATTGCAATATTCATCACCACTCACCATATCATTACCTTGTGTCTTGCCACACTTTGGTGAAGTGGAAGAAGATGAGAACTCACCACGGCCGGATGTGGAAGCAATACAATCATCCTCAATAATGTTGGACACATCATATTTATCTTGAAGTTTTGTCCATAACTCATGAGCGCTCCAAAAAGGTATGATTGAAGGAGTAACTACAAAGCTCAAAGCATTAACAAGCACATTAGAAGCTTGAGCATCGAGATATAAGTTTTCCTCATCCTCACAAGATAGATTTTCGAAATCTATAGGAGGAGAAAAACCTATATCTACAATACGCTCCAAATTTGGGTCCATGTCCCGAAAATGAATAAGCATGCGAATTTTCTAGATATCATAATTTGTGCCATCGAATATAAACATTTCATTGTGCACAAATCCCCTAGCCGACATCTTTACTCTCAAGGCGGTGAAGCCTAAAATGAGAGACCAGGCTCTGATACCAATTGAAAAGATATAGATGCCGCCTAGAGGGGGGGGGGTGAATAGGCGGTTTAAAAACTTTTCCGAGAGTGGCTCAACAAAGGCAGAATTAAACTAACGTTTACTTTGTTAAGCACAAAACCTAGAACAACTAGGGTTCACCTATTTGCACCAACAACTTATGCTAAGCAAGACAAGCAACTATGTGATAGCTAGATATATACTTCAAGCACGAAGGCTATCACAAAGTAAAGTGCATAAGTAAGAGCTCGGATATAGAGATAACCGAGGCACGCGGGGATGACGATATTTTACCGAGTTCCTCCCAACATGGAGTACGTCTCGTTTGGAGAGGGGGTGGTAACAAACCACCAGTGCCACAAAAGGCCTCCCTTGTTCTCCAGTGAATCTCACCCCAACGGGATCGATCCACACTTCCACTATCAGTGCACTTGTCGGTGGCAATCTGGAACCTCTCACAAGGTTGGGGCACTTCTCCACAACTTAATTGGAGGCTCCCAACAAACAAGCTTGGGGAAAGCTCCACAACTTAATTGGAGGCCCCAAGTAATCCACACACACCTGCAAAACTACCAAACCGTCTAGGGTTCCAATGAACCCAAGAGTAAAAAGCTTCTCACCTTTCACCCAATCGAATCCTCACCGAGAACTCAAACCGATGCACCAAATGCAATGGCAAGAACACAAGAAGTGCTCAAGTCCTTCACTCCCAAATTCCACCAACGCTACAAAAGCTTATGGGGGAATAAGAGGGGAAGAACAATGGAGGAAATCCACAAAAGACTCCAAGATCTAGATCCCAATATGTTCCCCTCACTTAGAGGAGAGATTGATTGGTGGGACTGTAGATCTAGATCTCCTCTTTCAAATCCCTCAAAAATATGCAAGAATCATAGGAGGGATTGAGAGGTAAGCAAGCTCAATAGATCAACAATGGTGGCTCAGTTTTAGGGTTCTTGAGGTTGGGAAAACCGCAGCAACCAAGGTAGAAGAAGGGGCCTATATATAGGGCCCCTGGAAATAGAGCCGTTGGGAGCCACTTACCTTGGACAGTCCGGCAAAAACAGGCCGGACAGTCTGGCCTAGCTGGACACTCCGGGCGACAACCACCGGACACTCCGGCCTAGAGAAGTTTCCGGCCAGTGTCCGGGTGGTGTCCGAAATGGCACACAGAATGTCCGAGCAGGTCGACGAAACCCCAGGGCCGGACAGTCCGGCGAAAATCAGCAGGACATTCCGGCCGGACCGGACACTCCGGCCGGAAACGGCCGGACATTCCGCCCAAGGCAAAACTGACAGAAATAGCAAAACTGAAACGACCGTAACTTTTGCATCCAGACTCTAATTTTGATGATCTTGGGCTCGTTTCGAAGATTGTAACAAGATCTACAAGATCATACAGAGAACCATCATAGTGCAGCAATGGAGGATAGAACCAAATGATGAAAGGTTTAACCTATCTAGAAAAGACAAACCGGTAAAACCTCCAACCTCGAACAGGCGATAGAGAATGCATATGAAATCCGTTTTCGATGAATTTGGGCTTGTCATGAAGATTAACACAAGCTAAAGAACCTCACATGGATAAGATCCAAATAACAACCAAGAAATATGATGCCAAGTATGCAAATGTTTGAGCTCTCTCTGAAGGATATGATCAAGTTACTCACTCGAGAGCCCCTCTTGATAGAACGGCTATCTATCCTATAAACCGGTCTCCCCAAATAACACCATGAGACCGGTAAGAAAGAAACCCTATGAAGAACATACCTTTGCCTTGAGCATATTCCACTTGAGCTTGACGATAGCGATCTTGTCCACCTCAAGATGGAACACCTTTCTTGATTGCACTAGCTTGGTGAAGACTTGTAAATTGCTCTCCCATATTCAACTATGGTAGAGCTTCTCTCTTGGGCATATCATCTTCCCATATCCATGATAACCATAGGATGGCAAGCTTCAAGCAAATGATCTCTTCGAGATGGCTCATCTTGAACTTGCACATCATTTCTTCTTTCTTCATTATGTTGGTGTCTTGAAGGCACATAAGAGATATCACTCCAACTTTATTCTTCAAGACACACTTGGCATAGGTTCAACTCTCACAAGAGCAATATTTGGATCTCTCCTTGAACACCTTGGTCAACGCTTGATCTTCTTTACTTTCTTCTTCTCCCAACCTTGAAGCCAACATATGGTACAAGCATTGCCTATGGACAAATCCTACAAGTAAAACTCAATGCAAACATAAGTCCATAAAGATTGTCATTAATCACCAAAACCACACATGGGGGCACACATGCACTTTCAATCTCCCCCATTTTGGTAATTGATGACAATCCCTTTGAGAGGGTTTATATAAGGAATTAATCAAAGAAAACATTGTTGTAGGGTCATCATCCGGGCTCATCATCGCTTCTTCATACGTCACAGGGTCATCCATTTCATCAACCATGAAATTCACAACAGGATTGCCATACACTTCAGGAGCTGCACGTGTCCTGCTTGACCTGCGAGGTTCGGTAGTTTCCTGTTTCGGAGTTTCATGATCAATATCATTAGCTCTCTCTTCATTAGGTGAAGTCAACTCCGAAACAACTTCCGGTGCTGCGCCACTCGCCATTTCATGAAGAGAAGGTTCAATAACCTCTTCGAGTTCTACCTTCCGACTACTCACACCTTTCACGAGAAACTCCTTCTCAAGAAAGGATCCATTCTTGCCAACAAAAACCTTGCCCTCGGATCTGTGATAGAAGGTATACCCAATCGTTTCCTTAGGGTATCCTATGAAGACGCATTTTTCGGCTTTGGGTTCGAGTTTATCCGGTTGAAGTTTCTTCACATAAACATCACATCCCCAAACTTTAAGAAATGACAACTTAGGTTTGTTTCCAAACCATAATTCATACTGTGTCGTTTCAACGGATTTAGATGGTGCCCGATTTAAAGTGAATGCAGCTGTTTCTAGTGCATAACCCCCAAATGGCAGTGTCAAGTCAGTCAGAGACATCATAGATCGAACCATATCCAATAAGGTACAATTACGATGGTCCGACACACCATTACGTTGTGGTGTTCCGGCAGGCGTGAGTTGTGAAACTATTCCACACTATTTCATGTGTGTGCTAAAATCGTAACTTAGATACTCTCCTCCACGGTCAGACCGTAGAAATTTGATCTTTCTATTACGATGATTTTCCACTTCATTCTGAAATTCCTTGAACTTTTCAAAAGTTTCAGACTTGTGTTTCATCAAATAGATATACCCGTATCTACTCAAATCATCCGTGAAAGTAACAAAATAACGATATCCACCTCGCGCCGACACACTCATTGGTCCACACACATCAGTATGTATGATTTCCAATAGATCTGTCGCCCGTTCCATTGAACCGGAAAACGGCGTTCTAGTCATCTTTCCCATAAGGCATGGCTCACATGTATCAAATGATTCAAAATCAAGTGATTCTAAAAGTCCATCAGAATGGAGTATCTTCATGCGTTTAACGCTAATATGACCTAGACGGCAGTGCCACATATATGCAGATATATCATCATCAAGTTTAATCTTTTTAGCATTAAAATTATGAATGTGCGTAATATTACTATCGAGATCCATCAGAAATAAACCATTCAACATAGGTGCATGACCATAAAAGATATTATCCATATAAATCGAACAACCATTGTTTTCAGATTTAAACGAATAACCACTTTGCATCAAACATGATCTGGATACAATGTTCATGCTAAGTGTAGGCACCAAATAACAATTATTTAGGTTTATGACTAATCCCGATGGCATATGGAGAGGCAGCGTTCCGACGGCGATCACATCAACTCTTGACCCATTGCCGGCCCGCATTGTGACCTCATCCCTTGCTAGTTGTCGCTTGTTCCGCAGCCCCTGAATCGAGTTACATATATTAGCAACTGATCCCGTATAAAATACCCAGGTGCTACTGCGAGTACTAGTCAAGTACACATCAATAACATGTATATCACATATACCTTTGTTATCCTTGCCGGACTTCTTGTCCGCCAAATACTTGGGGCAGTTGTGCTTCCAATGGCCAGTCCCCTTGCAATAGTAGCACTCGGTATCGGACTTAGGGCCAGCTCGGGGTTTCTTTTCAGGCGTGGCAACAGATTTGCCACCCTTCTTTCCGTTGTGCTTGCCTTTCTTGTCCTTCTTGAAACCGGTGGTCCTATTGATCATCAACACTTGATGTTCTTTCCTAATCTCCACTTCTGCAGTCTTAAGCATTGACAGAAGCTCAGGAAGAGTCTTCTTCAGGCCCTGCATATTATATTTCATCACGAAACTCTTGTAGCTAGGTGGCAGAGATTGGAGAACACAATGTATGCCTAAGTCAATGGGAATCGTTATTCCCAAGGACACAAGCTTATCGGCGTACCTAGACATTTTGAGTACGTGCTCACTAACGGAGATGTTTTCCTCCATCATGCAGCTAAAGAACTTTTCAGTAGCATTATAACTCTCTACGACAGCATGGGTATCGAAAATCATTTTCAATTCTCCCATGGTATTAAAGGCATTGCCATTTTCGAAACGCTTTCGAAGTTCTGGCTCTAGCCCATACAGTATGCCGCAATGAACTAAGTTGTGGTCCTCCTGACGAGTCACATAGACATTCTTTTCCTCGTCAGGGGCATCAGGAGCTGGTGGGGGTCCTAGCGGTGCATCTAGCACATATTGCTTTTGTGCAGCAGTGAGGAGAATCCTCAAATTCATAGCCCAGTTGGTGAAGTTGCTACCATTCGCAGCAAGTTTCTCTTTCTCCATGAACACATTGAAATTAAAAGCAGGTGGTGCCATCTACAACAGAATTTGTAAAGTTTATTTATACTAAGTGTATGATAGATTGAGTTCAACTAATCCAAATTACTAATGAACTCCCACTCAAAAACAACATCCCTCGTGCATTTTTGGTGATTACATGAACCAAATCCACTACACCAAGTCCGATCATCACGTGAGTCGGTGTGGCTTCAAAGGCAAGCATCTATATGGGCATCATATCAACCATATGACTCATGCTTAACCTTTCGGTCCGTGTTCCGAGGCCATGTCTGTACATGCTAGGCTCGCCAAGTAAGAACCTTAGTACTCGCATGTGTAAAACTGTCTTACACCCGTTGTATGAAAGCGTAGAGTCGAGTACACCCGATCATCACGTGATGTCTCGAAACACGATCCATAGAATGGTGCATACTCAAGGAAGAACACATTTTATCTTGATATCTAAATGAGGGATCATCTTACAATGCTACCAAAAGCGCCAAACTAGCAGTATAAGATGCTAACATCTAATGTGTAAAGTGAGATGATATGGTCCATGCATTTGATCTCTATCATTTGCATCGTGGTATGATCTCTATCATTCCTTTGTGTGTAAGGCCAAGGTCTATGGAACTTACACGTTGAATGTGTTGTAAGAGTATCTATCATACATCTACTTACAACAATACCATATCAATACACTAGCCCATCAACGATCTAAACTAGATGCCTCTAATTTATCAATTGCAAGTTTTACGTGGCTTAGGGCTTTCCGAGATAGAACCGTTCTCACCTACGAACATGAACCACAACGAGGATAACTAAGTTATTAGCAACTCGTTGTAAATCAGATATTGACTACAGTAGGAGAGACAGACACCCGCCAGCCACTTATGCAAAACAAGTTGCATGTCAGTCGTGGAACCGGTCTCATGTACGATGACATGTAAGGTTGGTCCGCCGCTTCATCCCACTATGCCACCAATATCCAAAATACATAGAAGATGCAATAACATGATCATCATCGCCCACATATAAACATATGTGTACTACCCGTGCAAAGCACCTACGTATAGATCAGGCTCTGATACCACTGTTGGGTCCGCAGCATAGAAAACAAAAAATTTCCTACGGTGTGAACTACACGCCAAGATCTATCTACTAGGTACAAAGAAACGGGTGGACATACATCCAACGAGAACTTACCCTCGAAGACAACGTGTTTTGTTAACGAGTAGGAACTCGTGGTTGATGTAGTCGTACACTTGCCGATCTCAGGATCGTGAGGAAGTCCGAGCGCCACAACTTAGCAGCGCATCCGCACTCGCACACACGTTCAAGCCACCGGACAACCTCCACCTCCTCGCGCCAGCGATCCAGCGGAAGCAGCAACTCCTTCCAGACAAAATGCCACCGGGAACATGTATCTCGCTAATCCGAGACCATGGGGGAATAATTCTAGAGGGGGAGAGAGATCCTTCACAAGGAGGTGTGAGGATGAAGGAGGGAATGGGTGGCCTTTTATAGGAGGAGGGGCACCAGGAGGGGGGGTGCCCCTCCTCTCCATGGCCAGCGCATGGGGGAGGTGACCCCTCACATTAAAATGCCTCTTCACATTCCCTTTTAGAGTCTCCACTTTAAATGCATTAAAATTCTACAAGTTTAATGTTCTCTCATTTAATAAAACTCTTTTATTAAATTTATTCAGAATTTTGTTAATTACTTTAATTAACAAACATTCACATATATCCCCTTGTAATATTTAAATATCACATGCAGAACCACTTTCTGCAATTTCACCCAAAACAATTTCCGGTTTCTATTGAAACAATTCCTGCGCTTTGCAATTCTTTTGTCTGAAACATATGTGCTCCAAAATGGTGTCCGGTAACTCTTAAGTGTGTCACCCTACGGTTCGCGAATAATGCAGACATGATCGAGACCCTTCTCCGATCAATAATCAGCAGCGGGACCTGGAGATCCGTACTGACTCCTACACATTCAACGATGACTTCTGTGATCGTGAGAACCTTTAACGCTTGTAACTAAATCCCTTTGTCTCGCGATATATTACATGTCCGAGATTCGATCATCGGTATCTCCATAACTTGTTTGATCTCGTTACCGACATGCACTCTTTTCTCGTTCCCGTGATATAACATTCTAGTGATCACATCACTTACTTGCAAGCTATCTCAATGTGATATCACCGAGAGGGCCCAGAGTATATCTATCTGTCATCGGGATTGACAAATTCCACTCTTGATCCATGAGCCTCAACATAACACCTTCGTAGTACTGAACCCATCTTTATAGTCACCCTGTTATGGTGTGACGTTTGATGTTATCAAGATACTCTTCAGGTGTTAGCAATTAACATGATCTCATGGTCTAAGGATAAAGATTACTTCGTATGATGTTATAGCAATATAAACATAATGACTTGATCGTAATGCTATACTTCGGATGAATGTTCATCACATCATTCCACCAATGGTGTGACCTTGTTATTAACAACATCCAATGTCCATGATCAGGAAACCTTGATCATCTTGTTAATCAACAAGCTAGTCTATAAGACAGGCATAACTAGGAACCCTTTTTGTTTATTAAACACACATGTATTGATGTTTCCGATCAATACAATTCTAGCATGCCAAAAAAACATCTATCGTATATAAGGAATACATAATAACAACTTTATTATTGCCTCTCAGGGCATATTTCCTTCACAACAAACTAGAGATCTTCCCAAGAATTGACAAGCTCCAAAAGTGGATTTCCGATCATCCTTATCACCAGCCCAATCTGAATTAGTATAACCACATAGAGAGAAATTGGATCCCTTGGGATACCATAGACCAAAGTTAGGGGAATGAACCCAATATCGAAAGATCCTCTTGACCGCCACTAAGTGGCATTCTTTAGGAGCTGCTTGATACCTTGCAGACACCCCCACACTCAACACAATATTGGGTCTAGATGCACAGAGGTAAAGAAGAGAGCCGATCATGGACCGGTATACCTTTTGGTCCACATCTTTACCATGTGGGTTAAGTTCAAGGTGACATTTTGTTTGCATCGGAGTGGCGACACCATTAAGATCCGTCATCTTGGATCTCTTGAGAATGTCTTGGATGTACTTTTCTTGATTGATGAAGGTTCCTTCTCTAAGTTGCTTGATCTCGAATCCAAGAAAGAACCGTAATTCCCCCATCATAGACATCTCAAACCTGTCAGTCATAAGCTTTGAAAATTCATCATTAAAAGCTTTATTAGTAGAAACAAAGATGATATCATCTACATATAATTGGCATATGAAGATCTCCCCCTTAACCTTCTTAGTAAAAAGTGTGGGATCGATTTGCCCAACTTCGAACCCACGGTCTAGCAAAAGCTCTTTAAGGTGCTCATACCACGCATGTGGGGCTTGTTTAAGGCGATAGAGTGCCTTATTGTAGACATGGTTCAGGAAATTAGGATCCTCAAATCCCGGGGGTTGCTTTACATATACCAACTCATGTAGAGGATCATTAAGGAAAGCACTCTTGATGTCCATTTGCTGTAATTTAAAAATGATATGGGAAACATAAGCAAGAAGGATACGGATGGATTCAAGTCGAGCCACAGGAGCATAGGTCTCGCCGAAGTCAATGCCCTCAACTTGAGAGTAGCCTTGTGCCACAAGTCTCGCCTTGTTCCTCACAAAAATGCCATTCTCATCTTGCTTGTTTTTAAATATCCATTTAGTGTCGATAACATTGCGGCAATCTTTGGGTTTCTCCACGAGTTTCCAAACCTTGTTGCGCTTGAAATTATAAGTCTTCATGCATAGCAACAACCCAGTCTAGATCTTCAAGAGCTTCAAAAACTTTCTTAGGTTCCACCATTGAGATGTGAGCTTGATGCTCACCAAAACTTGTCAATTCCCTTCTTGTAGAAACCCTTCGTCGAAGGTCACGTACAACCTTGTTGAGGGTGTGACCCCTTAACTCAAGGTTCCAATCAGTACGAGCCTTGTGACGAAGTTCAATAAGCTTGTTGTCTCTTGGTGGAATAGTTTCATCACTTGAATCTTCATTGGAATCATTTGCTCGACCTTGATTAGAATCTGGGAAAACAGTAGTAGGTGGTGATGAAGCGTGCCCTTGAGGTGGGTCAGCAGCCATAACAGGAGACTGCTGAACAACATGTGATTCAGGGCCGGATAATCCGACCGATGGAGAGGCCGGATAATCCGGCCTAGGAGAACTAGTCACAGCTTCATCAGGCTGGCTAGGACTTGCTTGAACTGTGGAGGGGACGGATAATCCAGGGCCAGCCGGAAAATCCGGCCTGGAGCTTGCAGCGATTTCTTCAGCACCAGGAGCTTGAGCAGGGTGGCTGGATAATCTGGTGTCAACTAGATAATCTGGGCTGGAGCTTTCAGGAGCATGTTGACCTTCAGTAGTTGATGGAGAGGGTGTAGAAGTTGCTCCCGTGGTTGGAACATGTTGAGTATGTGTAGATGAGGGCTCTACATGAGTAGAGCATTGTCCTTCCCGATCTGGCACAAGGGGTTCCTCAATGGGGCGGAAAATCCCACGCCCATTCTTCTTATGGCATCTTGGGGTATTTCAACATCTGCATCACAAACACCAACTTTCTCCGCACGGGAACCGTCATTTTCTTCGAACACCACACTATAAGATTCTACAACAGTTCCGGAGAGCTTATTGTAGACTCTATAAGTGTGGGATTCGGCACCATAACCAACAAAAATACCTTCTAGAGCCTTAGATTCAAACTTAGATAAACAAACTCCCTTGATGAGAAAGAAACACTTACACCCGAATAGCCGAAAGCATGAGATGTTTGGCTTGTTACCGGTAAGTATTTCATACTGAGTCTTGTCCAAGATCTTACGGAGGTATAACCGGTTGGATGAATGATAGGTGGTAGAGATTGCTTCAGCCTAGAAGTTATATGGAGACTTTAATTTGGCTAGCATTGACCTTGCCATGTCCATTAGAGTCCGATTCTTCCTCTCGGCTACACCATTTTGTTGAGGGGTGTACGTAGCGGAATATTGATGTCTAATCCCCTCTTCACTTAGAAACTCATTTAAGGTGTAGTTCTTGAACTCGGAGCCGTTATCACTTCTTATAGCCAGAATAGGGACGTTGTGTTGACGTTGAACCTCGTTGGCAAAGTCGATGACAGTTTGTTGAGTTTCACTCTTCAACTTGAAGAAATAAATCCAAGTGTATCTTGAGTAATCATCAACGATCACAAGACAGTACTTCTTCCCACCGAGGCTTGCATGATATGGAGGTCCGAAGAGGTCCACATGAAGGAGCTCTAAGATCCTTTTGAACGAGATAATAGTCTTCCTTCGATGAGGAGAGTCATGCATTTTCCCTTCAACACACGCCCTGCAAACACGATCTTTGGCAAAGGAGACATTTTCTTTTAGTCCAAGGATGTGGCCACCCTTGTGGAGACTTTGCAAAGTTCTCATATTGACGTGGGCTAGTCGCCGATGCCATAGCCAACCCGCGTCAGCCTTTCCAAAAAGACACATCGGGCCTATAGTGGTTTCCCACGAAAAGTCCACCACGTACAGGTCATTTTCGACATATCCCACGAAAGCGACTTTTAGAGACTTGCTCCACAAGAGTACCACCAAATCAGCATCAATATAAACTGCAAAGCCCATCTTACCAAGGGTGCGAACTGAAAGTAAGTTGTACCCGAGGGTCTCAACAAGCATGACGTCCACAAGAGAGATATCGTGAGCCACCACAACTTTGCCGAGACCCAATACCTCAGATTTAGACTTGTCACCATAGGAGACGGTTATATGATCATGATTTGGCCGCATCCCCGTGATGATCTCCTTGCTTCCGGTCATATGACTCATGCATCCTCTATCGAGTACCCATTTAGACCCACCGAAAGCATAGCCCTGCAAGAAAGTTACTTCTTGGTTTTAGGTACCCATTTTTCAATGGGTCCTCTCATGTTAGTGACAAGGGTCTTGGGGACACAAATAGACCAAGGAATGTAACAATCATAAGAACCTACATAACTAGCATAAACTTCACCATAATAATCGCAATATAACTCAAAGTTAGGATTGTTAGCCCCTGCAAAACCATCATAGTTAGACTTGTCATTGGTGATGTTGCTAGTCTTTGGTTTAGAAGTATTGCTCTTCTTCTTCTTCTTCTTCTTGTTTTTCTTGTTCTTTGTCTTGGGAATGTAACCAAGACCTTCTCTTCTATTGTTTATCCTTTGCTTGCTCAGTATCTCATCAAGAACTTCTTTACCTTTGTGTTGAGAAACTCTTGCAAGATCTTCTTTTCCATAAGATGTTGTGGAGGTACTTGGCACATCATACAGCTTCAATTGAGTTTGGAGCTGATCATGAGACTCATTTAGAGTAGAGTGATCACTCTTCAATGCTTTGTGAGCACTTTAAATTTTATCAAACTTCTCCGAGAGTCTAGCATGAGTAGCCCCAAATTCAATCTTTTCTTTCTTTAGTTTCTTTACCTTGGCAAGAGCATTGTCACGTTCTTTGACGAGCTGAGCTACAACTTCTTCATGTGACTCCTCAAAGTATTCGAGTCTCTCTTCCAAAGATACTCGAGCTTCCTCTTCTTCTTCCAAGGCATTCTTCAAAGAAGCTATCTCCAAGGCATCTTCTCTTTTGATTCTGCCCTTTTCTTCAAGAAGATCTCCGGCTTGAGCAAGTTGACTCATAAGAGCATCAAAATGAAGTTTGTGCTCACCTTGCAGGTTAGTAAAAAAGTTATCCAAAGCAATAACTTCTTCTTTCATCTTAAGACTAGCATGATCATTCATATCCAAATTTATGTTAGTCTTAGGAAATGAAGAGCTAGAACTTGATACCTCGGACCCTCTTGCCATAAGACAAGTGACGTTGTTGTTGATGACGTTCTCGTTTGGCGAGTCAAAGAGAGATGATGGAGTCGATGTGGTGGCTATAGCAGCCACCTCACGAGAACTTTCTTCATCCTCTTCATCTTCACTCCCATATGAGTATTCTTCTTGTGCCACCAACACAATCTTGGGTTTCTTCTTGTAAGGGCCATTCTTTTTGATAAATGGCTTCTTCTTAGGTGCCTTGGATTTTTCTTTAAGGATAAGCCCGCCACCATTCTCTTCTCTATTTTGATAAGGACACTTGGCTACAAAGTGCATCCTATCTCCATAGCTGTAGCAAGTTCTCAGTTTTGGGCCACTTTCTCTTCTTCCACTCGACCCATTCTTGCGCTCGAGTTCCGACTTGGCCTTGGCAGGATCCTTCCAAAAGTTCCTTGCGTAAAATGCCATGTACTCACCATGAGCATGTTTTACTTCATCGGGGCAGTCCATGGAGGCCTCCTCAAAAGCTCTTTCATCCTCATCTTGCTCAACAACATTGGGCTTTAGAGCAACATTGACTCCCTTTTGCATTCCAATGGCACGAGCCCGGGCATCTTCAGCGTTCTTTGCGGCAACTTTGAATGATGCCATTTCTTGCATGACTTCATTGGATGTCATTTGATGGTAGTTGTGTCTACCTTGCAAGCTCTTCAAATCCGTTGGATCGAAAGGCATTAAGGCACTCACATATTTTCTTTTTATCCATGCATCATCAATGTGGGTGGCTCCATGCTTTCTAAATGTTGTTGCAATGCCCTTGAGTCTTCTATACATGTCTTCATGGTTTTCACCATCCAACATGTAGAACCCTTCAGCTTCATTACTCAGGGCATCATACCTATTACTTCTCATGCTTTCATTCCCAATAAAGAGATTGGTGGGGGCATCCCAAGCTTCTTTAGTTGTGTTGAGATGTTCAATGTGGGGCATGTCCTTGGGACCCACACCGAGTTGTATCATGTGGAGAGCCGTAGCATTCAATTGGATGTCCGCAACTTCTCTTCTTGTCAGATTGGAATGATCTCCAATATGAAGACCCTCTTCAATAATCCTCCAAAGTTCAATTGAGGAGCTGCAAACATGAGACTTC
The DNA here is from genome assembly GCA_910589775.1 of Avena eriantha. NCBI lineage: Eukaryota > Viridiplantae > Streptophyta > Magnoliopsida > Poales > Poaceae > Avena > Avena eriantha. The sequence continues at coordinate 20,293,277 of OU342740.1, forward strand.
ATTAAGAATTGCTATTGATTAAAAGAGGATGAAGTAAGTTTGGGTGGATCACCCCTATTGTTTATATGAGGATGAGGGATATGTGGATCGGGGGAATATACGTGATGAACCTCACTATATTCCTCCTTACCACTTCCCTTCTTGGAGGTGGAACAAGTATGTTTTTCACCTACCACTTCATCATCCTTGGATCCGGTGTTACTCTTATCCTTGGATGATGGTGTGGCGGCCTCAGAGGAGGATGGAGATGGGGCTATGGATGATGTGATACGAGCAATCATTTGATTCATCTCCTCCATCTTGGCCTCAAAGGATTTCAACAAGGTTGTTTCCAACGTCTTGAGGTCATCCATTGTGACCTTATCCACAACCTCATCCCCATCTCCCTTGGTACCCATACTTCTCTTAGGCGGTTAAGCCCGAATAAAGAGCCAGGGCTCTGATACCAATTGAAATGGATCGTATGAGCACCTAGAGGGGGGTGGATAGGTGCTACTTCAAATTTTAATGCTTTTTCAATTTTAGTCTTTGCACAAAGGATAAATTCTCTAGATATACTATTAGGTGGAATTTCCCTATATGCAAACCTATCTACTAGCGAGTAAAGAGAGAGTGGAAGAGGAATGGGTAAACCGTAGTGAAGCACGCGGAGACACAAGATTTGTTTGACCGCAGTTCCTTCCTTGTTAAGGGAAGTACGTCTGCGTTGGAGGGGTGGGCGGTACAAAGACCACCACGCCACAATAGGCCTCACCCTGTTCTCCAATGGATCCCGCCACCAAAGGCCTAATCCACCTTTACACTATAGGGACCCTTCGAGGAGGGTACCGGTGCCTTTACACAACTAGCAGGGCACAACTCCACAATCAACTTGGAGGCTCCCGTAATGACAACAAGCTACCACAAGAACAAGTTATCAATAACAAAGAACAAGATCTAGATATTGACAAGAATCCTAGATCAGGGATTTCTCCAAATGAATGGAGAGGAGCTGATGCGCTTGATTCGTGATGACGATGATGATTTTCTCCTCCTTCAATTCCCCCGAAGATTGAAGCCATCAGGTGGTTGAAGTGGGAGATCTAGAATGGAAGCTCTTGCAAAGGGTCTAAACAATTTCGAATGAATCAAGTATTCTGCTCGTTGGGGAAGAAGGGAAATTTATACCCCTTCCAAAACCAAGCCGTTGGAGCTTTCAGGTGGCGGATTATCCGGCCCAAGTAGGGGCCGGATTATCCAGCCTGGGGAAAACTCCGCCCCAGACTCGGCTTATCCGGCACAAAAACCGGCCACGGACAGAAGCTCACGCAGACTTGCCCTTCACACTTTCTTCTGGAGACCAGATTATCCGGCCTAGGGAAGGGACGGATTATCCGGCTGCTGAAAAATCCGCCCCAGCCCCAGAATATCCGGGGGAAATTCCGCCCCCAGACAGAAGCTTGCGCAGGAGCTCACTTGGGCAATTTCCCTAGGGCCAGATTATCCGCCCCAATCAGAGGGCCGGATTATCCGGTCTAGGGAGAAAATCCGCCCTAGAGCCAGTATTTTCCGGGGGGAAATCCGTCCCCAGACAGAGACTTGCGCAGAGCCATCTTTGCCCAAGGTGGTCTGGCCGGATTATCTGGCCCATGATGGGGGCGGATAATCCGGCCCCCAAAACTCTCAAAACTCCCTGCAACACTTAGTGCATATTAGAATAATCCATGATATTGTTATCTAACATACAAAACTTGGGAAATCATGAATTGTTCTTTTAGAAGTGTTTGTCGAATAAAAAATGTTTATTGAAAGGTGTCTCATACGTAGATAGATACAAGATACAAGTGTCATACATAGATAGATATCACTGCCACCGGTCGCGAGGTTGCCCTGGCGTCGGTGAACTCCATCCGTACCTTCTAGGAGGCCCTACATTACAGGGAGGTAGAGTTGACCCGTCACCCTGGGTCTGTGTATCCTGTGTGGGTAAAGGTGGTGGAGTCTGCTGCGTCTGATACAGTCCAAACCAGTCAACCTGATCCTGTTGAGTCTGCTGATCCTCCTCATTAGTCGCCCACGAACCCATTGAGGAGATTCTTGGGTCTCCATATCCTCCTGCCATGTAAAAATATTAAGTACTCAACGATTATACACTACATGTAACCAAAATAGATAGGAAAATGCGTATCCTCAGGACGATAGCCCATGAATGGGACTTGCGGTTGCTGCTGCTGCCACTGGTCGAAAGTAAACTGCGGCTGCTGCTGCTGCCACTAGTTGAAAGTAAACTGTTGTTGTTGCTGCCATGCTGAGCGTCCAGCCTGGTCTGGGGATGGTGCTCTCGGTGTCTCCTGTTGTTGCTGTCACGCTGAGCCTCCAGCCTGGTCTAGAGGTGGTTCTCTCGGTGTCTCCTGCTATGAGATCTGTAGACAAGGCCCGTGGCGGATAGGTGCAATCGGTGTCTCCTGCTGCGGCCACCCCGAGTCAACGATTGCTTCCTGTAGATGCCTCTTGCTAGGATGACACCTCGCAAACCTAAGTCAAATATTGTTGGGATGACACCTTCGTTTTGAAAACCCGTTGCATGTACAATGCCCACTCAACGATTGCTTCCTGCAGATGCCTCTTGCTAGGATATAATGCACCCATGGAGATGTTGTTCGCGTGATAGTGCCACAAGGAATCATGCCCATCGTTCACATTCATTGCTGTTGTGTGGTCTTCATTCCATGATGCCGGAATAGGTTGGTCTTCTAGATCAGACTCAAAAGAATCATAAGAGCTATCACTATAGCCTTCTGAATCTTCGGCTTCCATCTGATCTTGCAACCAACCTTCGTGTATCTCATCCTCATCGACCTCCCCACTGAAAATATCTTCTCCTGTCCCGTGACTACCTTCAGCTGATTCATGTCCACCATCCTCGGTGTGTGCAAAACTACTCTAACCAGGTTCATAACTACCACCATCGGTGTGTGCATAACTACTCTGACCAGGTTCATAACCACCACCACCATCTTGGCCTTGACTGCTCTGGTCATGATAGTAGCCACCACCACCTTCATATTCGGCTTGACTGCTCTGCTCATGATCATAACCACCACCAACATGATGTGTCTGACTACTCTGGCCCTAATCATAAACATGCTCTTTCGCCACAGGAAGCACTAAGACAGTGGGGCTAACTACCCTATGCAGACAGGCTTTCACCCATTTGACCCATTTAGCTTGCTCTTCTATCGGTCTAAAAAAATTAGGTTTAATCCTTGACTTAGTCCATAATACATGCACACCGACAGTATGTGTGGGAGGGAGCCCTAAACGAGCAGATAACCAATCATTCAACTCAATAATGGATATTGTTTCAAGATCCTGGAACACTTCATCAATACAATAAAAATGTTGGGGATATACTTTTCGGGTATCCTCACAGTTCCTCACTGACCAGGGTGGCCCACTTTGGGTTAGAGCTTTGCTTCACGGGCGGCCCAGTCAGGGAGAAAGACGGAGCCCAATCCGGCTACGGGAGGGCCCACAAGACTTACCGACTTAGGCCTATAATGTTACTTGTAGTTCAAGATGTACTCTGTAACCAACTCTTAGTCGTAGCCGGATTGATCTCTCCTGTAAACCCTAGGCCAGATATCTATATAAGCCGGCCTAGGGAGAGCCTTTAGGGCACCCAATACTTTAGACCCTCAACTCGCATAGGCGAAACCCTTGTAACCCATATTCCGGCTCTGCCGTATTACTGGATTGCTAGCAGGAGTAGGATCTGTCCAAAGCCAGTGGATTCGAACCTGGGTAAACTTGTGTGCTCACCGTCCCGGAACACCGTACGTCTCACACCCCTCTCTTCCGCACGCCTCGAGGACCCCCTCATGGCGTACTTATCCTCAATCCGACGATAGTTGGCGCCCACCGTGGGGCAAGTGAGCTTCGGATCTGCGTTTCGAGCGGAATCTGCAAGAATCGGAATCGGCGAGACTATCGCCGTCGGTCGCATCCTCTACGCCAGCGACGTCCCTCTCATCGTTCTCGACGAGACTTGGATTCCAGCAAAGGAGGCTATGACTGGCTACACAATCATGTATTTTGGCGAGATCGATGTTTACATCGGTTTCGCTGAACCTGCCCAACCCACCCTAGCGGTGATGATAGAAGCAGAAGAATTTTCTGGGTCCGCTTTGTCCGCGGAGATAGTGGAGAAATCCGAGCCTGAAGAAGACCTAGCGGTCCAAGTTGGATCTGGAGTGGATCTCTCTAGAGAGGTCGGATCCCAGATCGACCCACCCATGGAAGTCGAAATTCAGGAGGAGCATATCAACAACACTGATTCCGGCTCTGATGATGCCGGGACATATAGGCCTTTCCTGAGGCACACATTAAGACGTATGATACTACAAGGCGAAAGCGCAGATGCAATCCTCGAGACCATCAAAAGTTTCGACATGGCTGATCGCGAGGGCCGCAGGTACCTCAAGAGGCACGCGACGCACTTCGTCGGATATGTAGGATCTGGATCCGGCTCTGCCGATGCTGGAGAAAACACCGACTCTGTGCTAGAGGAAATTGGAACAAACGCCGACGTTCCCGCATCCTCAGATGAGTCTATGACGTCGGCAGATTTCCGAAAGTTCTTCGCAGAATAGGAAGAAGAGTACAACTCCAAAGCTGCAGAAAAAGGAGGAGCCATGGATGAAGGATCCAGGGAACACTCTCCCAAAGCGCAGGATGACATGGACGTCGAAGATAATCCCGAAGTCCAGATGTCCAAAAGTACCGATCAGAGCTTAACTCCGGGAAACAGACCCAAAGCCATCTTTGCTACCGGCGCTGCCAAGAAGGCAAAGAAGAAGAACAAGAAGAACAAGACCCCGGCAAAAGACCCTCTCACAGAAGAGGTGATCGCCGAGGAATACGAGGAAGACTCGGATGAGCACTTATCCTAGAAGAGCCGAAAAAAGAAGCATCGGTGGATGGACACATGATCACCGAAGGTGCGCGTAAACTCATTGATGCTGCATTAACCACACCTATCCCTACAGCCGCAGAACTTACTGCGGATGAGCTGGACGAAAGGGCGCAAGCCCTAGAAGCGTGTCATCAACAACTCCTCGATGAAGCCAAAAACATCGAGGTGGAGAAGAAACACATGTCAACTAAAGACTACATGTCGCGGTTGCATCAGAAGACACGGAAGCGTCACACCAATGATGAGCAATTCCCACGTGTCCGTGTCGTCCTTTTTCGGGATGAGATGGGGAAGCCACAGAAAGATAGCAACGGAGATATGGTATACCCAACCCCAATACAGAATACCGTGGCAGCCCGAGAAATTCTATCGGCTAATCCAGGACCGGAGGAGATCCGTTTGGGTATCAAACTGCTCAACAAGGGACTGGAGCAGCAAAAGGTCGCCCTGTCCAGAAGTCAAAAACTGGTCTCGGATTCGGACCAATGTCGCACAGATCCGGCATGGACTGGCATAAGATCCCATTACGTTCGGGCGCAGTATCATAACCCGAACGACGGGAAGACAATTATTCAAGAACCGGATCATCAGGACAGCATCACAGAACTACCCGTAACTGGAGCAACGTCGCTCCAGAGGCCGAGAAAGATGCCATTACTGCCCTGAATCCGAAGAATCCTCCCCGACGAGAATCCAACGATCGAAGGGGAGAAGATAAAGAGAAACGTCAGGAGGAGGATCGTCAAAAAATGCCACCTCCTAGACATGCGAGCCGTCCGGATGAGCCTCACGGTGGTGGGAACGATAGACGAAGGAATGACGGCAACCATGCTGGTACGAGCCGGCAGGGGGCTCGTCATAGTCAAGATCCTCCCCGGAACCGGAATAATGACGCTCTGGACGGAGGCCGGCGATCAGCCAGAAACAATTCAGCTGCCCCACCCTCTCCACCAAGCAGCCATCACAACGGCTCCCAAGGGGGACAAGGAGGACGACGTGGCGGAGGAGTTTGTGGCAGAAGCCGAAGTCCAGCTCCAAGGCACCGCAGCCACAGTCGGCATTCGGGACGATCCCTATTCCCGAGCGACGCAAGGCACATGATCAATTCCAACATAGAGGCACGGCGCTATGAAAACGATGATATGTACGTGGGCCCAAAGTGTTTCGGACCACGCATCAGAGCTACAAGATTCCCGGAAGGATTTGCTATCTCAAGGCATATCCAAGCCTACGACGGCATTGCTCGGCCAGACACTTGGCTACATGATTTTTTCCAAGCTTGCTGCATCGCGAAAGGCGGAAACAGCCTGGTCGCAACCCGATATCTCCCACTTATGCTGCGGAAGACGGCGCGATCATGGCTCAATGAACTTTCGGAGAACACCATCCATAACTGGTATGACATGCAAAGTGCGTTCTTTCGGAATTTCGAATGCACATATCGGAGGCCCTGTTCGGTCGGAGACCTACAACGTTGCACCCAGAAAGCCGGAGAAACTTGCCGGGATTACCTCGGACGATGGATCGACACCAAGAACTCCTGTGAAGGAGTAAACAATCAAACCGCGATTGGAGCTTTCATCGCATGACTCCCAATTGGTCTACTACGTCACCGCTTGAAGTGTGACAAGGTCACTGATTTGGGAAAGATGATAGGAACAGCGAGCAAGTATGCAGATGCTGACGACGACGCAGAAGGATTACTCAACGTCCTGGCGGTACCTCAGTCAGCAAAGACAAAGCAATAAGCTCAGAAGCGCAAAAATACCTCAGAAGAAAAACCCCACACGGAGACAGCGGTGGTTACTACTGTTTCCAGGTCTGGAGGGCGAGGAGGACATGGCGGAGGCCGCGGGCGTGGCCGTGGGACTTCAAGGGTCCAAGGTGGAGGAGAACAACAACCAGGAAAAACCTATACTTGGGCCGTCATTGCCAATAACCCATGTGTGCATCACCTAGACGCCAATGGGGGCTCGTCCCACACCAACGTTGAGTGTCGTTTTAATGATGACATCAAAAGAGATGATACCGCGGGCTAAAAATTTAAGAGGAAGAAGGGAAAGAAAAATCCTGAAAAGGACAAAGAGACCAAGGAAGATTCCGACATGGAGGAAGCTGATGCTTCAAATCCCAAGCCAGAAGGGAAGAAGACTTTTCCCACCAAAAAAGACACCTACGTCACCTTCCTCGGATCTCAACCAGCAAAGGTCAAGAAAGCAGTTCTCCACGAGCTCAATGCAACAGTTCCGGCTATCCCCCAATATCTGGACTGGTCGGAAGTGGCAATCACATTTAACCGCGCTGATCATCCGCCTAAGTTGCACAGGCGAGGAAAATACGCCTTAATCATCAATCCACTTATTGACGGTTATGGTTTCTACAAGATCCTCATGGACGGTGGTAGCCGCATCAATATTCTCTATGTCGAAACGCTACACCGGATGAAGATCTCGGAGACCCAGCTGAACCATAGCTCTACGATCTTTCACGGAGTTGTCCCAGGAAGACAAGCTAATTCCCTGGGAGAGATCACTTTGGATGTTACCTTTGGAACTCCAAAGAACTATCGGATGGAGGCACTTTCCTTCGAAGTGGTCCCGTTCAAGAGCGCATACCACGCTATATTCGGACGTCCAGCTTACTGGGCTTTTATGGCTCGTCCGTGTTATATTTACAATATGATGAAAATTCCAGGTCCCAACGGCGTGATCACCATCAGGGGAGACCCGAAGAAAGCGCGAGAGTGTGAGGATGGAAATGCCGCCTTTGCCGAAGCCATGCTGCACGCCCAGGAGTACCAGGAGATCAAAAAGAGCATAGATCCGTTCGAGATGCCCGCAACGAAGAAGGAGGTGACAAAGCCAAATCCGGAGTTCAAGGCATCAAAAGAGACAAAGAAAACGCCGTTGAAGGATGATGACCCCTCCAAGGTGACCCAGATAGGCGTAGGCCTAAGTAGCGCATAGGAAAGCGCGCTCGTCAAGTTCCTCCAAGCAAATCAAGATATCTTCGCATGGAAACCATCTGACATGACCGGAGTACCTAGGGAACTTGCTGAGCACTCTCTAAATGTAAACCCGAACGCTAAACCCGTCAAGCAGTCCTTACGACGGTTTGGTGATGAAAATCGTAAGGCAATAGCTAAGGAACTAGCACGGCTCGAGTTAGCCAGATTCATAGAAGAGGTCATCCACACTGAGTGGTTGGCCAATCCTGTAATGGTCCCTAAAAAGGACACCACTGATTTAAGGATGTGTGTTGATTATACTGCCTTGAATAAGGCTTGTCCAAAAGATCCGTTCGCTCTGCCTAGAATTGATCAAGTCATTGATTCTACGGCAGGCTCGGAACTCCTCTGTTTTCTCGACGCATATTCCGGTTATCACCAAATCCGGATGAAGGAATCTGACAAAGTCAAAACTTCATTCATAACCCCCTTCGGAACCTTCTATTTTGTTACGATGCCCTTTGGGCTGAAGAACGCAGGAGCTACGTACCAGCGCACGATGCATCGTTGCCTCCATGACCAACTCGGACGCAATGTACATGCATACATGGATGATATCGCGGTGATGTCCAAAAAGAAGGAAACGTTGATTTCCGACTTGGAGGAGACGTTCGCCAATCTACAAAAATACAACATCATGCTTAACCCAAAGAAATGCTTCTTTGGAATACCAGCCGGAAAATTGTTAGGTTTCATCGTGTCTCAAAGAGCCATAGAGGTGAACCGAGACAAAATCAAGGCTATACTCAATATTTCCAGGCCAACTCACCTGAAGGACGTACAAAGATTAACTGGTTGCATTGCTGCGGTCAGTCGATTTGTAAGATGGCTTGGTGAAAGAGCCACACCATTGTATAAACTCCTGAAAAAGACCACGGATTTTGTCTAGACTGACGAAGCTGAAGCTGCACTACAAGATCTGAAGAGAGTACTCTCATCTGCTCCTATCCTTGCAGCACCGGAACCTCAGGAACATATGTTGCTTTACATTGCTGTGACAAATAAGGTTGTCAGTATCGTCATGGTCGTGGAGAGACAAGAGGAAAATCAGGAACACCTAGTGCAGCGTCCGACTTACTTTGTCAGTGAGGTCCTGACAGAGTCCAAACAGTGGTATGCGCATTATCAAAAGTTGGCTTACGGTGTTTTTCTAGCATCTCGTAAGCTGCGACATTATTTTCAGGAGCATCCAATTACTGTGGTGAGCAAAGCTCCCATGAGAGACATAATCAACAATAGCGACGCCATAGGACGCGTCGCCAAATGGGGAATAGAGCTTTCAGCTTTCGATATTGAGTATAAACCTCAGACAGCAATCAAATCCCAGATCCTTGCTGACTTTGTCGCTGACTGGACAGAGACGAAGGAGAACATGATCCTCCCAGAGTCGGAATATTGGGCCCTCTTTTTTGATGGGTCTAAGGCTCGAGGGGGCTCGGGGGCTGGCGTGGTGCTCAAATCACCCCAAGGAGATAAACTTTTATACGTGTTGCAGATCCACTTCACAGCGACAAACAACATTGCCGAGTATGAAGCACTGCTGCATGGAATCCGGATTGCTAAGGATATTGGCATCCGACGTTTGATGTGTTACGGATATTCGGATCTTGTTTCTTAGCAAGTCTCGGATATTTGTAATGCAAATAAACACATGGCAACATATAAAGCTGTCGTGGATGATCTATATAAATTGTTCGAAGGGTTTGAAGTTCAACACACCCTCGAGCAGAAAATGAGGAAGCAGGCGCACTATCTCGGATAGGCTCTGCGCGGAAAGAGGTCCCGGATGGCACTTTTTTAGAGCACCTCAAAGTTCCCTCAATAAAGGGAGTAGATGAGGAATATTCGACCAAATCTGACTCACCTTTGATAGCAGTTCTGGCTGTAATTCCCAGCTGGACTCAACCCTACCTCGATTATTTGGTAGATGGCAAATTACCTGAAGACGAGGTGTTGAGCCGGCAGATTATCCGACGAGCAAAGGCCTATACTATTGTTAAAGGTGAGCTCCATAAACAGAGTGTTTCTGGGGTTTTTCAGCGTTGTGTATCTCCGGAAGAAGGAGTGGAAATCTTAAGGGAAATCCACGAAGGCGAGTGTGGTCACCACGCTGCAGCCAAATCTTTAGTGGCAAAAGCTTTCAGACACAGATTTTTCTAGCTTACAGCTCAGGCAGATGCCGAACGATTAGTCAAGACGTGCAAAGGCTGCCAAAAGTATGCCAAGCAAGCTCATGTTCCGGCTGATCAGCTGCGAACAATACCTATAACATTGCCCTTTGCGGTCTGGTAGCTTGATATGGTAGGACCATTTAAACGAGCTCCAAGTGGATTTACTCACCTCTTAGTGATGGTGGATAAATTCACCAAGTGAATTGAGGCTAAACCTGTCACTAGTTGTGATGGAGCAACAGCCAAAAGATTTGTCGAGGATGTTATAATCCGGTATGGTTATCCGCATAGCATTATCACGGACAATGGGAGTAACTTTTCTATGGGAGAACTAGCTGAATTCTGCAACGAGCAAAATATCCGGCTTGACATTGCGTCAGTCGCACATCCACAGGCTAACGGACAAGTCGAAAGGGCAAATGGTTTAATCTTACAAGGCCTGAAACCGAGACTCGAAGCACCACTACGACGTGCTGCGGGGGCTTGGGCAGAGGAATTACCCTCTGTAATCCGGAGTTTACGAATAACTCCGAACAGGTCAATAGGATACACACCTTTCTTCTTGATCTATGGCGTAGAAGCAGTTCTTCCTAATGATTTAATTCATACTTTTCCTAGAGTGGCCGCGCATATCGAGGAGGATGCTGAGATTTCTCGACAAAATGATCTCGGCTTAGTCGAAGAAGTTCGCGTCATTGCTGAAATGAGATCTACAGCCTATTAGCAGAAGTTACGCAAGTATCATAGCCAGAGAGTCCGAAATAGATCTTTCAATAAAGGTGATTTGGTTGTCCGGCTTGTGCAACAAAGAAAGCACAAAATTTCCCCAGTATGGGAAGGGCCCTTTTTAGTTAGTCGAGTATTGCACAATGGATCATACTACTTAACTGACATGAGGCCAGTCAAAGAAATACCTGCTACTAAGAAGAGAAAGAGAGCTAGAGGCAGTACAAATCCGGATGAGTTAGACAGACCGTGGAATATTGCTCAGCTACGTCCCTTTTATTTTCAGTTTACCTTTCTTTGTAATCATACATATGTACATGTTCTAAGAAATAATTTTTTTGGTTGCCTCAAGTTTTTCTGAGAAGTTTTTACCATCTTATTTCTAAATAATCATGTCATAGTCGAAAATCACAGAATGCTTGAAAGTACTTTATTCTCATGTTTGTTCTGGTTTAGATTTCCGATTCTAAAATTACTACCTTCGGGTATAACTCTAAAATTTCTAGTCTTTACTTTGGTTATTTGTCTGATTGCTGGATGCGGGTATTTTCTGAGTAGTGAATTTTTGGTACTGGAAGCCAGCTTTGTTTCCGAGTTTAAACTGATTTAGCAATTGAGCTCCGTTGCTCGGCAAAGTTTTCGGTGGAAGGTTTAGCCGGCTCACGAAAGGGACAAGGCGGAAAGACAGATAAACGATAAGTGAAGACGAAAAAATACAAGTGCTTATGAAAACATTTCAGGCACACAAAAAAAATTTAAGCCGAAAAGTGTTAAATAGATCAAAAGCTTAGCACTAGCAAAATTAAAGTATTACATATTTACAAACGCATCATTTTTTTCCGGAATAATACATAAGTTTCTGGTCTATGATGCATGAGGAGATGAAGGAGCTGCCGGCTCGCTGGTTACTCCGCCTTGATATCATTCCGAGATGTCTGCATCTGAGGTGGTGCGTTCATCGTCGGAAACTTCTCCGGTTTCTTGTGGAGGAGGAGGCGGAGTAGCTACGCGGGTGAAGAAGGGGGTCTCGTAGCTGGTCAGATCAGCCACGTGACACCCATATCCGGCGCAGGAATGCATGATGGCTTGAAGGTCCTACTCCTGGCCGTCTTCATCTACCTTGCAGTACCCTCTGGTCACTTGCCATATCTCCATGTTTCCATGGTGGCTCATGACCATGGTGAGAGCGTTCTGTGTAGCAGTCCGCACGTAGGACATATTCCAGTCCCAAACAAGCTGCGGCATCTCCTTGGCCTTGTCCCGCACCTGAAAATTCGACATGCTTGGCATGTCCGGAATCTTGAGAGCTTCGCCAATGTCCTCAAGGGACTGGCGGAAGTCATCAAGAATGTCACCAACTTGGGTAAGCCGGTGGGTGCGGGGCTTGGAGGAGGAAGAGTCCGTCAAGTTCAGAGGACCTATACACAAAACAAGTTAAGAAAAATCCGACATTGATAGAAGTCGAAGAAAAAGATAAGTCAGACAGATGGAACATACCGAGAATGACGTCGTCAATCTTGGTCTTCTCCTCCCGGAGACTTTGGAGTTCAGCCCGGAGCACCTAGGAGATATCCTTCTCTCTGCCAAGCTCATTCTTGAGGTCCGAGATTATTTTATCTTGAGCAGCGATCTTGCGATCACGCTCTTCAGTGGCCATGGAGGAGGATTCAAGGACTTGAGCTATGCTCCTTTCATGATCCGCCTTGAGCTTATCCAGCTCTTGGCGAAGTCCCTTATTCTCCACCACTAGGGTCTTGAGGTTCTCGGCCTCTTCAATCATAGCGATGGATTGTTTCACCAGCGTTGTAAGTCAAAAAGAACAACAGTTCAGAAAAAATTCGACATTGAAAAAGCAAAAGACAAGGTTTGAATCTCGGAATGTTTACCTTCGGCTTCATCCTTGGCTACTTTAAGTTCAGCATATTTAAGCCGGAGAGCTTTGATCTCTCTCCGTTATCGCAGACATTGGACAGTAATTCCTGGTTATAAGAACATACTTTCTGTAAGTCAGAATACCCAAAGTCAGAAAGCTACTTAAGACTCGGGCTAATATTTTTTGCTAAATATCAGCACGAGCCTTGAGGGCTACACTAGTTCGTTCTTTGGCATCCTAATGAAGCATAAACCCGGATTATATATCCTACTTCATGCTTGGGGGCTAGAGGATATGACATAACATAATGGAAAAACAAGAGTTGGAATTCCGACTTACATATTGTTCCCGGGTGAGCTTATCCAAACCCGCATTCACTTCAGCGGCCACCTTCTCGGCAAGAGTAAGAGGTATCATTAGGGCTGTTGGAAGCTCGCCAGTCCTAATCCTCTCACCGCGAAGGCGGACTTGAGCGAGAAGGTCAGAGAACTTGATGTCCTCTGCTTCTTGCGCTTCTTCTTCGGGAGATAAATGTCTTTTCTCCAGGACTTGCCTGGCTAGCCGCTGGATCTCTTCTGCAGATTTCCGGGACAGGCCAAACTTGGCAAGTCCCGGATTGCTGATGAGGTTTTCAGCGAAGGTTTCTGCCGAGGTATAATTACCCGAAGAGGGTTCACCCTTATCTTGATCTGACGCACCAATGGTGACGTCAGTTTGTGACCCAAGGATCGCAGGCTCCGTTGGAGGAGCCGGATCTTCTGCAACCACCGGAGAAGGAGTGATCGCTGGAGTTGCAGAAGGTTGAGGGGCAGGAGTCGGAGGAGCCATGGCAGGGGAAGCTATGGTGAGCTTCGTCTGTCGTAGGGGCTTTGAAGGAATCCCTTTCCCCTTACCCTTGATGAGCGGCTTTGCTCTGAGAATGTAGTAAAGTCGGAAACATTACATCTCGGAAAAGAATTCGAGAAAGGTACAAAGGCGGAAATTGTGACTGAAAGTTACCTCTTCACAAAAGGCACCTCCTTTGTGCCAACATCCACTATCAGAGCTTTGCGCTTCTTGAGCGCAAGGTCCGACAATGGGACCACTTCTGTCTCCTGAGAAAACTCAGGAGGATATCCTTCGAGCGGAGCAAGTTCCGACTCGGGGAGGTCGGCAAGCTGAAAACAAGAAACCATATCAATATTGCAGTATAACTCAAAGATTGAAACACATAAAAAGGCGTACTGATATAAACTTATCGGCACTACGGGGTTTTCCGCCGTGTGCATATCTAGAGAAACCTCCGGAATTCTCCTCTCGATCCGCTCCTTGATCAGCCACTTGATCTGGCTTATGTAGCCTTGAGTGGTGTAAGATTTGGGGCTGATGCGGAGGGAGTCTTTTTTGGATGACGTGATGGAGTGCATCAATCGATCCCCGTGGTACTGAAGGGGATGGATCCGACGAGAGACCCAACACTGGACCAAGTCGGATCCCTTCAGACCCTTGTGTTTGATCAAATATTCGATCCGCCTCTTCGCGAGGATCAGATCATCGGTGAGAGCCGGAGCAACCTCGTCCCAGGAAAGCTGGGCCGTGGAAGCTCTGTCGACAAAAGCCAGCAAAGCAGTGGCTTTGCCGGGAGCCAGAATATCCCTATGATAGAAAAATGTGGCTGACCATTGTTTGACCGAGTCACTAGCTGAAATTTTTGGATATGCCCGGTCACGTCTAAGTGAAAAGTTGATAGTGCCGGTGATGTAAGGAACACCGGTAGTGATGGAATTTCTCCGGACATGGAAATAATACCGGAAGAGAGTCAAACTCGGCCTAATGCCGAGAAAGCCCTCACAAAGCGAAGCATACGCACTCATCTCTAAGAGAGAGTTGGGAGGAAGATTATGGAGTTGAACTCCGAAATGATCTATCACCTCGGAGAAGAACTCCGAGGGAGGAAAAGACAGACCTCTATCGAGGTGGGTGCCGAAGTGGACCCGCTCGCCGTCACGCGGGTTGGGGAAGGTTTCCCCGGAGCCGCTCCGCCAGTCGCCGGCAACGAGAAGCCCCTCCTTCTCCATGTTCTTGAGGCCCTCCTCGTTGAGAGCGCAGGGGATCCAGATTCCCCGGAAGCTCTCTTTCTCTGCTGCTGCTTCCACCGTCGTCGCTGCCGCTGCTGCCGCCAAGCCGGAGGAAGATGATGAAGCCATTTCGCCGGTGAGAGATTGACCTAAAAGGGGCGGTGCTGGGAGTTCTGTGGGGGGGAGAACGAGGAAGCTCTGTGCGTGCAGGAGGATTGGGAGGAAAGGAAACGACAAAGGACTGGTGGAAAGGATAAGGAGAAATCCAAACCCCTTATATCCACCTAACTGCGCCAAGATTCGTGCAAATGCTACAGTGTAACCACCACGCGTCGTGGAAGGAACTGGGAAGGACCCACGCGATGATTGCGTCTCCTCGATCTTCACGCACACATTAAAACGGTGCCTCGGTTCCGCGAACCGCGGACCCACCAACGGTCGTGCTGACGGCACGCTTGTCAGATGACATGACATGACCATGACTTGTGTCAGGTGGCATTAGAAACCAAGTTCCGGCTTAGTTTGAAATCAAGCTGGAAAATCCGAGTAACCTGTTGATAGGTCCGACTTATTTTTAAGACCCGGATCGTATTTTTTATTGTGAAGTTTCAGGAACCCTTCAAGATTCTGCAAGCCGAAGATCAAGCTAGATGATGATAAAATCCGACTTTGGATCTTGGAGGCCTCCAGGGGCTGCTGTTGGGGATATACTTTCCGGGTATCCTCACAGTTCCTTACTGACCAGGGTGGCCTACTTCGGGTTAGAGCTTTGCTTCACGGGCGGCCCAGTCAGGGAGAAAGACGGAGTCCAACCCGGCTACGGGAGGGCCTAGAAGACTTACCGACTTAGGCCTATAATGTTACTTATAGTTCAAGATGTACTCTGTAACCAACTCTTAGTCGTAGCCGGATTGATCTCTCCTGTAAACCCTAGGCCGGATATCTATATAAGACGGCCTAGGGAGAGCCTTTAGGGCACCCAATACTTTAGACCCTCAACTCGCACAGGCGAAACCCTTGTAACCCATATTCCGGCTCTGCCGTATTACTGGATTGCTAGCAGGAGTAGGATCCGTCCAAAGCCGGCGGATTCGAACCTAGGTAAACTTGTGTGCTCACCGTCCCGGAACACCGCACGTCTCACACCCCACTCTTCCGCACGCCTCGAGGACCCCCTCATGGCGTACTTGTCCTTAATCCGACGACAAAAAATCGCTCAAATCAACTCCATGCTGGTTTCTTTTGATGACACCGTCACCATAGTAGAACCTAAACACTACATTACTGGACATAACTTCTGACCTAAAAAATACCACAATTTGTGAAATGCCCGTACAATGACAGATTTTAGCCCACAAATATTCTAATAATCCTATAACCGAATAATCTTGCATAGCCTGCAAATATACTTATAATCCTATAGCCGAATAATCTGGTAGCTAACATACCACATCTAGAACTACCGATAAAATAAACATACACAAATGACTGCAGTTAGCAAGAAATTAGGGTTTACCCTTGAAGCGTGCGAAATCCTGCCGTGCAGCTGCCTCCACTCAACGGATCGACAACCCTCACTCAAGAACAGCTGCCTCCACTCAAGATGCACCCCCAGCCTCCACCATAGCCATTGCCCCTAAAGAACTCCACAAAATCCTTCTATGCCTCAAATCACTTCACCAGATTATCCCATTAGTAGATCGGAACTCTACTAACTGTCTAATGTGTTTCAGCAGCAGCTATTGGTGAAAAACGGTGCAAAACTGAGCTCCAAATCGGTGCAGCTCGCGTAGGCAGAAGAACAATAAGAAGAACACGAGAGAGAGCGAAGGAGGAAGAATGCCACCATCGGGGCGGGGATGGGCTGGGTGCGGGGATAAGAATGCAGCTTGTCTGCGCCTCAAAAGACGACGGCAACTCGTCTGCACCTCAAAAGACGACGCACCCTGTCAGCTTTTCGGAAACCGACACGCCTCGTCGGTCGGCTTTTCAAAAGACGACGCGACCTGTCGCTTTTTTGAGCTACGATGCGGAGCGCTATCCGCCTGTAGCCCGGCAGGGTGGGGCCCGTCGCGCTCCTTTCGGCGTCTCAAAAGACGGTCCGGGCCGGTCGGATCTCGTCGTTTTCTCAAAAAACGACACCGCGTTAGATTTGTAATTTCTTTTTTCGCGTAATTTTCGTGAAATTGATAAAAAAAAGTGTATTATTTTAAAAAATAGCAGCTCTCTTAAGCATTTTTCGTTGGTTGATACTTGTCTCAACCCATGATTGTAATAAATAAAACATTCTAATAAAACGGTTGTGTGCATCTATTGATGTAGAGGCCGGAGCTCAGTTCCCTATTTCGAAAGAAAAAAATAGCTCCCTTAAGTAGTTGCATGAAGCAGTCCTTCATGCCTCTCGTTTCAAACAAAGTACTCTCTCCGTCTTAAAAAAATATCGTAGATTAGTCTAAATTTGAAGATATCTAGACACCATTTTCTATATAGATACATCTAAATTTTAATAAATTTGTGACGTCCTTTTTAGAATAGAGAGAGTATCTAAAAGTTGCGATAGGAATCCGATGGGTAAGCTGGTCTGTGTTGTTTAATCTGATCACTCGTCTGTACCATTGTATGCTGGGCTGCAACTCACGGGGGGCTTTCATAGAACTAACTTTGAATGGTAAGGTTGACCGACCGAGCAAGAATGTGTAAATTGACGCATTGGGTGTCAATTCCTATCTAATGAGACGTTGATGTAAATGTCCAACCAAAAACTGCAATAATGTTCTAAGGAAGACTTTACTAGTAGGAGGAGGTTTGGCAAATAGCTTGTCCTTTGGAAAAAAAAGATTTTGCGGACATCAAAACGTCACTTGCTCGTGTGTGCGAAAGGGAAATAAGGCAGATGACAAGCTGCTGGTTACCAACTTCCTTAATTCTGTGCGGTAAACTAAAATATTGATTGCTCATGATTCATGCATATTATAGTGTTCTCGTGACTTCCCTGCCAGGTGACAGGCACGTCCACTAACTGTGGATTAGCTATCTAGCCCGATCTCTCGGTCTCACCGACGCTTCTCTGTACGCATGTTAGCTTCCGTGCAAGTAACCCAAGCAGCCAAACGACTCCAAGCGGCGAAGGTCCAGTATCAAATCAGCAACACGACGCTGACAGCACAGCTTTTTCATTTTCTTTTCGAGATAACAACAAGTGATCACGTCGAAATCGTGGCAGGTCTTTAACACAGTTAATTGTCCCTAATCATTTGTCTCAACTTTATCTAGATTCGAACGCCTATACATTGAAACTAGCCTAAAGATATTTATATCTAGACAAAGTTAAGACAAATAATATGGATGAAAGGGAGTAGTATATAGTTTTACCGGGTTTGGTGCACGACTAGTCGTGTGCCTACGCATGTACCCGGCCCGTGCTCTTCCGTTCCACTTACAAGCGCATATCCGTCCGCAAATAAGTGTACTGTTTGTGTTATTTTAAGTCAAACTTAATACACTTAAACTAACTTTATATGAAAATGTAACAATACTTATGACAATAAATTGGTACCACTAGATTTGTTTTCAAATTTAATTTCATGTAATATACTACTACCTAAAGGCCAAGTTGCTAATATCAAGACGCTCCATAACTCTCTCATTAAATATGCACGCACCAATAGTTTTACATGCACGAGAGCTTGACCTTGGAGACGTTGTTGAGGACGCCGCGGCCACCGGCCAGAAGGCGGCAACATGGACGCAGAGCTTGTTGGCGACCTCGAAGGACCCCCCCCCCCACACACACACACCCCCACCCACACACCCACACACACACATGTTGACGTTGCAGCGCTCCGCCGCCCAGTGACGGTATCTAGGAGAGCACGAGCGTGTGATCCTCCTCGAGGTTGACGGAGGTGACCTCGAAGCCGTGGTAGAAGAGGCGGCGCGAGAACACCCACAGAGCAACCACCTACGCACAAGCAGTTCGTTCCGAGCAGTTAATTAAGTCAGGCATCAACGGCGACGAGGGGAGCGCGAGCACATCAATACCGAGGTCATCGGAATGCAGCCTCAATCGCTAGTCGCGGTGTAACCATATCCATCTCAGTTCAAAAGAAGAGTGACGAGAGTATAGACGTAAGGAAGACTACATAGGGAACCAAACAAAATAGAGATCATGACTCAATGCCCATTTTGGCCGGGCCATGCCCCCTAGGGACTAGTCACAACGAGGTGAAAATTTGATACTAGCAACCAAGTGCACCTTTATCTTCTATAGCATCTCCACTAGCGTCTCCAACCCGGTCCCAACAGACAACGTTTGGTGGGTTGCATAAGATTTTTGACTTTCACAGTTCTACGATAGGTAGTGTCATGCACTCTATAGACAAATGGCCATATTGTGCAGTTCATTTCGTAGGTTGTACGGAGTCTTTTGCACGAGGACAACAACAAACACATGTTGTTTGGTTCCCTATGCTCGATTTGACTGCCACATTAATATGCACACCTAAATAGCCATTAGCAGCTCGTGTTATCGTGTTCGGTCCGCTGCATCTGCTAGTGCACACCTGTTGCGGCTACGACAGCGACGGAGGATGGCGGGGAACCTGTTGCAGTTGTGCCAACGACGGAGGACGGCACGCCAATTGTTGTTGCTGCGCTGGCATGTGGTGCAACATCTTCTATGCTTATGTCGCGTCGGAGAATGAAAACACTTCCAGCCACAGTAGTGTCGATGAGGAATGATGAGTCCAAAATTAAAGCATATTTACCTTTCGTTTTTGCATAAGTAGAATAGGATTTTTAGTATTTTACTGCGATTGCATGCACCTTTTGTCCTTGTTTAATAGGGTCCCGAATTACTAAGTCTCTTATGAACATATCAATTAAGACTATCATATTATATTGTAATATGATATTTTAAGTGATAAAATTTATTTAATTGATTTATCTTCGCACCTGGGAGAATAGCAAACATGAAGGAAGGCTTCTACAGTGGTAATGACCAGTGGTACGGGCGGAGTCCGCCCGTACTACGCGGCAACGCGACCGTCTTATCAAATACTTTCTCTTAGTGAAGATAGATCACAGATCCTACATTCATAGCAACCTTGAACCACGAAAAACCACATCGAAAAGGGATCTGAAGATGGAACTTGGAGAAGGGCAAATCCATGCTGCTTCACGGATCATTAGAGGACATTGCATCATCCCCTTCAACGTCAACCACTGCATCACCATCACCACTACTACCCACATCTTCCATTCATTAGATCTTGTTGTAATTCCGGATTCAATTATGGTTTGCACTAGATTAACCCCGTACTTTTATCCATCCATTTGATAATGATGATTTCTTCCATGTGTAAGTAGTTTCCCTAGTTCTTGGGGAGATGGAGAAACCCTAGCACTATTATGAATCGAAAAAAAGATGATCTATACTTGTGTCCATGGACTTATTGGTCTATGATATATTTATGATGTGCGTTTGATCTCTCTCTTTAGATGGTATGTGTAGTCGGCCACATATCATTTGCCTTCAGGACTAAATATGAGGGTGAAATCCTTTGGACGTGTTTGGAAGTGTGCTCGGAGCTATTGTGACTATAAGCACTGGCAAGCAACCTTCACATTCAAAGGAGGATTAAAGAGAGATTCCCTAAGGCAATTACAATATCCATGGGGAGACCCTTAGTTGCGATATCCGAAACCCTAAGTGCAGCAGTAGCGCCACCACCGCAAGCTCATATGTAACTGCCGCAAGCTTGGTATATCCTCCGGTTTAGCTATTCTATGGTAGTCGGCATGTCCGCGTCAAGCTTCGCCAGGTCTTCGCTCCACTGACTTGCCCCCTTCATTCCCTTGGTCCCCTGCATCGATTGTGGCCTTGTCATCAAGAAGTACTACTCTGAGACGAAGGAGCATGATGGCTATGTCTCCTACAAGTGTACAAATCATGGAGTATGTTGCAAACTCAAATTTGGTGCATTTTCATTTTTTTGTCTCAATATTTGTTTGAACTTGTCATTGTTTTGGGAAAATTTTAGTCTTTTCATGTGTGTTGCTCTTCATTTGACAACATGGCTATAACTTCTGGCATTGGGATCTTTAGTGTGTCGAGTACTTGATCGACAACAATGTACTAAGAGGCAATGCTGCTATCGATGTATATCGTTGGGCAGAGGGGAGAAGAGAAGAGCTAGAGCTTAGAAAGGAGGAATGTGAAGCTACAATCCGTGGGAATGATGAGATGTTGATGAAGAAAATGTTCTCAATGGTTGAGCTGCTGAGTGAAGCAGTGGTTCTTCTAAAGATTGTAGTAGGTCTGCTAATTGTTGTGTGTCTGATGCTTCTGCTGAAGAAATGAACAAGTCAGTTGTCTATCTGTAGTGTTGTGTTGTGATGTGATGTGTTGTGTCTGAATGTAGGTTGTACCGATGGCTATGAGCAGGTTATGTATTGTAGAAACTTGACATGTTAATACTTGAGATCTTTTGAAATAATTCTGTTATGTGTTGTGTGCTGTCAACGTACCAAGTATTGGGTTTTTCAGAGTTGTGCTATGTGTCTGTGATCTCAGAACTCTACTTTTGTAGAATGAAAGTTAAGCATTTGAACTTAAGACTCCGCAGAGTGACAATACCACAAATAAACCTAGCAATTTAAGTTGAAATTTGCATATACATTACATAGATAGTACACATTTAAAGAAACATGGAAAGTTAAATTAAGTTTTGCACAGGCATTACAATAACCAAAATACAGTCATTAAACTTGAGCTAATTTGATCAAACTTCACCTAAACATGCCACCCCCATCAGCTCTATGTATTTCTGCATAATACCTTGCTATTTTTTATTCATCGGCCATCTTCTTGTCTGCCTCCTTCTCTTGAGCCATCTTCTTTTGTGCTTGCTTCTACTTTGTAGCTAGTTTCTTCTCAACCATCTTCTTTGCCTTAGCATCTTTCTTTTTAGTTTTGTTGATATCTTGCATAGTTTCTTCCACAATCTTCTTAGCCTCAACTCTTGATTTTCTGTTGAGTTCTATTTATGCATTTTTCTACTCTCTTTTGGAAGCAGCTTCTAATGATTTAGCTTGAGCTAGTTCAGCCTTCTTATTCTATTGCTCAAGCTTTCTTGCAGCTACTTCATCTTCCTTCTTCATTCTTGCTTCATATTATTTTTCCAAGATCCGTGTCTTCATCTGAAGTGCTCAGTTTTCTCTTGCTGCATTTCTAGCAACTGTTGTTGCAGGTCTCCTTTGTGTTGTGTTACCTATGTATCCCCTGGCAGCGTTGAGGAAGGTGGACTCTGGTATGATCATTATTTCAATGTGTCTAGGAAATTTCCTCTACAGGTGAATATTATACAAGATAAGGAACTTATATGAACATACAGGGTAAGGAACTTATATGAACAAACTTTTTGAGAAATGTTTTCAAGCATAAGGTTCTCATAGGTTTGATAAGTTGAAGTGCTCGCATGTGAAGGATGCGGTTGTTTGATGGCTCTGAAATATAGTCATCTACGTCCACATTTAAACTGGATATTATTCAAAAAAAATATGAAATATCTCTCTAAACCCTGTCACTAATGCCAAATATTCAAAGGGGTATGCAATCCTTTCTTTTATATTTTCCCCGCACAAATAATGTTGTTTGAAGATGAAAATCACTACATTAAAATCAAAGATACGAGATTTCCAACAACTAGAAGAAACTAGGAGCCGTGAAATGAAGACAGACTCTTTAACGACCAACTATACGACCGGAGAAAAATTCCGGCCGTATAGCTCTGGTCGTATAGTTGGCGCCGCCACCATCAAACAGAACAACTTTCGTTAAGGGACCCCTATATAAAGAAGCCTCGGGCGACGAGAAAACAAGCCAG
Organism: Avena eriantha; assembly: GCA_910589775.1. NCBI lineage: Eukaryota > Viridiplantae > Streptophyta > Magnoliopsida > Poales > Poaceae > Avena > Avena eriantha. The sequence goes on from OU342740.1 coordinate 20,315,951, forward strand.
ACCTCGCCAAAAGTCTCTGCCACAGATCACCAGCCGCCTCTAGATCTCAAAACCCTTCTCCATCTCCATAGACATATTCCACCACTTCTAATAGTAGATCTCTTATTTTATTGGCGATATTGTAAGACTATTGCTATCAATCTTATTATTTTCATTACAATGTTTATGATTGTTGATCTAATCTCTATGTGTGAGTAATTCTCCTTGGGGTAAGGGCTTCTGCCTAGCCATGTAGCGTTTGTGCATGTTATTTATCATAGATGAGATCATGTATTAGTTTGTATGACATGATGATTATTGTATCCTCTCTTGCCTCAATCTAAGGACTTTTCAGGTACCCAAGACCCCGAGGGTTGATCCAGGTATACGGAGTATGAGTAATGACTGATCTGCAAGTTAGGAACCCAAGTGACAGAAGGGGTAGTACGGTTGTATGTGAGGGATTTACTTGGGATTAACGGTGACATCACTATGCATATCATTAGTTCTCTTTCTTCTATGGATGAGACTAGTAGGTTATTGCTATAAGTGGATGCAGAGGCAATAGAAATTATGGATGCACTGTCCACATATAATTTATCTTGCTCTAACAAGTATATGCATACTTTATTTCTATCTTTTATTCCCATCAGATGTTTTGCACAGCTACAGGTGAAACCAAACGCCCTAGGCCCTCTCTCTCCATCATCGACAATAACAAAAAGACGCAATCTATTGGTCCGCTAAAAACATAAAAGGAATTCTAAAACTCCTGAAGGTCCGTTAAAGTAACTTAACTACGCATTCGCTTCCCGAGGATTCGATAACCTAGGTTTACTAGGGAAAAAGAAGCTATACTACATATGTAATCCGGATCAAAGGTATCACTGTTGCACACATAATTAATAGTCATCGAATTAATGGACCCTTTAGCTTGCACAACTTAGTACTGGTTTTACAACATAGCACTAACATAGAACTAATGGTCCGAGAATTAACACATATGGGTTATAACTAGTTCATCAGTAGTGCTAGGAAGAGGTTGAGTTGCATTTGGTGGTGGAAGGCCTGCTTTCACGTACTTGCAACCTCCTATGTTGTGGTCAGGTTCACCACAATAGCTACAGTGCATGATTACACCATGTGTAGACATCTTCTTGCCTCCACTCATGTTATCTATTCATGAGGTGCCTTCCTTCTACATCTTGTTGGCCTTCCATTATGTCTCTTGTAAGTAGGCGGCAAGATAGGTGGTCCATTCATCTTTTCCCACTCCTACTTGTCTTTGCAAGGATACACAATATTTCCATAGGCTTTCCCGTACATCTCCACTGAGTAGCAGTTGTGAACATATATCATAGGGTCTGCCTCATCATGCCTTACGCATGTAATAGCATGTGGGAAGGGAATGCCATTCTTCTGCCACCTCTGCCAGGTGCATGCCATGTTATTAAAGTCCACAATATAATCAGTTGGAGTTGAGTTGCATAATTGGCCAACCTTGAACAGTCCATCACCTGCTCCCTCAGCATATGCATTGTTTGATAATTCTATGTTCTTGTCTAGCTTTCTATTGATCTTAGGACAACTTAGAGAAGTCATTGCCTTTGAATCTTTAGCTTTAGTGTAATGCCTAGTCGTGACTTGATCCTTATATCTGCAAACATACTAAGCACATACAACTCTATAGTTTCTAGAATATACCTACAATTAGGAGATGGCTAAGCACATGAAAACAAACAATAGAGTTGTGAAAGACAAATATGTACTATAGAGTTAGGATTGCTTACTTGTTTAAGTCTTTAGAGTTGTTGTTCAATAAAATGTTACATTTTGGGATATCACTTTAGAATGCTCTCGCCCATGTCCTAGGATCCATTTTTTCAAGCCATGCATGAGCATCAGGATTCAATGACTTCATGTACTCCATGTTTTTCTCAAACCTCACTTCAGTAGTACTTTTAGCTATTGTTCATAACTGGTTCTTCAATGCATCACTCCTAAATTCTTGCTGAAAATTCTGCCATAAATGCCTCACACAGAACCTATGCTCAGACTCCATGAATTGATCGCTAACTTCATTAATAAGGCTTTGTAAATAAGATTTCAAGGTTATATTAGTCACTTCAATATATAGAAATGAGTAGATATAGATACAAGGTATGAAGAAGCAATGGCAAGACCTTTTGTTTGTTAGACATTATGGTCCATGGAGCTGTGTTAACTATCCCTGGATCATTCTTTGCTGTGTTGAGAAACCAGGTCCAGGTTTCTGTATCTTCTACTTCCACACCTCCAACAACAATAGGAAAGATATAGTAATTTGGGTCAATACCAATACAGATAGCAACTGGCCTCTATACCTTATCTTGATGAAGCATCCATCAATAAAGATGATTAGCATGTATCCTTGGAGAAAGCCTATCTTGCAAGCTTCCAAAGCAAGGTAATACCATTTGAATCTTCCTTGTCATCAAGTGATAGGAAAAATGAGCGACAAGGATTGCTTCTTATGAACTCATTGCCATAATCCCATAGGCTCTTGCATTGCTCTTCTTCATCACCATAAATTATGCACATGGCCAACCTTCTAGCTCTCTACAACTTTGTTCTTCCAGATGTCATGTTCCACTCCTTCTGGATTACCCTTGAGAATTTCTTCATGTTCATGTTTTGGTTTGCCCTAAAAAACTCTAAATACTTCTCTGCAAGAATATTATATGTGAAAGCATTCACTTTAAACTTCCCGCTGCAGGTGTGATGATCCACATAGTTCTTGATCATCCATGCATCATGACTCTGATCATAAGATGCCCACAAGTACCAAGTGCACCCATCAAAGCACCTTACACATAACCTTTTTCTATCATTGACTGGCATTTGAATGCAACTGTATTCTCTAATTGCTTTTCTTAGCATCTCAACTAGCTCAAACATTTGACATGCATGGATGATAGCTCCAAATTTGACACTTTTTATCAAGGATTTTCCATTGGTTTTCACCGGATTTTGTTGGTTTTGATCTTTCAACTAATGTTAACATCGCAAGTTAGCGAAATCTTGTTTTCTTGTATTGGTTTTTAGGTATTGAGAACTTATGGAAGATCTGAGAGAATTTATGGGCTAATTACACCTAAATGAGTAAATCCCCAATTGAAGAACGTTTCATTCGAGGCGTCCAGAGCCCGTAATGACCACTGTTATGGTTGGAGGCCGCTCGTACGGTCCGCCCATATGACCTTCCTTTGCCATCGTTATATCAATACAGGCAACTTTCATGAAGGAAGGGGGACTAAATACGAACACAACAACCTTAAATAGTCCTGGAAGAGAGGAGATCACATCCAAGGGAGGAGAAGAACACCATCCCATCCTTCGGCAATCCCCAACATCTAGATCATCAACTCCGCCATCATTTCCCTCTTGTACCGAGAGAGAGATTCAAACTTGTAAGATTAGGGTTTGAACCTCTATTCCACTTTGGTTTGTATGATTTGATCTCCAGTGGTATTGTGACTTGCTATGGTAAAGTTGAGATGACTTCTATTTGCAATTTATTATGCCTTTGATCTATCTTTCTCTCGTGTATGAGTAAATCCCCATAGGTGTGGGAGATCTAGGGGATTGGTGAGACGTGTTGTGCCTCCTTTACTTTCCTCTATTTGTGATTGCTTTTGTGATTATTATATTGTGATAATTACTATATATGTTTGCCTTATTCTTGTTGTCCAATTTAAGGGCCCAGAAAACATGATCCTGAGATCTCATAGTTCCCACAGGCGGTGCCAATTGACGAGGGTTTAACTCATCAATGTCCATTGTTATGGACTTGGGTTTGGAGAAGGAGGAAGCGCTGGAAATCTCGGTACGGCTAGCAAACAAGAACATAGGGACGCAAGGTTTACCCAGGTTCAGGCCTCGTAGAGGACCCTACTCCTGCTTGTCTGCTCTTGATTGATGATGATCCGAAGGATTACAATGTCGCCGATGTCGGTGTATGCGCAGATTGGATCTGGCGTATGGGAGATCGTAGATCTATCTATTGGGGGAGTCACGATGTCTAGATCTATTGTGGTTGAGCGTGTCTTAGGTTGTGTCCTCCTCGTTGGACCCTCCTAGCCTTTATATATGGGGAGGCTAGGTCTTAGGTACCAATACGAGTTGGTTTACAAGTTAGAGTTTGTATCTAGTCTAGTCTTGTACTTTCCTTGTCTTGTTATGCCAGGAGTCTGTGTCCATATGGTCTTCGTATCAGTTGAACCGTCATGGGCGTCATGGACCTTGGAAATTCGTCGAGTGGGCCTTCCGTCAGGCCGCACCAGGTAGGCTGTAGTTGAGTGCCTATTGGGCATACCCATGGCAGTAGCCCCCGAGTGTCCATGCGAATCGTAGATTCGGATGGAGACTCAGAAGTCTTGAGTCTTGCATTAGGATGACGGAGTCGACAATTATGTCGAGTACGAAGCACTTTACCCGGAAGTTCGTCGAGCCAGTCGAATTTATAGTAGTTCATAGGGATGATGGTAAACGTGCCTGGGCGTTCGATGGATCGAGACCAGTTAATTGCTCTAGGGCAAAAACAACGCCTCCTACTCAAACTCGAGTCCCCGGACTCGAATTCGGAAAAGTGCTGGTGTAATTCGACTCATGCCGTGGAGGTCTTATAGAGTCGAATTTCAGTGTATAAATGTGAGCACTCGGCGTGTCCGTCAAGGCATGTTCATCGTACCTGCAGGCACGGATATGTCTCTGGTAGTGCGCAGCAGATGCGTTGTCATGCCTTATTCAGGTCTTATCTTCACGCTGTAAGCGCGGCATCCGATTTTTTTGTCATCGCGGAGATGATTGGGGTGGCCCAGGAGACGTAATCTCTTTGTAGGGAAAATATGAGGCGGAGTCGCCATAGCCTTCGAGTGTGGATGTTATCGACACACAGTACGATGTACGTGGAAGAAAATAATCATAGGATGCACGGCCAGCGTTCCCTATAGGAGTAGCCCCCGAGTGCCTGGTTGAGTCGAAGACTCAGGCAGGGACTAAATAACTTTTGCGACTGCTATCGTCTTTTGTTGCTTGTTTCAGTCGAATATGCTTTCAGCGCTCCCTATGGGAGTAACCCGAAGTCTACAATCGAATCGCTGATTCGGGTGAAGGGTTTTCATGATACTTGGAAATCTTCATAAAATTCTTCGGGTGCGCGGCCAGCGCTCCCTATGGGAGTAGCCCCCGAGTCCTTAGTCGAATCGTGGATTCGAGTGAGGACTCAGAGCATGTCACTCGAGGACCTTGTATATGCGCGACCAGCGCTCCAGTTTGAAGTAGCCCCCGAGTGTCTGGTGGAGTCGTAGACTCTGGCAGAGATGATTCGGGTGGCCCAGGAGACGTAACCATCCGAGGAGGGACTCGACTCGTGTCTTGAGTGTATGTCATAGCCAGTTGTTTTGTCGACTCTTGTTGGAGGACCCGATAGAATAGCTCGGCGCAGTCGACATCCTTATAAGCTGCATAAAACATTAAGAATTGTGAAGTATTTGTATCTTGTAAAGAATATTTGCCTGTAGTCTTGTAAATTAAAATTCTGGTACCAATCGAGTCGACACTTTTGCACGGTATGCTAGGCCTTTTCGTTAGCCTGATTACCCTTAGTCTCAGTACCTTGCCGAGGTGCTCGGAGTTCAAGGATTCGACGATCAGGCAGAATCAGCTACTCGGGCTGTCGCGTATGAGGTGCTCGAGTGCGCGGAGTCGACGGCACATTAGGTTACTCGAAGAGGGCGCAGCCCCCGAGTGTTGCGAGTACGAGTTAAATTAAGAAAGAAATCGGCTCTAAGTAGAGAGAAACTTAGCTTTATTAGTAGTTGCCGTGGACGAAGTCGATGCAATCGCGGACGTATTCGACGCAATAGTGGGTCGCGGGAGTCGAAGATTGTAGCGGCTCGCTGTCGCGGGAGTCGAGGGAGCCCCCGAGTCACCCGATATGAAGACCGCAGCCGGTCGTTGAAGTTGAAGACCATGGCGGGTCGCTGAAGCGGAGGGAGCCCCCCGAGTCGCTAGAGTTGAGGACCACAGCGTGCCGTCGCAGATGTCGAGCGAGTCGAAGATTGTAGCGGGTCCACAGTCGAAGACCGTATCGAGTCGCTTCATCCGAAGACCGCATAAGGTCGCCGGAGTCGATGTACGCGGCGGGTTGCCGTAGAGGAGGAAGCCCCCGAGTTGCTGGAGTTTAAGATCACATCAGGTCTCGGGAGTCGAAAAACACAACAGGTCACCGACGCTGAGGGAGCCCCCGACTCGCTGGATCCAAAGACCATAGCGGGTCGCTGGAGCCGAAGGAGCCCCCGAGTGAAGAGTAAATATGGTCGATGTAGTGAGACAACGTTCGAGAGCCGGCGGACCGGAGTCGTGTGGTGATGATGAGTTGCCGCATCCGAAGACCATAACGGGCCATAGTAGTCGAAGACCGTACCGGGTCACCTCACCCAAAGACCGCAGTGAGTCGCATGATGGAGTCGAAGACTCGGTAGATGGGCGGAGTCGGAGACCGTAGTGACTCACCGTAGCCGAAGGCGGTAACGGGCCTCGCGGCGGAGTCGACTGAGCCCCCAAATGTAGATTCGATGTTGTCGATGTAGTCGAGGCGGCGTTCGAGAGCCGATGCGGCGGACCGGAGTCGACGCGGCAGTGAGTCGCCGATGCTCATGGCGGTAGCGAGTTGCCCCAACCGAAGATTGTAGTGGGTGGTCCATGTCGAGGGAGCCCCCGAGTCACTAGAGCCGAGGCAGCAGCGGGTCGCCATAGTCGAAGACCGTATCAGCGGGTCGTCGGAGTCGAAAACTCAACGGGCCACCGCAACCGAAGACCATAATGGGTCGTCGGAGATGAATATCGTAGCGGGTCACCGGAGTCGAAGACCGCAGAGGGATGCATGGCAGGCGTAGCCCCTAGGTGTAACCAATGTAGCGGACGGAGTCGATGCGGAGGCTGGAGTCGACGCGGTGGACGTGTGGTCCAGGCCGATGGAGTCGCGTGGCGGACCTGGAGTCGACACATTGGCGAGTCTTATGGTGGACGAGTAAGTGCATGGTGGACACGAAGTCTACACGGCGGATGCATTGTAGCGGTCGAGGACGGGAGTCGAGCCACTGTCGGAGTCGCGTGGCGGAGGGAGCTAAACCACGGCTAGAGTCGCGTGGAGGAGCCGGCGAACATGGCAGTAGCCAAAGTATTTGATGGCGACGTCTGCTCGATCTGTGGACTACTCATTGCATCATGATTTTATGTGTACATGTGTTGCATCGCCCATGCTAGAGGTCTCGCCCCTTTGATTTTTTTCTTTTCTTTGGCTGATCCATTACTTGAGAAACTTGACTTGATTTTAGACTCACGTGAAGAACATGATAGCTCTCGGATTGCCCTTTTTCCCTTTTAGGGAATTGATCCGGTCAGGATTTTGTTTTAATTCCTTGCCAATGGAGAATTTCAGATTCGCACGAGTACGGCTCTCACGTGTTGCTCCAGATGATTTCACTTTTGATTGGCCTTGCTGCTTCCAGCAATCGCAGCGATAACTGAAATACGTGTCTTCTCTTTGAAGTAATAGTAGTTGACTAGTTGTTTCCAGGATGCGATCTGCTAGAACCGACAATGCAATGTTAATTGGTGGTGCCTTACGCGCAACCTGCTTTTGCGTACTAATTGGAAACTGATTTGCTGCTACGAAGCGGCTCTGGCTCTCCTGGCGTGAATACGTGCCTTTTATCGTTGATGGCGATTCAGCCATGTGCCCACGGTGAAAACCAGATGCACCGGCGGATTTGTTGATGAAGAAGTCAGCATGTCGACGATGACGAATCAACCGGACGGGATCCAGCCATTGTCGACGATGAGGGAGCCGAAATAAACCTGTTTTGCAGGAGCCGACGAATCGTAGATTGCCGTGATGGGGCCGTCGAGATCGCAACATCAGCGCGCCTAGTTCCCACAGACGGTGCCAATTGACGAGGGTTTAACTCATCAATGTCCATTGTTATGGACTTGGGTTTGGAGAAGGAGGAAGCGCTGGAAATCTCGGTACGGCTAGCAAACAAGCACACAGGGACGCAAGGTTTACCCAGGTTCAGGCCTCGTAGAGGACCCTACTCCTGCTTGTCTGCTCTTGATTGATGATGATCCAAAGGATTACAATGTCGCCGATGTCGGTGTATGCGCAGATTGGATCTGGCGTATGGGAGATCGTAGATCTATCTATTGGGGGAGTCGCAATGTCTAGATCTATTGTGGTTGAGCGTGTCTTAGGTTGTGTCCTCCTCGTTGGACCCTCCTAGCCTTTATATATGAGGAGGCTAGGTTTCAGGTACCAATACGAGTTGGTTTACAAGTTAGAGTTTGTATCTAGTCTAGTCTTGTACTTTCCTTGTCTTGTTATGCCAGGAGTCTGTGTCCATATGGTCTTCGTATCATTCGAACCGTCATGGGCGTCATGGACCTTGGAAATTCGTCGAGTGGGCCTTCCGTCGGGCCGCACCAGGTAGGCTGTAGTTGAGTGCCTATTGGGCATACCCATGTCAATAACCAGGATGGGATTTCGCCCCTCCGTCTGGAGAGATATTCTCTGGGCCCTCTTGGAAGATATGATTCGGAAAGCATGGCCATGCGTGACTCGGTTAAATATTAACCGAGGCGATCGACTAAGAGTTAGTCGGATGAATCACTTATCTCGGATCGAGAAAGAGAGTCGAACTATTTAAGGGATGACAATTATTCGCCTATAGTTCGACAAGGTATATCGTGAGGCAAAAGGGACTTAGATGAAAGTCACATTGGAATGTATGTTGTCATGACTCTTTGGTACTTGGGAGTCGACACGTTCTGCTAGGATCCCCTACCGACTAATCGGTCACGAGTGAGACTCGGATCGTGTCTGGGTCACCATGATCCTGTCGAGTCACACACTTAAGAATGAGAGAAAGTTTGGGTTAGACCCAAACAAGAAATCTATTTGGGTTGGACCCAAATAGAGACATGGACCTAGTCAGTGAGTTGGACTCGCAGTGACTAATATAGGCCTTTTAGTGAATGGTCCACAAGTGAGTGGAACCCACTTTTACTCTCTATATAAGCTGGGGCGCAGGTGCTTAGAGCACACGGTTAGGTCAGTCCATGTGTTGGAAACTCTAGCTCCAGTCTAGTCCTGTCGCCGCCATATCGGATGACCGCCGGCGCTCCTCCTCGTATGTGTGGATACTGACGGAGGTGTTGTACGTTCAGCACTTCAACGATCGTGGATCGGAACGGATCATGAGGACAACAGTGCATCAAGCAACGTGCTTCATCGATTCCGCAACCGCGCGTCTAGTGGTAATTCTCGTGGCCTACTACCTCAGCTAGATCTTGGGATCACCGCGTAGGGAAATTTTTTTGTTTCTCTATGCGTGGCCCTACAACGCTACCTGGGTGCATAAGCTTTTCGAGATAAGATCCTTCAATGATGAACAATGCAATCCTATTAAGGACACCAAACCAAGAAAATGTATGTTTCATATACCTCAATAACTTATACCTGAAGTTAAAAAGTCCATGGAGGAAAAGGAATAGCAACGGAGCTTGTTAAAGAAAGTAAAGTGTATGTTCTTCAAACTTTTTTCGTAGAGGATGAAATTAATTTTGTAATGCAAAAGTTTAGACACCAATAGAGCCAGTTCCATGAAAAAATTATAAACATTTAATGGTTCAAGAGAAAAATATAAAAGAATGAACCAATTTTTCTGATGATCTAGGACATGCCACTAGGCACCTTGATAAATATTTAAGTATGGTTAAAACTCAATATGATCAGATAGCTGAAACTCAACCTTTGATTTTGAGTCAAATAATTATAATCGAAATACTGCTACTACTAACATTGTCACTAGACGTGGTACAGAAACACAGGAACCCCAAGGGCCACCCTGGTATCAAGAAGAACATGCCCGGAAAGCAAAAGAGACTAAAGAAATGAGTCAAGAAGAGGACCTTGTCAATACACAAGACGATATTGATTATGAAGCCCAAAGGAAAGAAAATGAAGCTTCAAACAAAGAAGAGGAAGAGGCAGGAGACAAAGATAAACAATATGATCCTTATGCTGAAACTATTGATCTAAGAGAAGAAGCTGAATTTAGATGGAAACAAGAAGAGCAAGTTATCACCTCACGTGAGAAACAAGCTGAGAAGCAAAAACCTACAACAAAAAAGACTAAAAAGGATGCTGAATCAGCAGTCAAGGTAAAGAAAAAGGTAACACCAACAAGGAAGAAAATTCCTTACGCTAACCGTGTTCAATATGAACCGGACAAGACTGTTTATGAATCAGTTGCCGAAGCTCTAGGTAATATTCGTTTAGAACTTCCTTTGGCCGATGCAATTCAAGTTCCTACTTATAAAAAAACATGTGAGATATTCTTAATAGAAATAAAAAGGTAACTAAGACTATAGCAGTGATAACAAGCTTTGGTGACAAGCTGCATGCTATGTTTGGGGATCCAGGTATACCAACTATCTCTTGCGCTATTGAAAAAACTAATATCCTTAATGCTATTTATGATTTAGGTGCCAGTGTTAGTGTCATGCCTTATTCCCTTTTGAGAAATTAAACCTTGGAGATTACTGTCCTACTTCAATTACCTTGCAAATGGTTGATAAGATCACTAAACAACCCGTTTGGTATGATCAAAGATGTTTTACTTAGAATTGATCATGTTATACCCACTGATTTCATTATACTTGATGTTCCTGAAGATGACAAACTTTCGATCATTCTTGGAATACCTTTTCTTATCACTGCGGGAGCTAATATGGACTGCTCTACCGGGAAAATTATATTCAACATATATAATGATCAGATTGTTCGTTATTTTCCTAAGAAACAAGAACATTGTGGGAAATATATACCACTTCCTAAGCGTGTTCGAGTGGTAAGTACCCTCGATGAAGGGCAGCCAAGGTATGTGATAAAAACTTGGAGCCTGGTTAGCTAATATTAACCTTCTTGAATAAAATGCTTAATGGGAGTCAACCTATTTTTGAAATAAATTAGTTTAGTTATTTTCTTTTTTTGCTTAGTTGTTCTAATAAATATTTGTAGCTATCATATATAGAGAAAATAGGATAATATGAAGAAAGGTTTAAGCTTCAAAGGAAGTGTTGAAAATTTAAAGAAGAAGAAAGGGGGAGAGGTCATAATGAACATCAGTACGATAGGAGAGGCCCGTACCACGCGTCCATATCAATGGAGCAAAGAAAGCAACAATTTCTTCTTCGAGGCAGTGCACCTAACAAGCACTGGTATGACCGTACCAGATCGTACCATGCGCCCGTACTACACATCGAAGGAAATGAGCAATTTTTCTCCTAAGGTACTCACTAGTTAACAATAAGTGGTACGACCGGAGCCACCCGTATCGTCCGCCTGCACCAACTATCTAGATTTGATCTTGAAACCCTAGCATCGTATCCAGCGGTGATGATCGTCGGTATGGGCGGGATGCGCCCCTATCGAGCACCCGTACCGACTTCGTTGCCCCGTAAGAGCGACGACGGTCCCTCTCAAACTCAAACCCTAGTCTCCTCGAATCCTTGATTCTTCACCGAATTTGTTCGTTTGAGTGGGAAAATCTTCACATTGGTAAGTTTGTCACCCGATCCATATTTTATTTTTTGAAACCCATGGTTGAATTTCTCATATTGGCTATCTAGATGAGTTCTTCATATTCTGAGATTATTATTGATTCCTTACGTTAGGATTTGTAGTTTCTACCTGTAATGGTTTATTGATGTGATATAAACCTGATGCCTGTAGTTTTGCTTTGAAATTTTCAAGTACAATGAATATGGGTTGCTTGCGTACTCACGTATGAATAAGAAGTATCACAATAACTTATTCCACTTTATCCACCCAGCACATTCACTATTACCATAAACCGTTTCTCTCCGGGCCTAACTTCTCATCTGTAGAATCTCGAACAACTTCCTTACTTTTACTTTTATGTTAATTGCTTTCAATACCATTCATTACTTAAATCTATTCTCTACTTTACTCATCCATTTTCACTCTCGACACTTGCAGTCAATTAACTCAAGACAACATGACACCTTGGATGCGACAAAAATGCCTTAGGTAGACACTTTCCTAAGCTCTTTGTTGGGATCGATATAAAAATTAGAATTAATTCCACGAAAACATGCTCTGACGAACCTGTTCTCTTGCAGGCTATCAATGGAATTTAGGATCCTTCATGTCCTCTTTTCTGAATGTCTTGAATTTATACTTTTCTTGCTTTCATATGAATCTGGTCCCCACAAGTCATCTTCCTCTGAATCACCATCATTTTCACACTTGTATTCACCTTTGAAACTTGTTGTCTATACATCACCTTCATCCTCATCAACATTGTCAGCAAACAAATCATCATATGCATCAGTTATTTCATAGTCTGAATCATTAAAGTCTGGGTCCTCATTATCATCATCTGCACTAGTAGATGCATGTTCATCTTATTCCTTTTTCTTGCTCTCTTTGCTTCTGGTACTAACACCCTCAGATGTATACACCGCAACTATGGGAACATGTGCATCTTCAACTTCACCCACATATCTGCAACCACTATGCTTCACTGGGCTAATAACGTCTGGCAGATCAACCACAGGAAATTGTAATACATCATCCCAATCCATTACTCTGATTGACTCACCATGATCAAGGTACAAACTGATGGATTGGTGCCAAATTGACACAAACTTGGACATTTGTATAGTGTCATGGTCACTTCTAATCTCCCTCAAACCATTATTGCTTACTGTCAGGATGGGAATCACGTAGTATACTTTAATCCTCCCCTGCATCTCATATCCCATCTCCTCTACCGCATTCTCTACCATAGGAATAAAATGGTCCGCGTCACTCTGTCAGTGGGCACGTTGCCTTGCCACGTCAGTGAAACATGTGCGATAAGCGACGACATGACACGCGGTGACCGTTTACAGGCCGCCCCACAGTATTGAATGACCGTATTTTGCGTATTCATGAGTACGGTGATAAAGGCGGGCAAATGTGACGAGTTTGATGACTTCAGATGTATTTTACTCGATTGAAAAACTAACTTCGAACGGAAAGGTTGACCGAATTTTGGTGTCAATTCTTAGCTATTGAGATGTTGACCTAAGTTTCCAACCAAAAGTTGTAATGTTCTAGGAAAGACTTCACTTGGAAGAGGTTTAACATGTACCGATTTGAGGTTTAATTTCCGGACATCATATCAAAAGTCAGTAGCTCACGTTGTGTACACACACAAATACTTCCTCCGTTTCATAATATATATAAGATGTTTTAGGTTCTGCGAAACGGATGCATCTAGATCATTTTTATTTCGAGTGTGAAGTTCAGTCCGAATCTACACACTTGTCTAGATATATTTGTTTCGCCAAAGATAGAACATCTTATATTTTTGAAAACAGAGGGGTAGTTTTTTTTTTCAGACATCAAAACGTCACTTTCTCGTGGTCGGTAAGGAGTGTATTGAAAGGCAGTTCACAAGTTGCTGGGTTACCAACTTCTTCTTTTCTGCGAGAAAGAAAACATTTATTGATTGCTGATACTGTAAAGGAATTGCGAATGTTCGTTGGCTCGCGACTTGCAGGTGACAGGCGCGTCCACTAAGTGTCGACTAGCCAGACGACTCCAAGCCGCGAAGCACCGGTATCAAATCAGCAAACACGACGCTAGTAACAGCACAGTTAACAAACAAACAAACAAACAAGCGCGCGCGCGCGCTCACGTCGAAATCGTGGCGGCCGCGTGCGAGAGGAGAGGCGTCATCCTGGTACTTGGGTCGTTGGGTTTCCGCTATCGCCCAACAGCACCGTGCACCGAGCTAGCTTACCTAGCTAGTGACGACGATTCGCCTGTCTCGCTCTAACGCGACGCGAGGACCTTTGCCGCTTCCCTACTGCTTCGCTCGCTCGTCACCAACGACCCCCCTGCCGCCTTTTTCTATTGTGGTGCTAGACACGCCTGGCTTTGGGGACTTGTCTCTCCAGGCCACTTGTTTCTTTAGGTTGCTTCGGACGCAGGAGATTCTCCGTCCAAGTTTCACGTCCACTATTCTCTAGAGAATAATCATCATATATGGTGAAGTTGCATTCTCAAAGAACTATTACTACAATGAAGTCGCTCTCTGGTATTTCTACCAACTCAATTATTCTTTTTTTGTGGTCTTCTCCAAAGGACTATATGTGACGATCTAAGCTGTAAGGTCAAAGTCACCGGTTGCAAAAATACAAGTAGTCACCTGTTCTACCAATTTTGTCGGTCGTGGGAGGGAAGAATATACTGCACATAGGACGACGACGTCTCCGTTCTGCAGTCCATACTCCATTCGCATGACGGACAGCTGGATTGCGTGGACAGGATACTAGTGACTCCATTCTTTTTCTTTTCTTCTGCCGCACAATAATAAAATGATATTCTGGAGTTCTGATGTACGTAAGTACACGAATTGTGATACGCCTGAAAATTAGAAATGTTGCATACATATACACTGCAGCAAGTTAATTCGTACTACCTGCAGAATGTCTGTGAAGAATGCGCTCATTTTTAGCCCGTGGAAAAAATGTTTTCGCGATGTTCACTATTTTGTAGTAGATCGAACTTTGTTGTTGTTTCTTTGCGCGGGCCACATTTGGCAACTACTACCTCTGTTCGCTCTGTTCGGGATTATAAGTTCAGAGAGTTTTTTTATATTGTTTGAGATTATAAGAGCTATCTTATTTATTAGTCTCTCTCGTCCAATGAATGTTATTCTTTTTCTCTTACTCTTTTCATACATGTCAGACTATTGGTGCATGTATAGATTAATGAGAGAAAGTTATAAAGTATATTGGTATTAGCAACTTGGCCCTTAGGACTAATAATCCCAAACAAAGGTAGTACCTCAAAATATCCATGTCTTGGTTGTTTTAGATTTTTTTTCGAAAGCTTCTAGATGCAGTTCGGTGCTTCCGTTTACACGCTCTGAAATTTATAGTGCCCTAGACCATATACAGTACGTTTACTTAAAAGAAAATTTGCATATTTTACATGGATAAAATACAACTTTAGAACTCAGATATACCAACTAAACAAAAGTATGTACACCTTGCTGGTTTATATTCAAACAAAATAAAAATAATAATCGAATAATAAAGTAGGGGTAGACTAGTTGGTAGCTTCCCACCAAGTCCACCTTCGATCTGTTGTCAATCGAAACCCCCCACAAAGAAGAAGGGAAAAAAAAAGGTGTGGTATACACTTCATCCAACACCACCGAGACCATCCAAAGGAATCCAATACCAATCTCACCATTGCCGACTACTACCATCTAGCTGTGTCTATCTGCTCCCCCATATCTATACATACTTCTTTCCTTCTTCCTTTTCATACCTTTCCTCACTACCAGTTGCCATTTATTCTTGCTTAGTGTACTAGTAGTATATAATTAAGTTGTTGCTAACCAAGCTGTAATTAAGCACTGGGTGGGTGGGTGTAAAAAACCAAGGGAAGCCATGAAGAAACAGTGGAGTGGTGAGCTAGTTGGTGTCCACCATGGCGTCGTGGAAAGCGGCGACGCGGTCGGGCGTCACGCACTGCGTGATGAGGCGCGCGCCTGGCTTGTGGACCCAGGGCTTGACGAGGATGCACGTGGCGATGTAGTCCAGGTTTGTCAGTGGCACGACGTGGGCGGGGGGACCCCACCCGTAGTCCACCTCGGCGAAGCCCAGCCGTGTCCAGTCGGAGACAAGCAGCGTCCGGTAGTCGGAGGTGATCTGGTACGGGTCGACGCCGGCCATCTCCCCGGCCGCCCACCGCGCGAACTCCGAAGGCAGCCGCTTCTTCCCCTCCTTGATGATCTTGACGACGTCGGTGATGGTGGAGGAGGCCACCTTGCCGGCCGTGGAGGAGACGCGCATGATGTAGTAGCAGTTGCCGTAGAATCCCGCGCCGCCGTTGGGGAGGCGCGCCTGGAGGAGCGGCCGCGCGTTCATGGCGAAGGAGAGGTGGACGGGGGAGTCCTCCTCGAAGCCCGCGGCGCGGGTGCGGCTCTGCCACGCCTTGGCGATGAGCACCTCGAACGCCGAGCACCGCGCGCCGCCCGTGGCCGCCGCGAACTGGCCCTTGAAGTGGTTGATGTAGTCGGCGGAGATGTCGATGGCGAGGTACTCGAGCCGCTTGGCGCCGACGGGCTCCGGGAGGCCGCCGACCAGCGCGCCTGCCGGGTCCGGGATCGCGTCGCGGCCCCACGCCGGCGCCACGGAGATGCGGTCCGCCCCGCGCGCCAGCTCCCCGACCGCGCCCATGAACTGCGCCGCCCCGGGCCCGTCGGCCACCGCGTGGCTGAACCGGAAACCCACCACGAAGCCGCCGCAATCGAACGTGGTAACCTGCGTCGCGTCCACAACGGCAGAGTAAAGTAAACACCACCGACACAGCGCAATGCAATGCGATTCGACTCGAATCATCCAGCACGCACGTAACGTACCTGGACTAGCAGGATGAGCTTGCTCTCCTCCTCAGGGCTGGGCTTTGGGCGCGGGTGAGGGATCAGCTCGTCCTTGTCGACGGCGAGCGGGTACTCGAGGTAGTCCACGTCCTCCAGCCGGCACCTGACCGCAGCCTCGATAAACCACACCCCGGCGTCGCCGCAGTCCACCTGCAGCTCGCCGGCGTCGGACACCGCGAGGCGGCCCGCCAGCGGGTAGTAATCCACCAGCGCGCGTGCCAGGGCCTGCTCCACGGCCCTCGCCGGGCTATCGTCCGCCCTCGCCATGTCGGGCTTAAACACGTGCATCGACTCGATGAGCGCCATCTGGGTCGGGTAGCGGTCGAGCCACGACAGGCGGAGCGGGCCCTCCGGCGTCGGCCCCGCCGGCGCCACCAGGCGCTGCGCGAGCCGCTCCACGGACACGGGCTTGGCCGCGACCGCCGCCATGTAGAATGTGGCAGGAGGAGGACACCGTGGGGTTTGGTTTGATGGTGAGCTGTTGCTGCTGGTGGTGGGTACGTGTTGATGGAGTGAATTGAATTGAGGCGGGGGATTTGGCCTGGATTTAATTCGGCGAGCTCGGGGTTTATATAGGTGTTTTGGAGCTTGGGGCAAGAGATCGGACATTGGAGTTGGCAGGGTGGTACGGAGGTGGAGTGGACAGCACAGCGCGTGATTAACGGTAAGTAATGTATCGGGCTCCACCCATATGCCCCACTCACTCCCCAAAACCGATATCACGCTTACTCCGAAAACCAAAATAGACCGTTAAATATATTTTTTGTTAAAATTATATCAATCTATTACCATCAGCAGTATAAATATGTCTCAAAAGCAATAAAAAACAGGCCACTGGACCAGCGCAAGCCGAAGACGTGTTGTCGTCATCGCCCCTGCATCACACCGGTTAGTCCTTGACTGAAAGGCTCTATAGAAACAGAGTACATTTGTTAGTATTGAGAAAATATCCAACGAAACCAACATATATAGTAGAAACCTATAAAAACCATGGGAAATCTATGCTTTAAAGTTTGAAAAAAAAATCTAAAAACAGATGTTAGGTAACTAATGCTCTAGACACATATAAATTTTAAAATTTATTTACTAGGTATGAAAAAGTTAAATTTTAAAAAATGAGTAGTGACAAATGGCCGCTCTGACTGCCGAAAATCGCGGAAGCATTCGATGGCGGCGCATAGTTTTCTTGATGATGCAGTAGATAGCACCACCTCAAGGCAGAAGGAAGGAGCTCACCAGGTCGCCTCCATCCCTCACTACCATGGCCAGCCGAGGAAGGCATCGACGGCCAGCAGCTCCACTGCTCCAGCCAGCCAGAAGCGTAGAAGATAAGGAAGCCACCAGCTCGCCTCAACCGTTCCTTCTCAATCCCCTCACCACCACGGCTTGAGAGAAGAGGAAGAATGAACAAAGCTGACGAACCCGCCAACCACCCTGCGGCGCGCACACCCGCCAGAGTGGAATCACTCCCACTGTCCCCGGGATCCCGCCTTCGAGCGTCCACCATCTCAATCCCCTCGCATCCACTATCGGTCAGAGGAGATGGGGATACACAAAGAAGGCGAGGTGGATGAGGTAAAACACGACCAATTTATTGGAGGATGTGATGGCCGCCACCGCTGCACTAAACTTCGACCAGAGGAGCTCAAACGTTGTGAGGACGAACCCTAAAGCCGGGATCCGGTCGCCTCGATCCACAGCTCCACAACCGGGCACATGGCCCACTACCATCAACAAGCCAAAGAAACCTACCCTAGATACTCAGGCGCCACCCATGTCCTTCTCCAGACGGACATTCCAGCGGGGAGACATTAGGAGAGGCTTGGTCTCTAGTGGGCTTCTCTCAGTTACTATAGAGACGTGGGAGGGGAGGAGGGGAAAGTCCCACCATACCATTTGTTTTAAGCCTTCGTGTCTAAGTTGCGCGGCCCTGGTGGAGATTGTTTTCCCCCGGGCGGCGTAGCGGAAGCAGTGTGCTAAACCATAGGTCAAAAATCGAGAGGCTCTGATACCATGTAGACAATAATAGTTGATTTTATTGCTAGATTGATATTGCGTATTGTGTGATTACATTGTAAACCCTTAGGCTATTTGTATAGTACTAGAAGACTTGGGGATAAAAAGCCTAGTAGAGATAGAATCTAGCAAACCTTGATCTACTCTAATATAAAACCATGGTATACTCTAACAGTAATTTGTATTGTAGCCGAATATGATTCCTCCCTGTAATCCATATGCTAGATGACTATATAAGCCGGCATACGGCAGCCCTTAGGGCACGATTTATAACAACTCGCATAGGAAAACCATAGTAAAACCCTCTACAACCTCCGATTTTGCCGATTATAGTGAATTGATTGTAGGAGTAGGATCTGACCACAGTCGGATCTAAATATGGGTAAACTTGTGTGTTCCCTATCCCGGACATCCTCACGTCTCACACCCATCTCTTTTCACGGCTTGAGGTCCCCCTCATGGAGTACCAGTCATCAATACGTCGACATCTCACGATATGCTCCCTACCCTCTAAGATGTCGTCATGGGATCCAATGGTGGGTTTAGTCCTATGGATCTCATGGTGGTTGTAAGCCACCTCTTCTACAAAAGGGCTAAAGGTAATAGCTTTGGTCAGATGACAGATGACCACAGGGAGCTCGGATTTAGGACCTTCATGTTCAAGCACTACTACGTGCAGTGCTCTCTGGTGGAGGTGGTGGTGATGATACATGTATATTTTGGAGTAGTTAGGACTTGATAAAAATTTATACCAAGGCATGTATATTTTGTGAGTTGGTATATATTACCCTCTCAGATGGTGAAACTTGCGGTGGTAAAATTACACCTCTTTCAATATGGTGGCAGGATGACACCATAGTAGCTTATGTGATCATAGGATCACACCCTCCTTAGTTTTTAGATTCACAACTTGTGACGCTCTTGCCTATATGACTCATGCATGCATCATGCTAAATTTGATTGTGTTGCAAATCTTTTGTTGTGAACTTGATTTGGTTGCAAGTTCAATTATTTCCTTCTTCTGTCTTCTTAGAAGAACAATTGGTACGTGGTGTACCACTGAAAGGTTCTATGAGCGTACAACTGATGAAAGAAGTTCAATGCACAAGTGATGAGTTAGAAGAAAAACTCTCATAAAGGGTTTGAGACTAGATACGACGCATAAAAAAGCTACAAGGAGTTCTTGCAGCAACAAACGTACAATGATGGATTTCCGAAGGGTGCATGTCACAATGGAGTTACTTTGCTATCGGCGTCCCGGTCACGGTGATTGTGTATTTTTCATGTCTTAAGCGTGTGTGATCACATGTACTTCCTCGGTTTTAAAATATAAGATGTTTTAGCTTTGTGAATGAAATGTATCTAGACCTCATTTAGTGTGTAGGTTCACTCCAAGGCTAGATGAACCTATACACTAAATGAGGTCTAGATATATTCCATTCATAAAGATAAACCATCTTATATTTTAAAACAGAGGGAGTAACACCATAAATAATAGACGGCTAGATAGTAAGCTCACCATAACAGGTGCAAGGTCACTATAGCATGCCTTATGCGGCCTACGAAACGCGGTGCTTTGCATCTGCTCAGCCCCAAAAGCTAAATTGTGGGCTACTAATAAACAATGTAGGGGCATAAAAGTACTCCTCTGCAGCCGCTAACTTTGTGTGCAACCGAACAAACTGTGCAAACAGATCAACTCGTGTTTCCACTAACACGGTCACTGCTGATTCAAGCCTGAAAACCGGGAAAAAACCAAACAAGCAACCAATCACACGAGAGAACTATTGGGAGAAAGGCGTCGAGTACTAGTAGAACACAGTGCGGGACGAGACGACAGCCGACAAGGGTGTGGCAGAGGCTCACACAGGCAAGCCGGCAGCGTCGAACGCGGAGGCGGGAACAGAAGACGCGTCTTCTGCTGCCGCGCCGTGCGGTCGGCCGCGGCTGCAGAGTGACTGTAGTAGATGGAATCGGCTGCGAGCGTGGCAGGCTCTCTCGCTGCTGGTTGCCGTCCCCGCGCAAATAATCGGTGAACTGAATCGAGAAGGGGCAGCGCGCCAGAGCCAATTCGGTACCACGAGCGCCGGCCCCCGCGCATGCACGCGCATGCCAACACTGCGTATGCCTGTGTAATTCTCTGTTTAAATGAAACAGAGAAGAAGCGCAGCAGGACTTTCTTTTATTCAGAACATGTTAAAGCTTGAAAGTTTCCCTTGAGGAAAACAGACCGCTTTGCAGATGTAAACAAAGTTTGAGTGTTTATAGTTTAATCCTCTTTAAAACTAGGAACTTCGTATGTAGCCTTTGATCCAAAATAACACAAGCACATCCTACATGCTGACGTGTAATCAAATACTCATGCATCAGACGAATATCAATACAATCTTTGGTGGAAAAAATGGTTTATTTTGTGAAGTAACCCTTCAAGCACTTGTATTCTGTACATTCTTAAGAGCGTCCGCATTCTTAACATCCATAACTTAGAGACCATCTTGGATGCAATAACTCTTTTCATTTATCTATTAGTTTTTATTTATACAGTTAGAACGACTTATAGGTGCTAAAAGCAATAAATGTTATCATTTAAATTTAAATGGTTTAACATTGGTGCTAAGCTTTTTAAGCTCTCGGTTTGTACTTAGGGTGTGTATGGTTGGGATTCTAGACCCAGATTCACTACTATAAAAGATAAGATCTGAACGAAAGGGGTACCAGGAGAACGCACATTCCTAACGGAAGTAGGTTCCACCCCGGATTTCACGGCGTTGCGTGGAGCCAAAACTCATTATTTACCCGCAATGCCACCGACAAGTGAAATCTGACCGGTTTACCTCTTTTTCTTCTCCAGCCCACGGTATGCCCCTTTCTTCCCCACCATACGCCCAAGGAAGTGCAGAGGCCAGACTAGGGTTGTTCTCACCGGCCTATTCCGGCGGCCACCGGTGGCGCCCCGGCTAGGAATCGAGCCACACCATCGCCCAGCTCCTCTTCCCATGCTAGATCGGCCTGTATGTCGACTGAACGCTAAGATCCATACCCAGCCCACCGTCGCCTCCATAGCTTTGCCCATCGCGCCACCATCTGCAGGAACGATGCACAAGGCCGGTCGGCCGGAGATCGATTATGCTGACTTGAGGAGTTGATTTCCCTTCCTATATCCCATCCTCTTGCTCCGTTACATCTCCTTCCTCCACCCTCAAGTGCCCTGTATGGCATGGATATTTTTTCCTTTTTTTCTGCCATCGATTCTTGCAACTTGTATGTACAGTCCGTCTGCAAAATTTATCGCTGCAATATAGCGACGTCTATTGTGTAGTTAGTCTGTGCAATGGTCTAGAAAGAACAGAGAACATATCCTATGCACCCATCAAACTGGTGTGCACCGGTGCACCCAAATCTAAAATATACACGAAACAATTATGGGAAAATATCAAAAAAAAACAATTAGATATAGTGCATATCACCGACGAAAAAAAATTTGAATTTCAAATTCTACCAGTAACTCCTGAATAAAACATGGCAAATCAATAGTAGGAGAGCCAAATTTGTCATTTTTGTTTCTCATGATGTATTTGAAATTTGTATGTGAAAGTTTGTGACATAATTGATACATGCTATATCTACATGGTTGATATTTTAAAAAAATATTTGCATGAATATTTTAGGATTGGTGCACCGGTTGCACCAGTTTGATGGATACATAGGATAAATTCTCAAAAAGAACATTGTCCGAGTTTGGTTGCAAGCTGTTTGTAAAAATGCTTGTAGGAAAATTAAAAAATATCTTTTGTGTTTACTGCAAGATCGAGCTGGCTAATGTTGTGTTTAGTGCTATATCGAGCAAGGATAGTTATGTGGATGGTAGCCATGTTTTTAGGTAAGGCATATGTGTAACATCCCAACATTAGAGCTTAGAAATAAGCTGAGATAAGGTGTGTGCATTGCATTCATGCATAGAAAATCTGGATAATTTTCGCGCTTTTAAATAAAACTTGTCAAAAGTGAGTGAAGCTTCTCTTGACTTGGTGGAACTGAAATAGATCATCAAGTTGATTGCGATAAGTTTCAATATGACCTTTGCTGAAACCTTATCTTTGGGTAATATAATTTGATCTATGGGTAGATCAAATAGAATCAAGCTAAACCCACCACACATTTATGAAGGATCTTATGGAGATCATATCAGGGTATTTATTATAACAAATCTTGAATACTCAATTAAGTCTATAATTTAAGGAAAGAAATTTAATAAGTAAACCTTGCTACACATGTTTACTATAGTTATTCCTACCATGAGAATCATGGTAGTTCCTAAGCTTTAACTCTTGTCACAGGTAGAGTAGAAAAGGAAGTTGAGCCAAGATTATTTATCCCATATTTTTGTTGCCATATTACTAGGTGACATCCCTATGTAACCAAGTCCTAGTGTCATTTGATCATCAATATTGAGTGATCAATTCCTGACCTAGTACTTGTTGACTCTTAGCTTTGACCTATTATATTGATCTTCCAAAGACCTTAAGTAAATTAATAAGGAGGAACTAGTTATGGTAAAGTGTGCCATCATCAATGGAATGTGATCCTTAGTGGAGATCAAACCATCTGATATTGGAGGAGTTAACTCATGAGTGAGTTAACTAGAAGAAGTATCTAAACCTAAGAATTAACTAATACTTGAGAAGTTATAAGGAAGCTAGTAGTGTTAGAGTATCAAGTGATAATCTTGTGAAGCCAAGTGGGTATAAACTTAAACTAAGATTCCTTAACAAGATAAGCCTATAGAGATATTAGTACAAGTCTACTGCTTAGTGTTAACAGATCTTGATCATGCAATTAGAAGCCTAAGCTTAGTATGATTAAAGGATGGTGGTCACTATTCTCAAGCCACTTGAGAATAGATGACTAGATGGTGAAGAAGGGTGGTGAGTACACCAAATTGCGTAAAACCCTAGTAAGATGAATCATCTAGATTGAACCTGAGAAGTCAAGCTAGAGTATGATGAAGTATATAATACGAGTTGTATGGAGTAGTTGAAGGCATAGTAGTTTAACCAAGCTAATACAAGAACACACTTATATTATGGAGAGTAGTACCATACCTATTCTAGAGGATTGATATCACATGTGATATAGAGAGAATTGTAATTTTGCAAGCCTTGGAAGTAGCTACAAGATGGATATAAAGGAGTTAATGGAGGGAATTAGAAATAGCTACATGGATAGATTCATTAGTAGTAGCTAAGAATTGGAAGTTTTATACTAGGATAAGAATGAAAGAGTAATGTTGAAGTGGCATGACCATGTCATCATATGATGATGGATATGGTGGAGTCAGATGATTAGTTCATTTAGGTACAGGACAACTTAGTTGATCAGACAAGAAATTAAATAAAGTATATTTAGGAAAGGAATCCCTTCATTGTGACCCAAGCCTAGTGAAGTGTGAGAATATGAATTCTTGTGAAAACCTTAACCAAGGTAATATCAAGCCATGCACAGAACAATGTCTACCTCTTTGTTCAAAACCCTAGAATCAAATTGATAGTGGAACCATTTCTTATTTCTAGATACTCATTGAGTAATATCTCTTAGTCAAATGAACTTTCTAAGAGATAATTAGAATACCAGTTGAGAGTGTATTGATGAGAGCCTTGTCCATTTTATTATCTTAGACCTAATAAGAACCTAGTCTCATGGAATCATCAAGACCACATTAAGAAGTAACCTTTATAGATCCCTCTAAGTGGAGATATCAACCATGATCATCAATTTAGAGATAAGTCCTTAAACCTTGATCCCTAGCAACATTCACTAATAAACTTGAGGGTAGTGTATCATCTAGGGTCCATAGTAAGTGTGGTATTAGAAACCCTAAATAAATGTTGCTGGGAATTGAGATCACTTGTGCCACATGAATGATAATGGTTATTCACCATTATATAATAAATTCTATCAAAACAATAACCACACTTAAGAAAGTAGTGAAGAACCAGTTTAAGGAGTGGTTCATGCCTACTTTGAAAATACGTACAATGGTTATAAAGAAATTGTAATGGAATTGGAATAAAAGAAATTCCAAACTTTAAAGAACCATGAAATTTAAACCACCATATTATAAAACATAAGATTTAAAGCATTATAATATATATATCAGTTCTTAAGTGAGGCTATGTATGAATAGAATTACATATGTATTACTCACCATTTTAAATCCTTACCAAAATAACTATTATGGTGATAATGGAAACCATTTTTATAAGATTTTCTATATAAGAAATAAATCCCTAAAACCCTAGTTCTTACTTATATTTTCTAATAAAAATAATCCTTTATATAATTATGATTAGTGTAAATACTAAAAAGAGAAGTCTAAGGATACAAATATATATAAATGTTCAGTACATATTCACAAGGTATTACAAATTAAATTTAAACTTTAAATAGATAAAGAAATATAAAACAGGATAAAGAAAAGAATAAGAAACAGAAAAACATTTAGAATAAACCAAATCTGGCCCGAGGCCCATTTCCTCCTCGCCTAGACCAACACACGCGAGGAGCAGCAGCAAATTTTTGCTCACTTCCCTGCGACCCAACAGTAGCCCGAGTCATATCTCTCTCTGGCTGACAAGTGGGACCGCAGGAGGGACCACGGGTTGAGACAGAAAATACACCAGGGGGTTTCCGCAAAAAGTCTGATGTCGTCTTCCTCCCAACGTCACAAGCAGCTGCATGTCAGCATCGCTGCCGTCCGCCGTCGCGCCGTGACTTAGGCCTCCATTCAGATTCATGTCGCCGTCACCAAGAAAGATAAGAACGCCACGGAGTCCTCCTACTCATCCTCATCCCCATTTCCCCTCCCTCTTGCTCTGCGACGCTCATGCGCGGGGTCACTGATACGTTGCTAACGTATCTATAATTTTTGATGTTCCATGCTTGGTTTTATCTACTTTCTTATGTTTTGTTCCAACTTTGGAGTACTTTTCATATGATTTCTTGGACTAACCTATTAACAAAAGCCACAGTGCCAGCTGCCTGTTTTCTGCTATTTTTGGTTCCAGGAAGTCAGAAAATGAATATTCTCGGAATTGGACGGGACAAAAGCCGAAGCTGATATTTTACCGGAAGACTCATGGAGTCAGAAGGCAAGACAGAGAGGGGACATAGGGTGGCCACACCACCCCTAGGCACGGGTCCCTCTTGGCTGCACCAGGGCATGGTGTGGGACCCCTGGCCGGCCACCGACCTTGCCTCTCTCGCCTATAAGAGCCTCCCGATGCATAAACCCTAAATCGTCAATCAGAAATCCACGAAAAGTTCCGCAGCACCGCCGCCACCAAAGAGGAGATTCGGGAGACAGAAAGTCTTTGTTCCAGCACCCTGGCGGGATGGGGAAGTGCCCCCGGAGCCATCTCCATCGATCTCCACCACCATCTCTATCACCGTTGCTGATTCCCATGATGATGAGGGAGTAGTTCTTCCTCGAGGTTAAGGGTTCTACCGGTAGCTATGTGTTCATCTCTCTCTCTCTCTCTATGCATGATCATATTGTGATCATGAGCTTTGTAATCAAGTAGATCTACCTTGCTACTCAAGTGCTTTATTAGATCTCTGCTCTCCCCATGTGTGTGAAAGTGACAGCGTGCACACCATGGTGGCACTTAGGCTATAGATTACAAATACTTGTTATGAGTTATATTTGGAGTTGGATATATCTATGAAATTGTGGTGTTTGTTGGAACCATCTAGTGCTCAAGGTGACAGTGTGGGGTTATCTAGATGTGGAAAGCAAACTTTGAGGTGTGCTGTTATAGCCCTACCATCGATTACAGTGTCCAACCAGAGAGTAGTTAAGCGTAGTATCGTAAAGAGAAGAGACTGTTCACTAGTGAAAGTATGATCCCTAGGCCTTATTTCTAAGCATTGAAACACCGTTTGCAACTAGATCTGTTACATGTTTGCTTGCTTCCATCTTTATTTCAGTTAGCCTTTAGTATCTTCCATGCCATCAAGCTATTTTCTAGCACCGTTACCACTTATAATTATCCATACCACTTGTATTTCACTATCTCTTCACCGAACTAGTGCACCTATACACCTGACAAGTTTATTGGGTGTGTTGGGGACACAAGAGACTTCTTGTATCTTGATTGCAGGGTTGCTTGAGAGGGAATACCTTTGACCACTTCCTTCCTGAGTTCGATAAACCTTGGGTGATCCACTTAAGGGAAAACTTGCTACTGTTCTACAAACCTCTGCACTTGGAGGCCCAACAACTGTCTACAAGAATAGAAGTGCGTAGACATCAAGCTTTTTTTCTGGCGCTGTTGCCGGGGAGGTAAGGTAAAAGGTACTCACATCCTCCGGTGTGAGTGCTCGAAGTTATTTCTTTAGATTCTGCAATTTTGTCTTTTTGTTTCTTGTTTTCACTAGTTAGGCTTAATGGAAAACAACAACAAAATTAGAGAGCTTTATAGTATTTATCTTGAGTTAGGACATGAAGTGTTTGAAGAGAAAATTAAAAAACCTATGGAACTTTATTTGCAAGCTAATAGAAATGTTATTAGTATGAATTCTTTGAACACCATTATTGCTAATGCTATGGAAAAGTCCAAGCTTGGGGAAGCTAGTTTTTATGAAAATGATCTTTTAGTTTCTCAGCTTTGGAAGATAGCTATTCTATTGCTTATGATGATACAAAACCTCCAATATATGATGATTGCAATGATGAATATGATATTTTCAGTCCACCTACTATTGAAGAAGAAATTAATTATGATTACAATATGCCTCCTATATTTGATGATTATGGTGATGAGAATAATAATGATAGCTATTTTGTTGATTTTTCTCCCACTATAATTAATAAGAATGACTATTTTTATGTGGAGAGTATTAACTATTTTATGCATATGGCTCATGATAAGAATGTTTTATGTGATAGTTATATTTCTAGTTTTATTCATGATGCTACTGAAAGTTATTATGAGAGAGGGAAACATGGTTTTATGTATCTCAACAATATTAAGTTTCCCCTCTTTATGTTCAAAATTTTGAAGTTGCAATTGTTTTGCTTTCCTATGCTTGTTTCTTTGTGCTTTCATGACTTGTTTCTTTACAAGATTATTTTGCATAGGAAGTGGGTTAGACTTAAATATGCTTTCAATTTGCTTCTTGATGCTCTCTTTTACTTCAATTCATATTTCTTATGTGAGCATCTTCTCAAACTATCATGCCTAACTTAAAGGCGTTAAAGAAAAGTACTTATTGAGAGATAACCCAAAAGTTTTAGTTGAGTCTTGAAAGTTATTACCTCTATAATAACCGCTCTTTATTACTTTTGTGTGGTTTTTGTGCCAAGAGTAACCTCTAATGAGAGAGAAGTAATGATTGGGAAAGTTGCTGTCCCGAAACAGATTTCTGTGCTTCACCATAAAAATTCGTGTAAAATCTCTGTACGTCCTTTTGAGGCTTTAATTTTTGTGCTTCTGCCCCAGGTTGTTATATAACTTTCATTAGTTCAACACTTTTTGATTTGATCAACAGAAGGTCTTCTAAAAAATTCGTCTTTACCTGCTGGTCTGTTTTGACAGATTTCTGCCATTATTTGCAGTTGCTTCTTGTTGGTTCCTTTTTGAGTTCTTTTTGGGGAATTGAGATTTTTGAGGAAAGTGCTACAGTAGCTTTTGTTTTAATGGAAGTTTTACTTGTGTTGGAACTGAACCAAAAGACTTATTATCTTGAGTACACTAATGTTGCTAATTTCAGATGTATGGAAGGAATGAGTAATGAGATTTAGGATGGACTAAAGCTCAAGCCTGGGGATGCCATGCGTGTCACCCCAATAAATATCCAAGAAGTACAAGCATCAAAGCTTGGGGATGCCTTGGGCATCCCCTTCTTCATCAATAAATATCTCAGGTTTCTTCCAAACGCTTCATTTTTATTGTTTCATGCATAGTTGTGTCATTCTTGGAGCGTCTTCTTTTTCGTTTTCGTTTTTGGTTTTTCTTTGCTTTGTTTGCTTAGTTTGCTGAATAAATTGGTTGGATCCCCTCTTTCATACATTGGTTTTCAAATAGTTTGGTTTGGATTGGAAAAGAGTAGGAAAGTTCATGCTTAAGTGGTAAAGAGAGCTTGTTTTTGACTGTGGCCTATGCTTTGTCATGCCATGCTTGATATTGTTTTGGCTTTATGCTTAGTATTATTTGTTGTAGCATGACTTGTTATAAACAATTGAGATTGCTTAATGAGCCTTGGATGAATCATGCGTTGTTTTAGCATATTAAAGCATCGTATAGTGGCATTCTCCTTTGATGCTTTATTTGGGTTGACTTGGTGCATGCCCACACCATGTTATGACTATCCAAAGTCACCATAGCCTTTATGATCCTTTAGTTTTCAACTTATAGTATCACTTTATGCTTTGATCAATGATGTTTTGTCGCTCTGCATGATTATGGCCATTATTGCTCTCTTAGTTTGTCGCTCCCAGTCTTTTGCTAGCCTCCACAACCAAGTATGAGTTCCACTCATGCATCCAACTCGTTAAACCAAGTTATTTCAAAGATTCCACCATACCTACCTACTAGCTTATGCTATTCCAAGTATATTCATGCTTTTTTTTACCTTCCAAATTAAACTTTTTATGAGAAAACTAGTGATTAAAGCTCTCACGAACTTGATGGCACACTATACTTTTCTTGCCCTTAATAAAATTGAACCATTATGTCGTCTGTATTGTATATGCTTGCACTTATTTGTTGGGGATTAGCAGAACCATGCTGTCACGGGAAACACTTTCAACATTGCACCGGTACTTCGTACCTAGTTGATATCATGCTCTTTTGTCTATGGATGTCGTCGGTGTGAAATGAAAGGGGAGTTTGTAAGTCCATGAAGTTATGTATATGTGTTAGAGAAACGCCTGAGCCGCTGGTCTAATCCATGCTGACATGGTGGAAACCTGCAGCGTAACCATAATGAGCTATCTATGAAGTATTCTTCTTATAAAAAAAGAGTCCTATATTGGGAAAAAAGAGAAAAAGAAAAAATATGAGAAAAGAGGAAAGAGAGAAAAAAGCACCATATTCCCATGGTAAATAAGAAGATTGCTGATATGCTCGTTGTCTGCTTACCTTGTCATTTTGATCTGGGGATTCTTCCGTATCATCGGGCAAGGGGTACCCCGTTGGCGGTTCTCTATGATACACATGTACTTACGATGACAAGAACTTACCGGTGACTAAACTTGAGTAGCATGAGGAGCGGCCCTCGTATTCAAGGGACATGAGATTTCTAACTTATACTTTGTCAAGCATGTACACCATAGTTTGTTCACTTTAACCTTAATCACTTCAAGATGTTTATGATAGGGGAAATGAGAGCTGAAAGCTATTAAGTACCATAATTTTTGGAAGCTCTTTATGAAACTTGAATCTCTGCTTCCTTCTATGAAGGCCTTTCTTCCACTTATATATTAATTCTCCACCTTCTATCTTTATGCACCTACTTTGAGAGCATAGTGGCCATTCTTAGTTCTATGTGCATTGTCCCAAGACTTGTTGATTGATGCATAGGTTTGATATTGCTTGTTTTAAACTATTTGTATCTAGTCACTCTTATGAACTTTGAAGGTTTCCTATGCATTTATGTTTGCTACTCTATGAGGGATAAGTTGAATGCCACTATGCTATGTTTTTTTATGTGAAACAAACAAACGTCTTGCAAAGCATTGTTATTCATGAATATTTTGTTTGTGCCTTCTCATGTTGCAACATAGTTGCTTTGTCTTATTGCTAGAACTTTGTCTTTCATGTTATGATTGAAGTACTATGATCCCAACTTTAAATGATTTACAAATACTTTGATCAAGTTTATGATGGTGCATGTCACCTCAAAAATTATTCTTTCTTTTTATCACTTACCTACTTGAGTACGAGCAGGAGTTAAGCTTGGGGATGTTGATACGTTGCTAACGTATCTATAATTTTTGATGTTCCATGCTTGGTTTTATCTACTTTCTTATGTTTTGTTCCAACTTTGGAGTACTTTTCATATGATTTCTTGGACTAACCTATTAACAAGAGCCACAGTGCCAGCTGCCTGTTTTCTGCTATTTTTAGTTCCACGAAGTCAGAAAATGAATATTCTCGGAATTGGACGGGACAAAAGCCGAAGTTGATATTTTACTGGAAAACTCACGGAGCCAGGAGACGAGATGGAGAGGGGCCATAGGGTGGCCACACCACCCTAGGCGCGGGCCCCCCTTGGCTGCGCCAGGGCATGGTGTGGGCCCCCTGGCCGGCCACCGACCTTGCCTCTCTCGCCTATAAGAGCTTCCCGATGCATAAATCCTAAATCGTCAATCATAAATCCACGAAAAGTTTCGCGGCACCGCCGCTACCGAAGGGGAGATTCAGGGGACAGAAAGTCTCTCTTCCGACACCCTGCCAGGACTGGGAAGTGCCCCCGGAGCCAACTCCATCGATCTCCACCACCATATCCATCACCGTTCCTGATTCCCATGATGAGGAGGGAGTAGATCTCTCTCGAGGCTAAGGGTTCTACCGGTAGCTATGTGTTCATATCTCTCTCTCTCTCTATGCATGATCATATTGTGATCATGAGCTTTATAATCAAGTAGATCTACCTTGCTACTCAAGTGCTTTATTAGATCTCTGCTCTCCCCATGTGTGTGAAAGTGACAGCGTGCACACCATGGTGGTACTTAGGCTAGAGATTACAAATACTTGTTATGAGTTATATTTGGAATTGGATATCTCTATGAAATTGTGGTGTTTGTTGGAACCATCTAGTGCTCAAGGTGACAGTGTGGGGTCTAGATGTGGAAAGCAAACTTTGAGGTGTGCTGTTATAGCCCTACCATCGATTAGAGTGTCCAACCGGAGAGTAGTTAAGAGTAGTATCATAAAGAGAAGATATTTATATGAGACTGTTCACTAGTGAAAGTATGATCCCTAGGCCTTATTTCTAAGCATTGAAACACCGTTTGCAACTAGATCTGTTACATGTTTGCTTGCTTCCATCTTTATTTCAGTTAGCCTTTAGTCTATTCCACGCCATCAAGCTATTTTCTAGCACTGATACCACTTATAATTATCCATACCACTTGTATTTCACTATCTTTTCGTCGAACTAGTGCACATATACACCTGACAAGTGTATTGGGTGTGCTGGGGACACAAGAGACTTTTTGTATCTTGATTGCAGGGTTTGTTGAGAGGGAATACCTTTGACCACTTCCTCCCTGAGTTCGATAAACCTTGGGTGATCCACTTAAGGGAAAACTTGCTCCTGTTCTACAAACCTCTGCACTTGGAGGCCCAACAACTGTCTACAAGAATAGAAGTGCGTAGACATTGTAGGGGTTCTGGGCATAAAAACAATAAATTTTACTCTACGCTCCTGAACCCCTGAAGATGTCATGACCTATATATTAGTAATACAGTAACGGGAGGGGCTTTTCGTGAACTTACCCTTGAAGACCGAAAAGCGTTGTCAATGATCAGGAGAGCGTGGTTGATGTAGACGAGCCGAAGCTGACCTCAAGGTCGTGATGAAGTCCTTGCGCTCCTTCTGGCTCCAACGACTTGAGTGCCTCAAGTGCGACACCTCGCGGGGAGTTACACACGTCCGGTGCCTGACGATGACTCCCGCTTCCCCGATCCAGCAGCAGTTGCGGAAGTAGAGCTCCCGGATCCGAATCCCGCAGCGCGATGGCGCTCCGCGGTGAAGATGTCTCTTGCTCGCGCAGTCCAGACTTGGGACCACGGTCACGAGAGAGAGAGAGGGGAGAGAGAAAATATCAATTATAGGTCCTCCCAAAAGTGGGGAGACCTTTATTGATTATTGGGTGTATTTATCTAGGCCAAATACCCCACTATATATAGGGGGAGGGAAGGTACTACCACCCCTCAAGTCCCGGGGTGGGACTAAAGGAGAGGAGGGGGTGGGGAGGCCGCCGACCAGCCCCTAGTGGGCCTCGCGGGGGAGGGGGGCTAGGCCCAGGCGGCCAGCCTCCTTGGTCCCTCTCCCTCTCTCCTTTCCCTAATGGGCCCTCTCCCTCCGGAAATTGTCCCATTAAGCCTTTTTGACCTTTAATTTATGTTCTCTTTATTCAATAATTATGAATAAATGATTAAATCAATATTTAACATTCATTCACACATTATCTAATCTCCGTGGCCATGGAACACCTTCCACCTCCACTCCGGACATCCTCCGGATTTACCGAAACCCTTCCGGTTTTCTCCCTTCTTTTCTTCGGCGATTCTACCGATCCTATAAATGCTCTCTAAGCATCATAAGGCCCTTAAGAGTGATACCCTACGGTTCGGGAACACTCTAGACATGGTCGGGACACTCCCGCACCAATGATCAACAGAGGGACCTGGATGGCCATGTGACCCCTGTACGTTGCACGAAGATCTTTCGTCGTTTGAACCGGGACAGTCGTGTCTTATTCCCTTTGTCATTCGATACTTGCATTGCCCGAGATCTGATCATTGACATCACCATGTCGTGTTCAATCTCGTTACTGAACAATGCTACTTAACTCGTTCCGACAAGTGATATCCCCGTGATCTAATCACACGCTGCGCAGCTATTGGATATAACTTCTCCGAGTGGGCCCTTGAGTATCTTCCCGTCACATGGACGGACAAATCCCGATCTTGACATATATTGCCTCTACGGTTTCCTCTGAATACCTGAACACACCTTTATAACCACCGTTTTACCAGATGGCGTTTGATGCTATCTAAACACTCTCGGGAGACAGTGATTGATATAGCCTCATGGTCTAAGGAATAGTCTACGAGGATCCATTTCTAATCATCGTAACTTGAACTTTGTGACATGATCGGGTCACGATGTTTAGGTTGGGTATTGGTTCATTATCTCATTCTCAGAATGATATGACCTCATTTCCAACTGGCATAAATGCCACATGATCAGGAAACTTGATCATCTTTTGACCAATGAACCAGTGACTAGAGTTTCACTGGGAACCACTAGTTGTTTGTATATCACACGTGTATTGATGTTTCCACTCAATACAATTATAGCATGATATAAAACTTAATCATAAACTATATGCAATATGATAATAGTCCTTACTTCCATTTGTCTCTAGGGCATATTTCCAACAGACATCAGTCACCGAAACCCTAGCCGCGCTGAAGCCGCTCGTCGCCGACGCTCCGTAGCTCCCCTAGCTACCCTGAGCACACCGTTGAGCTTGCCCGGTTGTCCTCGTTCTTCCTAGCTAGCCACGAAAGCCGAAGAGTTCCCTGTCGAACCAATCGACACCTCACCGTCACCGCCGGTCACCATCGTTCCCCATCGATTCCGGCTGCCCCTCGCTTCACCGACTGCACCGCCGCGTTCCTGGTGAGTTACTGAACCTGCTAGTGCCTCCCGTTTCCTCGACTGCTTCCTATATTGCCACCGCCGTGATCGACTGTGAGCGTCACCGCAGTAGGTCATCATGGGAGTAGCTGCGGTGACCAAAAATCGGCGTTAGTACCATGGTTACGTTCAGCTTCGCCTCCTCTGTCCAGCACACTCAACCACGCTAGCTGAAATGCCGTCGATCGCCGCTGGCGACCTTGATCTCGTGGTGGAAGCCGTGCTAAGGTCATCATGACGTCATGCTAGCATCACCCTCAGACCTCAACGTCGTTTGATCGAGTCTTCGTCCGGCGTGGCTGCCGACGTGGCCTTGACCCCACTAGTCAGTGTCTGTGTCTAGGTGGCTGACGGTATAAAAAGGTATTGCCTGTTTCGTAGATAGATAAAACAATATAAATTCAAATAGAAATAATTTCCAAGAATTTAAGAAAGTGATTAAATCTTATAAACTCAATAAGTTTTATTTTATAATTCAGAAAAATATATATTATATATCAAAATGTTTTGGAAAAATCCTACAATTTAAACCTATTATTATACTTTATTTTTCAACTTAAATTAAATATTTATTATTATTTAGCAAATATCCTATTAATGATAAATCTTAAATAAGTATATTCTATTATTAAAAATTTATAAAAATAGGTATAATATATCAAAATTCTTAGAAAGGCAAAATATACAATTATAAACTTGTTTCATATATTTTTGTGTGACTTAACTTAATATTATTATTTATTAAGTCTTTATAAAGTAATAAAACTTATAAAAATCATATCTTATCATTTAAAAATCATAAAAATACTTATAATATACCAAAATGATCACAAAAATACACATTAAAAATAACAACCTTTCACATTTAAAGTAAAATAAAGGCAAATGTTTAATAAGTCTTGTTGAAACCATATTCTTTTATTTTAATGCATAAAAACTATATAAACCTTTGCTTATATCTTTAATATAAGTTATTTGAAGTCTAGAAGTGTATAAAAAGTTCAATTGATATTTAAGTGAAGTCAAAGTAGGTCTAATTATTTTAAGATATATTTACTAAAACTACAATTTAAAAAGTAACTGTATCCTAATTTTATCCATTATAAAATCCTAAAAATAGTGTATTGTTTAACAAAAGGATTTCATGCATTTCTAAAATAATCAATATATTAACTACCAATTCTTCTACAAGTTCAGGAATCTACTTAAATCTCCAAACCAAGTTTTTAAGTAATTAAAGTAAGGCCTTTTCCATGTTTATAAAGTCTAACCATTACTTCTAAAAATAAGTAAGTGATTCCATTCACTTATAAAGTTAAGAAAACACCACCCCATAAAAGCAACACCACTTATACACAACCTTCATGGAAGGTTAAGAAGTGAACCACCTGTAAGATGCCTTATTCAAATTATACAAGTCTCCACTTGCTAGTGGAATAACTATTAAAAAATGCTAATTGTTTTCTTCTTTAATACTCATTACTAGTAAGAAAACCTTAAAGTGTTAGCTTTAAGTTTAAATGCTTTTACTTTGTAAACTAATATTTTCCTCAAAGGTTATTCTTTTAATAAATATTAAAAGTAATCCTTAAGTATTTCTATAAAGGCTCTAATTGATTAATAATCCTGCTTAAGAAACCTTTTAGATACCATGCCCCATTTGAGTGCTTTAATATGATATGCTACTTGTTGTATTTACTTATTGTTTCACACACTCTCACAAGCCTTAATAAGAAGCACAAATGTGAAGCTGGTATAAATGTGAAACACATTCTAAAGAAACCATCCCTAGTTTCTGAACCCTATATCAGATACGATTATTCCGGGGATTTGCGTTTATTAAATTGCATTACATTACTTATGCATAATTGCATCTTGCTTATTTAAACATTCGTCATTACTGGACCAATGATGTTGTTTACAAAATTTGGATCTTCTATTGTCTTGAAGACCGTAATTGCATATTCTTGCAATCACAAAAGGCAAGTTCACACTTTCTCATGTCATTTGGTTATTTTCTATCAAATACTTGTAACTCTGTTGTCATCAGCTGCATTTCAAAAAGGTTAGAAAACACTATTTTCATAATAATATGATTATGGATTATTTACCAAATGGTAATAATCTATTGATACAGTTCCAGTAATAAATAAACATAATATCTAGGACTTAACAACCAATGTCGCCAGTGATTCTAGTGTCGTATATTACACGTTAACCATGGGATTTGGAATGGGACGGAGAAGTCAGCTGGATCTTCTTCCTTCCGCATGGACGGATGACCTTATCGTGAGGCTGTAGATTTCTCATGGAGAATCCAGCAGATGGGTGGGACCCCTAGTTCCCCACGATATTGGTATCTTGACTATCCATGAGGGAATGTCGGAGGTATATCTGCCTATATGGAGGTTGCCAGGGACATGATCTGCTCACCGGAGTCTCCAAGGGGTTGCCAGGGTTATATCTGCCTATATGAGGGTTAACGGAGGTATATCTACTTGGAGGGTCGTGTATTCATGCGGGGTCACGGAGAGGGGAAGTGATTTTCTCGGATCATCTATTGGGCACCACATCACGGAATTGTGGACGGGAAAGATCGCCCGGTTGTGCAACAAGCATTTGGTCTCTCATGGGTAAAGCAATGCACCTCTGCAGAGTGTAAGAACTGTGACATGTTACTCCCTATTCCGGGAAGGATCTACGAACGCGGCAGGAAAGGAACTCCATGCAAATTCTGGTAACCTGTGAAGGCTGACGGACATAGTTTTCAGAATGAAAGCAATCTTTGAAGAAATGTTTACGAAAACATGCATTGTCTATGACCTATGGTCTGTGGCTGTAGATAGTTTATCAAACACTCCTTTTTAATGAACTTGCTGAGTACGCTCATACTCAACCGTACCTTCTTAACCCTTACTAGATTCTGAAGCCGTTGAATACGGCGTCAACACTAACTTCTACTCAAGAAACCATCATCGACAGCTCAAGTTTTTCAATAAAGTCAATAGAGTGAACATATACATCAACCAAAGTGAAGACAAAGTTCCTAATTAAATAGGAGTAGATTCTCTAGCCATATAACCTACTTCTATACAACATTGCGATAGTAGCAATTGCAAGCTAGATAGTTTAGATGCTAGTCTTTTAGCCAGATAGTTCTGAGTTATTATTTCTGATTATTCTTTGTAAGAAGTTCCTTTCTCTCTTTTTAACCTAGAGTATTTTCTTGATCTTTTGTAATGAGTCGAGTTATAATTCTATAGTCATGTCTTGGACCTGCTGTGTTTCTGTTGTACCACTCTAGGGATATAATACTAGTGAACAATGTTTCATTAGTGTTATGTCAACGACTATATGCTGGGTCACCGCAATATGTCTTTTTGTGTAATTTTACGATACAATTTTCTATTTCTATTATCTATATATTTAAATATTAAAAAATTAAAATTCTTCCCAAAATGGTCATTTGCATGGCTATCAGTGTACAAATCGTTTTTTAGCTGCCAATTGGCTTATATAATCTCAATTATTCAAGGACATTATATGCAGTTTCTATAGAATCTATAGTTCATAGTTGTTTTGACCG
Organism: Avena eriantha; assembly: GCA_910589775.1. Classification (NCBI taxonomy): domain Eukaryota; kingdom Viridiplantae; phylum Streptophyta; class Magnoliopsida; order Poales; family Poaceae; genus Avena; species Avena eriantha. The sequence goes on from OU342740.1 coordinate 20,353,538, forward strand.
AACAACTTCTAGATTTCTCACAGTTATCAGCTCACAGCTGCTTTCTCCCGGCCGATTTTCAGGAATCTACAGCTCAACCAAACATAACCTTAAGTATGTGACCTCTTTGCACATCAAGGTTGACCGATTTCTCTCGGCCGGTCTCTCACTTGCATATTATGAACTCGATTCATGAGAGGGAGTAGAACCAGACCTCCCGAGCAACAGATCATTGCAAGAGCAAGTTACGATGTCCTCCATTGCAAAGGGGCTTGTTCCCCCCCCAACCACCAACAAAGTGAACAAATCCAGAAATGCTGTGACTACATGCTCCACGTTCTCGGGTGCTGACCAATAGAGTTCTTCAATTTACGTACTCCCTTTGTCCAGAAATAAGTGACTTGGTTTTGCGTAGATTTGCATGTATCTATACACTAAAATATATCTAGGTATAGGCGAATCTAGACAAATCTGGGTCACTTATTTTTGGACGATGCGAGTACTTCCTCCGTTCACTAATATAAGACATTCTAGCTTTCAATGAAAATGCATGTATCAAGACACATTTTATTTTTTGGTTCACCCATTTTAGGAATCTAGTCTACTTTGAAATATGTAGAAGGTTTTACATTAGTAAATAGAGGGAGTACATATAAATTATTGGCCGCACCTTTATTTAAGGTTTGACCACGGTATCTCGATGGCGGGAGGTTTTGGTTTTTGTTTAGCATGTTTCACAGTGTCTTTTTGGGGATAATAAGACCCTTCCTGCTCTACTCTTGCCCCAATGGTGCATTTAGTGCCGACGAGGGCGCATGAAGTCGTTTGTCCGGTGGATCCATTTTCGTGTTCGTTCGTGTGATTTTAGATTGGTTTCTCTGATCTACAATTGCCATCTTTGGCGATGGTTGTTGCTCTGGTGCGTTTTTTGATTTTTTGATTTTAGCACGATGACTTCTTGTCTATCTATTACAACAAGATCTACTACGACAAGATTTGCCCGGTTCTAGTGACGGAGGGGCGAGAACGGCGGCGCGCCTTCGCCTCGCCTTAATGGTTATAGTCATCGCTAGGTGGTCAGATGACCTATTTATAAATTTTATTACTTTTAGACCTCTTGATGATTTTTAATAGATCTGTGAAATTCCCCCCAAAAAAGTTAGCTATTTATTTTTTTGTTCTGTTACCCATACATAAATGGGTCAAGGATCAGTTTTTATAATGCCACGTCAGCTCGTGTATGATGTAAGTAATTGAGGAGGCAAGGAAGTCTTGATCGACACCGGTCGTCATTGTTGCCATGCCCGGTTCACATGCACGTACGACTATGAGCTGTTCTTTTTAAGAGAATCCGACCTTATCAAAGAGTACATATGTCATCCATGGCGCCCATGGACCTATGTCTGGGGTGTACGTCGCCCTAGTTCTTGGAACATCTCAAGAATTCAACGGTGCACACGACCTGATGATTTGATCAACTTAGTGCCACTTTTGTCTGGTTGAACTCTTTCTTGCCACGTCGGCCTGATACGGACTACCTAAGTCGGTGGGACTGGATGCGGCCTGCCAGCATAGGCACAGATCATCCCGCATCTCTAGCTGCATGACCATCGGCCGTGAGGCTGTCCGAATCTGTCGGCGCTGATGGAGGACATCGCTCATGCTACAACGGCGAGATCCATCTGTTAATCAAATTTAGGGTACGAATGCATCGATTCGGACGCGGTAGGGACGGCGTGCGTATCTAGACATCCGCTGATGGGGCAGTGTAAGTGACACATTAAGAACGTGATTGGTAGCATGTGGCTGATTTAGGGCTCTCGACGCATGTCCCTAGGGATCATCGCTAGGGGGAAATGGCCGAAGAGCCATGTTGTGGAGTTCGTTTGGTTGCCAACGAAGAGAAATGTTGCATGAGTTAAAGATCGGGGGTAGCAATGTTTGGTTGGCTAAGTTCTTACTTAATATGATAGACAAAATAGAAGGCATGACCGTTTGGTTGCCAGTGTAACAAGTGATGGCGTAACCTCTTCCATTGAGTGGTCAGGTTACCCAGCACATACCAGTCAAGAACTGACAAAGGAGTTGAACTAACACAGTTCATCATAAGTGGTGTTACTTTCCACTCTGATGCAGCACGAGCTAACCCAAAAAATAACGGCTCATGATGCATCACAAGTTTAGCATCAAAGGGGTTAGTATATACCACCTCCCAGAATATTACAGTCCACGTATAAGTTTTGATCAATTTCTAACTAGTAGAATCGATACAGGTTCTAAAATATACATGACCTCGCAAGATCACGAACAAGAACAACAATGGAGCAGCACTAACAAAAGCGCTTGCGGAGCTAGGTCCTAAGCCATACCCTCCAATCTGATGCACCCATCACGGCATACCTGGAACCATGGACCGTATTGTCCGCAAGGAAGTTGATTGCTTCCACCAGTAAGTCGGGTACCATCAGGCGCTCGTTACTCACATGCTTAACCTCGAAGATGGTCTTCATCTTCTTGTAGTTGGCAATGGATTTGTTGATCAAGACCTAGTGCTTCGGGTAATACTACGATTCAGAAGACAAGGAGTTGGTTCTGTACAGGTCAGAAAGATATGAACAAGCAAAACAGAGCAGTGATACGCATCCTAACCATGAGGTGTTTCATCTTGGTATCATCATCCATCATGAAGGCCGTGCTATCCTTGCAAAATGTCACTCCTTCAAGTGCCCTAATATGGACAAGCAACCTCCACTTCTGTTTCCACTTCCTCAGGTGGTTGTAAACCTGGTTAGGGTGATAGTAATGCCTCTGTAGTCAAAAACATCATTGCAAACTCTCTGAATGTTCTGCTCTTTGAAGCCTCGATCAAATGATGCCCCATTCGTTCACTTGATCGCAGATCCTGTCCAGGACGAATTTGGACAGAGCTGGTTCCCAAACCATAGGTGGTTTGGGCTGGAGTAGCAATGGATCAACATTGACATTATAAGGCTCCATCCAGGACATATCAATCTTAAATGATGGAGCTGACAGATCGGGAGAAGGTTCCGTGACCTATGAGAAAGCTAACACATTAGACTTGGAAAGCAGTAAGGTGCGCATGATTTGAGGACCAACAAAACTAGGCACCCAGGGAATTACTGGTTCAGGATTAAGTGCGACCTACACATGAGTTCATACCTAAGCCATGGAGCTCCAAATTCTACAGCTGACATCGCGAGTCTGTCCTATTCTAAGCATTGAACTACTGATGTGTGCCAATCAAAACAGATCTGCCTACTTCCATAGCAATTTTATAGATCTATGCAACTAGATGAAGGTTTAAAGCTTTCTTACTAACAGCGAAAAAGGATTGAGCAGTGCACTGGTCGGGGAAGATGGAGAAGACAAGGCTAAGACGACCGGCTTCGAGATCTTACTTCAGTCCGGTGAAAAATCTCCCTCCATCGCCATGGATCTTGGGACAGAGAAGAGCTCGATCTGGGGGAGGGGGAACTTTTGGATTTTGATTTCAGTTGTGAGAGAGTGGAGCTAAATAGGGGTCCGAGTTTCGGCGGACGGTGACCGAATTTCTCCCGCCGGATTTTGGCTGTAGCGCTACAGCTCGCGACATCTCCCTCGGCTGCAGCTGGTGAGACACCGCCGTTCTCGAAATTGCTGGAGACGAGGGTGGCTCTGAGGAGATGGCCTATTAGGCCGTTCCTCCCAGGCCTTCCCCATTGCTGCTTTGAGGGTCGTGCGTGCCTCGATGTGGGTCGGCTGCAGCCTTCCAAACGGCCCAAAATTGCATCCTAGGGCCTATTTGCGGTCCATGCAAGCTACCAATCATGCCCTAATTTAATACCTTTTTTCATTTCGTTGAGATAGACGCTTTACATCAAAAACTACGTCTAATTACACTAAAGAATTATGACATTTGCTCCTCGCCGTCCTACGCCCTAGCCAGCATGTCTAGTCCTAGCCGCCAGCTTGACCGGATGATCCATCGTCGATTGTGATGCGCGCCCTCCAGCTGGCACGTGTTGCTGGCGTTCTCTACTCGCAGGATCGTGATGGTTCGCCCCCGACCAGGGTCGTATCCGAGAAAATAGAGGCCCGGTGCGGAACCAAAAATTAGGCCCTCGGCGTGATGTTTGGCAATTTGGAAAACATGATTTTTTAATATATAAACCTTCTTCAAAATGTGATGTAGTATCAAAAACTGAAAATAGAAACAAAATGGGGTGAAACGGCATTCGATTTATTTTTGAAGCACGGTCGTCAGACAACGATGCCGGCGCGTGGCTCTCACAGTCCAATTTCTGCTCCTCTTGATGAATCGGGTGTTTGGCACGAAGCATCATGGCCGGGTCCAGGGACAGATCCAAAAATTTAAATTTGGGTGTATAAACTTCAACCAACACAAAATGTAAAGGTAAAAAGGGTGAACATGTTTTTTTTGTCTAACCCTACTATTTGCTAATTCGAATCGAGCTTGATTTGGATGAGAAAATGCAGTGCATATTGGCTAGAAAATAACACAATTGATACATATGTCCACCTTATACTATATATAGGTTTTTTTGCAGAAAATTTTGGGTGTACTTTTATACACCCTTGACCTATGGTGGGTCCGTCCCTAGCCAAGCCTCCAACTCCAATCCAGGCAGCCATATTGCAAGGGCGATGGTAGGCAGCAAGGGATAAGAGGAGATGATATATTTAAATGAAAACATCAAATAGTTACTTTCTCTGATCCAAATTAATATTCTCAAATTTTTGTAGATTCGGATGTATCTAGTACTAAAATATGAATAGATACATCCGAATCTGGACAAATCTAGGGTGTAGCAGATGCTAGATTGACGAGGATGCATATCTATTATGTGAAAATCATGATTGGAAGATGAACAAAACAATGCTCGCACAAAAAAAAAAGGACAAAGAGAGACGTGCATGATTTAGGGTCTGTCGAGTTAATTTGGTTGCTGACTTCGAGACAGCATGCAGCAGTGCTCCATGAAAGTATGCTCAACTTTTTTTATGGGAATTAAATAGGCTCAACTAAACCAATGATTACCATTATTAAGTAGGAGTATTAGTTTAACCTGAAAATTTAGGGTCCTCCTAATCTGGAGGCCCTGTGCAGCTGAACCCAACATGTGTCCGGTACGGGCCTGCCCCCGACACCATCGCCCTCTCCTGCTGGTCGTCCCGGAGAGACAATGCCGCCTCCATGTCCATCGTCCAATGGTCCCTCCCCTCCTGCGCCACCTGCTTAAGCTCTGCCTCGCGGTCTGTTTCAGCATGCGCTACAATCTCACACATGGACGGACGCAGCTATATACATGGTGTACAACTGTACACCCATTCTTTTGGAGGAAAAGCTTTACCGCTCTACACGTATATACTTGACAATATATCTATAAGAAATTAGAACTTTTTATCATTTTTAGACCATGTACACCCAATTTCTAAAATCTGGATCTGCCACTGGCCTCACACGTGAACGCCTCAGCGTGCGCTATCATAGCACGGTCGGCCGCCGCAGCCTTTCTCCTCCGCGTCCTCTCCTCAGACCCCACGCAGTCCATGCGGCCCCAGTGTGCGCCGATCGCTCGGCCACCATGAATGCATGACAACCGATGTCGTGGTGCGCGGTGTTGTAGGACTCGACGATGGCCTGTTGCTCGCCGCTCCTCTCTTGCACGGCTTTCTCGGGCTCATCGTCAAAGTCGTCGTTGTCCTCCTCTTCCTCCTCTACGTCCATGCGCTACCGCCACCGCCGCGGCAGCCGCCTGAGTGACGTTCCACCTCCACTGCATCGTCGATGCGCGTCCGCGCGCGTCGCAGCGCAACCTGCCGCTGTGGCGGCATCGCGTGCCACCTTCTCAGCCACCTCCTTGGCCCCAGGGGCGCGCATCTCGCACACCGCGTCAGCAGTGGCCTCCTTGACGGCGGTGTTGCTGATCTCCCGTACTGCAACTACGGTGACATCGCGCACTACCTGCTGGACCATCTCCTATAGCGCCTGTTGGGCCACCTCGCCTCGGTGCTCGAAGTCTTGTGCCTCGAAGTGTCGGTGCAGCTTCGTTTCCCGCACCTCCATGTCGTGCTCCGACTGCTCCGGGTAGCGTGCGCCACATATCTCCTTAAGGTAGGACCATGTGTCTATCTTACGGCGACACTTGGCTGCTAGGTTGCGTTGGTTTGGATTCGTGTCTTGCTGACCTCCCCGTGATCGTGGCCATGATTTATAGCTCGCGGCCTGAGCGGGGAACACCCTAGCCTGACGCGGGAGTTTTTTGGCCATGGACGAGAAACGACCACGCGACACGCGCGTGGGAAACAGGAGCAAGTGAGGGCGGGAACCCCAGCGACCGCGTGGGAAGCCGGCGGGGTGGTTGGTGACGGAACATTGCCATTAACTCCGCCCGTCAACCCTTGACAGCGGGTGGGGAGATCAAAATGCGTCACCCCCGTTAGGCGCACCCCGCGACCCATTTCCTTCCAGAGACACGATAGAAACGGACTGGAATGGATGGTTTGGATGTCCTAATGGGTTGTGCCGATGCCCTTAGACCTTTGCTAAAGTTTTCTCTTCCATGTTTTTTTTAACGAACTTCCGTGGGGTTTTGATCTCAGCAGCCTGAAGATTTATTTCCACATGACCACAAGGGAAGTTCAGCGGATTGTCTCTCGCCTCAAGATTGGTGGAATGAATGAATTTACACCGCAAAAGTCTTAGGTAAAAAGAGGAAAACACAACAAAAATCAGCAAAACTAGGCGTAACGATTTCGGTGGCTTCATGCTGTTCTTTGTGCTACCGCGACATTTGGAAGGTACTCCCTCCGTTTTAAAATATAAGATGTTTTAGCTTTATAAATAGAATGTATTTAGACCTATTTTAGTGTGTAAATTTATCTAGGTTTAGATTAAACCTACACACTAAAAGATGTCTAGATACACTCATTTTATAGAGCTAAAACATCTTATATTTTAAAACGGAGGGATAGGAACTAGCGGAGCAGCTTAGCAGCTCCACTAGCACGTTTTGTCTTCTTTCTCCATGGAAGACGTCCTACTCTTCAGTAGTTAGGCATCGTAGAGCAAATGATTGGTGTCATCCACCTTCTAATATATGACTTTCTTCCAAGGTACTTAGGTACTCATAGTCTGGGTAAGGGTAACCACAAAAAAGGCTTTCATAGCAATATGATGAAATAGTCAATTAGCGGACTTGTTTTCTTTACATCCGATTAGTGGACTTGTTTATCCTTTACTTGGAGCCCTCCATGTAGTCTATCTTATATAATTTTTTTATTTTAATTACCCCATGTTTTGTTTAACCGAGTATAAATAATTGTAATATAAAATTAGCATTATCAGAATCACCATAAATTATTTTTATATTAGTATATGTATTTGGTATTATGGATGTTGATATTTTTTCTATGTAATTGATCAAACTTTATAAACTTTTACTTTGACAACTGAAAATGCATGGCAATTGAAAAGATAGAGAGTGCATGTAGAGGTACCGTTTATTATTACTGGTTTATTTATATCATGAATAGTTTTTTTTGTTGGACGTACACCAGTGATGTATTTTAATAATCTATCTGCACCCATGTGCTAATGACGTACCGTGTTCAAAGCCGCCGGCTCATAATGTTGCAGCCTGATGAATCATGCATCAAACTAGACAATATAGTGATGTATTTTAATAATCTATCTGTATCCATGTGCTAGTATTGTTTTTGTTAACAGAAGAGCACTATTCAAAGGAGCAAGTTGAGATGCAGATTCCAGTTCAGATATAACAATTAGGAATTTGTGGCACTAGGCAATTATATTAAGAAGCATTCCGTCCGTGCTTGCAAGGTTTCAAACTCTCATGGGATAATATGTTTTTGGCTCTTGAGTCACCAGTCCCCTTTTTGAATAAGAATCTCATCAAGTCCCTTTAACGGCCATGGGAGAAAAAATAATCTTCGGTGCTCCCTTCGTGGCTGTCTAGACTTTGGCCTTACCTAATAGGACTGCAATCATCAGCTAACTCAGTTGTACTTTTCAGTACAACAAGGCTGACTAATTAATTAATGGATTTTGTTTATGTTTGCAAGAAATGTAAAATCTTGTTGAGTTAACAGAGACAAAGGTCCAGCTGGTACTCTGTTGGTTAGCTAGCTACTTCTATCTTTCTTCCCTTGTTCTCTTCTCTCTTCGGGTTCGTTCTGAGGATGTATGCTTTGTGCCTAACTTTGTTAGGATTGCTTTCATGCCACTTTTGACTGCGGTACGGTGTTCGGTGCAGTGGTACATCACTACATCGTGACATCGTGACATCGTGTGGTACTTCGCTTGGGAAATCCTATAAAATCCCTTTTGTCCTCTTGCGTTGCATGGCTCAATTTTTTTATGTTTGTATTCTTGAAAAAAAAATGTTCGAAACAGCATGGCCAGCTGAAAAATATATGTTTCCAACTACACCGTTTTAATCAGGGCTCTTCCAAATAATGCAGAGATATGTTGTCACATATCCACACACATACCTATGTATATCTATGCATATATAAATAAAATTATGTGCATAAGTAAGATAAGTATGTGAAAAAACTGATAAATACATGGGAGAGAGAAACAAAGTGCCAGGTCGGAGTGATGTTTGCATGTCAGCTACCAAACGACGAGGGAGTCAAAGCGCGCTGCCAAATTTTGCTTCACACTCTTTTTTGGCGAGTTGTGGTTGAACTTTCTACAAAATGATGAGGAGAGAAAGCAACTGGGAACGGCATCCTTTGGAAAGTTCCGAAAGGAATTGCATACGCGACTGGAGGTCCCTGTTGTCTAAACGAGCAGCCTACCCTTCGAAATCGAAAGTTTCTTGGTCCGGTTCAGACTCTTCAATCAGACACCAGTGAAAACGTAGCGACTCTTGCCTACTCGCTTTCTCAATCAGACACCCGCACTGTGCATGCTAGGAGCCGCCGTGGTATGGTAGTACCACACCACTCGAAGAGAGTAGTTAGTGGTCACTGATCAGGCCGTTCATCGACGCTACTCCCTTTCTTTTTCATACGACTATTCCTTTCATTTTTGTTGTTGTATTAGTCGTTCCTTTTCTGGTTCTTTTCTTCAGCAAAGGTTTCTCTTTCGTCGGAACATGATCTGACCGCTAACTTCAAGATCCATACATACATCAACGTCTAAGGCTAAAAAATCTTCGTGTATCAATCGATATGACGATCAGGGACTCTCCCCTTTTCGATTTTTTTTTCCAAAATATCATTCTTTCCAGACCGTAGGGAGTATCATGGAATTTCCCAAATTTTGTGGTTTGCGCATTTGGCTTGTGCCGAGTTCTTAGTGAACTAGCCAAGTCGAGCAGTGCCACATGCAGCAGGGCCAGCCGAAAACAACCCTTGGGACATGTTGTGTTACCCGTTCGGTAGGCTGCATACACTTTTTCTACGTGAGTAGAGAACCACGATCCATGTATTCGGTTGCCCGCATCGACCTAGAGAGTACAAAAACCCTGCGTTTGGTTGCCCGCAGCGGAACTGCTATGGTAACCTCTTAGAATGGAGTGGTGAGAGTATCCAACACTCCAACAATAAGCAGGTTCATCACAAGCAGTTCATGAATAGCAGGTTATCATAAGCTAATCATCACAAGCACTACATTGTACGCAGTTCATCATTTGAGGGGTTACTATATACCACCTCTGACCATAGTTTCATCAAGTCCTAGCTAATAGAAGTATCTTTCACCACCTCGTAAAATATACAAGTTCTTGTTTAGGCAGATCAGTTGGACCATCATACAACAATTTGATAGATAAGTAGTAGTACTAACATTGTTGTATAGCCAAGCCCTCCTCTCAGATGTAGTTCTTGTGAAGCCAGTTCCTCAGCCAGGTCTTTCTATCAGGTATAGACATTGAAGTGTACAACCAACCCTAGATCTTGTTTGTCGGCAAGGTGGTCCATAGAGTGTATTAGTAAGCATATGTTGTACATGTTCTTGACAATTGGCTTAGGTGTGAAGATGAGCTCCATCTGAGAATAGTTGACCACGGGATTGCTGAGGAGATCTGCTAGGTATTTCTAAGATCAAGAAAACTATGTTAGTTAAGTATCCGATGAAATCTTGAAACAAGCTAACATTCATTGAGAAGTTCATCCAAACCTTGGAGAGCTCCATCATCCTAGCCTACTCCATCGTGAAGGACGTGGTATCCTGACACCAATGGACTCCATCCAAATCCTTGAGCTTCCGCACGTCCGACCACTTGTTCTTCCACTTTCTCATAGTAATACTGAGTTGGGGTGAGTGACTTTTAAGTGAAGTCAAGAACATCATTGTAGACACGCTGCAGATAAACCTCTTTGAAGCCATGGTCCCACCTAATCCCTTCTCTGATGAACTCACAAATCCTATTAAGGACAAATAGGGACAGAGAAGCCTCCCACTGCATTGGAGCTTACAACATGTACATAGCTCAAATCGGGATTGCATTCTTAGGCTCCCAAGATGGAACAACGGTAGCACACACATTGGGATCCTTGTCCAGCAAATTGTCCTACGGTAGTGAATAACACGCTAATCATGATGTTCTATAAGAAAAATGTCCTACGCATGCTTACACTAACTACCAACAAGCATACCATCATATTTTGACAGATCTATAGACCATGAACCTTGATGAACTGGTTACACATGCTTAAACAAACAACCAACAAGGAGACGATGAGATAATGACAGATGTACCAAAATCTAACACACCATGACAGATCTACCCACATCTAGAACAAGGTGAGAGGTATCTTACAACCACTTCCAGTTGATGTAGCATAGAGGTTGAGGACGAGTGAGATGCCGGCAGGGCCATCATCGCCGTGGTCAAGAGAGATGTCGGCAGGGCCAACGTCACCATGGTCGAGGGAGTAGCCGGCAAGATCACCGTCGCCGTGGACGAGAGACTAGTCGGTACTATAAGCATCAGCGTGCTCCAGGATGAAGCTGGAGCGGCCACCACCGCCGTGCTCGTCGGCGAAGCCGGCAGGCCCATCGTCTTCGTGCTCGACGCACAAGACTCAGCCGACATCGCCCTAGATCTGAAGGTGGAGGAGCACGAAGGAGGAAAAACCGTGGATTCATATTTAGGGACGGTACACCACCATCTCTAAGTAGGGAGCATAGTACGCGAGAGGTAAGCGAATTTCTTCCGCCGGAAATTCGCTACCGTGTACAAGCTCCCGCCATCTCCTTGTTTGCACGAGCTCCGTCGTAGCGTTCGTGGATTTGCATGCAACGAGGGTGGTTGTGGATAAACGTTTGAATCGAGCATTGTCCTCGTCCTGACTGCCACGTGCTTTGAGGTTCGGATCGATGAAGCCCAAAAGAGTACAAGGTAACCAATCGGGCCAATTTCGTCGGCTACCAAACATATTCTTAGTGAACTAGCCAAGTTGGAACTAAAATATCATACTTCCGCTGTCCGAAAAAAAATCACATATCTATCTAAATTCATATGTATCTATACAGTAAAATATGTCTAGATACATACAAATTTATTCAAACATGCGAAATCTATCGTGCATTTTGCATTCGTGAAAAAATAGTGGAGATGTCCGATAAGTCACCGGACTAGTTCCTCAGAAAACGATTTGTGATTATTCGCTGCTGGCCAGTGACCCGAGTTCCTAATTCTACACGGCACGAATATGCTGCGACGCACGATCACTTTCGGGGATAGGGATCTTGGTGTGCTCTGGGTTTGGGTTAGGTTGGGTTGAATTATTGGTGTGTACCCTGCTTAATGCGGCAACTAATGTGGCAGCTAAGAGAGTAGGACTCCTCAGGAAAGCGACGAAACTATTCAGCATCGCGTCGTAGGTACCGTACCTAACTTTCAACGGAGAGAAGGTAGAGAAAAACTTGCCGTGCTCGCGCGTTATGTCCCACCGTAAACTTCGTGAGAATGTACAGAGACATGAAATGATTGTGCGCCTGTGCGACTCACTCTATAGTTGACTTGAGTTGGATCCTTGATGACACCATAATTGACGGGTGATTTGAGGCCACACATCGGTTTAAATATTTGCCAATATTTTACTCTCTCCGATCCAGATTAATGAAATCTGGGTACATCAATTTGGATAGAAGGGATTATTGTTTTGTTGCTATCCTTTACCACGTCGAAGTTTTGTACTCTCCCGATCCAATTTAATTGTCATAGGTATAGGTAAAAGTTTTCTTAAACCTTGCCTAAACCTAGCTACCTAAGACAACTAAATTGGATCCAAGGTCATGACATATTTCCTAAGTTCTGTATTTGTACATGTTTATATTTGTTGACTAACAGTTCAAATACTTGGTTTCTACATAACAGGATGCGCATGATTCAAATGTAGAGCAGAAATTAACATTGTAAGACCATCTTCACTCGTTCCCCCCATACGGAGTCCGGCGGTAGCCCGTACGGGGGACGCCGGTTGATTTTTAGTTATAGGGGTGAGTACTACTCAGTTATGCCCCCAATATTAAAGATAGTGGAGAAGCTGCCGGGTGGACCTATGGGGCCAAAAGTGGTAGCCGACGCTCCCGATTGACTCCCTGTGGGAGGGGAGAGACTGGGGGCGTCGGATGTTTTTTGAGCACTTGACGGATGAATAATTTATTTGGGAAAACTAGTTGGGAGCGATTTTACGCGTCGGCGCCCCCGAAACCGTTTAGAGGGAATGGAGTGGAGATGCTCTAAGTGTGCGGCTCTATGCATTGCCTCTGCATTGTACTCCCTCGATCCATAATAAGTGCCGTTGATTCAGTAAAAAAATTGTACTAAATAAACAACACTTATTGTGGACCGGTCGGAGTAACATTTTTAAACAAAATAAATATTCCACCGATGATTATGTTTGTGGTTACAATTTTGTTAACATCTATCCCTTACATAAAGAAAACGTAACCGTCTTGATGTCTTATCAATAAGTGAGTTGCCTATATCAATAAAAGATTATATTGATTGATTTGCAAAAAGTACATAAAATACAACTAAGCAGTCACTAATTTGTATCGCTTATAAGTCCCCTTGGTAATATTCACTAATAACAGTCTACTTCTACATATAAAGCTATTCACATATATTCTTTCATTCATCCAATTGTCCTAAGTCATTCTTTTTTAGTCCATCCGATTGTTGATGAGACACACCATCCTACCGTGGAATTACACAATCAATTGGAGGATGACAATTTAACTTCGTTCTTTATCATCTCGACCAATCATTCATTTTTGCCAATTATTTGCAGTGATGACAATTGTCAACACCTGGATTTTTAATCCCAGATGCTTGTTATGCCATACATCGCAATCTCAGGATTACCATCTTTGCGAGACATAACAGAATTGGTACCACAGTACATCGTCCATTAAAAAACCATAATAAAGGTCTTACAAATAAAGGATCTCATGATCCAGTGTTAATACAATCAAAGCAGCGGAAAGTAAACATAGTAGAGGCTCCATCTTCAGAGTCACATGCAATGCCTAGTTGTCATAAACCTCCTACTATCCATCTTCCTGGTAGTCCTCCTCATAGTCTGGCCACATGAATAGCTAGGGACAAAGCCATGAGTACTCTTTAAATTCTCGTAAACTATCACTAACAAGTAAGGTAGTTCTAGTAGGAATCTTAAGCTCTAGGTTTATTTGCAAAAAACCAGGTTTATTTCATAAGGAGTTCAAAAGTAAAGAACCTAATTTAATTTTTGCATCACCTAAGTGGGAACCTAGTTTTCATGTCCACAACCCTGTTGTGGTCAAATCAAGGTCATAGTTCAATTCACAAGTCATTTTGAAAACATCTGATAACGGAACAGTATGGTCACTCCAACTGTACATGACCGCGGACGTGGCTATTCGAATAGTTTGACACTATGTAGAGGTGGTACACTTTCACCACAAAATTTGATACATCCGCCAGGGATAACCCTGAATCATCATACTTAGTATGCGGATAATCAATTATAACCTTTCAATTACACACTCTAATATAGACACCTCCCCTATGAGCTTGGCCTTCCAGACATGGCCATCTGCCATCCTGGGCACTGCATAGGTGGACATTCACATTCACGAGGTAGCCTCAGCTCAACCTCTTTCCGCGAGGGAACCCATACTAAGGCATATAAACTTCCTGTAAAGCCCTACCCAATTCGGGTATTGTGGTTGTACGGTAAAAATGGAATTGTATCGCATCCGAACCCAACCATCAGTTTTTATCAAAATCAAGGCTCATGCCTCAAGAAGTTTCATCATCAAATCATTTTGTGTTTATAACACATCTCAAAACATTTCAATAGAATGAACCATCCTTCCAAGGTTTTCATAATCATTTCCTCCAAGTATTCCCATCTAAATGATTAGTAGTAGTTTAGCAGTAGCAACTAGCAATGAGGGTGTCACTAATAAGGGGTGCTAATCAAGTGTAACTATCCAAATATAGTTTTATGCTTTTTATGGCATCTAAGTATAACTACCTAGGCCTAGTTTTATACTCTTTATGGCATCTATCCTATTTTTCAAATACTCACAAATCACTAACTAAAGGTAAAGAACTTTGGTAAAAGTAAAAGAATAAATCTTGCAAGTAAAACTTGGAATTGGTATAATCAAGGTTGCATAACCAAAGCATGCCTAATGCATCTTGCATACGTTATCTTGCAAGGATGGCTTGCATAGTTAACTTGTAGTGTTAGGCTTGCATATATAGTATGCATAGTTCTAGCTTGCAATTAGTGATGGCTTGCCTTGAGTAGTGTAGTGGTTGAAGTTTTTTATTCTCTTCTTACTCTCCGTAGTACTCCTCATCGTAGCCTGAGTCGGTACTAGCGTCTATAAATGAATACGAGGTACATAATTACCAAACAATACTTAACTACTTCTATATAGCACACAAAGGCTCACACTAGATGATCTAGCATCATCACAATCATCACATGAAATAAAGACCTAGTCTTATTTTTCTTATTTTAGAAAAGTAATTTCTACTCATTGAAAATACTTAAGATTTAATATTCTCCAATTGAAATATGGGATCATGTTGACACATGTCATCACCACATATTCTAATATTTGGGAATTTGATTTAAAGTGGTGGTCATATTTTATAAAGTTTAAAATTACTATTTAATACAATTAAAGTGACTAGAAATGCCTATATAGCATTATTTTGGTACTAGTCCAAGATCACTGCATGTAAACCTAAATATTTTTACATATTCAGATAGATCTTGTCAAATGTGATTTTTGAGAGTTGGAATCAACTCAAAAGCATTTATGTTTGAATTTTGAAAAATGTTTGAAGTTGGAAAAAGTCTCTGCCTTGTTATTTTTGGTATAGGTGATCTATAATTTCAAATGGTTTGAATCCAATAGACTTGGGTTGACAATTTGAATACCTTTCCAACAAAATTGGAATCATGCAATTTGGTTCAATAAATCTCTGTGAATTGATTTTTGAATCTACTAACATAATCTAGTTTTAACTAAAATGGAAAAAGTCTATTTGAATCAACGGGCTCTGCGCGGGAAACTAATTGGGCCAGCCCAGCTACACGGCGCGCACGTAGCGGGCTGCTGACAGGCGGGTCCTACTCGTCAGCAACTCAATTAAGCCGAAACGGTAAGTTTCAACCTCAGCCCTACGATTAGAATAGGATCTAACAGCTGTGGTTCGTCGTCTCCGTCGCACAGCGCCGGCGAGAAACGAACCCTAAAACGGCGGTGGGGGTCGTGTGAGGCTCACCAGGGCTCTAGCTAGTCTCGGCGATGGGGGCGATCGAACGTGTCGAGGCCGGCAAGTCGAATGGTGGTCGCGGCGGCTCCTGGGGCGGCTCCTAGCTCCAGTTCCTCTTCTCCTCTGTAGTGGCGGGCTCTGGTGAATTTTCGGCGGGCTGGTGCTTGCCTTGCTCCGGGGAGAGGTGTGGGAGGTTTCTGAGAGAGAGGGGAGTGAGATGGTGTGGCGAATGAGGGATGGGGTGGCCTCTATTTATACACAAGCGAGAGTGGCAGAGCGGCATGGCTCGGGCTCGTCGGCGACGTTGTTGTAGTGAGCTATCGGCATGGCTTAGGGTAGGGGTCGACGCGGTGCTTCAGGGCGGTCGTCATGCGAGTGATGGCGCGGCAAGGGGCAGTCGAGAACTGTCGGGAGCGGTCCGTGCTCTGTGCGGGAACGGTGGCGTTCGATACGGCGCACAGTGGCCACGGTTCGCGTGGCGGTGAACGGGCATGTATGGGGGTAGCTGGGGTCACAGCGAGTGCGGGCACGTGTAGAGAGGGCAAGGCACGGCGTGTGTGCACGTGTCGGGTATGATGCTCTGGCGCGCTCTCGACATGGAAGACAGAGAAGTGGGCGCGGCGATCACGGCTGGTCCACGACTTGTCTTCAGTCGAGGGGTGGACAGAGGGTGGCGGTGGAGTGTCGCCTATCTCCTGGACATCGTGGGAGAGGGCAGCACGGTCTGTGGCGAGTGGTGCTTGGTCGACCGACATGGTGAGCTCGGGTAGTGCTGCACTGGTGGCGATCAATTACTGCCCAGAACAGTAGAAGTTAGGCAAGTGTTTACTGGTATCTACCAGGTGCTCAACCAAATGGCCGCATGAATTCAAAGTTTGAATTTTTGGATGAAATTTGGTGAGTGTTCTGAGTACTTGCTTGGGTGTCTATGGTTGCTTGGGTTTGCCAAGTTGAATTGATTTGAGTGGTTTTTGAAAAAGGGCGATCTTAGTAAATACACTTGATTCTATTTTGAATTGTCTCTCAAATAGATTTGGATTTAGTTTATGTCACTTTGTAAAGTGGGCTTGGTTTCACTTTTACTTGGTCTAGAAAGGGGTGAAAAGAATTGGGAAGTTTCTGTTAGAAATCTTTTACCAGAAACACTCAAAGTGGTCTAGTCGATAATTTTGGTCAAAATGACCATTTTCTTATATGATTCATATTTGATTTTCTTTTCTTTTAATTTTGTTTGTAAATGGCCTAGATGATGTAGTATTCATCTTTAAACCCTTCCTTATCATTTGTAGCAATCAAACATGGCAATTGCACTCATTCAAACACTAATGCAATTCACACATACACTCATATTAAAATTTAATAAGAAAAGTTTTTGTTAACCCTAAACTTGGGTGATTAGAACTTGCTAATCTTTTTAATATTTTTGGGGTGTTACAAACCTTCCCTCCTTAAAAAAATCTCGTCCCAAGATTTAAGAAAAACTAGGAACTAAAGAGATTTGGAAACTCAGTCATAACGTAATATTCTTGCTCCCAAGTAGCTTCTTCTTTAGTATGGTTGCTCCACTGGATCTTGAGAAAGTTGATACTTGATACGTCCATTTTGCATCACTATTCTATATCATAATTTACCATTATTTATTGATATATTTCATATTAAGAGATGATACTTATGTTATTTCATCTGTTTTTGCATGGTTGATGACTTTTGGAGCATGGACCGCTGCAGTTAGGATTCTGATGGAAAAGGGGCTGTTTGGAGGTGAAATTCGTGAAGATCAGAAAATCCGGGAAAATACATGGAAAATTCTATTTTTCCAGAAGACGAAGATTGCCAGAAGGGGGAGTGGAGATGGGCCACATGGGGCCCACACCACCTCCTGGCACGGGCAACCCTAGGCCGCGCCAGCAGGTGGTGTGGCCACCCTGGCCCACTCCAGGCTCTCCTCTTTGGCGTATATTATCCCCTCAAAACCCTAACACCTGGGGGCTGAAATGGATCGTATGGCCACCTAGAGGGGGGGGTGAATAGGTGCTACTCCAAATTTTAGTACTTTTTCAATTTTAGGCTTAGCACAAAAGGTAAATTCTCTAGATAAACTATTAGGTGGAATTTCCCTATATGCAAACCTATCTACTAGCGAGTAAAGAGCGAGTGGAAGAGGAACGGGTAAATCGTAGTGAAGCACGCGGAGACACAGGATTTGTTTGACCGCAGTTCCTTCCTTGTTAAGGGAAGTACGTCTGTGTTGGAGGGGGGGCGGTACTAAGACCACCACGCCACAATAGGCCTCACCCTGTTCTCCGATGGATCCCGCCACCAAAGTCCTGATCCACCTTTCCACTATAGGGACCCTTCGAGGCGGGTACCAGTGCCTTTACACAACTAGCGGGGCACAACTCCACAATCAACTTGGAGGCTCCCGAAATGACAACAAGCTTCCACAAGAACAAAGTTATCAAATACAACGAACAAGATCTAGATATTGATAAGAATACTAGATCAGGGATTTCTCCAAGTGAATGGAGAGGAGTTGATGCGCTTGATTCGTGATGATGATGTTGATCCTATCCTCCTTCAATTCCCCCAAAGATCAAGGCCTTCGGGTGGTTGAAGTGGGAGATCAAGAATAGGAGCTCTTGCACAATGTCTAGACAATTTCGAATGAATCAAGAGATCTGAACGTTGAGGAAGAAGGGGTATTTATACCCCCTTCCAAAACCAGCCGTTGGAGACTTTGGGGGCCGGATTATCCGGCCCAAGTGAGGGTCGGATTATCCGGCCTGGGGAAAACTCCACCCCAGACTCGGAATATCCGGCAGATAGTCCGCCCCCCTATCAGAGCATTGCGCCGAGCTTGCCCTTGATCAACTTTCTGGGGCCGGATTATCCGGCCCCATAAGAAGGCCGGATTATCCGGCCTGGGGAGGAATAACCGCCCATTTCGAATTTTCCGGGAGAAAATCTGACCGGACTCCGAGCAACGCGCCTTGGCATGCTTTGCTCAAAAACTGGGGGCCGGATTATCCGGCCTATGCGACAGCCGGATTATCCGGCCTGGGGAAGAAAGACCGCCCTAGTTCGGATTTTCTGAGCGACGCGCCTTGGCACCCTTTGAACAATGAGGTAGGCCAGATTATCCGGCCCTTGGTGGGTCGGATAATCCGGCCCCTCTCAAAGCTTCCTGCACACTTAGCGCACATGAATAATCTCCACAATATTGTTATCTAACACACAAAACAAGGAAAACATGAAATGTTCTTTCAATCTCCCCCTTTTTGGTGTTAGATGACAATACCAGGATTTACATGAAAGAGTCACAAGACAACCATCAATAGACATGGAAGAGACTCCCCCTCAATGTGTGCATATTAGAGTTTTGCATTGGAATACAAATGCACACAAATAGGTGAATCTATTCCATAGACATACGAGCAACATAAACATACCACCGGGGTAGACGGAAGGCATCCTTGAAATAGCCTCAATTATTACCGAGATAACCAATATAAGCGCCTTCCTTGATAAAGATTTCCAGCATAATAGGATATGAATAGATGAGTCCATAAGCATAATCCATGAGATAAATCCAGACAACCACTGACATAGAGTCTCAAACAAACCACAAACCACAAACCACAAATTTAAAGTTCAACGCTAAATGGGTATCAGCGAGAAAACGACGAATAGAAAAATGCAAGTGCTTATGCCTGACCCATGCAAATCCACGAATATCCTAATAGAACTACTTCTCCCCCTTTGGCATCGAGACACCAAAAAGGAAGAAGAGCGATGCTAGCACCCCACAGGATCACTCGTAGTCCTCATCCTCGTCCTCGTCCTCGTCCTCGTCTTCATTCTCGTCCTCATCCTCATCTTCAAGCTCCTCGGTGTCACCATCCTCATCATCAGCAGCAGCCGCAGAGGGGAGCGAGTGATGCTCCAGCTCTCCATAATTCAACCCGGAGGAAGAGTTCCACCGAGCATATGGTGTGGGAGGTGTAGGAGCCAAGGGGTCCCCAGAAGCACCGGACAGACGGTGAAGGATGAGCTACTGGGAGTGATGCAACTCATGGCGCTGCTTGTATGCCTCGTACTGACCCTTGCGCGTGTCCACTCCCATG